>SOPI01000326.1:1200000-1800000 GCA_021307395.1 Trypanosoma vivax
AATGGAAAGACACGTGACAGAACGCAGTTCCTTTATTAACTTCACTTTGATTTCAGGTGCGTACTTGTCTAGTTTTACATCGTAAGTAGTCTTTTCCACCTTTTTTTTCTCCACCTTCGGTGTTTCAGCCTCTGCAGACTCCGTAGCTGGCTTTGCTGCTGCTGTTGCTGCTGGAGCCATCATGACACCGCCACCACCGCCAAGACCGCGAAGAAGCGCCTTCTCATAAAACTCGTCGGTGTGGCCGAGTTTTTTAAATATAAGGCGCTGTAATTCGGACAGTTCCCTGAGGGTGAGCTGTGAATAAGTACTAGCTAGTTCCTCTAACTTGGAACTGCTAGCACGCGTCGCAAGGAGTAGGGTAACGGTAGTGGCGCGCAGGTTGGGAGGGAAACGGCCACGAAATGCAGGAAGGGCTCGTGCAATACACCGCATGCTAGAAAGGCTCCTCTGTTACTTGATTTCTTCCTTTCCCCAACTACTTGGTTCCTTGGTCCACACACTTGGTGGCAGTGAGACGTTGAACGGTGGAATAAGACGGGATACAGCGGCACGCACAAAGGCAAGGAAAGTGTCCGTTAGCACGGTTGGGGTACTGCAACATAACTGATGTATATTTTAGAGAGGAAGCTGTCGCCTCCCACTGGGTTACCCATAACCACAATAATGACTTTAGTTGGAATACTGTGGGCCAGTAACTAACCACCGACCTTCCCCTTCCACAAACTTCCGCGATATAACGACCGTGCGGTCAACACTGCCACCACGAGGGGCAAAAAGAGCTGGATGCCACCGCCACCTGACACCTTATCACCCCTCCTCAACCGCTACCACGTAAAAAAAGTGCTTGCTCGGACACAGCAAACAAAACATCTACACAAGGCTGCAAAACTGGGCGCAGTTAACAGAGAACAGTGGGTGATCACCGAGAAAGAAGTGTGGGATGACGAACAAACAGTTTCGCCTGTAATGTCCGACCACAATCTCACACGGTCCTTTCATCTGCACATCACCTTATGACATCTTTGCGCTCGACTGCTATCCTTCTATTGGATTGTGTGGGTGGGTTTGTGGGGTTTAGTTTGTTTCCGTTTATACTCCATTAGACGCTAAAACCTTTCATGGAAACCGTGGATGAAAATGAACTGACATTGGTGTCTGTATCAGACCCTTTCCCGACGGAGCATAACATACATTGGTTGCAGCGTCTCCTGCACGCGTTTTTCATCATACATGTGTGGGCTCCAGCTCAGCAAGTGGGGATAAAATGTGTAATTCTCTTTACTTCGTTCACGCTGCACTCGCTTTGAGAGACAACGCTCGATGCTTTCCTCTGATACAACAATCTGTGTCCCGTTAATGAGCTTCAAGTACTGCAACGTACGCATCACGTCCGCCTCCGATATAAAGGTGGCCTGCACAAGGTAGTTCAAAGTAACGCAATGACTCTCCTCAATGGCACGTGCAAGGGCATAGATAATGGTGTCCCCCCAGTAAGCGAGATACAGTTTCTCACCCAGGTCACTAAGTGGCTTTTCAGGAGAGCCAATTTTTCCCTCTCGCCTAGAAAGTTCGTAACTGAGCTCAATAAGAAACCGACCAATTCCACGGTTCTGGAACTGGGGCAATACGAGAATGCATGAAAGGTTATACATTTCCGGCGTGACCTTCTCTTTACTGAAGTAGCCCAGCACGCCCAACCCATGTGTTTGTACTGTGCAAAGAACGTAGAACAGAAAGGGCGTCATATCATGATCGAGCGCCTTGTGTTCAAGGAACAATTTGGATAGAAGGGCTAAATGCTCGCAAAATAGGGGCTCAGCAACGCCATCCACCTCCAGCACGGAGAGCTGTCGCACCGGATCACGGTAAATTTCATTTCCCGGGGGATGGCGTCGGCATATGAGCTTAACGTGTCGTACAACATCCTCCTGAGCTGAAAAGGGATGCAAACAGAAGGGGCATATATGCAAAACTAGGGAAGTAAGCGCCACTGCTAGCTGTGGTGAACCACTGCCCTCCTGACGCAAATGCAGCTCCGTATCCCCCGCAACTAGCTCTACGTTCTGCTTCATGGCTTGCTGCACCTGTGGACGGGCCTGATGGTAGGGCGAAAAGTACCACGTTTCCACTTCGTAAGGTCCCATACAAATGCTGTGAATGTTTTTTGGGCGGTAGAAAAAGGAACTCTCCTTTCGTGTACGCATAGTGGAAACTTTTACGCAGTTCTGTAGTGCGCCACGTTTAGCGGCAGTGTTTGACGCAGATGGAGTCAGAGACACGTCATCATCCTGTTCAGCAACGAGACGACTTTGACCGCGTGTTGTGATTCCACTACCTGTAGGCTTACTCGATTGTTGTTTGTCTGTTTGGCGACCTTGTCGCCGCTCCCGTAGAGAACTTTCCGGCAACCAACAATCCATACGACTGTCCTGCTCTACATAGTGGACATAATAAAGAGTTCGTCCTGTAGTGGGGTCCTGTGCAACATCTTGTATGATGGCGGCATGAAAAGTGTCATGGAGTGTAGCGTAGACTTTTTGCCGCACCTCGAACACAGTCATGCGCCCAAAGACCTATTTCGTTGCCTTTACGAGTCAGCGTGTATGCGTCAGTGTCGATGCCTAGCTTTATAGCGCACTCGTGGAGGGCTGTGCGCCCAAAGGAGACTACTTTGTAAGAACCTTAGCTCCTCTAAATCTTGTATGCACGCATGGCAAGTATCAGACGTAGGATGGAATATATATTTATATGCGTGCGTGCATGTGGTTGTGAAGATGAGAACAGCGAAAGAAGCGAGGCTAACCATTTGGTCTTTGGGCATTATTCTGTCCATGCGCGCAATAAAAATAGTAACGCGACAAAGTGTTTTTGTGCGGAGGGATATTGAATAAAAATTATTTGTGCGTGACCATGCGAAAACGACTTGCGTTAATAATACGTTACCGACACTTTCTCGTCCCTCTTCCAGAACCTTCTAAGCATGTAGAAGACGCAATTGGTATGTTGAGTGCCACGATCGTTTTTGTGCATTGCAGTGGGATGTCAGTGATACCCGCCAAGTGGGGTACCACGCTTTTGGTCTTTTATAACAATTGTCAATCAAAAAGGCATTAATAGGCAACAATGCTCTAGAGACAGTCACGCAACACGCGAAACGACATAAGAATCGGCTGTTTTGACCAGCGAGCGAGCCAAACGCCTTCCCCTTTGGTTAAGCAGGAATTAGGGCAGATAGAGGCTCAGAAAAAGTGTGGGCAGGAACGAATATGCGTAGCAAAATAAAATGATGCTACAGAGTGCACCGTGCAGTAAAAATGAGGCGAAGACATCTTCGATTACCCCCTCCATTTTTACATTTCTTTTTGCCGCTCTCCTTTCCCTTTTTTTTTTTTTTTTTTTTTTTACTTTTAAACTATTATCATCATCATCATCATAATCATCATTATTATTATTACTTCTTTCTTTTTTCGTCTCTCCGTTTTCCTTTCGAATTACTGTCTCCTATGAGGGGAACGGTTTGCGCGTGTGGGTCGAAGGGGGATGGACAGGTAGTTATATATCTTACTTCATATAATAATAATTATAATAATAATAATAATAATAATAATAATAATAATAATAATAATAATAATAATAATAATAATTAGTATTATTTCACCTTACGGACGAGAAAAAGAGTAGAAGGTAAAAAACAGGGTGTGGAAAGAGGCTCATGGGCAGCTATAGCACGCAAAAGAAAAAGAAGAGAGAGAGAGAGAGAGAAGTTAACCCAAGCAGAAATGGTAATAGTGGTCATGATGATTACGGCTGCAGCTGTCTGTGCTTTTATTCTGGGAAGAAAGCTGACGATCAAAAGTGTTTGGGTTCATTCACTTTCACCCATCCACCACTTCAAGCAGTGGGTTCTTGTGGAATTGAGAGATGAAACAAACGAGTATGTCCAAGTGCGTGAAGCACAAAGAATGAACAGCGAGAAGCGGTATCATTGCCTAGTCAAATTTGGGGAAGTGCGTTGCGAAGGGTTGAACAGTGTCCTTCGTTTACCTTTTACAGAAGTGGCTTCTCAAGGTGGGAAAGTAACATATGTGAATGAAAATCGGTAAAGTGGTTAAGCGCGGCATCATAAGCAAGCAAAGGAAAAAAAACGAACAACAAAAATAATAGCAACAGCAATAACAAACAAAAGAAAAAAAGAAACCAGCCCACACTAGTAGCGACGTGCTACGACTTGAGACCAGGTTTCCGACTTCACACGCTCCCACGTAAACACGTACATGCACACAAGTAAACGTGGGCATTCATCTTACCACGCTTATATTCGCCGACAATCAAGCTTCCCACTTCCAAACACATCTACAGCCGGTGCACACTTGCCACTTCCGTTTACCTCCCCTCTCCTCGCATTAACCGCTGTCTCCCCACAACAATTCAGAGCAGTATGGGGCAACCAACTAATCCCACAACTTTCTCTCATCCCTTCGAAAATGCAAAAAACAGTGAAGCACAAATAAAAACATGAATAGCTGCTAGTGAACGAACAGACGCATGCAAGCGGTCGTTAGAGAAGTTTTGGTAGTTATTAACGCTACATACGTGCACATCAAAGGAACGAAAAAAATGAAGAAAGAAAAAAAAGTGCTGGGGAAACAATAACAAAACAGAACAGAACAGAAGTCACGCCCTGTCCACTCTCATTGCTCCAAAACACCTTTCCTCACGGCCTTAACCACAGCCACTTATTCCGTATATATATATATATATATATATATATATATATATATATATATACCTGACGCACATGAGGGGCTAAGCGTGGTAGGCCTTTCCTCGGCGATCCTGTTGGATTGACTCCACTTACCTTCTACCGCAGCGCCATGCAGACGTGAATAGTGTGGGGTGCTGACGCATGCCGCATAAGGGAAATAGCCAAACGTTAGGAGCCAAAGGAGAAGAAAAGAGAAAAGAGAACGAAAGCAAAATATTAAGGATAAAAAAGTTCTTGGGGAACGACGAAAAGGGATCATGAAAAGAAAAACAAAGCCTCAAAGCGGGTAGTCAACTATTTGCTTCATAGCTTTGAGAAACATATCATTGCACACCCGTGTAATTATGTTACAGTTGCGCCGACGACCCTTCTTTGCCATTGACTGTTCGGTACCATACCAGTCAATGCAGGTTGCCCCTCGAGTGGCCACACCATGTAGCTCAACTGTCACATAGGTTAAGAAATTGTCCTTCACACTTTCGGGAGACAAGGCTACCAACATTGCTACAGCATCAGGGATAACGCATGTAACGTCCTGCGTCGCCTCACTGTCGCCCGTGTCCGCCCTTGTACCGTCTTCAGCTGGGCGTGTAAATGCCTCCAGGCGCTGAAAAAGCCTCGTAATAAACTGCTGAGTTTTGTTTTGTCTTACCGCTTCTTCTGCTGTCATCGACCTTGTTCTGTTCAGCCATTCATCGTAAAAGCGCCAAGCCATAGCACAGTTTACAGTAACCTCCCAACTAACAAGTTGCAAAGGGCTTTTGAACCCCTTGTGATGAAATACCACGTAAGCTGCCTCTGGATCACAGTGGATGTTGAATTCAGCCACCAGGTTTGAGTTACCTTTCCCCTCAGTGGCACCCCCCATTATCACAATGCCAGGATAGGTGTCCGAGCCAAGCTTAGAAAATGCATGCGGGTCTAACCGGATGGCTAACGCCACATTAGTCAGCGGCCCAAGCGTAACAAGCTGATACACATCATTGCTTGATGGGTCGATACTGTTCAGAATGTCCAACAACGCCAATGCGGCGTGCTTTTTGGACTGCGCTTCGACTCGAGATGAACGTGGGAAGCCCGCATCACCAAATCCGTCACGGCCAAAGCCACCCCACTGCACTGTTTCACGTTCCGTTACAAGTGGGTCGCTGGCTCCGCGAAAGAACGGCACATCACGACCGTAGAAATCCAAAAGCTTGCCAATGTTCTCCATTCCCTGATCTACGTCCACGTTTCCCCAGACAGTTAAGATGGCTACAACTTCAATATCGGGATGCGTTAAAGCAGCCATTATCGCGATGGCATCATCTCCACCGCAATCAGTGTCAATGATGATCTTTCTTCGATGCATGTCGCCTTGTGCTCTTTTGAGGGGCGAGGCGCAAATTAAACAGGACACTCTATACTCTTATTCTCTTAAGTCGGATATCCACTCGTGGAAAGCCTCCCGTAAGTGGTCCAACAGCAATTGTTGATGGGGCAAAGTTCTGCAGTAGAAAAAATTGTTGCACAAAAGACGGCGTCGGAACAATCTCTTGATATCTCTACCTTTTAAAATGACCTTTTCAAATGCAATTCCCACACCCGCTTCTGGTCTAAAGTGCTTTGTAACTTGTGTTTATATATTTTTCAGAGCAGCCTTACTAAAACAAACTAGAGCTGGACGAAAGGTTGACGGGCACAATTTGTATGCATTCAAGACAAGGAAATGAAAACGCAGAGCATCACGATGAAACTGGGGGGAACATCGGTTGTAGGAATATATCGACCTGTATGATTCAGTGCACTGCGATCATCCAACCTCTTGACACTCGGCAATCGAAAGCAAGCGTGGGCCATTCACATGTTAAACTCATCGTAAAGGTACTGCCGTACCACACAGCATACCTACACTGTAATACTATATGAGCAACACAGCGCATTTCGCGTTCCCCCCCGGCAACTCCGACTTCGCAAGTAGTCAACTCATGGACAGAGGCTCTGCATAAACGATCCCAACAAAGAGAAAAAGAAAATGTCCTTCAGTTTGCAAACACACCCAGCTCAATAAACATAATGGCAAGTAGAAGGGGAGAGTGCATGCGCAGGGATAGTGATGGACAAATGGTGGCATTTTGTGCTTCTACTCTATGGCCTTCTATATATGGAAACTCGTTGCACAATACGGGCCTGTGGGGAAAAGATTAGTAAAAAGCTGAAATTTGCTCCCGAAAATCACCCATCATATTACTTTTTCTTCAGGCCATGCACACGATAGTGCTCGTAGTAGTTTTCCTTTGGATACTTCCCGCCGTACCTCCACAGAAGATAGCCCTCGGTTCTCGATGATGTGCCCTGCTGTCCCTGAGCTGCAGAAGAAACATTCCGCATGCGCTCTGTGGAAACCCGTCTTTTCCGCAGAAATTCCTGTATGCGCTCATACGAGGACATTGGAAAGGAAGACGCCTCTTTCGGCTTGCTCTTCTGTGCGCACGGTGGCGAGGTTTGGGCCTGATTAGTGAAATCCGTAGCAGCATTCACGATGCCCACAAATCGAGCCTTTGAGCGGTGGTCGGCCCTTTGTATTCTTTCTTTCGCCTCATTGAAGACGGAATGGCATCTCGAAGCATCCGAGGAACGGCTGGTACCCTTCCTTGAGCTGAAGTGCGAACTCTGAAAGAATATAAAAGATGTATCATCGTCATTGGTGAGTAATCCAACATCACATCGGCCCAACGCTTGCAGCGATTTTGCAACATTTGTTAATGTTGTATGCACGTCGCAATTGCTTAGGAAG
The DNA here is from genome assembly GCA_021307395.1 of Trypanosoma vivax. Lineage (NCBI taxonomy): Eukaryota > Euglenozoa > Kinetoplastea > Trypanosomatida > Trypanosomatidae > Trypanosoma > Trypanosoma vivax. Next base: position 1,207,545 of record SOPI01000326.1, read on the forward strand.
AATAGTTTGCCAACTAAATTGTTAATTGCCTCATGCGTTTCAATATAATGATCGCCTGCGGCACTTTGAAGTTCCTTCATAGCAGCATCTTCCAATTGGCGTTTAACGTCCTCTGAAAGGAGTGACGGATAGTACACGTTGACGCGGCCAGGTTTATCGGTGGCAGACAGTGCCGACTGTTGCTCTGCTGGCGGTGGTGGCACAGATGCTGCTGGTGGCGGTGGTGGTGGCACAGATGCTGCTGGTGGTGGTGGTGGCACAGATGCTGCTGGCGGTGGTGGTGGCACAGATGCTGCTGGCGGTGGTGGCGGCACAGATGCTGGTGGCGGTGGTGGTGGCACAGATGCTGCTGGTGGTGGTGGTGGCACAGATGCTGCTGGCGGTGGTGGTGGCACAGATGCTGCTGGCGGTGGTGGCGGCACAGATGCTGGTGGCGGTGGTGGTGGCACAGATGCTGCTGGTGGTGGTGGTGGCACAGATGCTGCTGGCGGTGGTGGCACAGATGCTGCTGGTGGCGGTGGTGGTGGCACAGATGCTGCTGGTGGTGGTGGTGGCACAGATGCTGCTGGCGGTGGTGGTGGCACAGATGCTGCTGGCGGTGGTGGCGGTGGTGGGCACAGATGCTGCTGGTGGTGGTGGTGGCACAGATGCTGCTGGCGGTGGTGGTGGCACAGATGCTGCTGGCGGTGGTGGCGGCACAGATGCTGTTGGCGGTGGTAGTGGCACAGATGCTGCTGGCGGTGGTGGCGGCACAGATGCTGGTGGCGGTGGTGGCGGCACAGATGCTGCTGGCGGTGGTGGCGGCACAGATGCTGGTGGCGGTGGTGGCGGCACAGATGCTGTTGGTGGTGGTGGCACAGATGCTGCTGGTGGCGGTGGCGGCACAGATGCTGTTGGCGGTGGTGGCACAGATGCTGGTGGCGGTGGTGGTGGCACAGATGCTGTTGGTGGTGGCGGCACAGATGCTGCTGGCGGTGGTGGCGGCACAGATGCCGTTGCTGCTAGACGTGGTTCTGACATAAATAACTAAAATATACCTAGAAACTGTATAATAATGGGTTTAGCACTTACATGGAAAGGCAAAAATGAGGTAACACACTATACAACTGCTTCAACAATCGGCTACGCAATAATAATTGTAGTTAACTCTCTGAAGGGTCTTTGGATACACAGCCTAGTACCATAACTAACGGTGTGAGTAATAGAATGAGCGCTCCTTGAAATCCGCCGGTGTAACCAAAGTGGACTGTTATCAGGAACAATCGGACTTGCAGTCAGTCAGCTTTCCAGAGTCGTATTCCCTTTTGGTCTTCGGGTCACGAAGGATTTTATACGCATGAATAATATTCTGCATTTTCTTTCTGGCATCGTCTTCCCCCTCACTCCCACTTGCCACGTCAGGGTGGTGCTTTTGGGCTGCCTCACGGAACGCCCTTGTGATGTCTTTTTTTGTTGCCGTGAACTCCTGGCCAGAGAGGCCAAGAAGTTTATAGTATCCGTGCGGATCGACGTTCACCAAGTCTGTGCGTCGTCTGTTTCTGGAATCCACGTGTCGGCCTTGCTTGGCCTTGCAGCGTGCAGCCTCCTCCTTAACTTGCTGCTCGAACATCTGTTTCTTTTGTGCACGCCGCCTAAGTTCCTCCCGCTGCTCATACTCCTCCCTTTCCTCAGCCTCAGGCGACCAGCGGTAACCCTGTTGGTCCAAGGAAAAATAAGCCATACCAGCAGCCTTCAGCTCCATCATTTGTTGCGCTTTTTGTCGAAGGAATCGCGCCAAAGAAAGGCTTCGCCACACGCGCAGTGAAAATACGGCTACTGCAATGGCAATAGGCGTGGCAATCCCTGGCCCTCCAATGGGCATAGATGCCACCAAAGCCACGGCACCTGAAAAAAGCATTATTCCAGCACGCATATGCTCCGTAAGATGCATAGCAGGCCCAACAACCCTGCCGGTGGCTCCGCAAACAAAGGAAGGAATCGGCGTGTGGACCTCCCCTGTGGTAACCGTGAACCTTAGCATAGGCAAGAAGATAGGCCGAATGCTCACACTTTCCTTGTAGACACTAAGCAGAGTTATACTACTTCTCACAAAAGAACCGTGGAACTTCACTAGCTCCTGATTTATATGGCGAAGAACAAGGCTTCGCGTAAGTCGGGAATCCAAAATGGAGAGCGCCGTAGTCGTAGACATCGTAAACGGTACAACGCGCGGTCGATCTTTCATTTTCTCCAGCTCCTCCAGAAGTTGAAGGCGTGGAATCAGCATGGACGGTACGTGCGTTCCCACCAAACATTTCTCTACGACCGGCAACGGGTGAAGGTACGAAGCCGAGACTTGATTGAAAGTGTGATGCTCCCCAAAAGGATAGTGAAACTCGTAGTTAGGCCCCTCTACCCAAACGAGACACTGCTGCTGTGTCATAAAGGCGGGATCCTTCTGCAAGATATCCGCGCGAAAATTGCCCCCAGTCGCAGTCGAGGCAAGCCAAAAAGGCATCATGTATCGCTCCACACTATGAACACACACATTAGCGCCGTGATGACGGCACACAGAATCCAGGGCTTCCGCTTCTCCGATGTGGAAAGGGATACCGTACGCCTTCTGAACGATTCGTGTGTTATTCACCTCCAAGTGGTCCAGTGAACGGGCAAAGGCTGCAACATCAGTTTCACCGCTCCCGGTAGAAGCAGTTTCCTCGAATAGACCCATCATGAAACGCCTCTGCGACGTCTCTGCAAAGGGAAACGGGTCAGGCGAGACAGAAGGGCGAGACCTAAACATCTTAGCTACCAGGGTTGCCCCCGTCCATTTTACCGGAAGCATACCCTAGCGCTAAAAGAAATCAGAGTTGTCATTCCACAAAGACGAGGGAAGAAAAAGATTAGCCAAAATACTGTGCGAAAGTCACAAAAGAATGGTAAGGGATGAAAAAATAATGCAATTAAACGGCTAAAACGACGGATGCCTTTGGTAACGAGGTAAGGATTATTACTTCTTAGTACGATGCGAGTCATTTTTCCATCGCGAGGCACCCCTCCGTAGAATAGGGAACTGTACAAGTGATGAAGGTGATTAACGGTGCATTGTTTAAACTTTACACACTAGAGCTTTGCAACGAGGACATCATGCACTGTTGCTGCGGGCCCAATGTCAACTGCGTGCTTTGTGGCCTGGTTGCATGGACAAAGTAAAAAAGGGGTAAAGTAAAGGGCACGCGCACGGCAGTCATGAGAAATTTATCCGATAGGACAAACCACCTCCACTGCCGGGACTGAAAGGAGAACAAGGTAGGCAGTTGAACAAGGCACATTCAAGTAATAGACTTACTGAAAAATGTGGTCAGCATCACCTTCGTAAAGAGCAACAGCTGGATACTCTTTTAGGATAAGTGTGTCTCGCTCGTGAAACACACGTAATTTCCCGATCATATCAGTGATAAAGGCAGCTAGTTTGCGGGGATACGGCACTGTAGGATCTGGCCACCAGTACGCACTTACCATACCGAGTGATTCCAAGAAGAGCGAGAAGCACAATTCTCCATCTGGTAGAGCCAAAATTCGTTGCTGGAGCCCTTCCAACATACGGCACAACTCATCCCTGCTCATGAACCCAACCTTCCTCCGGAATCCAACACATCCACCCTCCTCCTGTGGACCAGATTGATCCATTATATCTTCCATCGTAAGAAAGCCGCAATCTTGAAACAATTGGACGCACGTGAAATGGTGAATATACGCCGCAAAGCGACCACATCCCTGTGGCACCTTGCGTGCCTTTGTCTTCGTATCTTCGAGCATCTGCTTCCTAACATAAAAAAAATATATGCCCACCAAATCCTCTTTAAAGTACTTAATGACACGCTGCGCTTCAACTGTGTAGAAGCTGTGTGTATCAGGAAAGGCTCCATGCAACTTGGGCAATGTTAAACTGGCCAGAAAGCGATCAGTTGAGTCAAGCAACGAGTTACTAAAGCGAACCATGGCCATGCGCACAATTATTTCCGAGAATTGAGACGGTTTAACATTGCGGATGTTCAACTCATCGCTAGCCAGCTCCATAAGGTGGGCCTGCTTCTCTTTTGTGTTGCTCCGTATCATTGCCATTAGATTGGGGGAAACCACGACGTCAAATATGTGCGATATCTCAGCCGCAGACAACGGCTCAACAATTAACTGCTTTTCCTCTATAAAGCGCCAGAACTGTGATTCGCACATATACTGAGCATCATGACCTGCGTAAAAGTAGAAAATCGAAGAGATAATCCGAATGTGTTTCCACAAAATGTTTTTCAGGGAGGACCGTGTAGTCGACTTCAGTGTTTGCACGGTTCGTGACTTCCTTTTCTGACGCAGGTCCTCAATGCCCTTCTGAGCAATGTTGGTAAATGGCTGCGCCGTGGCCTCGGTTACCACACGTATGGGATTACCGCTTTCGCGCTCGCGCGCAAGAAAGGAAGCCTCCCCGACCACGCTCGAAAGGTTCTTGTGTAAATAAAGCTCATATGTGACATTCTCACGCAACTCCCCCATCCACTTGTCCAGCTCTGCATTCCATGCCCCCACATGTTGACGCATATCTTCCTCATCGTGTGAGAGAGAAACTTCTTCGCCACACGCCCCGGACCCCATAACCTCACTTGTCTCCATATGGGCCACAATACCACTAGCTTTGTTCGCACAAGCAACCCTCTTCGTCTCGATATAGTGGACGAACAGCTCAGCCACAGCACGGGTAATTTTATCCTCAATCATATTTGTGAAGTCTTCCGGGATCAATGTCACACTGAGAGGTATGCTTGCAACAAAGTCACACACTCGCTTCACGCAATCCACCGTGGACATATTAACGCCCGAAACCGACGGTATTCTGTCTGGGAATGTATACCTAAGCAAATGATAAAGAACCCCCCCATCGCAGAAGTCGGCAGAGAAATTTGATACCTTTCGAGGCTTGGCGTCGTCCAATGCGAGAACATAATTGCACCACTTGAGCAAAACCACATGACCCATTGGGCTTGACTCTTGCTTGTGATTGCCCTCATCCTCGGATTGCCCAATCTCACTGAAGAGCCAGTCCGCAATAAGTGGTTTTGCTTCGAAGCGTGTGTCAAGGACACCACGGAGCGTTTGGCGTTGGCGATGCACAAGAGAGACGACCTCGCGCACGCGCCTGGCAATGTGCTCCTGCCGTTCCCTAAGATGCTGATCAACTCTTTCCTTCAGCTCCTTCACTTCCAGCAACAACTCGTCACGCTCCCGTGTAACCTCCTTAAGTGTCGCTTTTAGCCCCTCGTAACTTAAACACTGTTTGTCGAAACCGAAACACTGCATTTGGAACTGGTTTTTTGCGTTTTCCAGCTGGAAGGCTGCCTGATGCAATCGCTCTGTAAGATATTCTCCTCGTGATATTTCCACGGCAGTTTTCCAACGAAATAAAGCAGTTCTAAGGCACAAGTGACGCGTCTTTGCATCGTGTCTCTGCACCACACCGGAACGAAGCCTTGCGTCCACAATTCTCTTTTTCGTATACAGACGCCATGCAAGAAAGGCTCTCCTTTTTTTTTCTGCTTGCATGACCTGGAAGAGAAGCAGCGCAAGTTCCTTCCACTTTTCACTTGCAACTTGGGCTGCTGTAAGTTTTTTTGAACAAACACCCACACGCTTCTGATTTATATCGAGCTCATGCATGTACGTAGAATGAGAGAAGAAAGGATTGTCACGATGAAGGTTGCGGTCACACAGCATTGCCTGTATGGCAGCTGGTGCGTAGTCAAGGCGTCGCACATCGTATTTGTAGTAAATCGCTGGAAACAAAGCATCTACTAAGGGTTCCATAAACGGTTTGTAGGAAGGACAATTACTAAGAAGCTTCATTGTCCACGTCGCAGCCACGGTTCGCATTTGCGGAGTGACACCATCTTGTCGTGCGAGCTCTTGGAGCATTGTCTCGACAAACACAGTTATTGATGAAGACACTTGGTAACGCTGGACGTAGCTCTGTAGAAGCTTGGCATAGCGATGTCGCTCAACCTTGTTATCTACATCTCCAGTGGACTCACCTAACTCTTGGGATTCCTTATCGCCTACTCTCCCTGGGCGGTTCACTGGAATCAACGGTGGTAACAAAGCGTTGCGCCCTTCCTCTGCCAGCGACATCCTTGAAAGATTACTAGCAGAAGTAAATGCTGTGGATGCGCCCACCTTCCATCCACAAAGAGGTGGAAAGAGTGAGGGGAAAGAATCACAATGTATATTCAGTTAGCTCATTAGTACTCTAGTAAAGAGTATCACCGCAAACGCACCTGTGTGAGGAAAGGGATGCCCATGCGGGAACAATGAAACGAACCAGAATGAAAATTCAGTAAGCACCGCACGGATACGTAGCAAAAAAAAAAAAAAAAAAAAAAGGACATACGATCAATTTGTCCATTATCCCCATGCACAATTCATTTTTATTTACTTATTTTGGTTCCCTTTTCGCCTGCCGCTCTCTGCAGCAGGAAGTATATTTACAAAGACGTGTCGACGCTCCTCCGGAAATCGCATGTTGTCGTGATGAGTGGGGAAGGTGACATAGAACCGAACACAAATCACCTGTATGCAAAACAAAAGACGAGCAAAGGAAGTTGTTAACTCTTTTGCGGCTCTTCTTCCTCTGCAATAGATGGGCATGTGAGTGACTCATTTTCAGAGATCGATGTTTCTCTCATGAGCTTTTCTCGCTCGTAGGCAGCAAAACTCAAATCACACTTTAGCCGCAGGGGCTCTCTGTTGATTCTCCTTTGAATACTGCAGAACAATTCCTTTGCACTCAGCTTCAGCAAATCACCCACGGGAATATCTTCGCCAGACCTAGATGGAAATGGATCCTTTACAGACGAGGTGGATGGCTCATCCGGAGAACGCAGCAACATATCCTTGCAGTTGACTTCATTCTCTTGAGTCAGCTCTACATCGACATCTGCACTGGGAGCTGGCGTAGTCCGATCGCCCACCGCATCAGGGTACTCAACGCCTCCGTTCCTAGTGTTTGGTGGAACATCTACCATCCATGGCGCAGCAACAGTCTCTTCATGAACTCCCGCTTCATTGGCAATAATGTCCTCTTCTAATTTATGGCTCGTAATGTCTGAAGGATCACGTGAGGAGCTTTCAACTTCCTGAACCTCAGCTAATCCGACAGATGATGTGGAAACTTCACGCCCCTGGTCTGGCCGCGGGGGTGTCGCCCAGGTTTGCGTTCGTCGCGGAAAGGGTGGCTTTTGTGGAAATGACCTCCTCTGTAGAGTTTCAGCCGTCCGAAGGGCTGGTGTCGTACGAGCAAGTTCCACAGAGTCGTCTAGATCAAAACAGGGCTCCCGCGCCTTGCGCAGAGACTTACTCAGCTGCGGGAGCTCACTATCATCAAGATTCTTCCTCTTAAGTGACTTCAGGGTGACCTGTAAACTTTTTAACCTTGAGAGAGAAATATCAATCTCATCAGTCCCCGGCAGAGGATCGGCGTTCCCGCTGGAAGAAGATTGTGCAACAGATTTATTTATACGCGCTCCTCCCTGGGGCACCTGGCATCCATCTCCATGAGAACCGCACTGTGAAACGTTTGGCTCTCTTTGTATGTTCTTAGACATCTCCACTGCAGCTGCCTTCAGTGCAACGAGGCGATTGAACGCCTCACCGGCCTTTGGATAGGGGTTCTTGTCAGGATGCACAAGAAGCGTCCATTGCTGAAATACCTTTTTGATTACTGTAGGTGTCGCATCAGCACCAAAGATTGCCTGATGTGTTATGGATGGCTCTAGCAATGCTTCAACAATGTTAGCATATCGATGAGGTTGAGGGATCTCTAAAGGGTTGGCAAGCACGCGACAGACACGTGCCATCTTGGCATACCGTGGATGTAGCAACATGAGATTGCAATAGAAAGTAGCTGCCGACTTAAGGTCCCCGGTGCTCAAGTACCGTTGAGCAACAGTTTCCATCACTGATCACAGACTAGTCTCTATACCTATGCATAAACTTACACTTATTTATTATCAGCAATTTAAGAAAACAAAATTGCAACAATTGTGAAGTAAAAAACCATGAAAAATACTCATACTGTCAAAGACAAATGTGATGGAAAGGGGAAATAAAGAGTGTTCACATGTCCCCTAAGAATTTCCCTCAGTGAGGCACTACCTAATCAGTGAGTTCGCCAATGAACCGCAATGGCAACCCCTATCAATAACAGCACACACACACACACACACACACACACACACACACACACACACACACACACACACACACACCTGGAAACGCCAACTGAACACGCCACCACGCAGCAATCATACTTTTGGTGTTCCAGACACAAGAAAAGGATGCCGTTGTTATGAAAGCACTACTAAAGAACTAGTATAGTGAACATCCAGAATGTACCCATACACCACGCATCACTGCCAAACAGGGATACGTAAGCAAACTAAAACCACTTTCTAGAACGGTCAAACTGCTTACGCAGAGAAGCAGCATCTTGTGAATCCTTTCCGTATCGCGTACCGTCCTTCTTCATGATACCTACGACAATGAAGGGGTACACATTGAGAGACTGCACGCCATCCCCCAGTCGAACTTCAAAAACGGGATACTCACACATGTTCTGCCACTCGGCTTCACAGTTCGATCGCTCGCGGAACTCGCACTTGTATGTAATTTGTAGCCAGTCCTCCTTGGACATTTGCCCCATGTAGCAGTTCACTAACTGAAAGGAATCTAGTTCAATCTGGTACGTATTGGAAATCTCCTGCATCTTAAGCGCCTTCCAGCTCTTTTGCCTAAACTCCACGTTCATCCTTGCTTTGATTTCCTTTGAGATTCGACTGGCCTCTCCGTGCGTCGTTAGGCGCTGTAAAACTTTGGAATCGTCCAGACTTCGAGAATGCGATATCGTTTTGATGCGGACAAAAAGTTTTTTAAGGTCGTCTGAATTGAAATCTGGCCGCCGATCGAGGAGCTTTCGCATGGTAACAAACCGTTGAAATGCTTTTTTGATTCCTGACATAGAAGTGTAACGAATTGGAGTAATATCAGGGTCCATTATGCAATCCATTGAGGCGAAGCGCATCTGCTTGGACCACTGCTCTTTGTCAAAGTCGTAGTCAGTACGCTTCTGCGAGACAGCCTGATTGTCCACCTCCCACCGTGTTTGGACACTGCGGTTCACGTTAAAGAAATGCCTCTGCACTAAGAGACAGCGGGGTGCACAGGCCCTACATAAAGAAAATGCGAGCCTGTTCTTGAGGCGAGGAACCATTTGCCACTCTGCATGGGGCATCGCACCTCTGCACTGAACCAGGGCCCACTATAGTGCAAACTAGCGAGAAACATTTATAAAGCAGAGAGATAATTGGCTGAAATTTATTTTGCAAGTGTCTCGCACATGCACGTGCACATATAAGAAAAGGCAGAAGGATTGACCCCTAGGCATACCTGCGAATTCGCGGGGAGCAGTAGTGGTAAAATGCAGCAGGAAAGGTAAAGTGCTAACAGTAGTAGCAGTGTCATATGCACCACCGGGTGATGGTCTGAACTGAAGGACGCTGCTGTGAGCACTTCGTTAGAGGATTGCTATGACTGTAAAGGACTATCATTGAACGCACAGAACTGCCATAGTACTTCTGACTTGCTGAGTCTAGCAACACTTCTGAACCCCATGTAGCCTTGAGGCATTCTACAAGGAGCCGCTCTATGTGCATGCGTGACACTTTGCTTTTTGTATTGCAGTGGAAGTGGAATTAGATTTATTTATCAGCATCGATGCACCCGTGCACCGACTTCGCTTATAGAAGCAATAAAACCACACAAATTGGCAATGGGAACACTAATGCCCAGCTGCCGTTTAGCACAGCGATGGACGTCTCCCACATGTAACAATGACGTCCTGGCGGTCTATATTTACCTTGTAAACAGGTCATAAAGCTTGTAACGTGCAACACGTAACCTCGCATGATGTAGACACAAGTTCGTTCGTCGGTCATCGGTCTCAAGGACGAGAGTTCTCAGCGCACCTCTGCAACATAGGGAACTTACAAAACTGCAAATATTAGCGTAAACGTTGGTCTTTCCATCACAAAACCCCGCCAACCACACCAAACGTCATGCTGCTCACACACCAAAGTAGCTATCAGCTTATGCGTTAGGTTCTCAGCATATGCGCTTAACACTTGGAAAACTGGTACAAAGCGTACATCACAACATTTTTTGAGGGTCAATGTGGAAAGGCGAAGCGTGTAAGGATGTCAGGCCCGCAGCCACCGTCAATCAGAGAAGGCTACGCTTCTTATCCATGCCATGGCGTCTGCAAGGCCAAGACCATTCCAGGAATCCACGGACAAAATCCTCACCCCTTCCAAACCAGGAGTCAGAAGGAAAAAGCGCACCTCTTCTTCTGTTAGCGTGTTCCTCGCCACTACCTTGTTCAGCAGCACGACCAGAGGCCAATCCCTACATACGCCATCACAGCCCTTCAGCCTTGCCAACATGATGGAAGAAATAGGTAGCATGTGTGGGGCCAGCGCATCAACGACGAACATCAGCGCATACCTACCACGTCCGCTAGTCTGAGCAGAGTTTATCTTTCCCTTAATAAACTTTTCCCACATCGATGTCATCTCTCCTCCTAGCTCCCGCAGCTCAGCAGTGCAGTAAACGTTTTCATTCTCCGGTGACTGAAGAGTCAGAATATGAACCACCTGGCCCTTGGTAGGGGCATCGTGCGAGGGCCGCGTCAGTAGACAGCCGTCGTTATTAATAGATTGAATTTGATTCAAAAGGCTTGTCTTTCCAGAAGACGGTGGACCCAGCACATACATTGTGAGTGAGCCGGACATGAGAGCATACGCTTACTATTAGCGAAGGGTATGCAAGAATAAGTACAATATATAAGACAAAAATAAATAGAATGCAGTATACAAGAAGATCAAGCAGACGCAGAACGGCTGCTTATACCCAATGAGAGATGCACATCCATTACCGGTGTACGCAAAAGAGACCAACGACGCACGAAATTTCTACATATGTGTAGATCCAGTTTAACAAAGAATGAATGTAGAATAAAAGAACGTAACGGCATAATACGAAAGCCCCAGTGTGCGTGGTGACCGCCAGGGGAATGACGCTCAACGCCATCAAGCGGTAAGTGATCAGCAGAATCATCTGCATAACATTACGGTCTCACCCCTCTCCCGTATAAGAGTCGCTACACCTTCGCTCTACCAACAAAAAGGGTAAATGGAAGGTCAGATGCCCTCTCAGCCCTTTGCTCCATTTTCTTCATCTCGCGTCGCAGTGCCAATACTCTGTGTGACGCAGGACACTGACTGACAACAGTATTGTGTGTTGTCGTTGGTTCGCAGCGCAGCTCACATGTTTTGGGTGCATGCTTCACAACATTAGATGCGGCATCTGCGCACGCGGTTTGTATGATCTGCACCATTCCGGGATTTAAGTATTTATTCACTGCTTCATTCTTTCCACACGTAAGGGGTGAACCAGAATGTGCTTGCCTGTTCGCTGGATCAATGCCATTCTCATAATAAACCACATTCCCAAAATCATCGACTGAGAAACACGATTTCGTACGATACAACGCCTTCGAAATCCCTCTCCCTGGTTTTTTGAAAACAGACATCGAAGCCGTATCGCAGCTCAGTAAATCCCTTCTAGAATTCACACTATTCGGATTCATGTCGCTCATCTTCAAGGCGAGGGCAGACAACACCTTAGTATTGTACTTCAGCAGGTGATCAGTATCCAGGTCAGCAGTAATTGGCATGAACGAAGGTACTTTTACTGATGTAAAGGAGTCCTTTAGCTCATTTTCACTCTTTATGCGGTCGACAATGCCCGTCTGTCCCCTAAGGGCACTGGATGAATTACTGCAGCTAAAGAGCGGAGAAGAGTTGTGCGACATACTGACCCCCTTTTCCGAGGATCCACGATCGTTACCATTTTTTTTCATCGCGTCAATGACAATACTACGTTCTAAAGTTAGGACAAAGACATCCGTTTCGGCGATCAGTCCTCGCGTCATACTCTTTCCCAGAATACATTCTTCGAAACCAACAGAATAACCAGGCGGCACAATTTCCCTTTCTGTCTTTGCCATAGGCTGATGACCCTTTTTGGCGCCTCCACGCGTTAGACAAGCAGTACCTTGAATAATCAACATGCCCTCCTGTGGCACTGCTCCAATTGGCAGAATACACTCACCACAGCGAAACATCCGCGGTCGCAGGCGTTTTGCAAAAACTACAAGTTTGGCATCAGAAAACCGTGTAAGAGAGTGAACCCTCGAAAGCACCAAAGGATCCACCGCAAAACGCATCAGTCGACATGCCAGTCCTGCGCACGCCCTCCACTCTTCTAGACACACTATTCTCTCCAACGCTTCGCGTGAGAGGCTCCAGAGAAGAGAAACCTTAGCCGCTATAGCTGGCTGTCCCCCACTTGTCAGTGGCGGGAGCTCACTTGGTATGAAACTATGAAGAGCGACAGCACTTCCATGACGTGCTATTATTTTCTCAGCACCAGAACTTCCGCATTTGACCTTCACACAACCAGAATATAAGAAGAAGATATTCTCAGACTTGAAAACATCCGCACACAGGAGCTCATTGGTACAAAACACGGACGGCGAGAGAGCGATCCACAATACATTTATTGTGGATTCAGTCAAACCGTTCAACAAGGGGTTTTGACGCAAAACCGCATCTGGGGTCAATTTTTCGCTTCCCTCTGTCATTTGTTTCTGCACCACAGTTTTCGCATATGAAAGAGCCTGTTCAATCGGCGCACTCCACTTTTTTTGAATGCGCATCACAGTGCTAAGGCGCACACGAAATGCCTTAACAACGCTCTCACAGCGTATAGTTCTTCTATAATTGATACCCAGAAACAAGCGCTCACCAGCGACTAACTTCCCCGCTTTAAAATACGTAAGATCGCTTGGCGTGCTGCCGGTTGTAAACCTCTCCTCCACGCTCCGGCACTTTGAGTCCTTAGCCTGGTCTCCCGAAGTGCAAAGCGGAAGCGAGGTAGCACGGTACCCCTCATGCTTCGCAGGTACTTCGGTAAGATTCCCTGACACAACCCAAAATAGTGATGAAATCCCTCTGGGCTCCTCACCATACGCAATCACCTCTCCCTCCTGGAACACTTCAAGCACCATCTCTTTGCACACATCTTCCAACGCCCTTGTCGTCCAGTCTTTAAAAAGGGGTGACTGACGGAGTTTGTCGGCCTCCAAACACTCCCCAACGATAACACTTTTTCTCTTGCGTATCCGTTTTCGTGCAAGAAGTAACTTAAACATCACGCGATCCCGGACCACAGAAGAAACGGCCGTTATAACCGAACGGCGTCTCATCTCTCTGCTTTACTACAAAACATTTGATGAAAGGAGTGAGTCGGTCGGATGGAAAGTGTGAGGAAGGCACAGCGAAAAGGGAAAATTGCACCAGTTTACCCAACACACACGCACACCAAGCACACACATGCGTATGAATAAAATGGAGGAAAATGGTTACACGGATGCTTTTTACAATGGTCGGGGATGCCCGTTCACGCCTGCATACTTCAAACACACAGACAAAAAACGCATTTCAGCAAACGGTTATCAAATACAAATAAAAGGAAGGGAGTAAAAGGGAGAAAGGCACACGACAGGAAATGAGCAAAGCTACGAAAAAGAAGAAAGGGGAAGCATGCTACTCGCTGATTTTTACCCTTTTTATCTACAACACAAACTTCCGTGAACACGGACATCTCCCTTGCACACACACACACACACAGACACACATACACGCACGCCCTATCCATAAGCGCGCACAAAAATACACTTTCCCCCACAACCGTCTCCGCTTTACCCCTTCTTTTTATTCTTTTTCTTTTCTTTTCTTTCCGGCCCCACCCCTAACAGTCCCATGCCCTTTTTATCTTCCATTTGGCAGTTTCTTTTTTTTTTTTTTTTTTTTTTTTTTTTTTTTGATTTACCGTTTATCGTTCGGGAATGTAGTGGTTCCAGAAATAAAAATTTGGAACGCACGAGCAAAGTTGAATATGCATCCCAAACCTGTCAACGGGCACCACTTATTAACTTTCCATATCCATTACCCCTCCGTAGGAGCGCGTGTTGGCTACTGTCTTGGAATTTCTTTTAGATTCTTTTTTTCAGCATAGTATAAACAAAATAGAAGCAGTGGTGATTTTCGCAACAACGAAGGTAAATGCAGTAACAAAGATGGAAAGGTTGACTTGTGCCCTTTGCTACACCGCACCCCTCCGGTCCTTTACCACGAACATAACACTCCTTAGGCGAACCTTACATCCCCACGAAAGATAATCACACACGTTCTGGGAAAGCATTGACACGGCAAAAACATTGCGAAAAACAAAAAAAAGGAATGGACAAGAAAAAAGAAAAAGACAAAAAAAAAAAAAAAAAAAAAAAACATTTCTCACTAAATGTTCCTTCCCACGCATTCAAGGATTCTGCTCTTGCTTGCGTTTCCTTCTTAACCACTGAAGCGGTCAAACAAACAAAGTGTAGTTGGCACTAATGGCCAAAAGTCGAAACACTCTTGTAATATGATGTCCACAGCAAATGAAGCATTCCTCTGCTTCCCTGGTGGCCTCTCACAGCCATAGTCCACACAAGTGGCTTCACAAGTGGTGGAGTTAAACTTGCGTATATCCGTGCTTGAGAGTGCCACAGCACCTCAACCCTTTCTCCTACCTCCATTCTCATCACTTGTACGTGTTCACGTGCCTCTACTAACCACTAGACTCTTTTCACACAGCCACCCGTTGTAAACATAGGCAACACTACAAACCCCACGCCCATCCAGTTTGAATCTGCGCTTCTTATTCGCCCTTACTAGGACCATGCACATGTTCACAGCCTCCAATTACGACCGTTAGCAGTACGAACACGAGTCGCCTCCCGTTATCACATACACCGCAAACACAGTTCTCGTCTGATGGCACACGCCGAAGAATGTTACCGAGCACTATAAAGTGATAGTGGTGGTGGAAGTAAAACGCAAATCAAGAGAAAACGTGAAACTGACTGCATCCTGCCGGAGTCGTGAAATCTGGCTGGAAGAGTCAATGACAAGCAAAAGAAAGAGGCGGGAAACAGCATCTCTCTTTTGTATAAAGAACTCCAGAACAGTAGTACTTATCTCCTTCCTTTTTTTTCTTAATTGATGTCGTTTTTATCTGTGCTTCACTTTTCCCGATGCTTCTGTATAAATAACTCCCTCAATTGTTATTACTGATATTATAACCGTGAAGCTGAATGGAGCTAAGAGCATAGCTTTGCATTCGACACCACGTTAAACTAATCAGTCCATTAGATGGAAGTATGATCAAGAAAATAGACCACAACTCCTTATCGCCACGTCTCGGTCCGCAACGTATCACTGTAGCGAATTATCCGTGAAACAGCGGGCGTCCCGCCTTCGAGAGTGCTGGACTTGAGTGACAACCATATTTTTTTTCGGTCACTATCTTCCTCTCTGTTCACATAGTCTGTCAAATCACGCTGAGGCACGGCCTGTGTGGTTTGCTCACTCATGAGACATTGGAAAAGCGCCCGCTTCCTCGCTTGTGTCTTTAAAACAATTGTGTCCTCGTACTCTGATGCGAGTCTATAAGCAACAACTGATTTAGATTGATTGCGCCGGTAGGCACGTGCTATTGCCTGCGCTTCCACTTGAGGGTTCCACCAACTATCCCACAGAATGATGTGATTTGCAGCGGTAAAGTCCAATCCGTAGGCTCCAATTGGCGTCGAAAGTACAAGGCACACAATGTTCTCATCATCTCGAAACGCCTTCATTGTTGTTTGTCGACGAGAGTTGCAATCCCTTCCACGAAG
The DNA here is from genome assembly GCA_021307395.1 of Trypanosoma vivax. NCBI lineage: Eukaryota > Euglenozoa > Kinetoplastea > Trypanosomatida > Trypanosomatidae > Trypanosoma > Trypanosoma vivax. Next base: position 1,223,464 of record SOPI01000326.1, read on the forward strand.
CAAGGCAGAAGGAATGTTAAAGGCCGTCAACGTTTTGGAGATGAAATCTTGCGATCCCACATATTGAGAAAAAATCAAAGCCTTCTCCCCTTTGTTGCAAACGGCCTGCATGATCGAAATTAGGGCTGTAAGTTTTCCGCTGAGATTAACAAACTCATTGAGACAACCGCGAGACACTAATTGTAGACAGTAATCGATCAACTCATATTCGTCCTCGTTAAGTGCATACGACCGGGATTCCCCCTCCTTCTCCTCAAGTTTAAACTCCGAGGTACCCTTATGTGATCCGTTAAACGATTTGTATAGTCCAGATATGAACCCCAAGAAACACAGTGGGTGTGTAGAAAGATGGTAAGGCCGGTGCTCCGAGGCCTTCAGAGAAGAAAGCCCGTCCGCACTTTTAGGAAAGTGGTCCTCAAACATTTTGTGCTGCACATTAGAATAACTGCATACGATTAGGTAGTCATGAAGAGGCGGGAGATCTGTCCCCATGACGCTAAAGACATAGGGACTCATCCATTCCTGTATGTAGCGCTGGGCGGAAACGGCTGCGCCTAGGTACGAATCATCTCCGTTGATGTAACGGTTAATTGCCCCGGAAAGTTCACTAAAGGATCGTGGCGGTAGCACCGCGTGCACGTCCTTGTCAACCCATCCAACAAGACGGTACAGCTCATCAGCATTGTTTTGCACTGGCGTACCAGAGAGTATTACGCGACTTGGACACTGCATGCTCTCCAAGGCGCTCCTCAGCTTGTTTCCTTTTGATGACACACAGTGTCCTTCATCAATAATCATAAGGCTCGGACGAAACCTATTAAATTTCTTAATGAAAGTTCGAATGTACTCTGGGTTTACAAGAAAAATGTTTCCAGTCCTGGATGCCTTTCCACAACTCCGTTGTCCACAACTCTTAAGTATATATTCGTTCTGTGTGCACCCGGCCTGATTGGGAACTATAAATTCTGGGAGTACGAGACCGTATCCTTTCCACTTTTCTCTTTCTGCAATCCAGTGTTGTAGAACAATTTTGGGTGTAACAATCAGAATATCTCGCGGGTCCGAACCATGAAGGTGTGAGAAACAAGTTGCAAGCGAAACAAGGGTCTTCCCTAACCCCATTGTTAACGCAACGACACAGCCACTACCTCTGCCGAGACGGTTGACGATGAACCTCAGTGCGGCCTGCTGGACCATCGACAACACTTCAACCATGCCACAGGGTACATACAGTGGTGGATGATTAGAATCATTCAAGTTTACAACACTGTCTTTGCCGCTACGAAGAAGCTTCTGCAGTCCAAGAGATTTGCTAAGACGGCGGCGGTCTTCTACCTCGCAAGCATGGGAAAGAAGACCGCAGCGGAGATAGCAAACAACGCTTATACGCTTCCACTGGCCCTCTGGGTTATGAACTTCAGTGTTCCCATGCTCTAATGCGCTATCGAAGAACAAGACGTCGCCGACAGAGAGCTGAAAAGCTTTACCCAATTCTTTGATGGCCAAATGGCACCCATCAAATTCACCGTCCACAACGCACAACGCCGCCAAGCCGCTGCGAAAATCACCACTATCTCTATGCACTGCGGTCCGAAAATTTCTGTTTACAGTAAGAGTGCTGAAAACAGTATCAAACAACATGTAAGCAGGTGGAATGGCTATGCGCTGCTGCTTATAGTGTACTGGTGCATACTTATCGTATAGTTTGTCAAGTGACGTCAAGAAGGCTTCGCACGGCTGGGCAATAGCGCGCCAGTTTTTGCGCGTGAACTCCGTTTCGCGGCATTTATGTTGTGTTGGGTTATTGAGGTAGTCATAAAAACCAACAATGCCCGTTTCTGGATTCACCTTACCACCATTTGTCGCTTTGCGCATATTTTGGGTTGTTGCAGCATCCTCAACAGCAGCTGCAGCTTGACGGCATATCTTTTTTTCAATTCCACCACGAACAAAAGCAGCTAACAGGCGCTCACCAGATTCATCGTAAACCGTGCATGTTTCGTTGACGAGTTCAAAGTCCTTTTCTGAAAGATACTCCGCCACAGGCCCCTCCACACTGTCAACGACCTCATGCCCGGTAAAATCCATGTCCGTTTCGTGCTCCTGGTCTAATTGAAGCTCGTCAGCATAGGTGACTGGTCCTTCTGTAATCTGGTCCAAGGCGCTGCTCACAACATCAGGTGTATCGGTCAAGGCTACCCTGTGAGAAGGATCGCTGGTTGTTAACAAGCCGGCCTTGCGCAGTGAGCGTAACTCTGCACAGATACTCTGAACAGGGTTTATATGCAAAAGAGGTGCAACGACACACGCCCTCTGGTATTCTTCCTCGGAGGATAAAATGAGTCGCGCACAGAATTTAACTATGCGCAATGCGTAGTCAGACGGATGGTAAAGCTGCTGGTGTGGTAGTGCTAGCTCAGATGTCCTTATTGAATATGAATGATTTCGTATTTGATTTCGGACCTCCAAGCGCTGTTCAGAGGTTGTGGCTGCACAGTAGCGAGCGCAAAATTTATAAAGGTCAAAATCGCTTAAAGGTATAGGCGGCATAACTGTAATGCTGTCCCTGGGTACAGCCGCTAAGCTCATCCCATGCCTTTTAACTTCACCAACCACAGTGTCCAGCTCTCCCCAAAACGCTGAAGGGGAGATAATGGTCGGATCTCCAGTAATAAGAACAGTTCGTAGTACTTCTCGCAGAGTTTCAACGCTCACGCGAGTGCAAGTGGACGTCATACTCCGGGAATCAGACCTTGAGGATAGAAAGCAATATAATGTTTTCAAAAATAAAACAGTGTGATTCAGTGCAACAGTAAGGTATGCTAGAAAAACAAAGTTTCCATTAAGGCTAAAGGGATAAAATAAACAAATTCAAATACGTCGCTGATTGGGCGAATGGGACTGCGTAAACTGTGGAGCAGAGAGAACAGGGATACCGAGTCAGTCCCCAGAAGATGGACTAAGCACAATCCGACAGTCGTGGTTAGACAAATACCATCATTAAATGTTTGTATGGGGTACACGTGAAGTTGGGAGTATCCCTCAAAGCGTGGTTTATGGCTCACATCAACCCCAGCTCTCATTACTCAATAGAAGAAAAACATCATTGAATTGTCACAAAGCCCTGATACTTCAGCTGCTCTACGGAATGACACTCCGACCCGTTTGCTATTTGACCGAAACCAATCGAAGTCATTTCGACAGGTTCTTCGAGACCATTGTGATTCATTTTAGTTGCACACATGGAAGATGATAATGATATCTCGTTGTCATCGTCTCTTCTATTGAATGAGCTCATGTTAATGACATCATAGGGTATTGCTTTGGGATTCATCTTCTTATCTCGTTCTGTGATGGTACCAAATATCGTCTGTTTTATCAGAGATATGCAACCAAAGCACAACTGCAGAAAGAAGATAATACTCATGAAATGAGCGGTGACAAATGAAGGAAGTTTGCACTTATAGGTATTCCACGCTTCAGCTGCTTGGGCAGCATAAACGTTACTTTTCTGATGCCTAGATACCCAATCCATCATTGTTTGTTGGATCAGGGCGGTGTGCCGAAATACATTAACCCATGAACTTGACATCCTGCCAGTAACGTTTCTCACTGAACCATTATTTTCCAAATGTTCTCTACATTTGCTAACACCACGCAGTACAGCAGGATGTCTAAGCAGCGGAAAAAGCTTTGTAGCTGCTGTACACCACTTCATGCAATCGGCACTATGATAATAGCAAGAATAATAATAATAATACTCCTATTAAACTATAAGCAAACGGGGGAATAAAATAGGGTGTACATCTTGACAAAAAAAGCTAATGCGCAAACAACAGGAGGAGCGATGGATGAAGTGAAAGGAAACGCATAACAAAAACTTGCATTTTGATTGAATGGATAATTAGATTTGCGTACGTGATCGCATAATAGAAATGGTAAAACAACAATGAAAAAAAAAAAAAAAAAAAATGGATAGAGCATTCCCCGTTGACGTTGTTTCCCGCACAACATCAACAATAGCAATGCACAGCGTTAGAAAACGATATCGGCGTGCTGGGAGGCTTGGTACCTCTAGCCCCACGGAACTTGATCCTTCCCTATAATAGTTTGCCCACAGTACCGCAAAAGTGGCCGAAGAGGCGGGCAACTAATTTCGTATGGCGCGAAGCGAAAGTTTGGGTTCCGCTGCTTCCTTGCCTTCCATTCGCCCTCGCACAGGTACATATCCTTAGTGACATATGAAAGAGCCACAGAATCCTTATAAGGTTTGGCCTTACGGTACGGTGACGAGTCATCGACAAAATCGGATGCTGCATCGAAATCGAGTCCAATATACTCAAATTTCCCTGCTGGAAAGCGTATTGCTTTCCTATGATACATTGTAAAGCGCCTTTCTTTGTGTTTCCAGCCAACAACAACTATCTTCTCGGGGAAACCCCCGATAATTTCATAAAACCTAGCGATGCTGAACAACAAATTTTCATAAGAATCCCTGGCAAACTCTTCCGCGAAAATTCGTTCTAATAAAACTCTCTTCACACTGGCAGCAGATCCAAACAAACCAAAAAGGTTTGTTTCCTCAGCAACTAGGTAGTAGCTCAACCCTTCGCTCCGCGGTCCCGACCAACGACACGTCTGCCCACCAGAAAAAATTAAGATTGACGACTCAATGTTTTCTTTTAAAACTTCAAGTGCTCGTCGTATGTGAGAAGCAAAACACAGTGGCATAATAACGCCATCACGAAGTTGATGAGGCTCCATACACCACCGCTCTTGTTTTCTCCATTCTGACGCGTTTAATGTGTTTAAAACACCATGACCAGGCACAATGATAAGTGTCTGCGTAGCTTTGTATAAAGGGTTCCTTTTTACAGTGGTTGCCTTAAAAGACATCTTAGTATACATGGAATTGTTTTGTGTCAATGTAACAACTGTCGTCATAAAAACACCGAAAACCAGAAGATAATAACACTGTTGTCGCAATGGTCTCGAAGGCATATATCTGTGCTTTCAAACCGAACACCAGTACACTACAGTGAATCTTTCCTTCCTTATACTTTTAAAATAAGCGAATTACTAATTTACTCCGCTCAGTGAATATTCTTTCTGTACTCGGCATTCTTTGTGTATTTGAGAAGATAGTATTTTGAAGCAAATAGCAAAAGATGTGGTTTATTGTTAACTTGTATTAGTGGACTACGTATACGTAGTACAATGTGTGCAAAACGATAATGAATATAAAAGATTTGCTAATTTGTAGCTCAGGGTGGGAAACGTGGAAAAAAGTATGCTTACTCTCGCATGCGTTTTCGGCTGACCATGGTCTCAAGAACAGTAGTTGTGATCAAGCCTCGATTACTTGAGCTTAATATATCAAAGGGCCCAAGACCAAAGTCAATAGATGTCTTCACAGCAGCATCAATAGTTCTGTCAAATATGGGAAACTGGGCCTCACCCATGACTTTTATACAGTTTGCAACCCTTGTAACATTGCGTCTAATATCAACATCTACATCATGTTGATTTAATCGATTTGAACTGTTTTCTTCTGTGATCTTTTCACCACTAACGAATATGGCTCCATTTGTACCAACGACGAGACCAATATGTAGAGAATCAATTGTCATAAAGTGATGTTTCACACGCTTGACCAGTGCAGGAGACACTAAGACGAGAACACCAACATTATTAAGCCTTCCATACCTTTCACCGGAACGGGTATGTAAAAATACTATACCATCTACAGACACGCGCTGAACTTCTGCAACAATTAACTCGCTCTGATCAAATATATTTCGCATGGTTAATTCGTCACTTCTACCCTTCCTACGTAATATTCCCCCGGGTTCGGTAACATTTGAAAGAAGCATCACTGCATCTTGAAAGGCTCCAATATCAACGAGCCACCTGTTACCGTTAACCTCCTTCACACGTCCAATAACGATATCACCTACTTCAGCATTGTAACGAGAGGCCATACCTTTCACAGAAACAACCCTATCAGTGATCTCAACTATCCCATTTATGGCAGAAACAATCTCCCCTCCCCCCTCCTGGGCAGCAGCTGCTTTATTTGGATGGCTTCCCTCATAAGTATTGTAACCTCGTAAAAAAACACAATCTTCCTCGACACATAGCTTTGATTCGTGAACGGAGCCACAAATGGGATCACCAACAATACAGGTCACAGCATTCATTACTAAAATTAGTAGATAAACATCAAACAATAAGGGAAATGAGACAAAGATGAGCACTGATCAGAAATGCAACATTAAACCAAAAGGCAACATTACATTTTGAAACAACCATTGATTTTGCTCATGCTTACCGTAGTAAAGACTCGACAGAATTTTTGATAGGCAAAAAATGGCCGGTGGAATTTTTGCACATAAAGAATAAAAATAAAATTGCTTTTCAAGTGTTGGTAGTACAAATAAATAAGTAAATGCTAGAAAAAACTTTTGACACTGCAAAGGTTATGCGAAATACAAGAGAAATCTAGTTGAAAGTTATGGAGAGTGTTACATAGTATTATCCAGCATTTGTGCGACAGCAAAGGAAGAAAAGGTAATAAAAACAATGAAAGTGCACTACTACTAATAACAAATATTACAATTATAATCAAATTTAAGTACGGCAACGATTGCTTTGACAAGAAGTTTTATATTATCATAGAAATCCGTTGAATACTTCAAATATGACGGAAAACAAAATTCTTGCGTACATACACGTACAGCAGTACTAAGTCCCCATTTTGTAACGTTCGATAAAGACTACATAAAACCCCTGCAAACGATATGCTAAATTCAGAAACTCAAGCTAAAAATTTTGAAGGGGTCTTAAACCCTAATATTCATAGGGGCATTCATATATATGTATTAGAAAACTTGTGTAAGGAAATTATATGGAAACATATATGAGGAATCAGGCGAATCTATTCTCTATAAAATATAACAAAACATTGTGATAACCACTAAAGAATTCCAAATACGAAATACACAGAAGTTGAGTGAAAGGGTACAGATATGTTGCCGTTTGTATTGCAATGAAAATATTGACTGGTCATTTATATATCGGTACAAGCTTAAATATGTAACAGCAGGGGAATGCACTTCGAAATGTAGATATTTTGTAAAAACCAAGTAGCTATATAACCACTATGAAAAAAGAATTATATAACAAAAAGAAAACAATAGATATCACAAAACACGACGATTTGTAAATAATTATTTTATCGAATAACTAAAAAACGCAGCGATAGCTTCAAAATCAACTGCAGAAAATAATGGCATGATAACAATAATAATTTCGATATATACATACATACGCATGTATTATTGTATGAAAATAGTTGGGGTGCGTGCAAGTTATTTGTTTGTGGTAAGGAAGAAAAAGTAAGAGTGTGACACATCGCCCAACGATGTGCACAGCAATTAAAGCATCCTCCTCTTGTTTAAAGCACAGAAAATGGAGTTTCATACGGACGTTGAGTACACGGAGAAAAAAGAGTGATTAAAACACATCCATATGTTCTTAATGGTGGATACATCGTATTGGGAGAAACAATAAGATTACACCACATGTACAGCACCTACCATCTGACCATCAAAAGGGTAAACGGAAAATAAAATAAACAATGCAAAGAGCAGAGAATAACTGCTGGTGTACACAAGACAAAGAGTGCTGTTTGTTAAGGCAAATGATGCCCAAAACGTTGTCACGTACACGAAGCTTACTAAAAATACAAAAGCACACGAAAACTAACTAGGTATGTAGCACAGATAATAACTGCACAAAGTGATTCAGGTAAAATACATATTCGTGAACGAAACCCCACATACTAAAGGGCAAACATATACAAATAAACAAAACAATGTGACTAACTGGTGTAGAAAAGCTGAGCCTGTGAGCTGCAAAAGTCTTGGTTAATTATGGTGGGAGCAGTGCTTTAAGAAGTAAAACATCAAGAAAATACGCAGCACACATGCATAACAGCCTGGTCGTTGAGGCACCTTCACTAATAATAATAAAAAAAAAATCAAAAATAACAAGAGCAGAAACCAACAAAGTTCTCGAGTATGTCAGCGCTCACAACTTGGGGGGGACGTGGAAGGATGGGGGAATAATCTTTGATAACGTGAGAACGACCATAAAACTATACAATCTGACAAAAAGGAGCGAATATCGATGAATGCTTTCACTTAAGAAAATGACAGAAAGGGGAGGGAGTGAAAAAACTGGAACAAAGGGTTGCATACATTCCAAGCAGCATTCAATCGCGAAGATAATGACGGGTGGTAAACGGGATACCAGCCAAACACACCAAAGCAAATTTCCATTCTCTTTAACAAAGCCAAAGAGAAATGTAATACACATGTTGTCTACCTTAGCCTAGCAACGGTAATTGGCATTTAGCAGTAGCGCTTACGGAAAATTTTAACAAACCCGCCAGCGCAACGAAGGGCAAACTGGACACATAGACTTCAACATATTCATGGCGGTTGGGCACTCACGCGCAAGAGACAAGGAAATCGAACGGAACTCAGGGGGGAAGAAAAAGTAAAAACTATTGTAGAGTTGAAGGGGAAAAATACAACAACAACATTTAGTTCACAACACAAATATTTTCATATGCTACATACGCATTTCCGTTAAAACAGCAAGAGACTTAACATACAATTTGGCAAATAACGACTTGGTCGAAGTGAGAAGAATAAAAGGGAGACAACACAACAACGGGTAACAACACAACCGACAAAAAACAAAAAGAAAAAAAAAGAAAAAAGAAAAAAGCAAATTCGAAAAAAAAAAGACACAAAAAACAAACATAAAAAAAGTAGAAAATTAAAGTGAGTAGACTGCAGCGCGAAAAAAAAAAAAAAAGGGACGTTAGGAATAAAAGAGGGAAGACGGAAGGCGCTTTTCACCGCGCTCCGCGCGTTCCCCTTCTCGCGCTCAGCGGCTTCGCGGCGCCCGTCCACAGAAGCCAGATTCCAACAGGAAATCCCGTCGGCAGGGCCCTCGGCCGAGGCAATGTGGCGCCAAGAGGTCTTAACGCCTCGCCTTCGCAACGCATTATCGATAAGCGACGGGTCGCGCACCAACGCGCCAGACTGCGCGCCGCCTCGCTTCATTGTTTCCACTTCCGGCGGCGCCGCGCGCCTCGCCCCGTGGGATGCAGTGCGGCTCTCGGCCTCGCGCGCGCACCAAGCGCTTTGGGCGGCCCACCGGCCACCGCTCTGCTCGGGCCTGCCTCGAACGCTCTTTGGCGGAGCGCCCCGGCCGACAATGGGAGAGTTATGGCCGCCCAAGTGGCCGGCACGGTTTTCCTTCCGTTGCGGCGCCGCTTCGCCCAGGCAACTCACCACGACACGCGGGCCGCATTCGCAACGCGCCCCCTTTCGCGCGCCAAGCGAAGCAACGCCTCCGCCCCAACGCCGGCCGCGCCTAGTGGCATTTTCCGCCGCCGCACCCCAAAGGCCCGACCGGAACACCTGAGCAGACGGCCGCCATCAGCGACAGCGGTGCCCTTGCGCACTGCACGGCGTTGCTTTTCACCGGCTTCAGATTCGCAATGAATGTTGACGCGCTTTCCTCCCACAAACCGGGCCCGCGCTCCTTTTCGAACCCGAAGAAACGCCCCACCATGAACCCTCTCTGCCCCCACGCCGGCGCCGTCCGCATTCCCTTCGCGACGCGGCCTGCTTCCGAAGCCAGGGCCGCGAGGTGTGCGGATCGCGGCGCGGCGCTTTTGCGACGGCAACGTCGTTGGCGGGCGCCTTCGGCGGCTTGAGCGCTGGCGCCACGCTTCCCGGCGCCGCCCCTCGCCGGCCAAAGCTGCGCGCCGCCTCCTCCGCTGCTGCCGATTGCCTTTCGCCTGGCCTCGAACTGCGCAGTGCGATCTCCTTGGTTACAGCGCCGCCTGCCCTCCCCGGGCGCGGAATCAAAACGCAATATTGGCCCGCGGGTTCGTTGCCTCCGGGGCTGCCGCGCGCTTTTTGGCCTCCGACAAGGCCCGCGAGCCGCTTCAGCGCAACGCCTTGGACCGCAGCGCCCCATTCGCCCGCGGCCAAAGCATCGCGCTTTGCTCGGCACAGGCGTTAGCTGTTTCCGGGCCCCCCTCTCTTCGAGGCCCTTCCGGGCGCTCCGCCGAGCGACGCCACACCTGCGCGCCGGGCGCACGCAAGAGGCGCCATCGATTATAAACGCGCCCGCCCGGCCGATTCAAACCCTCCGTGAGGCCCATTTCGCCAACTGCCCGTGCCCGCAACGCCATCGCATCCCATGCGCCTTGCAACAAAAAACAGGGTTTGGGGGGCATTGGAAACATGCCGCGGCACGCTGTCAAAAGGCGTCGGGGCGAGGTTGCCATCAAGTACGCGAGGGCGCCCTCGTGCGTGCGAATCGCTCCTCCGTGTTTGAAGGGCGTCTCGCCGCGCTTATCCCGCGCGCCCGGATTCCGCGGAACCCAACATTCGCCGCTAACGGGTTGTTATTTTCCTGCGGCTGCCGCTCGCTGGTTGTGTGCGCCGGAAAAACCGTCACCGCCCACTGCTGCGGCAACCGGGCGCTGTGCTCGCCACTTTGCGCCCTCGCGCCCCGCATTTCCGCGGCTTTGCGCGCCCTCAAGCTTTCGAAAACCCATTCTCAGCCGCGAGCGCTCCGTTGGTCTCCTGGAGACTTTTGGCGTGCTCGAGCGTGCGTTGAATTTGACCTTCCACACGCAAATTCTTTGCTGCAAGCCTTCATTTTCACCATCCGCCGCGGTGAACTGCACTTTCATGTGCTGGGGTTGATCGCGAATTTGCGACAGCGCCGCCTCGCACAGCTGGAAGGGCGCGAATCTGCCCTCAGCCAACGCGCGTCACTCATTCTGGAAGCATTCCTTTGTGGCTTTGAATGCGCGGTTGAAATCGCCACCCTTAGGCAATTCAAAAGAAACCATCGCGCTTCGAAATCAATGAACTTCGCTCGTTGCTTTTCAAAGCATAAGAGGAGTTCCCGATTTTCCATCCGCAAGGCGCCGTCGGCGCGCCCAACGCCAGCATTCGCACGAGGGCGATGGCCTAAAGAAAAGAACGTCCGCCAGTACTGCTCTGCAAAAGCACGTGCGGCAAGCGGAGAAATAACCCATTTCGCTTCCAAAGCAGTTTGGGATGCGTTTGCCGGCGCGTTTCCTTCACTTACAAAAAACTTGCTTTCCGTTAAAAATGCCACGCGCAAACGCTAACCTTAAAAAAGGCAGGGGAAGGACTTGCAAAGATTGGGCGAGGCCAGCCCGCTCCTTCCGCAGGCTCTCAAAACAACAAGAAAAAAACAAACAAACAAACAAACAAACAACAAAAAAGCATGGAGCATCGCGATTCATTCTGTTGTCGTCTCGCGGCGGACCCTGTTGGTGCGCCCTGGCCCTCGCCGCGGGGAATCCATTCGGCGGGCAAAAGTGGAACACACCAACCGCCTTTTCCCCGTTCTGACCCTCCGCCGAAACAGCGGTCCACTTTGGCACCGCGCCGCGTCCGTGCGTAAACCTCCGCGCTTTTTCACCCACGCCGTTGCGTTGCCCTCCACGTTTTCAGAAGCAAAGGGCCAAGCCTCCGGGGCAAACTTTGGCTTTTGCCGGAAAGCCCGCCGCGCTTCCCGAAGCAGTGGGCGCGGCGTCGTTCAGGCCCTTGGGTCTTTTCGATCTTCGCAAAAACTTCCATTGCCCACGCCTGGCTGTTCCGGCGCCTTCCGCGAACGGCGCGCGCTTCTTGTCTCGTCTCTCTCGCCGCCCGCCCGCCGCAATCCTAAAAGTCAACGCTCCCGGTCGAAGGGCGCAAACCCGCCCCCGAAAGTTAAGCGGTGGCGTTTGGCAAAAGGACGGCGACAACAAAACTGACCGCGCCGCGCCGCTTTCGCCTTCCCTCATTTTCTCAGCCTTCCTTTTTGGGGCTTGCGAAAAGAATGGGCCAAGCTCGCATAACCAATGTTGATCCATGCGTTTTCGTGGGGTCGCTGCTTTCGGGCGGCGCTTCCAACGAAGAGGCCAGTTATTTATGCTCTCCAAAAGGCGTGCTGATGAGCATTCCGCCAACATTGGAAGAAAGGGGGTGGGCTGCGCATTGGCAGGCCTTTGCTTGCGAGGCAAATGCGATAAGAGGTATGCGGGCAAGTTAACGGGCGGGCACGCAACACGGCGCATTGCGAAAGCAGCAAAAATACGCTGCCAAAAGGCGATGCCAACGGAGCGCTCGCGGCTGAGAATGGGTTTTCGAAAGCTTGAGGGCGCGCAAAGCCGCGGAAATGCGGGGCGCGAGCGCACAAAATGGCGAGCACAGCGCCCGGTTGCCGCAGCAGTGGGCGGTGACGGTTTTTCCGGCGCACACAACCAGCGAGCGGCAGCCGCAGGAAAATAACAACCCGTTAGCGGCGAATGTTGGGTTCCGCGGAATCCGGGCGCTGCGGGATAAGCGCGGCGAGACGCCCTTCAAACACGGAGGAGCGATTCGCACGCACGAGGGCGCCCTCGCGTACTTGATGGCAACCTCGCCCCGACGCCTTTTGACAGCGTGCCGCGGCATGTTTCCAATGCCCCCCAAACCCTGTTTTTTGTTGCAAGGCGCATGGGATGCGATGGCGTTGCGGGCACGGGCAGTTGGCGAAATGGGCCTCACGGAGGGTTTGAATCGGCCGGGCGGGCGCGTTTATAATCGATGGCGCCTCTTGCGTGCGCCCGGCGCGCAGGTGTGGCGTCGCTCGGCGGAGCGCCCGGAAGGGCCTCGAAGAGAGGGGGGCCCGGAAACAGCTAACGCCTGTGCCGAGCAAAGCGCGATGCTTTGGCCGCGGGCGAATGGGGCGCTGCGGTCCAAGGCGTTGCGCTGAAGCGGCTCGCGGGCCTTGTCGGAGGCCAAAAAGCGCGCGGCAGCCCCGGAGGCAACGAACCCGCGGGCCAATATTGCGTTTTGATTCCGCGCCCGGGGAGGGCAGGCGGCGCTGTAACCAAGGAGATCGCACTGCGCAGTTCGAGGCCAGGCGAAAGGCAATCGGCAGCAGCGGAGGAGGCGGCGCGCAGCTTTGGCCGGCGAGGGGCGGCGCCGGGAAGCGTGGCGCCAGCGCTCAAGCCGCCGAAGGCGCCCGCCAACGACGTTGCCGTCGCAAAAGCGCCGCGCCGCGATCCGCACACCTCGCGGCCCTGGCTTCGGAAGCAGGCCGCGTCGCGAAGGGAATGCGGACGGCGCCGGCGTGGGGGCAGAGAGGGTTCATGGTGGGGCGTTTCTTCGGGTTCGAAAAGGAGCGCGGGCCCGGTTTGTGGGAGGAAAGCGCGTCAACATTCATTGCGAATCTGAAGCCGGTGAAAAGCAACGCCGTGCAGTGCGCAAGGGCACCGCTGTCGCTGATGGCGGCCGTCTGCTCAGGTGTTCCGGTCGGGCCTTTGGGGTGCGGCGGCGGAAAATGCCACTAGGCGCGGCCGGCGTTGGGGCGGAGGCGTTGCTTCGCTTGGCGCGCGAAAGGGGGCGCGTTGCGAATGCGGCCCGCGTGTCGTGGTGAGTTGCCTGGGCGAAGCGGCGCCGCAACGGAAGGAAAACCGTGCCGGCCACTTGGGCGGCCATAACTCTCCCATTGTCGGCCGGGGCGCTCCGCCAAAGAGCGTTCGAGGCAGGCCCGAGCAGAGCGGTGGCCGGTGGGCCGCCCAAAGCGCTTGGTGCGCGCGCGAGGCCGAGAGCCGCACTGCATCCCACGGGGCGAGGCGCGCGGCGCCGCCGGAAGTGGAAACAATGAAGCGAGGCGGCGCGCAGTCTGGCGCGTTGGTGCGCGACCCGTCGCTTATCGATAATGCGTTGCGAAGGCGAGGCGTTAAGACCTCTTTGCGCCGCATTGCCTCGGCCGAGGGCCCTGCCGACGGGATTTCCTGTTGGAATCTGGCTTCTGTGGACGGGCGCCGCGAAGCCGCTGAGCGCGAGAAGGGGAACGCGCGGAGCGCGGTGAAAAGCGCCCTCCGGCTTCCCTTCGCCGGTTGGTTTTTCAGCCGTCGTTTTTTAGTGATGATTTTTGCTTACTCTCTGTAACGCGCTGCGTCGCCTATTTAGCCGTCAATTTATCAGCGCTTTCCTTCATCGTTGCATTTTCCTTGCGAAAGAGGGTTGGTCGAGGAGTTGTCTATAATTATAAAATCTTTCTCGTCTTGAGAATTTGGACGGCGACTCGGTCTCGGGTTTTAGTTGTACATGTGCGGCCCCGTGCGTCGTGCTTTTGCTGGCCTGTTCGTCGCTGCCGCGGTCCACGCGCGCTTTTTTTCTATGGCAGGCGCTTTGGGATTACGCTTTTTTTGGTAAAATTGAGAAAGCCCTTAGGCGCGCAACCTCCGCTAGCATCTTTCTCAGTGCACTTGTCCATAACCAGTCAAAGGCATGCCGTAGAAAAACCAGTATCAGGCAAACTCCAACTTCTGACGCGTTCTTCTCGCGAGGGCAGCCGCCAGTCGCATCGCGGCCAAAAACTGTGCAGCCGACGTTTCACCCAAAAGCCTGGAAATGTTTTGTGAGCCTGTAGACATGCAACGTTCACTTTTAGGGGAGGCGCTGGCAAAAAATGGGCTCAGTAGCGTAAGCCAAGCCCCTTGCCATTACCAAGGTGAAGCTGGTTGTCCTCTAAATGCTCCATGCGGTTTTGTGGTTGAGGAATGCCCCAAACCCCTGCCGATCTGATCCGGGGAAGGTAGGCGAGAGCAAAACGCAACACGCTGAAGGATAACAGCGCTTGCCTCGCGGCAGCAACGGGGGTTAGTGGAAAAGGGGCGCGCCAATGGAAATGTAAATATAAGCCCCTATTCCGTAACTGCTTTGTTTCCCATTTCCCCTTCAGCTAGCACGCCATCTGGTCAAGACAAGGCAAAAGCCAAAATAATGGAAAAAACAGGAGCCGCACATCGAAGTGAAAGCAAAGAAGAAGATAATGTGGAAATACCTTTTTGAATTCTAACCCTCCCCGTCACCACAAATGACTGACCCACTGCACACGCTCCCATGTCAACAAAATGACACTCGAATGCGCGAAACTGCGAATATACACATGGCTCCTGTTAACAAAAGGAAAACCCTGCGATTTAAGAATATTTATCACCAACCGAAGCGCCGTTGCGCCAGCTGTGAAATGTGCAACCAAAGCCCACCTTTTCCTCCCAGTAAACACTGCACGTGAGGAATCCCGGGCCGGCGCGGAGAACTAAATACAACATAAAATCACAGTATATACAACACACGTATAATGGTGTGTTCTGTACGGATGTCCGAGTACGCCATTGGAGAGCACCCGATTCCACCTCACATGCCATTGGCGAAGTAGCGCACATTGTCTGGTAGAACAATTTCCACCTCCACACCGACTCTGCCTTTCGTTTCATTTAACCCCTTTGCCCTCCTCTGTTGCTGCGCCTTTGCCTTTTGTTCGCGTATCATTTGAAGCATCTTCGCGCGTTCAAGTTCTCGTTTAGCCCTCTGTGACTGCCGCTCCTCACCCTTTTGCACAAACTGCGGCACAGGCGGGCTAGGCTTACAGGCGACTACCGCACCTTTGACCCACCTTAGGGCGTGTGTGCCCAGATGTTGGGGAGTGAGCGACTCACCATCTACGGGAGACGCCTTCCCCTCCGTACTACCAGCCTTTGGAAGCTTTGATAATCGACCCGTCTTCTTGGGTATGGAAGGGCGACAGCCATTAGTAACATGCGTAGAGATCGACGTCCTTGGTTTCGAGCCCGCACGCCCTATGCCCACTAGTGGATCGGAAATAGTCTTCGCTGAGGCCTCTGGGGCATTCCGTCTTTGGCCCGCTTGGTTGTCTGCGCTCAGGGGGGTCATTGCAGCGATCAAAATTTCGTCCGACTTGCGGAACCTTTCGAGATAGCACTCAATTACATTGAAATCGTTGTTTCGCGCATGAACCCACTCGGAGAGCTTCTCTTCACAACTGCCGTTGGCGCATCCAGTCAACGTTTTTTTCCACTGATTCCTCCGTCTTTGTGTCCCTTTGTTTTCTACCAAAGCTTGCTGCCGGGCCCCATCCGCTTCAGCAACCGACGCCTTTTTACAACCCTGCCCTAGCGGCGTGACTTCGGAGACACCGTTTCTCAAACAACTAGCGACGGGGGGTGTATGCAATTCAATGGCCTGATCCGTGAGTTCCATTGCCTTTCTTAGGCTCAAACGCTCACTCGGGATAACCCGCATCATGCCCATTATTATGTTCTTCACGTCTGCTGGCACGTGATTCGGCAGCGGGGCAATATCACCAGAAGTAACTTGCTGCACGAGGGCCGCAAAACTGTTGGAGGAAAACGGCCGTTTAAGTGCCACCATCTCATAAAACACGCACCCCAGAGACCATACATCAGCATTGTAACCATATGGGGCTCCTTGCAGTAACTCTGGTGAAATCCAAATTGGGGAGCCGATAAATGTTGTGGTGAGAGAGACCGCGTGCGACATGGCCTTAGAAGAACCAAAGTCGCCCAAATACAGCTCTTTGGCGTCAGCGCTGAGAAACACGTTGTCTGGCTTCACATCACGATGCATAATACCATGATCGTGGCAGCACCTAAGTGCATCGATGAGTTGCCGAAACCACCGCAGGATCTCGCAATGCTCAACTGGCTTGCGCTCCCGTGCCCGACGCTCAAGGTATGCCCCCAGGTCACCCCCATCGGCATAGCGAAGTACAACATACAAACCCCCGTCATGAACAAAAGACTCGAGAAATGGAATTATGTTTGGATGCCGCACGCGTAGCGAAACATTCAACTCCTGCATACCCTGCATGCCATCCTTGAGCCGCTTGATAACGACACACTTTGTTTCATCCTGCTTGTCCACAGCAAGAAATGTGCCACTTGTTCCACCCAGCTGCCGAATGATACGATAGTGATCCATACCCATCTTTTAGGATGAATATAAGCAAAATAAAATGAGGTTATTGCTAGGTTCAAAAAAGAACCTCTCCTGGCGCTGTTTCTTTCGCTTGTGACGAGATTCTCCTTCCACCTCACTCAGCGTGGGCGGTGACTGCTCTACAAGGATTGACACTCACTCACACCAGCGTAGGCGTTACCAGTCTTTTTCCAGCGGACGGTAAGGACGTGGTAGTATAAATGCGGCAAGCAGTACCAGCAAGTGGAAATTACTCGGGGGAAGTGCAATGTGCGCACAGCCTACTCTCGCGTTTTCCTTATAAAACACCTGCTACACTTCCTAATGGTGTTTTCGGTCAGCAACTTCCTTTCCCTTTTTGCTAACTTCCTCAATTACAACCACCCTTTCAAAAGTACGCGAAGGGTACTCAATTGCTTTATATTTTTGCGTATTTCTCGAGATGTTCCGCCGCCTGCCTACCTGGCAGGTTTCCAGCGTCCGCACCGAGAAGACCAGTGAGCGGCGCGGAAACCCTTCTCCTAGTCCAATTGAGCAACCCCACTGCACCCAGTCGGCTTTCCTCTTCTCCAAGGGGCGTCGAATGACACCCCCCTTCCTACTTTGTGTTATTATTATTATATTTATTTGCTATTTTATTTTATTCTCTAATGGAAAGTGTTCACTTCACTTTCCACACAGGTTCCTTTTCCTCAAACCGCGTTTTCCAAGTGAGAAGAAAAAACAACGGGACCAAAAAGGATCAGTGACTACACAGAAAATACACAACCTAAGCAGCTGGTGCGAAAATAAATATTTAAAACACTAGGGTTACCGAGAGGAATGCAACGTCAGCACGAATGGATGTCTCGTTACAAACAAGTCACTAAGCATTCCATCATAGAACGTGCCCATACAGCGCGTCCATCCCTCTCATTCCCATACCTCGAATCTAAACCAATCGTATGTCTAACTTTCTAGTTGAACTCGTTTATTAGCATAATACTTTCACCAGCAGTCTCCTCTAAGCCTCCATGCCCCGCTGCCTCGATTCGTGATAACGAAAGGTCGCCAACACGTTCGGCCACAAGAATGTGCCGGCGCTCAGCTGCCTCTAACAACTTCCCCGCTCGCCGTTCAAGAGCCAACACCTGCGCATCTCGCTCTTCAAGAAGCTTTTTCAAACGAGTAAGCGTATCACGACTCTCCCGAACCCGTGCTGCAGTCTTCTGTCGCAGTGCGGTGTCCTGTTGCACTTGTTGAATATCAGCCTCGCGCTCAGCAATCAGGGCGTGCAACCGGGTTTCTTCTGCTTCGAGCGCTGCCAAATGTTCATGTTGGTTTCGAACTTGTGCCTCCTTGGCGGCAACTTTCTCATCCTGGAGTGCTTTTCTATGCGTAAAGTGAGCTCGCTCCTGTCGCAAAAGTTCTTCGTGTTTGTCGCACTCATCGGTAAGCTGTTGCACGCTCTGTGTCAGCTCCTGTAAAACTTTCCGACGCAATTCAATGGAGCGCTCTTTCTCGGCGACGAGGGAGAGACGTGCCTGATGGTCTCGGAAATTGACAAACTCTGCCATTAAACACCACACTCAATCGGCCTGCTACCTGCAATTCCATACATGCGAAAGAGATAAAGAAGGGATGTTGGTAAAACTTCAAAAGGTGGTAAAGTAAATAACTATATCGGTCAGTAATAATGGATTAGAAAGTGGACAATTCGATCGATATACGAATAAAGAGAGACGCACATGCGATATGTGGCTGCATTCCATTCCGAACACACAGCAACAGCAAGACGTGTTCAGCCGCTACATCAGTTTCGTCAAAACGCCATTTAAAGTCAGAGTAACCACTTGCATGCTAGTGTAGAAGTGTGTTTTAGTCTCACGGCAAGTGCCCTGTTCCCATCACTGCCCCAGCTACGGCTTCTCGGTCTAGAAGGCGGTCGATTACAAGAACTTCCTCTACGACCGGCAGCACATACCACTGTTCGCGATCCGGAACTAGTTTTTTCATTAGAGCAGTGTCTCTCTTCGCCACTTCAACGTTTCGGTAGTATTCATACACCGCACAGCTAAGATCAGTTCCAAGTACACTCTGAACCACGTCCCACCGCAGCCGGCGCCGCGTCACAAGAGATGCTTCAAGCGTTCCGAATTGAGGAAGGGTAAACTCCTTTCTTCCACACCCACCTTTGAGATGAGCGGCACCGCCACGAGGACTATGGTTCCCTTGGCCTGTCTCTCTGCGCAGGAACCTCATGGATGCCTGCATTGCTAGTGTGTTGGAAGTAGTCAGGGTCGGTAGCCACGAGGTTGGACGACCCTCACCTTCCTGGTAAGCCCTCGTTTCGCAAATACCTCTTTCGGCCTTCGACACTTGATGTTGAGTGGCATCACGTTGTTGCTTCAGTAACCGCATTTCGGTCTGCACCAGTTGTCGATACCAAGCAACCTCCTGTTCAATGTGCGCAAGTGGCTTGTCTCGCATATCTTCCACATTACTAACTACATCCGTCTGACTACTGCACTCACCCGTTATTCCACAAAAACCGGTATCAACTGCAAAGGACACATCACTTTCTTCACTATTCGGTAGAATCCGATAGCACCCGGGTGGCGCCGCTGAGATTGATTCTGTATCGTCATGGAGCGTTGGTGAAGAACACCAAAACTGCAGCGGAATCTCACCGCTCATGCCAGATGCCTCCTTCCTTTCCACTAATCTCCGTTCCTCTGATGGTAGTAACGTTGGTTTCGACTCATATAACAAAAACAGCGGAGATGCCTCACCTGTGCACACACCTAGCTGTTCCAATTGTGTTGAAAACGTTTTTTCAACTGGTGAGTCAGGTGCGTCTCGCGGAACATGACGTAACGCCACCATATGAACGTAGCTCCTCAGAACACTGCTCTGCAGTATGTCCTCGCAACTAGGCCGCTGGGCAGGATCAAGGGCAAGCATACGGTCAACAAGTTCTACTAACTCTGGAGGATAATGGTTCGGCAACTGCTCGCGCGCGCCCGCAATCACACGCACCACTAGTGGTGCAATATCACGTGATTCAAAGGGGTGGCGGAGACTCAGCAATTCATAGAGAATACAGCCGAGGGACCATACATCAGAACTTTGGCTGCAAACACCGTGCTCTAGCACTTCCGGTGCCATGTAGAGCGGTGTTCCACGCACTGCGCCGCCAATAATACCGCTCGTGCCATTAGCCTTAGCAAATGCCCTTCCCACTGACGGAGATACGGAGCGGTTAGGTTCAGCGTATTCGACTCCCTGCTGCACCACTTCCGCTAATCCAAAATCCCCAATAGCCACCTCCCCGGAGCGGAGATCGAGAAAAATGTTCTGGGTTTTCAAATCTCGATGCAGAATGCCACGCTTGTGTATGTATTGGACGGCAAGACATATACTTGCAAACCATGTCATCACGCGCTCCAGTGGCAGGTATTCGTCCCTGTCCCGTTGCTGGGCAACAAATGCATCGAGATCGCCACCGTCATAATAGTCCATTACTATACAAAGATCCTTTTCGTTAAACAAGAAAGCATCACGCTGTGCAACAATAAACGGATGATGCAAACTACTCATCACAAGAATCTCCTGTGCTGCATCCCTCCTCTGCTGTTCATGGAAGTCTGAGAGACTGATACGCTTCATCACAAATGTGCTGTCATCAAGGGAGCGGCGCACCTTGAATGCAACCCCAAAGCTTCCCACAGCCATCTTTTCTTCGATTTGGTATTCATTCATGCCGCCACCAGCGCCAATGAGAAGGCTATAACGTGAGCAAGTATGGCGTGAAAGTTTATCACACAGAAGCAACGAGCTTCCTGAAAAGACCAACAGGACAGTCAAGTACGTGTGCCGGCGTGCTTTTGTAGAGTGGGTGGAAAACCTCTGCCTCGCGTAGAGTACAGTCTCGCTTCAATTGTGACAACGCGCGTTGTGATCACCTAATACTGAACAACGGACACTACATACACAGCGGGTCCACGCCTGTTAACTGCCGTTAACACAATGGCAACCACAGACGTCAACCAATTCACTCACACTTGATTCAACACCTACTTCGGTTTCGCCACTGCTATTTGCTAAAATATGATTGCGTTTCCCTACCCCCCACCTACCAACCCCTTTTATCTGTACAGTGGTGCAGCTACTCTCGTTGTGGTGGTGAGAAAGAGGAAAGAGACGAAACGGTACATATCCATTTATCAGCTTAGAAAGAAGTAAAAGAAATAGAGAACATGAAATGGGGAGAAGAATGTGGTAAGGCCCCCTCCCCCTTGCCGAGCATTGAAGGAAGAAAATATCGCTATAGATCAACGTTGCTAATGAGGGTTCACACCCCGTTTTGCAACGCTGAATAGCTGTAAAAAGGAAATCACCTTAACAATTCCAGGTCTCGGGAGAGGGAGACAAAATGGTCGGTTCGTATGGCAGCCCTTCGTCCATGCCATCTTTTCTTTTTTCTTTTTCTTTTTTTTGCAGGTTTGTTGTGCTTCGGAATATAACGAAGCATGTGTTGTAGAATGCAAAGACAAAAAAACAAAGGAAGAAAGCACACGAATAACTCATAGAATCACACGTGAAAGGCAAGTTGAGTTGGGGGATGGGAGGGCGTACCAGAAATGCAACAACGACATGTACGCTTGGAAGTGTTAAGCAAGAAAGGGCAGTGTCCAATCTGTGATGATTAACACGGAAAAAAATAGTAGCAACGATAGCGATAGACGTATGTATGATTTTTTTTGGAACGCAACTTGTGGCTTATAGTTTAAACATCCTCTTGTCGCAATGCAGCGCCAGAAGATGGGAATAATGAAGCCGGGCGTCTTCAGCGACATCTGCAGCTGTACGATACGCCAATGGTGTCGTTTCAACGTCGTGAACATAGGCGGCGCCAATCCAGGCGTCTCCACTCACCTCCTTTTCTCTGTTAACGTTGACACTTCCACACTGTTGAGGATCATTTGATGTTCTTTTCAGCATTCTATGGTAAAAAGCACGAAAGTTCTGCAGCTCCGTCCCACGTGGAAAAACACGCGGCAGGAATATTGATAAATCTCCAAGAGAGTGACCACAGTCATTTTCTTCAGGACAGGAACAACTTAAAC
Organism: Trypanosoma vivax; assembly: GCA_021307395.1. NCBI lineage: Eukaryota > Euglenozoa > Kinetoplastea > Trypanosomatida > Trypanosomatidae > Trypanosoma > Trypanosoma vivax. Next base: position 1,245,479 of record SOPI01000326.1, read on the forward strand.
TGCCTTCCCCAGCAACCTCGAAGACCAACGGCAAACGCTTGCATAAAGTGGGGCCCAGTAAAAGGCTGGGGCACTTTTTATTGTTGAGAGACGGTATGGATGAAATGTACGGCTCGCTCTTTTCGACTCGGTCGACTGCACGCTTCACATGCAGACAAAGTGATGACTGAAGTGCTATTGGCTCATACACATGGGAAAGCGAGGCATTCTCACCTGAGGTGGCCATAAGGTCTGGAATCTGTATATTACGGCACTCGCCCACACAAGAAAAGTGGATGCATAGGAGATGCGCCTTGCGGCGGCCCCTGAGATCGTATGAAGGCTGTGCAAACGTTTGCAGCTTCAGCGCTGCAGTGTTACGCAATGTGAGCGAATGACGGACATGCTTTCCTTCAGGTATGCGAAGTTCAGCCGATTCTTGTATGGAGGGTATAGGCTGCTTCTTGTTTGCTTCGTACTCAGATGCGAGACATAACCTCAGGAACTCCATACACCGTCGTTCGGTGGGCGGCTTGTGTTGCTGACAAAACGTCACGAAGGGAACGATTACTGAGGGGAGTCCCGCTCTATTTGCTTGTGGTGTTGCAGGCGAAGCTGGGGGGCACATCAGTACATACAGCAATGGGGCTGTTGGTTCTACCGGTGCAACGGAAAAATCGTCCTCAACAAACGCAAGGGCCCCTACAAAGCTGTCCTGGAACACGTTCTCATCCAATAGCTTGTCGGGCAACGTTGACATCGCGTCTAACATCCTGTACTCGAGAGAACTTTTCCGCAACCACTCCACTGTTCGGAGCAACGACGAACGACTTCCCGTCATCCGTGGCACAATGGGAGCATCAAGAGCACAAACGGAGTCATGCGATTTATCTACTGGAGCAATGTGCGACACCCCCGCGCCATGGTAGCGCTGCCGCCGCGCGAGAGTTGAGAGTGTCGGGGTGCATTCGAAAGGCTCAGTGACGTTGTCTGTGAATGTGACATCAGTTCTACTTCCATCGCGATTCTTGGCACCAACAACAGACCACGCATGATTAAACTGTGCAAGCGCACGGATCCAGGTCATACTTAGTGTATTGCCCGTGAGTGCCCACTCAAGAAGCGCAGCGCGGCCAGCATTCATTCTGGCCTTCCTCCTCAACTGATCAAGTCCATCTGTCACAAACACAAACTTGTCGTCCGGTCGCAGAAGCAAGAATCCAAGTTTGCCATTGCTCGTTGCTGTAGGCAAACAGATTAGCTGCGGTTTATCCAGTGCCCCCGCGCTACAGCCATCTCCCAACATTCTTCTGTTGTCTATTGGCCATGATGAGTCAACGTACAACTCTGGCACGGGTGGCTGCATGGCAACCGCCGCGCATTGTCCAGATAGAAATCGAATTATGTGTGTACCCGAACGTGCTGTTTTCTCCCCCTTATCACCCACAATCGCCCGCAGAACAACAGTATTCTTTTGGTACAGTGTGTAAGTAAGGGCTAAAGAAGCAGAGCCAGCATGCTTCGAGGTGTTGTGAGAAAATTTAAGCGGCATGCTAAAAATCTAGGACCTTTTGAAAACTCTTCACTATATATATATTACCGTTCACCTGAGTGACCACTAATGTCTTAATACAGTGACGCCTGGCTTTCCACACTCACTTTGCAAAAAGCAGAACGAATAGGCAGAATAGGGGAGCCATAATCCATAGCAAAAAAAGTTGACCAGCATGGTGGCGCACTACAAGGCTACAGATTTTCTATCCCTCTGCACGCTTGACAAGATTTTGCGCTTGCTAAGTCACCGTAACTCGCAAAGCTAAGCGGGGACTATAGTCCATACACGCGACACTGGCATACGTGCTATAGCGTCTCATTCCCACGATCATTTTTTAATCACTGAGGTTCCACTCCGCCCCACATGACACTCCAACTAGGTAAATACGAGGAGATGCCCATGCTACTGATGATGGCACTACTCTGCCCACGGGAGATGTGGTCCAAACAACAAGTGCTGAACCACATTAAACTTCGACAGCACCTCCGCAGCATACATCTTCACCATACCGGTGTAAGTTTTGAGCCAACTCTCCACTCCACTGATGTTGTATAGCATACTGCTATGTTCAAAGAACGGACCAGACTTGTTTTCGAGTATCCACATGATTTGGGCAAAGTAGTAGTAGTCTTTTGCGTGGCGCTGTACTTCTTTTTCCTCACAAACATGCTTGGGGAGGATGAGCCCATGCCCTGCACCGCCTTCAGCAGCGGACGTCGCCACAACGCTCTCCCCACTGATGGATGGTGTGTCCTGGTTAATAAGCTGGGATGCGCCAAATATAAAGGGCAAATGATGATAGTCATCAAGCCCCCAGACACCATGCGAGCCTGCCGGCTCCAACTTGTAATGTCGCTGCAGCGTGCGAACAAACGACAGATAAGCCCCAAACACATCCATCACCATCGCGCGCCTCAGCAGCAGCAATCGTCCAGTTTCACTGACAGGGGGTGGAGAAGGTCGCTGAATCTTATGTGGGACAATGACAGGTGTCTCGGAACGCAGGGGGCCGGCATTGTCACCGCTTTCCTGCAGACAAATGATCATAATGATGAAAAAGTGGAGTTCGTGCCCCGTTCCGTAGTCAATGCGCATACTGTTTCCAAATGCATCTTTCATGTACCCCACGAGTTCCGTCGCCAGCTGCTCTACCCGCTCACCATTAGGCTGTTTATCTGCCTCCGCTTCCGCGGCGCGAAGATGGTCGGGGACACACAGTTGAGAGCTGGTTAGTATCATAGCCAGTTCCCGCATCAGCGTTGTGATGTCTTCTTCTAATCGTCTGTAGAACACACGAAACGCCCTATTCCCAAAGCGCTGTTGTGCCATGTCTTCCAACGGTACCTCGTCAACAATGCGCTGTAGGTGCGGGAAGAATATGTTGAGAAAGAATGTAATAATCGGGTGCTGTTCATACTGAGTTCCTTGCTTCTCCTGTTCCCAGGCACTTCGTGAGAGTTCTTCAACAGACTCGGCGCACGCCTGCACATAAGCAATGATTTTTGCGAACGAAGCAGAATTGCAAAACGCTCCCAAGAGATGTGGCTTCTCCACAATGTGTTTCTGCAGTAGCGTCGGGCTGTCAACGTTAAGCTTTCCGGTTATGCTAGACATCTAATAAAGCGAAATAAGTCGAAAAACAAGAAAATAAAAAACAGCACCCTTTTCCTTTCCTTTCCTTTCCTTTCCTTTCCTTTTCTTCTTTTTTCTCTTTTCACTCCCCTCCTTTACCCTTCTCTTATTTTCAACGAATACAATGCACTTGCGTGCGTACGTGTACTTGAGTGAGTATGCACACCCCCTATTTACGTCAGTTTTCCTCTTCACTTCTTCAGTTGTGCGTATGGAAACAAGGAAGGGCAACAGTTTCACTGGAGCAAGCGATATGTAGGCTGCATTTGTATGCAAACAGGAACTTCCATACACACACATATAGACCAATAAGAATGAAAAATACACCTTGTGTTCTGGTCGTGCACAAGGGTGCATAATGGAAACAAGGACACCACAGTACGCAAAAACAAATAGTAACACACGAAATTTCCAAATACTTGTCGCCAAAAATAAACAAAGTTGCTGGTGCACACAGGAACGCAGCAACTCACCACTCTTACCATGAGCAGTCATGGCAGTTGGTACCTTGACAGGTGTCTCTACGCGCGTAGCTCCAATGCGAAAAAAAAATAGAAGAAATTCCTACCTTCCCAAAAACAAGGTGTAGACGCCCGGATACTTTTTGTAATTAGAAGAAATTCCTCCCCATCTGCACTAGGAACGAAACAAGTAGCTGAAAGGGTCCCCTGGAGTCAGTCACAAACCGATCCTCCGTTACTGCCACGGACTGCTTGAGCAAAAAGATTAGTTCCTGACGCAATGCCTCACGCAACGATTGGTCCGTGGTGCATAGAAACACCTCTGCTTCAACGTCCTTATACACAGAGCGATGACCATAGTTCGTGCTCCCGTACGCCACAAGATACGGAAGTCCCAGAGCGGACCAGGCATCCTGTCCTTCAGCTGTGATAGCCATGTCGTCGTTCGCATTGCCATCAGTGGCGCTAACAAGCCTCACGAAATCCACTGCACTTAATTTCGCTTCGCTTTTCTCTGTGAACCACAAGCCCTTGGCATGGAACGTCATTCCTTCCGTATTAAATTCCCACAACTTGACACGATCCGAGCAACCACGAGTCTTCGTTAAATTAAAAAAAAAACGCTGTAGTTGCAAATAAAACAAAGGAATAAGCCTAGATATGCCCCTCGAGGTGCGCCACCCATTCGCACTGGCGCTCGCGGTAATTAAGTCACAACGACTACTGCCCCCCATAATTTCCTCCAAAAACTGTGAGTAAATGTTGAGATAGGGTGACATCAAAAAAATATGCGCATTAGCTCGAGCCATGCAAAACAACTGCCGTAACACTGCAGAATCGTGAAAAACATTGGCTCTTGCACACTGAATGGTCGGAAATAGAAATGTGTCGTAGGGTTCCTCCCCATCACCAGTACCCTTTCCCGCTATTTCCACAGCCCTGACTGCAAATTGGCGCAACCTCGTCCGAGCGTACACACTAAAGACCGAGCTTGCCGTCGAGGGGTCAACTCCCGCTACGTTGGGCAAAATGACAACGCTGCTAACCTTCTGGGGCATACCCCCGCTACCCTCGCCAACAGCACTGGCCGTGTTATCGCCAAACTTCTTTCCTTCCTTCACTGGGTACGAAAGATCACATAGCGCCTCCACTAAGGAAGAAAACCACTCAGCCACCCGTTCGTTATCAGAGATCACGACGTAACGGTCTATGCGAGTTGTGAAGTAATCGTCAGAAAGATTTGCACCAGTAAGAAGTGTGCAGCGCCCATCAAAGCAAAATATTTTTGTATGCTGCACACCGAGAGCCTCGCGCACCCGTCCAAATGGGGTTGCAATCGTGTTCCAACAGCATGGCGATTGGAAGAGGAACAATCGCACTCGTACGTGCGAAGACGCTGTGGAGTTTGGAAGGCTCAGCAGTTGACTCACAGTGTCCATATTGCGACTATTATGCATTCGATTATAATCAAGGAGTATACACACTTCGAATTCCTGATTCGCTTCTTGAGCCTTTATTACGCGTTGTTGCAGTGTGGTAACCAGCTGTTGTGCTAGTGGTCCGTCACCTATGTACAAGGAGGATATAACGATACTGCGCTCTGATTGCTCGATCTGGCTTTTGAGCTCCGCGTAAAATGCAGATGCGCCGTTGATTATATTAACCGTTTTGGCGCGCACTGGCAGGGTGCAGCAGCAGCTGCTAAGAAAAGAGAAAACCTCTGCTTGTTCTTCCAGACCATGAGCTAAAAGCGCTTTCCTCTGCTTTTGAATATTGCAGTTCCTCCGCTTGTGCGCGCAAAGCGCCTCAGTAAAGAAGCCAAGACTACATTCAACTGATGACGCATCTGCAATGCCGCTCTTACGGAAGATGGCGATTGTCATAACGGCGATAATGCTGAAAACGATCAGATAAACAAGGAAGGCTGTCATTTTTTTTTTTTTTTTCTTTTTCTTTTTTTTCTTTTTCGGCTAGTACATCCTCGATGTTGGAAAATAAAAATAATGGGGAGGGATGGGGGAACTCACGGTGATCGGCTTATAATGAGACACGAGAGGGAGCAGATATTTAGTAAGGCGCTAGCACACAAAGTGTCACGATACAACAGTGAATAGGACAACGAAGAAAAACAGGTCCATCTTTGCCATTCTTCTTGGACCCCAACATGCACGTCCCTGCTTAACGTTCCAAAAAGTCTTTTTGCTCGCCTGACTCAGGCATGGGGTTATCACGCACACCACACCCGTTGGCAATAAGGAGCTGGAGCAACGACTCGTATGCACAGCCATTGTTCACGAATCCCTCCCTATAGCTGAAGTATACCTCCACTGCGTGCCTTTCTGTCGTTTCTCCGTGAACCTTTTGCCATGGCACTCTTGCAGTCACCGTATTATCGCATAGTGGGGACGGTTGTATAGAAGACACAGCAACATGGGCGTCTATACATGGGAATAAACTGTAACAATCATTTATCTGTGCAGCGAGTTCCTCTGCCGCAGTCAAAGGACAATCACATGACGGGACGCTTGCGCGACTGGTTGTGGTGCCTCTCATTTCGGCCGGCATACCCACCTTGTTGTATCATACTATTATTGCAACAAAAAGGACGTCAAAATAAAAGTAAAAAGGAGGTAGCAGCGAAAAGGGGTGGAAATAAGTAAAGCAAAGTAAGGAATGGAGGGAGGTCTTCAAAAATTGAAAACGTCACAGATGTACATTTCATTTTTATTCATTACCTTATATACCTTCGCGCGCCAACGCCAATGCAAACGCCAAAGTAAAGCCACTGTTTCCACAACTTGCCTCGGAGCACTGAGGTGCGCATCCCCTTAGCTTCCCTGACCCTGCTTGCCGGATGGCTTTAGCCCTTACAATAGATTGTGTAGTGACTTAACTTCGTTCCTTCCCAACTTCTGGCATAGCAAAAAGGCACAATTTGTCGAGGAGACAATAAAGACACCCCTGCATACGTTTAAACTGTGATGAGGGCATCATGGATGAGAAGAGGTGGGGCGTGAGATGTAAGTAGAGTGCTACGAGGTTACTTGGTCCACAATCCATCTTACCACTCAGCAAAAGGGACAGGAGAAAAACAACTCATTGTTTCATCTACCTTTGTCCCTTCGCAAGTCACGAATGAACATCAAGCCTATGCGGTTGTCTGCCTCTTTCACCACTCCTGTAGTTCCTTTCAAATGAACACATTGTTCAGAAGCTCGACAGGATGTGTCGTACGGAGAGGGTCTGTACTGCGTTGGCGTTGCACTGCGCTTGCGAGCTTGTAGTTGCGTAGCAACTGTGCACGCCGTAGCTTCGAGTCCTCACAGAGTGCTTGCGCAATAAGCCAATCACGTGGCGCCCCACCTTCCCTGCCAAGTGCAGCCGTTGCACGATACAGAACCGCAACACTGGCAAATATTTCTGACGCATATTGCGTCGCCATTAATGAGAACGTTGCATCGCTTGTTTTTTCCCTTTGCCGACCCCCTAAGAGCTGAATAAAGTCGCCAACGTCACGCTCAAGCTCGTCACTGCTTAGGCGCAGGTACGGATGTGCGGCCGTGATACGAGGCCTGTTGCTAGATGAATTAATAACGTGCCGCGCCAAGGCGGATACCTTATCGCCGCGCGAATGTCCCATGTTAGGGGTTACATTCGATTCGGCGAGTAAAGGTACTATGTGGTGCTCCAGTTGGGCGCCACTACCGATTGCAAGACCCATTAAAATATGCTGTTCGTCATACAGTAACTGCTGTGCGTACGTATAATCAATAAGACGGTCAGGTCGAGAACGGTGAGGGACTGCCTTCTGCTCCATTCCGCGCGGCAAAAAACAAAGTATCTCCCGGCATTGCCGAACAGCACATGTAAGGGCCCATTTAGCATGCATGTAAAGTGCAATAGTCTCCACCAATGGCAGACGACTGTCGGATTTCGCGTCCTTCGCCATAGCCTTTGCTTCCTTCGCTTCTCCAAGACTTGGGCTTTCGTCTCTATTCCCTACACAGCCGACAACGAAGGACTGTAACGCCTCTACAGCATATTGACTGCATGCCATTTGAGAGAGGGATTTCTGCACCGCTTGATTGCGTATCAGCAAGGCGTCGTATTGTGAGGCATGAGTAGCGTGAAGGGCACATATCTCCTGAAGTCGACAAATCATTCCACTGCACGCAGCCGCAAAGAGGACATTCTGCTCCGCAGTGAACTCATCAACTGCAGATCGCCCAGATGCCACGACAAATGCCTCAGCGCTGTCAAGCTCTACACGGAGTAAACCGTTAGTTAATGCATTAACACGTACACTTCCCTCCCTTGATGTAAACGGAAGCAGCAAAAGAAGTGGCTCGGTATCGTTATCCTTCTTCGAAGCTATAAGCTTAACATTAGGAGGTCTTTGTGCTTCACCCCCTATCACCACTAAGGAACCGTTCAGGAGCATGCGACCGCCATCGCTGCCTTCTGCAGGCGTCGCGCGCACAGACTCACGAGAGTGTGAAAGAGCAGTCCATTCCCTCGCGGTATTGTCATTTGTGAACCACGCCGTGACATTGGGTGTCTGCGCAGCTCGCGTCCGCACCATCTCACACTTCTCCAAGAATTCCCCTTTAAGAGACTCGGGAGCGGTTGAATCTCCTTTACTTTTTTCATTTTCCCTGGTCGCGCCGGCAACTGCTTTCCCTGGTACACTGGTGAATATTGAACTGAAGTGTTGGAAAAGCATCATATCTGCCAGCTGCCCACGCTGCATTAACGTGGAAATGAAATCCGCTCGAAGACGGAAAAGCGTTGCCCTCCGAAACATGTGAAAAACACTGAAGCGCCGTTTGCCGTAGCGCGTTCACGGTGTACAGCGATAAAGGATAGCAACAGTTAGATATACCTGTATCTAAAGCCTTGGCACTTCTTTACGTGGAAGTATGTAGACAAGTACTCTCGGATAAAATGGCCGGCTGCACGTGTGTTTGAGGGGTCGCACCTCTCGCTTGGTGAAAACCTGGCGTTCTTGAGAAATGGCCTAAGTCCTACTGCACGAGGGCACAAACCTGCCTTTTTCCTACTTATCACGGAAGAACTACGTAAGATGGGAAGTATATCGCCAAGGGGGATGGTCAGAAAAAAGCACACATAGAGAGACATGTATTTTTCTTTACAGTACACCTCTGTGGCCTTAACACTTATTTAAATTCCTTCCTCCAGTCCTAATTAATACAATTTTCATAGAAAATCACTAAGTAAATTGCAGTTTGAAAAGCGTATATAAACACCAATGACGTTTTGAAGCTGAGAAGTTGAACAATATGACTTCGCATTGCTGCTTCTTGAACACCGTCCCGTCCCACTGCGCGTTCGCGGTAAAATGCACAACACCGACATATTCAACGAGCAAATAGACAACATGGATGAGTTGATGACGACAAGGAGGGCACTAAATAAAGGCTCTTCATGGGCGCACTAATTTGAAGCTACCCAGCTCATACTAATCACTCATATGTCGTCTGTTAGGTCAAGCTTGACCTTCCCATCAACTGTGTTATCGAATGCCGGCGTGCCAAGAAATGGGCAGTTCGCGCAGCGAAAGGCATCCCCCTTGGCACAGTTCCCACATCCACCCATCGGCATCTCAGGCAGCGTTCCATCGTTGTTTGCCTCCAACCTGCGCTCCAACTCAGCACGCCCACAGGTACAGTTTTTGCAGGCACGCCGCCGCGTTGTGCAATCCTCAGTGTTACCACTGGCTCCCTTCGCTTCACGGTCTTCAGCGGTAAGCAAGTCGTCCTCGTCGATAGGTCGCCTTGTCTTGAGGCTGAAGGCTTTTGTGGAGACCGCACTCCGAGCATCCCTAGTAGAGTCCATACCAAAAAGGTAACCCCCCTTAACAGATTACGACCAGCTGCCTTCCTGCGCGTATAATACCCTAATATGTACACCGAAAACCAGCACTTGTGTACCTTTTGGTATACAGTTTCTACGATGCGTTATGGGTTTCGCTTTACGCACCTCGCAAAACTAGTGGAAAGGAAACATGCTCACACATATACGGTTTGTGAAAAAAAAAAAAAAAAAAAAAAAAAAAAAAAAAAAAACTCATAGCAAACAGGGTATTTTACAAGCATGTTTCCGAGGACCGAATGTGAACATTGCTGCGAACGAATGCAGCTAACAAATGATGTGCACCCGCTCCTACTTGCACATAGGTAATACCCACATCACTCAGTAAAAGCCCCGACGACAGTGGTGGGAGTGAAGCAACGGAAGACCGGAGTAACAGGATAAACTCACCGAAGGAACAAACGTGGGGTGGGAAGGTAAACGCGGAAGTGAGTGGTTAATGGGAAAAGCGTTCCCTCCACCCCTTTGAAGGATTCTCACCTTTCGCAGACATTTTTTCTCCTCCCTTTTCTTATTTCATCGACACATAATCTGCCCACTGCTGCATCATTGCACCTACTAACCGCTCTGTGAACAGAGAGGCAAATGGAAATGCAAACACCTGTGTGTGACTTTGGTAGTGTTTTTCTCCACGCGGGTGTCATCACGTCTGGCCGTCTTACATTGGTAAGCACTTGTTTAATCACAGAAAGCCGGCTTCTAGAATTGTCCGTTAACCCCTCAATCACCTCCTAGAAATATAAAAGGAGGCAGATGTAATCCGTCTGCTTGCTTGCGCATGCTTCTGGATATAATGGGCTTCTCTTCATTTCTACCACTGTGAAGAGACTCCATCGCCGTTTCACCGCCATTTTTCATTTATTTGTTACATGGCGTCAGTTTTTTGACCTTCTGTGTGCAACCATAAACGAGTTATCGGCAACAGTAATGTAAGAATTTCCTCAACGCAACACCCTCTGCGTGTACTGTGGGAAGGCCATGCAACTGCGTCAAAGCATTACACCTGCAGACGCATAACAAGCCTACGTAATAGAGCGCACATAAATTTCCATCCAATAGCAGTTCGTCGTAAAAATGAGAGACACGAACGAAACGCGTAACAACACTGAAGTGCGAAGCAACACTGAACAACTGCTGGCCGCTGCATACGGGGACCAGAGGTTAACCCGACATCAGAAAATTTGACTTGTGCTACGCGTGGTGCTCTTGCTGCTGTGGTCTCTGCGTAGTGGCGGGATGACTGATGCGCACCTCTGGGCCAAGAGAAATGCCTTCGGCGAAGTCTAGCACGCCAACCTCCTCGCCCTCTGCGAAATGAAACGGCGCCGTCTGAATACTCGGTCGCACGTAATACCATTCTTCTTCACCTTCCTCAACTCCCGTCCTAACTTCGTGTGTTAGAGGCCGTGATCGTTGCCGAATCACTCCACAGTACTTATAGAGGTCGGCAATTATTTCTCCGCAACTCACCTCTGTGCCGAGAGCACGGCTCCCCGTCCATTCATAAAGCTGCGGGTGAAGGTAGCTTAGCAAAACCAATGGACTTTTGTCAAGTGGACGTCCCACATTTTCATTAATGAACGTGCGAAGAAGACGCTTCCTCTGTGGTGTCCACTCAAATCCCTTTAAGCGGCGTACAGCGAAGCGCTTGTAACACAAGCGATCACCGTCCTGGCCAAAGAGGCGGTGGCTGGCTTCCACGAGTTGTACGCATCCCTTACGCACAACACCATTCACATCTGGTGCCATTATGTCTTCATTGTCAATCGCCTCCATAATAACTGCACCACGCTTCCGCCGCCGCTGAGTGGGGAGTTTTCCACTTCCTAATGCAACAAAAGCTTCCAATGAGCGACCACGGTAATCCTCGACGTTGTCAGTAGCAGCATTCGAGCTTGAACTGCCAATAGGTCCCCCCGCAGCAAAAGGTGACGCTTGCCTCAGTGGCCACCGCTCAAATTGCGCGGGTTCAACCACCACAGCAACATGCGAATAATGTAATGCCGAAGCCCTCATACCACTATACAAGAACTGCGCCGCCGCTATCTTTGTACTTACTGGGCCAGTGCCCATCATGAGCACTATGTCACCCTCACGGAGTGTTGGTTCTACGAGCGCCCAGTCTTCAATCGGATGATCCTCCTGCGCTTGGAAGACCTGGTCCACAGTCGACTGCCGCTGCAGGAATACCGCCACAGAAAGTAGCACATAGCCGCAGCAGCTAAGACACAACATTGACGCTATTGTTACACACTTTCGAGCAAAACTCTGGGAGCGAAACCTAAGCCACGCGCCTCGGAAACGACACCGAGAACTGGGGCGTTGGTTATGCAAATACGTGGAAACACTCCCGGTTGCGCTGCAGAGGTAGCGCGCGGATACAGAAGCTGTGCAGAGAAGACCGATACTTCTACTGGGATACGAGTAGAAACGGAATTGCGACCATGCAACAGGTACCACCTTGTTAGCCGCATGCATTGCGTCTGCGCGTGTAGAATCAGTGTTGTGGTAACCCCTTTATTTCTCCCCTTCACCCCTTGCCTGGTAGTGCGCAACGGGTCAAGGCAGTTAGGGTACGGCCAAGTCGTGAATACTAAACAAGAAAAATATAGGTGGAGGAGTGGCAAGCGGGCAAGTGTACGTGGTCGGTCCTAAAAAAGAATACAACGTGAATTTCAGTGCAACCCATAACAGACGCAGACACCCGTGTAATCATGCGTTATGGTTTATGTCCTCGTATTTTTTCAGCATGCTTCAGCTTACATTCGGGTGGCACACCCAGACCAAGTTCAAAACCAAAGGAATGCTACTGAAGTGGGGAGCAAGGCAGTGGTTCACAACAAGCGGGCCGAGGGGGCGTCGTGTTCACCGTCCTCCTAGTGCGGGAGCCAGACTGTCCGAAAAACAACAAAAGACGGAATTAATCGCATTTATAAACGCGCGAAAAACCGTAACAATGATAAGGTCAGTGTAAAGAAAAGTAAAAAAGAACAAAGGAAACAAAAGTGGGGAATAACGCGAGGCTGTATACATGTGCATGTTGTGGAGCAAGTTGGTAAGATCGAATAATACGTGGTGAGCACAACTCCTGACGCACTAAGTGAAGGGCAAAGTGGGGTTTTACGCACAGGAGTGACAAACAACACATATACCGTTTGTGCAGAGTAATACACGCCCCTAGCAAAAGGCGCCGTGTCGTTGCTAAGTTATCGAAACTATAAAAAATAATAGTTGTGATACGGGAACTCTGCGAATATAAAATGAGCGAAAGCACTAACACGGTGCCACGCGATCGCACTGATGGGCAATTTTTTTTTGTCACCCCCTTCCCAAGCTATTGGTCATGAAAGGACTAGTGCGCCCAGGTGACTAGTTAACAGATACCGTCAATGTTGATCGCACTGGCTAGCAGTCTCTTCAAGCAATACAACGGAACACCAGTTCCCTTTGCGCTCCGTGACTGATGTTTTCATACCGTCTTCATGTCTTTCACTGCTCCCCTTCTTTCGTAGGTGTCTGTCTTTTCCTTGCGTTCGGTTTCTTTCCCTCGCAAGTCACCTGTCCATCTGGTACACGCATGCATATTCCTCCACCCCCTTTGCCTAGTAACAGAGTCGTTACTAGGCCCTTCAAGGAATGCGGAAAGATGTGAACACCAATGACCAATGACGAATCCTATAGTTCAGACGAGTGCCGACGTCACGTGTGCAGAGTTAATACATCCGTACAAATATTTATATAGACCTGTAATAAATAAGCCATTATGTTCGTGGTGAGTACAAATAAGCTTATCGCAAGGTAAAACACGCTCATGAAACGGTGACAGCGCGACAATACGAAACAGCGGGCGCCAAGTCCCATCTTTTCACACGCCCCCTGTTTCTTATTATATACTGATATTAACAATAATTTATTCATTCGTCATTTACAAAACATATAGCGAAAAATAAGACAAAATAAATAGGAGTGGAGCCAGACATAAGAGGAAAAAAAACTTTAAGGAAAAGGACACCAACACGCATACGCATACACGCTTTACTCCGGCCCGTGGCCATTCTTCCACTGCCCCCTGCTTATGGTGTTCGTTTAGAAACCAAGCACAGGTCACCTCCCCCTGGCAAAAAGATTGCCGAATATTTAGCAGGTGAGGCGGAATCTGGTCATTTTCATACATTCGTGCTGCATACATCGCTGCACGTATGGCAACTTGAACGTGCATAATATGGAAGAGCGCGCGCAGTTGAACAAGAAACAAGAATACATGGGCATCTCTTTCCCTTTGCAGTCACAAACTAGAGCATCGCCGATAAACAACGTTCAATACTTGAAGCCCTCACGATCCACAACGTGCGTTGGCCATGACTGGAAGTCCAGTGCGCGATACAGGAAAGTGGCATTCCACTACGACACACTAAAGTACTTTTCTATGGGGAAGGGTTCCTCCCACTGCCGAAAAAAGGGATGCTCAAGAAGCTCAGAGGCCGTCCAGCGCTCGCTTGGCTCTGGAAACATGCAAACTCGTATAAAATCAAAGAACTCATCACTCAATGGCTCTTGACGCGGGAATTTTCTGAGATCAAGGGGAAGTTCCATTCTGTATGTACGCTCAAAAGCATCAACACAACCATCAACATCAACAGGGTAGCGACCAACAGCAAACTCTGCCAGTGTCATGCCAACCGCCCAAATGTCACACGCCTTTCCGTGAGGCATACCACGCTGCCGCTCCGGGCTCATGTAACGTATAGTGCCAGAACACAAAAGGTCATTACAAGAATCGGTGTTACTATTGTCACATACATCGATATCATGGAGAGAAAAGTCTCCAGCCTTGAGATTTTGCTCTGACTGGGAGTGCACCACAGAGGGAGACGTTGCTGTGGAGTTGTTGCTGCTGTATGGGGAACGAAATCGCAATGACGAGCAATGTTCTCCCGTCCACGTTGTGCTTCGGTGGGAAAGACCAAAATCACTCAACTTCACAATTCCCTTCTTGTTAACAAGGACATTACTTGGTTTAATATCGCGATGTATAAAACCACGCCCGTGCATGTGCTCCACACCACGCAGCAACTGCTCCCCCACCACTGCTACGAGTCGCTCGGGTACCTGATCGTTGCTTACAGGCGTACAATTAATCTTTTCATTGGCTACACCAACCATGCTGATACGCTTCCAAAGACCATCCAGACTCCCGTAGTCCATATACTCCATCACGATATCGAGTGCCATTTCGTCACATGCATAGAAGGCATTGTACACCTTTACCATAAATGGACTTTTGTAAGCCATGTGAAGCGTTTGCAACTCACGAACTACAATGCGCTGAAGCTGGCGTAAGCGAGGAGAATTAGAAGCACGTCGCGCGTCAGTCACAGCTGTCGGGTGCCAACCAACAAGCAAAGGTGAAAGGTCAATGCGCTTCACGGCTAGCGGCTTCCCTGTTGGCTTGTGTTTCGCCACATGCACAGTGGCTGATGCACCTTCTCCCACCACGTGTTTCAGTTCAATGTCATTGTAGCGCACAGTGCAAGGAGAGTGGCATGCACGCGAAGAGTGATAAGCAGACGAATTAAGGTGGAACCCCCGGGTGATGCAACATTGGCTATTTTCTGCTAAGGGTAACGCAGTTCCATCTGTTCGAGAGCAGGAGTTGTGCGCCTCTGGCAAAGAAAAAGTGTTGAGGGAATAAGTAATAGGGCTGTATGGAGTGTCAAGACTCGCTGAGAGCAATGTGAATGAGCTATTCATCGTTTTCTCCGCATGAGCAGGTGACGTGGGGCTCGTTGCAGTCCAATCGTGCTCACATAGCACCACTGTCCCCGATATATCGCCCGCATCCCTGTGGGTATGAGTGTTCAACAGCAAGACATTCGGCATTGTTATGCATCCCTCATCACACACCAAAAACGGCCCTGCCTGCAGTTGGCGGCCGTTCTCTAAGAGCCGCAGTTGCGGTGCTTTCCCTACAGGGGCCAGAAAGTCTGAAGCAGAATGACCCAATGCTGCTCTTTCTGTAAGGAGGTTTTCTGCTCGCACATTAGGCAAATCACTTTCACGTGCTGCGGTAGAGCATTGTTTACGATTTGGACGGGCAGGGTTACTAGTGGCGGGTACCTCTAAACGTTGAACACAACACGTTCCAAGCATAGATGAACCTTCTCCCATCACTTGCATGGACGCACGCTGAGCGACCAGCAAGGGTGATACGAAAAGCGGGGGTGGTCGCTTCTTGTCACGTTTCATCTTGCCTTTGGCGTGGACTTCAATGCAACGCTGGAACAGTAATAATAATAACAATAATAAAAGTCTGTGTTAAGTGACTCCCCGCGTCCCCCAATTTGCACCCCCTTGGCAAACGGTGTGATGACGCACAAAAATAATAATGGTAGTAATCAGAACGATTACTGTGGGAAGGTAGGGCTAGCACACCTTGACGCAAAACTAATTGCGGCTCTCCGGTATGTTTATTTTGTGCTCTTCCTTCCTTCTTTGTCAGAGGGGTAAAAAAAAAGTGGAGAAAATGAAACGGGCTTCACCTTCTCAGCAGTATCACGCCAAATATAAACCTGTGAATGAGCACCACAAATAATTTGGGTATGCCAAAGTTTCCCCCATCCCTCAATATACCCGCATAACAGTATGACAAAATATGAGCAAATTAAAGCAGATAAAAATACATGAATATTGAAGGTATTAACGCAGCAGTGAAAGTGGAAAGCAATGACCAATTATAGCGCCTGCGTGGGGAAAGGCCAAGCTAACGCAGCATTTCCCTACTGTCTACTCTTAAAATTGTCTGTTATGTTAGGCTGCCCTTTTCCGTCGTCACTCGTCACTTTGATGCGAGCAACACATCACATATTTCCGAATTGTATCACATTTTCCAGCTACCGGACCGCTCGTGGGTAGTCCCAGGAGTGTCTTTATTGCCAAGAGCACAGACGCATGCACAGAAAAGGCACACACGGACAAGTAAAAAAAAACAAAAAAAAAAAATACGCACAGGTGGAGAAACGAAGAAAGAACTCCTTCCCCCGGCTGCGTAAGACTGTTAGCAATACAATTTTCAGTGTACAAGAAGAGTACACACAAGATAGAAAAGGGGTGTTTGCTTATGCGTGTATGCGGGAGCGCAAGAAAACATTTTTTTTTTTAAAAAAAAAAAATATTTTCGATAAGCATAGAGAAAAGTAAACTCAAGTAAAATTTCTGCAAGAGTTACGAGGAAGTATTACAAAATTGCTGCTTTCGTGAAGCTGATATGCTGTGTGTGCAGTTTTATTTATTATTGATGAAATGCAACCCAGATCTTACAGTCACACCGTATTTCGTTGTTCCTCACACGTATTATCTAAGGAAATGGCATCCCGGTACGTACACTGTCATTGGCCCACACTCTGGAATAACACGCCACTCGCTAACGTTCATGCTGCGTAACTCCTGGCAGCAGGCGCACGGTGCAAGACAGCAGAAAGCACAACAAAAATCCCCAATGATATTTCCTTTCGTGCCATTCTTTTTACGCAAATTGTAGCGCGTAAACAAACGGCCGAGGGGGAAGCACAGCACACAGAAAAAGTGTGGCCACACGGCACAAATATCGTTGAGGCTCGATGCGTACGCCTTGCAAAAGGCAAATGGACAACAGAGCAGCGAGTTCAGTAGGCACATAATCACTCCATAGCCGTCCGGCGCCCCACAACACGGGGAACACTCCCAAAATTCCCACACAGGTCCCGCCCGTCCATTCCACGTGCACTGATCAAAGCCAAAGAGGCCGAGCGGCATTGTCATTTTAATTTCTTGGCACAACATATTCACGCTTTTTGCTTTTCACCACTGCCTTCCTATTTTAGCCAGATGCCTAGTAACGTGTAGTTTTCGCCTCTAGTATGTTTTAAGAATATGCCGCAACAAGGTTTGTGTTGCAACTCTTATGTGCGTTGTCCTGGAATGCTTTCTAAATGCGAACAATGTCTAAACAGACTGTGGATGTTTTTTGTGCTTAGACTTATAGATGTGCCTGCAGTATAATTCAGAGAGTAGAGCAATACCTGCAAAAAATAGGGAAGAAAGGAACGTTAAATCATGCTCGTGAAAACGCGCACCCAAGGAGGAATTACCAGGTGCAAAAATCTGCGCCAGTGAATTTATGGGTGCCACGGCGTCCTGGGAGACGCTGTGTGCAGAAGCGACATTTTCACACCCGGTAATTCCTCCTTGGGTGCGCGTTTTTTCGAGTGAGCATGAACTAGGTGCACACAAGTTTAAGCGTAAAAGCCCCGTGGCAGTTGTAAAGATTGGCCGGAGAACTGTGTTGCGTTTAAGATGAGATGGAAATAAAAAATGAGTATCTTCACTACACACTTTCCCGCCAATCGATTAGGGAAAGGGGGAAGCAACTGTAATTGGTAAAATAAAGAAATCAAAGACCTGTGTGAGCGAGAGGGTGCAATTCCAGTCAACACTCAGCACAGTGGGCGTCTCGAACACGAAATGGGGCAACAGCGAGGTCAACAATGACAACAACAACAACAATAATAATAATAATAAAACCAAAAAGGCGCAGAGCAAAAACGTAAAAAGTAAGGCCGTAGACGACAGACGTCAAATATCACTAGCCGTGGTAACGTACAAGCGTGAATTCAGCCTCCCTTTCCAGTCTGTAAATCGAATGGCTCAATTTTAATCAGTGAACACAGAAAAGATGTGAGCTGCAGCGTCAAGAATGACCCTCCCTCCGACTGCTTGGGGCTCCCGCGTAGCGGTGACACAGCAGGCGTTGCCAGTGGTGAGACACCATAGAGGGTGGGAGCACCCGTTTCATATCTCGAGTTTTGCGTATCCGGCACAAGCATCGACCGCACAACAAAACGCGATGCTGCACCATGGATGAGCTCAGACATAGCAAGCTTTAGGAGCACCATCATTATTAATGCAAGCGTAAGAAGTCGCAGGTCGCTCTTGAGGAGTGGGCAAGCGAGCGGTGCAAGGCTCCACAGAATAAGAGCCGCATATGGAACCGGAACAAAACCGGTGCGCCTCACGTACTTTGGTAAGAAACTGGAACTGGGCTTCAATAACCCCTTCAGTTCGCTACCCAGATGCCTCAAGTCGTCAATACATCGCACACATACATCCGTAAGACGCCAGAGAACTGTTTCCGAGGCCATATCAATTAGAGTCAATTGATAAAAACTACGATAAACGCTTAGTGAGATGCGATTGAACTTCGCCACAAATAGATGTTTGGTGAAGTCAACCACAATTTCAGCGAGGAGCACCAGTAAGGTGTCAGCAATATCTAGTCCATGGTTGCGCTCGTGCATGTGCTGCAGCACCATGACAGCGGAGAAGAGCAAAAACTTCACGCGTTCAATGGCGTCTGCAGCAGCAACCTGATAAAGAGACTCACAATTCTGTTTCTTGTATGCAATCCCCTTTAATTCGCTTAGACTGCTGCTAACGATGAAGGTTAGAAGTAAGTTTCCCTCCGTATTTACAGCCACATTCAGCGTAACAACTGAAAGAAGCAACACGATCGAGTGGGCCGAGACGCACAATAAACACACAGCCGCGCTCCCGAGCGGGAGCCATAAATTCGAAAACACGTCACCTCTCCTAGTGCACAACTGCCGTGTGTGTTCCCAGTCCTGCACGCACGCCGTGAGCACCTCCATTGCCCCGTGTAACAGCACTGAAAGGAGTTTATCAGCCACCTCCAGTATGCTAAATATCATCATGAGTTTAATAAATGATGTGCGACGCACAAAATGATAAAGGTAGGCATAGGGCTGCGTTGTCTGAAGTGATATAGAATAGTAGGTCAACATACCAACAATAATCAATACCAAGGCCACGCCGTCACGTCGCTCAAAACGTTGGAAGGCAAACACTAGTTTTAGTGGAAGCAGCAGTAGGGAGAGAAGGTTCTCCAAGAGACCCAAAATTGTGAGAGCGAAGAAGAACTCAAGATCTGCCAACATAATGGGCATGAGCATAAAATACCGTAACTGCCATGCAAAGCTCGAGTCGTGTGTGGATGGTACCGAGCTATACGCGTCGTCTGTCACACCCTTTGTACGTTCATGCTTCGTGGTTCCAAAAAGGCTACGTAATAGAGCTCTTCGCATTGGACGGTATATGCTGTGGCTACAGAAGGCTCCTACTACTGTGTTCAAGATAAAAGCGCTCAGTGGAGGTTCCAAGACGCTTCCCTATTCTCGTAGCTCACCGCCTCCTGCTCCCACACTACTGCAAGAACCTATGAATATATACAGAACGCAAGCAAAAGGAACTCTTTTAAGCACACAACGACCATACACATGTGTACAAACATGTCATGGTATATAGGGGTATGCACCATGGGACGGAAGTTTTCAAGCCATGTGGCCTAATATAGAACGAGTGAGGCGCGATGTTGTGTGATTCACTTACCCGTATTGTGTCCTCGTGCGTAGGCGGAACCAACGGTGGTTGGAAATTCGCACAAAGACGCACTATCCAACGCAAGCAACTAAAGCAACAATACTAGTAGCGATTCATAAGGATCTCATGACAAACATGTAAAAGTCTCTTTGTTTGGGAGTACAGCACTTTTGGCATCCAACTTCAGTTCCAAATGTGCATCCGATTACACTGCAGTGGCCCCTCGGTCAGCACTGCGTGAGGAAGCGGGCGTCATCTGCTGTAGCTTCATGTTGAGTGCCGTCAATGCAATGGTACGACGTCGTTGCGCCTCCTCCTCCGTTGAGCCAGGCAGCAGTGAAGTGTTTGTGGCTCCCTGAAGGACGGGAATTGCTACAACCTCTCCCACACTCTCATAATGTTCGCCCACCTCTTCACACGAAAGGGGATCGGAACCCAACAGCGCTGAGAATCCCAAAGCAAGTGGCTTAAAGAGAACGGCCAGCGAAACAATACTACCGGCGTCGAAGAATGGCTGCAGCTTCCACGCTACCCCAAATCCAAACAGTGTAGGCAATAAAACACTGCCGGGAAACACTTTCACTCCGTCAATATCACTGGTTGTGATGCGGTGGCGACTGCGAAAAATGCAGTCAACGGTGAGGGCCAGCAAAATGAGAATTGTGGGTACATATTGCCTTTGCAGTTGCCGCGGCAGTAAAGAGGCCAAAAGATACGATCTAGGGCCTACTGCAACCCACTGTACGAGGATAGCTGCGGCAATTGGCCAAATTCCGCAGAAGCATTGCAAAAACCACGAAAACCCAAGGCCGTAGAGCAGGGCGCTTGCCACAAGGAGAATGCACGACGTCGACATCGCGGCTAATATGAGCAGCTGCAGGAAGCTAAGTGAGCCCATTCCACCCTCTACAGCCGCACCAATGTGCAACATAAAGATGACACTCCCAATGCAAATAAACGGATTTGGCTCCACTATGACATAGGTGAGAATATTCCACGGGTAGCTATGAACTGAAAAAGTGTGTGCGGGGATGAAGCCAAATACTCGCGGTATTCGAGTAGAAAACAGTGCAGGCACCAACATCACACAAAGTGCCATCGCTACAGTTTTACTAACGATATCTTTTGGGGGCATAGTGACCTTCTGCGGAAAGAAAAAGGCATACAGAACGGAAAGAGACAAAGAAAAGAGCATCCTGTGCAGATTGGCAATCAAGGAGCGGGAGGAGTTGAAATAAATCGGTGCAGTTGGAAACAAACAAACAAAACATGCCCCCAAATGGGGTAGTAGGATAAATCAATGCTTCATGCCTTCCGGTTCATTGAAGATTGTTTTCGAAAAGGAAGAAATAATAAAGGCAAGGGATTGAATGGATGGTAGCTACAAGTCATAAGTACGCGCACAAGTGTCGTTGATCGAAGAATAGCAACAGCGAAAAAAATTACTTGCTGGCCAGCCCCAGCCCCTGGACACGTCGAAAAATGGTCTCAGCAGCACCGCTCACTGTCAGGTATAGCAGCTGGGAATAATAACATAGAGAATGGCAACACTTTTTGACTGCTGCACGATCTGGTGCCCACTAATTTCCCTGCCAGCTGTGCCGTGGCCCTAATTGCGTTATAAATTATTCCTGGCATATGCAAAAGGTGAGCCCAAGGAACGTAAACTGTTGTGTGTGCTGACAGAGACGAAATGTACCCTGGCGACCATCCGAGAGATGTACGACAGTGACAACTGTCTCTATGGAACTGCCGTGACAACTTTGGGGAGCACTTGCACAACGTCCCCGCATACAAAATAAGGAGACGTTCATGAGCCTTTAAGAAGAAAATGTTACACACCTCAACCCATGCAGTACACGGCTAACGTCAACTATTCGCACACTCCCCAAGAGAATTACTTCGGGCGGTTTCCCATAGGGCAGTAGGTGGACAAGAACTTCTAAATTCACTGTTCGTGTATGCAGTTTATGATTGCCCTCTTATAAAGCACTGCGCACTGTTCTTCTCTTCGGGGAAAGCGAACCCACACCGCATAACGTATGGTTGCACAAAATAAAAACAGATTTTCCCTCAGTGACCACATATGCTTGCATGAGAACAACTTTTTGACGGGACGCTCACCGATGCATGCAAGTGGACAAGTTGCCTCATCATGCCATTCCGGTATCACTAACAGCCCCACAATCAACCGGTGTCGAGGAGCATGGCGTCAAGAATTCCACAACACATGCAATTTTTAATACGCAAAGAATGCGGCTCTAGCGAACGCAGTCTGTCCACAGTGCGTCAGCAGAGCGGTCACAAAACTGGATGGCGGGCTTGTGAAGAGCCATGAGCAGTAATGACGCTCCCCATGATTTTGCTGCTCTACATGATAGCCCATAGTTAGGGCAAACGCAGGGGTAAAGTCCCTCCCACTTGCACTACCAACACGTAGGATGGATCCTTTGGCCAGCCATTGAAAACCCACCCACAACTGAAAGACTGGTCAACTGTACAATTGCTTTCCATAAGAAATCGGGAAGTAGAACCAAGGGTTTCATGCCATTTGGCTCATGTTTGCGACATCCAGAAATGCCCATAAGCTTAGTGAATAGAAATACTACGGCACATTGTACATGGGAACTTTATATCTGCACGCCGTGGCACAATTGTGCACCAAACGTGAGTCTAAAGATAGTATTCGCTGCTGCAGAAAAATACTGGGAACGAACAATGCCCTGCAGATTGAAGGCCGACACGCTGTAAAACGACGTCCACGAAGTGATTTCTGTCCAATGGGTTAATAACTTGCGCAGAAGAAACCCGTAATAAGAGGGAAACTGGTCGCGGAGCCAAATACAAAGAATGCACCGGTTTTGAGCCAGGTAGATAGTAGAATCCCCCTTTAAACTCATGTGATCCACCCGCTTGCTACCACGAACCATGCCGAAGGTGGTGGTAGCGGTAGTGAAGATGCACCGTGGACATCCGCAAGAGGGCGGTATGCAACAAGAGCCTGACCAGAGGTGAGTGCCCGCACAGGCATAGCGAACAAGACAGATGCCTTGCAAATGCATAATCCTCCAGAAACTGCCCGAAGGTTCCCCAAGGCGAAGCACAGAACAGCTGCATAAAGAGGGTCCTGATGTCTTGAGCAGCAATAACAGTGAAGCCTCATATCACACTTCTCCTCACTATTATTGCCATCGACGGAAAGTAAAAGCATCAGGCAAGCAGGTTGTAGGGGTACAAAAACATCGTGCACCTGTGCCACGAAACTGTGCAGTAGTGGGTGGTCCCAGCGATTCACCAGCCACACGGCACGAAGGTACTTGGTACGGCAGTTGTCATTCTCTCCTTCATTCGACTTCAGAGAGAACGGCAACTTTCTCTGAACATAGTACTGCTTCGTGCTCCCTGTGCAACCCTTAACCGCCAACCGCTGTCCAAGGGTGAAGTAATAAGCCGGGAAAATACAGTGCTTCGGCCACTTGTATCCCTTTGGAAGTTGAAGAGATGAGGGACAAATTTTCTTTTCATTTTCTGCATCTAAAAAAAGTGTCTCTGAACCAGTAGCTAGGAGTCTTTCGGTCACCGCTTGGTTGGGAGCAATATACTCCTCAAGGAATGAACTAAAACTACAGACGTTCCCGCCTTTACGACCGTAACACTCCCCAACAAAACAGAGGCCGGTACTTGTCTTTCTTCTGCCTATGCGCCCGAGTCCAAAAAGGGCAGCTATAGCACGAACATCTTTTTTGGACTGAAACACATGTCCAAGTGGGAACAACGCTCGTGATATTTGCTCTTGCGTCAAACGTGATAAAAACAGCGTTTGGTCATTAAGATCGTAACCCGAGGTGAACGGTCTTGCAACAACACGACAAGCTGTCGGCGGTAGCATTGGTTGCTCTGATCCTCTTGATGAACTAGCGGAAGGATGAAACCCCATGGAATCACATTCGCCCCACGGTAAAGCGACCGTACGAGCATAGTGTCCGGTTGCTATGTATTGTGCCACCCCCGAAGCATGCAGGATATCAAAGAGAGCACGGAACTTCACTTCCGCATTGCACAGAACATCAACATTAAGTGTGATTCCCTGCGCATAGGCATCCAACATGGGTTCAAAGCAGGTTCTCATATAACAACTGCTGCAATCGTAGAGCTTCAGAACCTGCTCTCGAGACAGTATACCCACAAGCCGTGCCACATCGGTGGCGTCATAGTAGTCCTGCTGCGCGGCGGTACACCAGCGGCTACCTCCAGTTGACTCCGAAGTCTCTTCCCAGTTTCTCATATAAAGTGGATGGTAATGCACCGGTGACGCCGGATCGTGCGCACTGATTCTCTCGAGAGTATCTCGGCCATGTGCTGTGAAATCAGCCCACGACCACTGCTTCTCCAGCGCCTCCCTCACCTCACGGAATAAAAGAGGTCTTGGCGAGTCCCACAGCGCCTCCACGTCACGCCATGCCTTTACGCAGCGTCTCAGAAACAACGCTGAGACAGCGCTATCGACGCCACCTGATAGCGCGACAGCAACTCTAACTGGAGCATGTGACATGTGCATGTTGACTCTATACGCCTTATTAGTGCCAACATCGGATGTAGTCAGCGCAAATGGATGAAACGCACATTCAGACTTTTCCCAACTTCTCTGTAATTGGTGAAAATGTAATGCCTTTCGACGGTGCAGGTTATTTTCCGAAAGTTACAGAGCACAAAGAAGTAAAAGCATCGTGTCCAACACGCAGATACACCACAAGAACAAGAAGGCTTAGTACAACCGAGTCAAACATGGATTGGACCAGTATGAAGAGCTGACAACCTTAGCCGAATACCCGGCACCAGCGGATGCTAAAGCAGGGGCACGTACCAGCGGGAACAACACACAAGGAACAAGTAAAGAAAGAAAGAAAGAATCGTAATTAAATTTATGTACGCCATCGCTATTGTCACCCCATTCTTCTAAAACAACGTCGCTAAAGCATTTTCACAAGCCCCACCCCACTGAAACCGTTCGACATTCCCCACTCTGCGCCACCTCGAAACTCCTGTACGAGCCTTCCTTGTTGCGTTCCCCACTTGTTCTCCACTGTTGCGCACTTCAACACTTTATCAAAACTTTGAAAAGCTCATTCATTTGCACCGTCTCTCTCATTAACTCCTTGCATGATGGTTGTCAATATAGATGTATGAAAACCGTCAGTTGGATACCCGTCACCTCTGTCCTGGGACCCATTCACCCGCTGCTGGACATCAATATACCAAGCCAAGTAGTCACGAATTGTGGTAATGATGTTGCCGGCATTATTCACCAAAAGTCGCACCAAGCCCATAAATACCTCTGCATGATGCGCCACAATAGCAAGCTCGGCGTGTCGCTTGCTTTCCCGGGTAGTGAGCGGTGTGGCACCTGCCGGGAATGTGAGGCACTTTACCCAATGTGACACAACAAACGTGAGTTCTTGATACATACTCATGTTGTAGTTTCGAACGAGCTGCTGCTCCTGCGGACTAAGCTGTTGCACTGCGACACTGTCCGTAACACTTTCAGTTGACCTTTGGTTTTTACGTGAACCCAGACAAAACGCCTGCACCGTTGCTGTTGCACGTAAAATTTCAACAAGAACGCCGCGAATACATGAAATATCGCCATGCAAGACAATTGTAAGGTAGCTATTTAGCCCACCTCGGATACCGGAGTGTGGACCAAGCACATTACCCCGATTCAGTGCAGACGCATCGCGCCCCTTCAGTGCAGGTTGAGCAACAAACTCACCCACTTCCATGGCGTAATTCACACGCCAAAGG
Source organism: Trypanosoma vivax (assembly GCA_021307395.1). Taxonomy (NCBI): domain Eukaryota; phylum Euglenozoa; class Kinetoplastea; order Trypanosomatida; family Trypanosomatidae; genus Trypanosoma; species Trypanosoma vivax. The sequence continues at coordinate 1,271,231 of SOPI01000326.1, forward strand.
GTACAAAGCAACGTCCCAACCGCCTCCAGTAACAACTCGCCCACGAGTCTGTAGTTGCAGGCCGGTGGAGCCCAGTTTTCAGAATACTGCACCCCATTTCCCGCCTCCAGTATCTTAGGATTTTGCGAGGCACAATCATCGCTGTCAAGTACGCAGTTGCTCATGTCGCTTAGCATTTTAGGCAGGGGAGAGAGTAGTTGTGCCATGAGTGTGTAATATTCAACAAGAGTGTCGTCGTCCACTGCACTGAACGCCACAGAGTCTCTGTCGTTAGCTGAAGGGTAGTCAAGTTGTTCGGCATCCATGGCCCCTACAATTTTTTCACCATCTTCTGCAACAGCAGCACTGCACTTCATTTCGTCAATGCCACTGTGTTTCATCTTTACTTCATCTGCATCAATACAGAGAGTGAAGTAACTGCGACTCTCAGTCACCTCGAATGCCCGAGCTGAAGAAAGGGCATTCAAGGCATTCGCTCCTACAGCGGCATATTCCGCCATCTGCACTGATTTCTCCGTTATCCATCGTCTTCCACAGTAGTCAGAGCTTTGTGGTACGACGTGTCGCATGGGAATATGAGAAGCAAACAAAATGAATCCAATGCTGTCCAAAACAATACTAAAGCATGCCCGTCTCTCATCGTCCAATGCATGCTTGAGAGAGGTAGCAATACACAGGTCCGCACACTGTGTAAAGTAACGTACAGCAAGCAACCGCGTTTGTGCAGGGGTGCGCGGTGATACAGTAAGGGGAAGCAGACAGCGTGTTATGATAACTTTAGCCAATGCCGATAAACAACTGGGGGGAGCTTCGAGCAAAAAATCGTGGAGTACAAAATTTAGCAACGGTGATAGCGTTGTGCGAAAGGCGGAGGGGGAGCACTTATGAACTGTAGGCGGAGCGCTTACTTCGAACAATAAGAAACTCAGATGCTCCCGAAACGTTGCCTCTTCCTTGTCTGGCACTATGGCCTCGCCGATGGAGCATTCAAGAACCGCATCTGCAACGTGCACTGCAAGGTGCTGTCTGTATTCTTCGTCTTTTAGCTGTTTTACAACAGTACGTAGCACTGTAACAACTTCAGCTCGTGTCTGCTGGTGGTGACAGCGTAGCATTATGCAAAGACGTTCCAACAGATGAAACAGAACGAAATTGGGCCGCGATTGCACTCCCTCTAAAATTTGCTCAATTAGCTTCAAATGTGGTTTATTTGGTTCATATTTGCCCCCTACCTCTTCTTTTGAAGCACAATTCTTTTCTGTGTGTCTAATTCCGTTTTGTTTCACCGCAGCAGCACTTATGGCAGGAAACTGTGCCAGGCACATTTGAGCGTTCTCCACACTGCCACACAGGCCACCAATAAATGCCAAATTCATCAACTTTAAAAGCAGCACGTGCAGCACATCATTCCGTACTTGAATTGTGGCGGGTGAGGATACTGTTCCACAGCTGAGGGATACCAGACCACGCACAACATGAATGGCAAGGTTGCACGCTTCAGTGTCGGCGCTGCCCTTCGGCGAGAGGGCAAAAGCAACTGGCTGAAGGAGACGCTGCCAGATAAGTGTCATGGTACGCAACTCATCTGAAGGAATCGCATGTGGCCGCGCCCGCACAGAACCTTCAGCAAGCACAGTGCGCGAAACTAACTCCTTGATGCCACGCAGCACGTGCATATGAACAGGCAAGGAGCGAGCACAGCGGACGTAGCACACCTGGAAAAAGCCAAAGCATTCCATAAGTTCTCTGTGTTCAATAACTTGCTGGGTGCTACCTCCATCTCGTACGCTGGAATTCCACACAATGCTGAGTACGTCCACCGCAAACCCCATAATGCTCTGCAGACAATCATCCCCGGCCTCACGTCGCATATCAACGACATCCACCAAAGCTGGCACTACAATCCCACACATATCTCGTACATTGATGAAATTGGTAACTACGGGTCCTTGTTGCTGGTCGTGTGACAAAAGAGAGTAACTAAGTGCTCGTCTCAGCACGTACAGTGCAGCACCGAGTGATGCTGTATCAACATTTGAATCCCGCAGCACCGTCGCAATACCCTGCAGCAACTCTCGCACCGCCACCGCAATTACAGGCGGAGCTTCCTGAACGCTAACAGTGCAATACTCACGTGTCACCTCTTCCAACCGTGTGAAAAGGGATTCCACCTCGACGAGTATGGGTCTCTTCTGCTGCTGCATCTGGTGCTGCTCCTTTCGAACAAAGATGAGTAGCTCAACAACGGGCATCCAGCAACGGGAGGAAAAGTGCACACTGTGTAGTGACGAAGCAATCTCCAAAACACAACTGTGACACAAATCTCGTAGCTGCTCTATCGATGCAAGGCGCAGCAAAGCTGCCTGCGAAACGCCGCACTCATTATGAAGACCAAAAGCGGCCGATACCAAGAGGCTGCTACGCAGTCCCTTAATATAGAGCAGCAGTGCACTCTCCGGCATCTGCTCACCCTGCACCGCCGTTCCAAAGGCAGCAGACAGCATCGGCCAAGAACTGAGAAAAAGATCCTGTGTGATACTCATCCAAAACTCATCCGTTTGGCCATCCTGCGTTGTTTCTAAAGTGCTATACCTCATGATCAATTCAATGGTTTCACTAGCAAGTCGGTGGCGCACAGCATTGTTCTCTCCGCTCCTGCGATCGTCGTTTGAGAAAAACAGTGCGTCAAATTTCCCTAAAGTTGATGGCGCACCTTGACGTGCGCCACCACCTGTCCACAGAGCCTGTAAACTCGATAGGGAATGTGAACTGATTTCTTCAAATATTTTGCTAGTGAAGTGATGAGGGAAGTCAGTACCTTCATTACACCCGCGCAACTGGGCATGAAACGTGGCGGCTGTCATTTTGTTTGATGAAACATTTGGATTGTGCAAATTTGTGTTGAGCATAATTACAGCAATGGCCGCTATGAAACAGGACTCCTCCGACCTAAATGGGAATATGTCAAGATCTGGGTATTCAATGGAACCAGCCTTGTAATAAGCACTGCAAAAAAACTCAATGAGACGCTCTATGCGTTGGCCTTCCTTTGGTAGCTGCACAACTTGCAGTAGTTCCTTTAACCCGTCTACAAGGGTCTTGCCCGCAAGCGGAAGAGAGTCCATGAACACCTGGCAAACCTGAAGTGGCAGCACTGCCGGGTACGAGAGAAACTCCGCCACTGCCTCAAGGTTAAGCGACGGTGTCATCAGAAGGAACTGGGCAATGCGATGTACTTTTTCTTCAATTTCAGGCGTGCTGGGTGATGGCAAGTGCTTATGCGACCAATTTTTCTCATGCATAATTGCATCGCTGTCGGTTTTGAACTCCTCATTAGTAACGTTGAAGAGTTTCCGTACACCTTTTATGGGCGAACTGTTAATTATTTCGACAGTACGCTGCTCGTCCATTTTTTTTTCCCGGTTCAATAACCTTGGCAAAGGTCTCCAGCAGGACAAGTTGCTGGACTGAGGAATCTTTTGCGTGAGTATTTCCACAAAAGCAGCAAGACCTTTAAGTGCAAGGAATGGCAGGGACCTCCGGGCAGTAGTACCACCATCCGTGGCCGCCGCATCAGTTGCACCTTTATTTGGAACATCAACATCCACAAACTCCTCCGCTGTAGCGCAACGCACAGCCCTGGAGAGAGTCGCTATGGCCCGTTGGACTACATTGAGCTGGTGCCAGTGGATGTTGAGATCGAAGCAATGGTAAAAGTGCAGCAGTAGTGGTATCTCGCTTTTCGTGTCGTTGACTTCCAGTAAAGTGTCGTTGACGTGATGAAGTAGCGACCGCCTCACAGCCGGTGGTGTGCTGTCGGACTCCAGCAAACCAAATACGCCCCGAGTGTATAGAAACCCAATCTCAGTACCAAGGTAATTAGGACACGCCACAACAATCTTTTTTAGAATGTCTAGGCCGGTATCGAGCACAACAGGGTTCACTGAAAGAATGCAACCAAGAATGCCCTCAACTATGTTCTTTCTCCATCTCGCGTGCTTCAGAAGACGCTCCAATCCGCGAATATTATTTTCCACTAGCAGGGACACAATGTCTTGTAGCACATGAACAGCCAAGTGTTGTCCTTCGTTCCGGTCCCCGCAATGCTGTGCAATGCATGAAATATATTCGGGAAAAAATGAAGAAGGCAAAACCGATTCAACAACGATAGATGCTACATATTCAACAACTGGAACAAAGGATACAGTTTGCTCAGGCGATGAGGACATATTCAACTCCCCGCCGCTTTCCGACTGCAGCTGCTTTGAGTGTGTCGCATGTGAAAACCATTGTGGGAATACGCATAAATTTGCACTAACGTCGTTCTTCAGCATCCTCTCCTCCTGTGACGGTGCGGGTACCCTCTGTGATATAATAGACACGAGGTACTGAATGGCATGTCTTACAAGCCTCATAAGGCATGTTATGCTGTTGAGGAAGGGGGGCCCTAATCGCGAACGCAGTGCAGTGGATCTTTCTTTAGCGCACCGTTCAGCAAGCTCAACGTCTACATCCTTCATGTCCTCGCCACTGTGACCAGAAAGGTCTGCGTTTGATTGTAAATACTCATATTCCCTGCGAAATAGCGACTGTTCAAAGTTAATCGCGGATTGACGAAGTTGTTTGAGTACATCAAGGGACACCTGGGCTGCGAAGCGCACCGATGAAAAATCTGGGGCCCCAGCGAGGGTTTCTAAGCAGACCAATATGGCTTGGGTAGCCACCGTTATATCGTGCGATAGATGTGTAAAAACTGGTGAATGGTTCTTTGGAATCTCGTTGTCCTCTAATTTTTTTTCACCTGCCTTTGGTGAATCATTGTACAGCTCCCGGACAACTCGTTGGAGTACGTTGTCAATTATAGATAGAGACCGAATGCCCACTAGACGCACTGAGTTACGCCCAACATTTCGCAATGGTACACTCTCTGCAACACCAGATATAAACAACGATGAAAGAAATTTGGCAAGGTCCTCAATATTGTTCCCGCCAAGGGAGCTTGAGAACGTACTATCACAACCAAACTGCTCAGTTATGCCTGCATTATCTGTGCCCCCTGTCGTTTCCACCGCACTCGTGGAAGGCGGATCAGTACTCGGCCTGCGTAACGCTGACGACGATACGGCACCCGCGGGCTCAAGAGCATGGCTGGTGTCAGTGAGGCATAGCTGACCATCGCTTATACTGGTGTTCTTGCTAACACACGTATTCACCTCCTTTTTACTCCGTTCATTTTCCTGCTCCTGATTTTCCACTCCTGACGCTGTATCCGCACGATCCTCAGAAATAGATCGGCGCTGCCCAACGAGCTGTTTGACTTCCTTCAACCAATTGTCAATTCCGCTTAGCAACTCTGGAAGCCTTCCCTTTTGGTTCCCCCGTGCCACTTGCCTGGCTTGAAGAAGGAGGGCACGAAGCTGAACCAGGAAGGCATCCAGATTTTCCACATCGGCTACAGCTTTTTGTTCCCTGTTTTGCATTATGAGAAGGTGCTACTAACTATTACTCCTGTGTGAATCCAATAAATCAAATGTAAGCGGCCTCAGTCAATCAAATATTTCCGTAAACCTTAGAAGCTTTAGATATAGATGTCGTCAACGTTATATCGTTTACGTGACGATAAAAGGCAAAAGAATAGAGTAATGTGGCGAAGCAGTGACAAAATTCGAAACAACGACTCACAGCGCACCTAACACGCTGGGAGGCAAGTGCGGATCAGTTATAATGACAACAGGAGGTGATAAAGGGGAGCACAGTTTAGCTGTCGAACGGCACACACTAGATTCCCCGGGGTATCCATTATGTGTGACATAGGACAACTAGTTTCTCAAAGTGGCCTCCCAGACACACTCAAAAAAACGCGAAGGGAATGGCCTTCTTACTGGTGATTTGTTGTCGATAATCCTGCAGTGTTGGTAGGTTGATTTGTGCTTCATCACCCCTATGAACTCGTCGAAATCCACAGCGCCGTTCCCGTCCCGATCAAAAAGAGCCAGAATCAGATCGAGTTCCTGGCCTGTTAGCGGCTGCACGCCCACTGCCTTCAGGGCGCGATTAATCTCAGCCTTCCCTAGTGGAAGATTTGACGCACTGAACAGATGCAATGCCTCTGAAATGTCGTCAACGTGTTGCATAATCCGATGAAAACCTAGCCACAAGTCCAGAGTAATAGCGCTCCCACCCCCACGCATCTTGCGAATATTATCAACAATGTAGAACGGTACATTACTACCAATCATCTGATTAGCGATAAGTTTGCCAAAGTCTTCGGCACTGATACGGCCATTACCGTCTGTGTCAAACTGACTAAACTCCACCGCCCAGACCTCTTCGTTGATGGTTCTAATCGTTTCCGCCATATCATTGAATGAACAGCGCCTTTCCCCGCGCTCCCCGAAAAGCCGCCTGACGATCCCGTTTTTGCTCTTATGAGAGAAGGTCTTTGCTTCAATCGGAGTGCATCCAAGTCCCCTCAGGACACCAGCAAATTGGTCGAGACTCAAGGTGCCCTCCTTATTGCTATCTAAGATGGAAAATAGCATTTTTATGTCTTCCAGTTTGGCTGTCAGAAGCACCATGAGAAACGAAAATTCCGTGAGATTGAGGTATGCATCACCATCAGAGTCAAGATCAACGAAAAGGCGTCTCAAACGCTCGACAGAAGAGGGTGTCAGTGATTTGCTTCTTTTCAAAACAAGTAGTGCGCGCACAAAGTCCTCCAAAGTCATATACATGAACCCATCCTTGCTGCTACGATGTGATGCGTAGTGGTTAAAGCGACTGCTAAAGTCACGCAGATAGTACGGGATCAAGTACTCCGGCGTATCAATGGAGTAGCACAGCGCAGAGATGGAACCACAAACAAGCGTCCCAGATGCAGCACCAAAAACGAGCACCATCTGTGTGAGAAAAGAAGAGTTCCATTTGTGCATCGTGAAAAAATTAGGGGAGCACCATGTGCTCAACCACTTGCATCCATGGGAACGTGGTAACCGCCAAGAAAACCTTAAAAGCAAATCTGTTAGCAAAGTCATTCAAATCCCATTCGCCTAATTAACAACCCCCAAAATTAGAAGTAAGTGAAGATTGAAAGCAAGGTTCGACGCAGAACAGTATGCCACACAAACAAACAAGAATCCTGCTTCATTGCACGCAGAGAGCTTTATCCTTGCGCACGGAACGATGTATAAAAATCAAATATATAAGTCCTTATCATGTTTCTGAAAATTTACGGGTTAATATGGCCAGGTTGATAAGATGAAGGCTGTAGATAGGTTTGGATGAGCAAGGTGTGGGAACTACTGCCCACTGACCTCCTCTGGGCACAGTATCCCAATGACAGCTGCAGGGTTCTTGTTCAAATCAAAAAATTGCGCCACCTCAACCACGTCCTTAGGCTCAACAGATAGAAGAGCATCTCTCATTGCCTGTTTCTGTTCTGGGTACATGTCGTGCAGAAAGTAGGACTCTCCAAAGCTATCAACTGAGTAGGGAGCATCAATTTTGGCAAACAAACGTAGCTTGGCCTCGTCCACTCGCACCTTGGAAATGTTTTTTGCATCGCTGAGCCAACTACCTGCCTCCTCAAAAACCTTAACTGTGTTCTCAGGTGTTGGGTCACGATAGCTTGACATAGTAATACCACCCACATCTCCCCCGAGGCAAGCCTTAGCACTCGACCCGTAGGCCCCACCCTCTTCACGTACGCGACGATGTAAATACTCGTTAGCAAGAAGTTGACATGCCACACGTAATGGTGCCTGATGCTTATGGTTCCAGTCGAGCTCATTAGCGATGGCGAAGCCAACATAGGAAGTGTCAATGGGCAAGGATATCCGTATCTGACGCACGCTGTGCGGTTGATCCACCGAGGGGAACTGTATGCGCATAGAAGCTAGGGTTCCAACTGAGTCCTCAGTAAAGCCATTTAGAAAAGCAGCAAGCAACTCACCCACCTCGCGCCGGTGCTCCTCTTCGCACGTAGCCCACAAAACGCCGTGTCGGATATTCAACACCAGTGACTGTGTGAGGAGTGAATGGGAGTTCAGCACATCAGATATTGCCCTGCGAACGACTGAATTATCACCGCTCTGCAAATCCTCCAGCATAGCAGAAGCATGTGTCGATCGTGCCAACCCAAACCATTCCTCCCGCAACGCGCCACTTCTAGTCAGCTGTGAAATAGCTAGGGACGTGGCAATGTGGTTACCCTCACGCTGTATTCGTTGTATGACACTTGAGCACCGAGCTTTTACAATAGAAATAGCACGACCGCAGACCTCATCACTCTCAGGGGAAGTTCGTGGCTCCAGTAGCACTACCTTGAGAAGTTCCAATGCTTCCCTCAGCTTCTCCTTTGTGGTACAGAAACTGTACGACGTACCGCATATGTACTCAGACTTGTTACGGTAGGACTGGTTCACTTGCGGGGAGAACGTAAACCCACCACATACCAGCTCGGTGGCAATGGAGAACTCCTTAAACGAATATGGCCCCGCACCCAGGTTTCCTAAGAGTGAATGAGAAAGCGGTATATCTGTCATTTTCTCATTGTCCACACCACGGAGAGAATCAGCAAGCTTTGCCCCAAATGGAATGATTCCGTGTACATACACGAGCCCATTCGTCGGGTAAGCAATCGTGTGCGGACCAAACAGAGACGAGGGTAACGACGAACCGGAATCAACTGAGGAGCACACTGGGCGCGGCTGGGGTTCCTGAAAGGATACGGGGGAGATGTCTTTCACAGATAGAGTGGGAAGCACATCACTGTCTTGTGGGGAGCACACTCGTTCCAACCATAAGGCAGTATCTTGTTCCACTTTGTCCATTTCGGCGTTCGTTGCCCCTTCATTCAACTTGGACTCCATTTCAGACAGGGTGTCGCGTAAGGAGTTGAGAAAGTCCTTTTTTGCTGATACAGTGATTAGCGCACGGTGTGGATTGTCGAGAAGATTTCGTGATATGCGAGAAAGAAGTGACTTCGCCCCCTCTTCGCCAAGCCTCCGGAGATGTGGCAACCAGTCTATAAAATCAAGGGGATTGATTGTAGCACGGCAGAGACCCATTATACATAAACTGGTGCAAAGGCTGACTCCATAGTCCGCTGCGCGGTGGCGCTGATGCAACTCTTCTTGAAATATAACAGATCTCACACGCCGCTGGTCAAATCCCTCACTTTGCACCTTCTCCAGAGTCGATACAATGGCGCTGAGCACTTCCTCTTCTGAGTTCGGACGCGTTTCATCGACTCCTTCCACACCATACGAGATGAGGGAGGTGGAAAGACAACTTGTGTGACCATGCATAGGTGTATAGCGACTCCCAATTTGGGACCCGATAAGTGAATGATAAAGAGGGGAACTGGGCCCACCCGAGAGCAGAGAGTCAAGGACGCTCAGTTCAACGACATCTTTTAGATCCTTCTCCTCTTCCTGGATGCCAAAGGAGAGAGATACACGCTTTTGGCGTTGGGGGTTGCCCATGGGATTAAGTGGTCCCTCAAGCGATATTTTCCTAAGCCCGTTAAAACGCCTCTCTGCCGCTAGTCTCGGAATCTTCACAACTGTGCCCTTCTCAAAAGTAGAAAAGTACGCATCAAGGGTGGCCATCCACTGCTCGGGGCTATGCTCGCTGCAGGTAAAAGTGATACTGTTGGTAGGATGATAATGCTTACGATGAAAAGCCAGTATTTCTTCGTGCGTAAGCCGGAGAACATCAGGGGGATAGCCACCAGAAATGTGCTCGTAATGAGTACCAGGAAACATTGACTTGGTCAACAAGTTAATGTAATGCTGCGCGGGTTCTGATACGACACCTCGCATCTCGTTGAAAACCACGCCGTTGTATACCAGCCGTCTTTCCCTACTGTCTCCCTTGCGCTCCACTTCCACACGATGGCCCTCTTGCCTAAAGTCTTCCTTCCTCAGCAGCGGATGGAATACGGCATCAAGATAGACATCGAGGAGATTACAAAAATCTTGCCTGTTCGTTGTGGCAAAAGGATAAAGGGTGAAATCTGCACCTGTCATGGCGTTCATGAAACTACTTAAGGAACGACGAATCATCATGAAAAATGGGGCACGAACAGGAAATTTCTTGCTACCACAAAGCGTCGTATGCTCCAACACATGCGTTGTTCCTTTACTGTCGTTGGCTGGCGTGCGAAACCCAATACAGAAAGTACTGTTCCTATCATTCGTATCAATGTGATAGTAGGGCGCTCCAGTCCGATCGTGCTGCCACTCGTAGGCTACCATGTTTAGCTCATCAATGTGTCGCGTGGCTACAAGCGTGAAGCCATGCGTATTTTTAAGTGTAAGAGGCGCTCGTTTTTCACGGTGAGCGATAGACGAGGTGCCCATCGACACCAAACACCTTCTGGCGCATCGAAACATTCGGTTCTGATGTTCTTTTCTGTTTGATTCCTTCTTTCCATGGGTTTGTGTTGGTTCAATGAGCAAAAATGGAAAACAAAATAAATGGCATGCACAATTGCGGAAGGGTAAGCAAAAACAAAACACGTAATGAAAAATGAAGGAAGAATGTTTGGCACAGGTAAACACCCGTTAGTTATTCAAGCAGTATGGTGTCGTAGAAGCAGCAATGTTGGCAGAGACGGCGGCAAGGCTTATAGCACTTCCCTTGCTTTACTTTTTTCCCACAGCACCCCCCCCGCAAAAACACACAAAACATGCGTACAGTAAAAAAGAACAAAAAAAAAAAAAAAAACGAGTACCAAAAAGAAAAAAAACTGTTGTTAGTTCCCCTCTGTTAAAACACTGATGAAATAATAATAGGCAGTTTCTGTCGTAATCACGAAGCACTACCACCTTCGTTCTCCTTCTACGCCCTTCATTTTATCCGTGTCTCATGTACGGGCAACTTTCCTCACTTTCATCTTATTTCTCGTGCTGCTGCAGCTGCTTCCCCCTTAGCTTACCATGCTTATCTATACTTATGCTACGTTACCCAATAGCAACAACTTTATCTTCATCGTTGCTTGCATACCCAGGGAAAAAGGAGAGGTTGAAGGGAAAACACTCTGTTGTCCATTGGGCGGTGCAAAGAGGGAGTGATGAACGAGGACTAAAACGCTAACGTACCCCACTCTTTCCCAACAACTACCCGTCTACAAGGCGCCTTCACAACATCCCGGCCACTTTTCCTTGACGTGAAGGCATATTCAGATGGCTCCTTCTGCCAAAGCATTTTCCATTCCCTCTCCTTCTCTGTCCCTCTGTTTCTTTCCCAGAGTGTTTCCTTCACTTTTAGCTTCTCGCTTTCAGTGTGTTTTTATATAATTACTCCAACCCCCATCCTTTTCGTTTGTCTTCAATTGGTTTGCATTGCTTTTTTCCTCATCCACTTTGCAATCTTATATGGCCGCTACTTCACTTACTCTAATGTCCCTAAAATTCGACCACCGCGGAGGTTCACGCTCAGTCCATCTTCTTTCAACGTCCTGTATGAATCATTCACTTTTTTTTTTAATTTCATTTCCTACGTTCCATCCCTGACACGCTCCTCTGTGCTCAACCACTCACGAAGCAGGAACCTCTGGTACCGATTCACCTTCATACAATCACTCACGCACACAATGTTATACAAAGATCTTAAGGTTACACTGCCAGTATCATCAAATGCTACGGGCAACATTAGCACTAGTATGTTATTTGTCCGCAGCATAGGCATCATCCACCTTCCCTGCGCCCCCAGGCGCGTTGGAGATATACATATCATCCACGTCGTCGTCTTCGAGACCAAAGTTAACAAAGTACTGACGACTCTCGCGATACTTCAGAAAACCATAAACCATCATGGTTGTCACCAGGAGGGCTGTAGCGCATATGATCAAGATGCTCATAATACTAAAACCACTTTTTACTATCATGACGTCATCCCCAAAAGCAAACATATGAGTACTGCCCTCCACTGCAGCAATGCCAATCGAGGCAAAACTCGATGCGTCACTCTTAGCAAGAGAAACAATGTAATTCTGTCTCTCCACAGTGCTGCATGAACGATCTTCCCCCATATCTTCACACAGAATGGACAAGTATACTACCTGCTGACCATGTTCATTGTGTGTCAGATGGGTAACTGCAAGGGCGGCACGGGGAATACAGAACTTACGACCCAATTTGGCAAGGAAGTCTTCGCTCAGCTTTGTGTCGTTCAGCACCAGTTTTATACTCTTGTACATGCTCCATGGGTTCTCTTTTGAATGGGGCTTGGCAACAGGGCACTCCTCCCGTGTGACAGGGTCAGTTGGACGAATTCTGCTGCCAGATTCATCAAGGTCACTGTTCACCGCAGCCTTTAGGGAAGTAATCGTTTCCCAGCTAGGCACCTCCACCCACGCGTTACGACTTCTCTTATAGCAAATCTTGTAGGCGCCCCCATCAGTAAGTGTCCATGTCCAGAGACTGGTCAATGATTTTGGACCATAGTTACCAACAGGCTCAAGGGCAATGTCGTCGGGCACACCACCGGCAGGAGGTGCTAACGTGCAATCCTGAGACTCAAGCACAAACTTTGCCCTGTCTCCATCTGCTCGTGTGTTCAAGTCAAAACCGTAGAATTTTATAGTAACCTCGTTACCAATGTGCACTCGTCCCTCCTCATCCTTACCGCTAACGATCTGGTAATACACTGGGTTTGAGTCATACGTTTTAAGAGTGGCAATTTCAACTGATTCCGTTGCGTTTTTCGATGCATAACAAATACGAAACAACCTCCCGTGATCATGCGTGAACTCACGCACGCCCAACGTTTCGGGTTCAGAGTACTGGTCAAATGAAGGAGTGGGGATGGGTCTCTCCATTACCGTCCCGCTGAAATGTTCGCCTGCGCACTCTTGATTGTATGTGCCCAGGTGGAAAATATCATCCTCTTTATGTTGCATAGCGGTGCTATCAGGATATCGAACTATGATCCGTGAGGAACGAGGAGTATTAAAAGCTGCAACTCTCGGTAACAAACCAACGACTACGGGTACGTCTGTAGCATGAGTTTCCTTTGCTTTTAGTTCGTAGTACACACGGCCGCGTAGCTTGAGGCTGCACTTTCCATCCGTACCAGTGTTAATGAATACAATTGAAAACTCACTTTTTTCTGGAAGACGATACGAAACAGCACCAAGCGACCCGCCAGCCAGATCCTTCAACTCGAAATCCTTTGTGATAGCCTTATTAGTTGCCTTATCTGTGTACGTCGCGCGGAGCAACAGCTTATAATCGTACTCTGACTGACCGGGAATCCTGCAAGCATCGTTTTCGGCATCGTCATCAGAGTTAGTGATCTGAGTGGAAAGGCAAAAAATTGTCAGGTTCGCCGATTTATTGGCAATCCTGTGCACAATAACCTCACTCCCAGCGCTTGAAAACCCCAGGAGGTCATTGTCACCAGCACAATTCGGAAACAGCTCCTCAATTGCTGCCGCTTGCAAAGAAGCAAAAATAAGCGTTAAAACCAATGCACGCTTCATCAGTCTCTGCCTCCTCTGGTTACCCACTTACCCCCTTTCAAGCAGAATATCTACCAGATGTGCAAGGTACGATTGTTTCCTTTTTATTGTTATTATTCTCACCAGTCACGTTGTGCGTATATCTGCAATTTGACTACTGGTTTACTTACAAGTCCTCTGATATGAAAACGTATTATTAAACAACTAAACAAAAAATAGGACGGATAAGGAAGGAAAGGAGGATAAACGACAAGGAAACCGCTGGATGAAGATAAGCCAAGTTCAGCGTAAGTGAAAATTAACGGCTTCACTGGCGCGTCTAGGTAGGGGTAGTGGACGGTTGTCGGTTACTGCAGATGTGGGGGCTGAAGAAGAAGAGTGTGGTGGCCACCCTGTACTAATCCCCCAGACGACACTAATACGGACGTCCCACATTGAAAGAGTCACTAACGAGATTAAGGAGTTTACCATTTTCCGCAAAATCTGTATGCGCACAGACACGTACGGAATCATGCAAGAGACGGAGAAGCAACAAATAGACAGAAGAACAACTGGGCGTCACTTTTTTCCACTTCCATCCTTTCCCCTCTCGGAAGTTCCACCGCTGCGTTTTGCAGGACCACGATCCTTCTGAAACAGGTCCACAGCCTTCAGATTCAACCTCCGCATGCGCACCGCCACTCTTGACATTCGGCGCTTTACTTGATTATCGAGAATTTGTCTCTGCCACGGTGTGTCAAAACAATTGTTGTCTTCCTTGTTGAAAAGCTCCTCCGTGTACCAATGTTGAGCAGCGATCTTATTCTCATAAATCCCGGGATACGTCCACTCAGGACCTATAATGGGGTCCTGTTGGTCCTTGAATATCGCTAATGGAATTGACATACCTTCCTTACCATAAGTGTAGAGGTTCAGGGGTACTTCCTTTACCTCCACAAGTTTGCGATGTTCCATTCGTCCATGGTAAGCATATTGAAATTTTTTACGCTCCCTTTGTAGTTCTTTTTCCGTGGGCGGCTCGTCGTACGGTAAGTATACTTGCTTGTAGTCTGGTGTTTCAGAAGGTTTCCCAGATCGCTTGAGAATGACTATTGTTACGCCAAAGTGACTAGTGCTTGTTTTTCTCAGCATCCTGGGCTCAGGCGCCTTTCCATTCGGTGCAACCAACTGGTTGGAGTAGTGCGTGCACCGTAGACGCCACATAGAGGGCGGAAGAATGAGAGTTAGAAAAAGGAAGAAGACGAAACACATAGGACCATGTACACCGTGAAGTGGGTTACTAAATATTCAGCGATAAACGCACACGTATATATGGCAGCCATAGATATACGCTGCTTTCCTCATAACGACTGCGCCTGCGCTAACTGGCAGCAGCCTCATCGTTAAATAAGGGACCTGGACGTTCTGGCCGTTAGTGGTACATATAGAAGATGCGATATGTAACTCGGATAACTTTCCCCCTTAGTTGCGTCCTATCTCAGGGCATTTAGGAGCGGGGTGAACACAGTAAACTTGTACACGCTGTCCAACCACCTCGTTTTATTTTCTTCATGCATCAAAACACAACTCATTCGCATTTCTTTCTCCTCATGTATATATTCCTTTTATCTCAAACCGCTCCTAATATAGCCATATTCCATTGCTATAAAACATTGACGGCCCCGGCAGGAAACGCATGCAAAGTAAACTTTTCTGTACCCCACGCCACCTGTAAATATGAGGCTTAACTGCTGAAATAAAGACGACGATGACGATAATAATAATAATAATTTTATTTACTACCACAGCAGTGGTGAAGCAATTGAAGGACTTGCACTAAAAAATAGTAATTAGATAGGCTAACTAACAACGATAAGGAGTACTCATAGTCTGTGCTCTTACCAGTACCGCTGTCGTGACTGCACCCTTTACCATGTTTTCTTCCAATAACGGAAAGTGGTGCGGCCATAAATACGCCAGTTGGTATTCTTCTGTGCATAATGTAACAAGATACAGTTCACCAGCCCCAAGGTCGTGAAAGTCTTCCAGAACATTACACGGCGATCATCGTACTCGGACTCAGCGGACCAGCGTAAAAAGTTCACCACATCTTTCGCCATTTGACTTATTGTTGCGGGTGTGCCGTCCTCATAATCCACCATCCCATCTGAGAGCGGTGGAGGCATCGATATCAAACAGTCCTTA
Organism: Trypanosoma vivax; assembly: GCA_021307395.1. Lineage (NCBI taxonomy): Eukaryota > Euglenozoa > Kinetoplastea > Trypanosomatida > Trypanosomatidae > Trypanosoma > Trypanosoma vivax. The sequence continues at coordinate 1,286,883 of SOPI01000326.1, forward strand.
AAGTACGGATTCCAGAACTGGCCTGGCTTCACCTCAGGAGCAAACGGAGGTATTTCCATCAACTCTCCATTCCCCCAATTGTAGCCGGTGAGGAGGGAAAATATGTAGTCTGGACCACCCTCCTTGCCAAACACTGAGTGCTGTAAATCTGGTGGCTCAGAGCCATTATTGGCAAACTGAGCCGCTCGCTGGTTGGGAAATGGAATGGGAAGTGTGTCAGTGGCCTTGCCAGGACGTGGGTTCAGCATGCCCTGCGCATCCGGAGACGAGTCGATAACCTCGTGTTGTGAGGCCAGTTGCTTAATTTCCTCTCGTGTCATGAAACCCTGAAAGTGTGTGAATGTCATACGGCCCAGTGGATGACATGGAGCAAACACTTCAGTGTAGATTTGGCGTCCACGCCGCACAGACGGCCAGTCTAGGCTGTGCCAAATTTCAAACCGATCGTTATGATTCCAATACCAGTCCCTCTTTATAGGGTGCGCCTTTTTCCCAGCCATACTTGTTCAATGCTTGAAATAAAAATAAAAAAAAAACATGTGCGTGTGTCGGAGGCAGGAAATGTAAGACGTGAATCTACGTAGTATATTGTTGATAACTCTGGAAATCCAACAAAGTGTTCGGACGAATGGAAAATAAAACCACGAAAGTGAGTGAATGTCACAACGGCTCACTAGTTGAGTGTAACCTTGTGGGTATATTTAGTGCTTGTACGGGGTGGCCGGCTTTGGACAGGGTGATCTCTCCTTTGACAAGCTATGTACCGGACCTAAGCGTATTTGCCTTCAAAAACAAAACAAACAGTACTAATGTGACTAAAGGCTTATGGCAAGAATGAGAAAGAAAGACTGAGAGTATGCACGCGATGATGTATAGACGACGAAAAATTCAACGACGGTATGGCTATTTGTTGCACCGAACAATGCCGTAAGACCAAGAAGCTTGGAAGGCAGACACCCACCAACGTTCGACGGCAGTAACGGAAGCCAAGTTATGAGGTATAAGGAAAGGGATTACATCAGAAACAGGTATCCCAAGCATTAGGTATTTTTCCTTTCAGTATTTTTCGTTTCCCTGCCACGCATCGTGCACATGAAATTTGGCCATGAGATACTGCAATGCAGATACCCCCTCCTATCTGTGTCCACAAGTTCAGATGGGAGGCGATTTGTTATTTCTTCTTACGTTCATGAGGCACAGGTAATAAACAATAGGCCAATTAATAAACAGGATCGTGTACAATAATGGTAATAGCAATGATCACTTCGATGCTGCTGAGGGTCTTACGCTGGTTGATGAGCCTCCAAGTAGTTTTAATGAAATAAAATGTACGCGTAGATCATCATGAGCACGGATAATCAGAATAAAATAAACAAATAAATAATAAAAATGTGTTGCCTGGCCAAATCACTGCAAACAACATCTAGTCCACTTCCTTTTGCTTTAAATCTATAAACGAACGCCAACGCTCAGCGAATCTGGTTTTGTATTGCTCTGTTTTCTATGATGCAGACGAATCACTCAGTCGCCCGGGACGAAACGGTGACGGAGGTACGGTATCGTTCTCTACCCGCACCCTTCTTCTCACTGGACTCTCAGTAGCCAATATCTCCGCATCACTATCGTCATCAGTCAGTGAAGAAGTCACTTGACTCACTGAATTTTGGTTTTCTTCTGCGCAAAAGTGCCCAGTAGTGTTCCTTGCACTATACTTGCTGACAGGGAACATTCCCAATGGGCGCTTCCTTAACATATACGTTGGCAGCCTACAAGCCGGATTTACAGACTGGGAAGCCCACGCTCTATCAAACTCTGTTGTCATTTTTCTCCTTGGAAACGCATAGGGGGCGTCGCAACGTGCTTTCCCCAAGACGGAAGGACCTCTTTTCGTCTGCATTTTGCTGAAGGAGGGCTCTACATTCAAATCGCGTTCAGTTGGTACTCCATCCCCGCTATTAAACGTTTCTGTCACCTCCTTCACACCTGAGTGCATTGTAACGTTGACTGACTGTTCACACAAGGGAATGGTGTAAGAAGAGGCCTTGCAAATAGGATACTCAGACCGCCCGACACACATAGTTGGATGGTCAGACTCAGTCCGTATGTTTAGGAGAAAATCACATCCGAAATTCGTTTTGAAACTATTCAGCGCATCAGCGACCAAAGTAGGTACATGGTCCCCAGCTCCTTTCTCCAGATGCTCTACACCGTACTTTCTTGAAAAAAGCTCCCATGGAGCCTTCATCATTACATCTCGAAGCATTTCGGGGCTAACAGGAAGTTTCAAGAAAAAGCGTGGCAGCAGTACCATCTCTAGATGCTTTCTGTCTTCCTTGACAACTCGCAATTCGGGACCACTTGATGCGCCCTGGGATGGAATCATGTTAGTAAGCAATATGCGAGATAAACGAGCAAGCACTTCCACAATAACGGCTTCGATGGGCAAACCGGCTGCAGACGATGGCTTTCTTCGGCTAAGGTCTCCACCTACCTGTGTCACCGCTGCTTCAGAAGATGATATCAATCCTCTAGGAGTTACAGGGATGTCGGTGGTGGTACTGAAACCAAAAACTATTTTGTGCACATCCTCAAGTGCGGACTGCATATCCCCACCGTCATGTGATGCACAACTTAACACAGTGCGGATACACTCCAACAAATCACCCCCCATCGATGTCTTACTGTGGCACATTCAATTATAAGGGAAAGGAACCAACAAAACCACATGTGCATGTGATAGAGAAGAAAAAGATAAGATAACGTGCAAGCAGGACATTTAATGCCGTGAATATTTAATCACTCGCACGCCAGATACAGCACCATTAATCGCACGCTTCGTTGTAACGTCCATGTTCCTGTAGCTTAAGAGCCCCCATTCAGCCTCTTAAATTAACAAAGGCGATTTTTCCATATGCAATCAGAAGAAGTTTGTACACAATTATATGGGAGTCCAACTTTAGTTGAGCGCTCGAAGTAATTATTGTTATTACCGTCACTATTATTGTTATTGCTATTATTATTATTAAATGTTAGAAGCTTTTAAAGAACAGTACCACATTGTAAAGTCATACATGCAAAACATGACGGTACTGGTGAATAATCTTAATGGACTCGCCTTCGTCGCAGATACCCCATCACTTAACCGAGACATGGTTAAGTAGCTTCCCGAACGTGAGTAGCGCGTTTTTGTCAGAGCCGTTTGAATAACGGAGCAGTAGCCAGCACCTCTGGCACTTAGGAACAGCAGGCGCCCGCCCAATATTACCGACTTGGTTCTCTACGTGCAGCGAAGAATAGAAGAATAGTGTAACTGTCAACGCCAACGCAAGAATTCCTGCACACAGTCAGATATCCTTCGAAAAACAAGGGAAAACACGTTTGGTCCACTGTCTTTCGGACTCGTGCTAGAGCCACAAAGGGCGAAGAAACTACATTACCTCGGTGCCACCACACCAACGCAGCTCAAGTTGTACTGTGGGCAGTGGCCTTTGTTAACTAACACCGGCATGAAACAAGCTTCCTTTTTGTGGCTAAGAAGCCTTCAGAAAAAAGACGCCCTGTAGCTTATTCATGTTGAGAATTATTTCGACATATCACTTCCTTATGAACGCGACAAACATCACTGCCTTGTATCTACACCACACCCACGAGAGCATAATCATATTTCTGCGAGGAAATGCAATTCAAGCAACTTGTGGACATATTAGAGAATGCACAGCGCATAGCAACACTCAAGAACTGGAATATACCAACCCACTTGGCGCATCCGAAAGGCGATAATGTGGCTTTATAATGATAACACTCGCGTAACCCGCTGACTGACCAAATGAATTGGATGTGGTCCATGGTCTGTAACATCACACTCAGTGCTTAGAGATGCGTAAAACGAAAACAGTGCGTTACGTTGGGGTTGCGTCTGGACGCATTTAACGGCCTCAGTTATTACAATAAGCTTTCTTGGCATTCTACACCCAATGACGCGGCAAATCGTCCTTGCTTTCGATTCACGAAGGTTTTTTTAAGTGCATAAAATACCGATGCGCCTGTCTACGCATCGCTAACTTGCGGAATGGCAAGGTTTATTATCGAGTTGACAAGCCTGAGCTGCAAGGCATGTTCAAAACTGCATCGCCCTAGAATTCTAAACACTACAGCGTACATGGGGCGTTTAGTCACCCTATTTCAGCTCAATTGAGCAAATGACTCCACTTTGGGTCAATAATAACAACAACCCCAGTGTGAATAAATAAAACCAGCGTATACCGTGCTACTTCCATGATCAGTTCCACATTTACTCGATATTTTGTATCCATTGCCGCATAATAAATATTCAAACTTGGGCCAAGTTGACATAACCACGGTCAGGGTCAAAGCAAAAAGAAAATAAATAAATAAACGGCAAACAAATTCTCACTAAGCGGCATAATCCATGGTGCTGGTGAAATTAAACCTGTGTTTCAGGCGCAGCATACAGTATGAATGGAGCCCTTAGAAGACGCAGGCTGAAAAGAAGCATGGCACGAATGGTAGTATATTTTGTTATACTATTACTCCTCGTTAAACATCCGTCCATGCAGAAGAAAATACGCAGGGTAGGTGGGCTTAAAATTAAGGGGCACCAAAGTGTAAGCGCGTGAGAAACAAGGCAACAAAACCCCTCGTCTACTGTTTTGCCGCGGTGGAGTGTTTGCTGCTACATTGTACACAGTTCCTACAAAGTGAGTTGGTGTGGTCACCGCAGTCATCATCAAAAGCCATAATGGCTTCGTTACACGATCGTCATAAGTTCAATGGATACAAAAACCGTTCCCAGAGCCTCGACAACAGACAATGCGTCTAAGCCTGGGACTGAATGGACAAAAATGACTATATTATTCCTTGACAGATTTTTATGCCAGTGGGATCCGATTCGCAAATAAACTTTCCTCTGTGACTGATATGTATAGCAAAGTAGTTCGAAATATAGTTCAAGATATGCGAGAGGACATTGCATACACCACACGCATATATACAGAAATAATACTCCATGAATATACTCTGCTCAAACGCCAACTGTAAGTCACAACAATTAAGCATCAAAAATAACCTTAGGTCCATGCAGGCAAAAAAATGTGGCAACATTAGTTTACCGTCTGGTGACTGATGATATCACATTTGTTTGAACAATGTCTACTATCACTAATGTGGCACTACTTTGAGCAGCAGGCCCACGATATATTTCACAAAAACCGTCATGGTCAGCGCTTCCTGTTGGCAAATGCACAGATATCATATTTTTCCTTTAGTAAAAAAGATAATTGAAAACAAAAACAACAACAGTGGTGGTAGCAGCAGTAGCAGATGATACTCAGCGAAAAATTAATGGAAAAATGTAAATTATATGAGACAGGCGCTGTTGTGTGTCGTACTTTCACTACCTGGCACAATGCCGCATCCGAGAGGTCAATATAGGCTGCGCATTGAGGACTAGAGATTTTTTGTGGTACAAAACAAGTACAAAACAAACGCATGAAGTGTGATGCTATGCCAAGAAGTGGTCTATAAAGAACAAGGTACATATACACTGATATAAACTAAAAAACAAACCGGGCGCGGGAAGGTTGAAAGTTTCCTTTTCTTATTTTTTTATGTGGATGTAAAAGGGACCATCCATTACACACCATTCCACACTGCGCTCCTGCCATCGATAATCTGTCATTGAGAAGTTTTGGAATGCTTCAGGGTCACGAAACCTTGCAACTGAGCGACTGTGTGGATAAAGATCATCAAAACAAAGAATACGTGTACCACCTGGAACTTGTCTAAAACGCTCTGAGAGATAATGCGTTAGTGACTTCGGGAACAGCAAATTCGACAATAAAATTCCTGTTTTCCCATTTTCTGATTCGAAAAATGTCTCGTCCATTAAAAGCTTTGTCATGTCAGCAGTTATTATCTCAACTTGCGGCATCAAACGCCCAGACAACGTTTCGAGCTTCGGTTTAATACTTTCCCAAGCAGCTTTTGAGAGTTTTGCATTGTGCTCACTTATTTCAATTCCTACACAGCGCGCGCCTGTAAGAAACGCGACTTGGAAGAGAACAGACCCATTGCCACAACCAAGATCGTAAAATGTGTCATCAGAAGTTATCTCCATTAAACGAACCATTCTTGAAACAAATGTTGGTAAAATCGATTTGGCGCACAAGTGACGCGCTCCCAAAACTTCTGTGACGCGCTTGATACTTAGATTATTGTACACATCTGCCAATAATGTACCAAACAAGGTGCAATAGCAAACATTTTCAATACAATGATAGCATCCACTCTCATTAGGCTCTTCCCGTAGGGGCAAACGATAAGGATCATTTGGAATCCCTGTACCTCTCTCACCATTCAACCTCTTTTGATGGCGCATTGAAACATCTGATTTGCTGTCATTTTTCAGCACCACTGGGGTGGGGCACTTAACTTTTTCAACTAATTTGTCTCTGGAGCGCTTGCGGCATAGAATAAGACCAGACATCACTTTATGAGACTCTTCAAGGTTTAATAAAACCTATAATCTGAGAAACAAAAGAGGTAGATACTTACGTGTTAGAGAGGGACACGCAGGATGTGATTAAGAGAGGACGCCAATCATACAGTCCCTCCAACAGAGCATGCGTTATAAAATGTTTTGCTCGCACAAAACTATTAAACGATTTTTAAGTAACCTTTTATTATTATTATTCATTTAAAGTTTTTATGCGCTCCATCAACCTTTGCTTCTTAGTGTCAAAAAGCTTTTTTCTTAATTCTTCTTCCGAAGGTAAAACGACATCTACAACAAAATTGGCCTCCTCACGAGGACGCTTCATTGACTCCTCACACTTACCGTGAAAGTACTCCATTCGGAGCTTACGTTCAGATTCCATCTCCTCAGCACGTAGGGCATTTTCCGACGTCTGAACGGTAAGTTGGCTAATATACAGATCAGAAGGCTTTACTGTAGCTTCTTCTTCAGAAGATATCGAGCAATGAGAATCTGACTCCCAGTCATTAACTACTTCATTTTCCGTAGGTGTTTCAAGTTTTTGAGTTTTTTGCTGAGCTTCTGGTAGCCCTGCTGCGCACCCAAAAAACAACTTTTGACACCTCTGTCCCGGATATTTTTGGCCGTTTATAACTGCCAGTCGCCTCTCCCACATTTTTTTCTTTGAAATTAGTTGATTTGCTTCATCGTTTTTTGCTCGAACAGCTATTTCACCGTGACATTCAATACTAAGTACAGATGGATCACGAAGCATTGCAATTGCGTTACCAAGCTCTTGCTTTATTTTAAAAAGAACAAATTTAATTACCTTGACATCGGTAACCTCGAGCGGATTCGAAGGAATGTACCGTAATCCCAATCTTGAAAGTCGTTTTTCTTCAGCCTTACGTTTTGCTAATTTATAAAGTAATGTGCTTTGTCTTTCACTTTTGCGGGCCAATGTGCCCTCTATTTCCCGCAAATAATCCTGCATCTCACACAACAATCTAAAAACAAAAACAAAAAAGTTAGAATTATACAAAGGCGACAAAAAAGAAAAAAGGAAACAAAATAGATGACCATATTGAAAATATATCAGTAAACAATACAGCAGATTATGAACATGAATCCATGGGCACAACCCAAATAGAAGGGTGTCGCTTTCAATGATGAATTGATGTAAAGCTTGTAAATGAATCTTTCTAAACGTGTAAATAAACTTACGTAATGAATGGAATGTATCATAAAGCGCGGCACCTCACTTAATCCGTTTTGACAAAGCAATATATGTACTTGAGAAAGCAGAAACATGAAATAAATCCTATAGTCCCAGATGCTACTGAAAATAAAAAACTTATAAGACCCATATACCCTACATACTGTATAATCGGAATAGCTCCTTCTATCTTTAGACCCCCACATAAAACGCAAATAACCGAATACATAAATAAATAAACTCCAGAACTGGCACCAACAACGTACGATTTCCACCACCAACGATAGTCTTCGGCGCACAGAATGAAGTAAATGACAACAACAACAGTTTCCGCAGTAATGATTAAGAAAAGAAGGCTAACTAATAGGAGGATACCAAACACATGATAAAACTTGTTCAACCATATGGCACCAAGGATAAAGTACACTTCTACAAAAATGGTAATAAAAGGTGGAAATCCGGCTAAGATTAATGACGGAATGGAGGTGTACCACGGTTGCCGAGGAATATGCCGGGGAATTTGGCTACATGACGATGGTACCAACAAAGTAGTCTGCTTAAACCCTAATATTGCACCCGCAAACACCAGCGGAAGGCTAATAAAGAACCATATGCTCATGATGGCGATCAACGAAAAAAAGGACACAGCAGCACTGCTTGATTGCAGCCACACAAGGAAGTTAATGATGAGAAAGGTGCCAAAAGATATTGCTGGGACGGTAGTGCCGGTGGCAAGAACATATTTCCACTTCGTAGTGTTCCACAGTTTTAAAATTCTCGCAGAAATATATCCACTACTTATTCCCATAAGGGCAAAACACGCGATGATGGCTGAAAATAGAGACCCACGACTCTGCGGTGAAAAAAATCCCATTGAACCCAAAAATAGAACCGCGTATGCCATGCCCAAGAGCTGAACACCAGAACCTGCAAAACAAGCAAGCATCCAGCCCATATCTGGGGGACGAAACACATCTCGAGCGAGAAGCTTCCATCCAATACTATCCAGCGGCTCGAAATCGTCAATATCGATTCCACTAGATTTGCCCAAATCTCTCCAAACAGCACGAACTAACACCACTGCAATAATCGCGGTAAGGGAAAATGCAGACAGGACAGAGCTAATGATGGAATACCAGTGAACTTTCTGTTCGCGAACGCTTAGATAGACATCCCATCTCGAAGTCCACGCATCATCACTAATTGACCACGAAACACTGTAGCTCCATGTAATGCTATCACTGTCAACAGGTAGATGGTGAGCCTCCATAAACGTCATTTCTTTAGAGCTGTCACAAGTACGATCAGCGTTGTACTGTATCGAATAGGGTTTCGCTACAAAAGACAAAATGCGATACCTTTTCTCTATAAGATTATCGGAATTCTTTGCTTCTTCAGCAGTGCATTTGATAAGGAAATGAATGTGATTGTTGATGTAACTTCGGCCATTCGACACAAAACCAAGCGGTATACCGACTTTGTATATTTTTCTTTCACTAACCTCTTCAGCAAGTGGAAGCCCGTCCATCAGCAAATTGATGCGATAACCCTTTTCAATCGCCTTTTTAAGAAATTTCTGCTGCTTTTCGTTTTTCATGGTTTTCTCACAAACGACCTGGCAAGTGATGTTTTTAAGAATACGGATATTTTCATAAGGGGACGATTTAATACGGTCACCCATCAGTATGCCCCCAATATTACTCGATTTGTGCGAAATCGGTGATTTGGGCAAACATGTGGGAAAATTTTTGTAGTAGTCATATGGTAAATGAGTGCGCAGTGACGTAACAACATTAACCTGAACTGGGATTACTTCATCCTCAGAGAACTCTTGGGGATTGATACTTGGAAGAGTAGCGATGGTAACTTTATTAGAGTAAACTAAACTGAGTACAATAGAAATAAAGCACTTATAGGCTATGTGGTACATTTTTATTTTTATATTATTTTTGTTGATTTCTAGGGACTTTGCGTATCTTAACGAATTGGTGAAAATGAGAAAAACATATTTAATAGATTTATTCTGAAAACAAGCCTGTCTCCGTGTCATCACAGCTCAAGATAAAACAAAATGATATAGGATAGTCATATTAGGTATAAAAAGATCATTGACGAAAAGGTCCGTATACACCCACAAAAGTAAAAAGGATATGGCCTAAAAATTGCAACTTGTGTCGGTTTATGGGAAAGCTCCAAGCATTTAATTTAATTATAAACGCATTATTGAGATACATTTTGCAAGGTAGAGACAAAGTGCGGATAGTAAAAACAAATTGTAATGAAATTAAAATAGTATTACGATCAGTATTTGAGGGAAATAAAATTATGAAGAAAATAACAGAATTAATAAAGGAAACAAAGCAAAACAAAAGAAAGCAAAATAAGAAGTAGCAAAAAAGGCAAGAAAAAACAAAAACTTTAAAGTAAAATACAAAAATAACAAAGTTGAAAACAACAACAGTTAAAGAAGTGAGGAACAAAAGTGTAAAAAAATGATTAACAAAAAAGAAAAGGAAAAATTAATCGAGCAACTAAAATATTTTGCAAAAAAAAAAAGTGGAAAAAAGAATAAGATATAAGTTATAAAAAAGAATAATTTAATAAAATAAATGTAGCAAAAAATATAGCAAAGACGAAAAAAGATTACATTTAAATAAACAAAAAAAGGGGAGAGAAAGAGAGAGTGAGTGAGATAGTGACAGAACCGTGGAGAAGTAGTAACAACAGAGAAACTGGGGGATATATCGAATTTTTTTTTAAAAAAAGCATAATCCCAAAGCTTCTGTAATGGAAAAAAGCGCGTGTGGACCGCGGCAGCGACGAACAGGCCAGCAAAAGCACGACGCACGGGGCCGCACATGTACAACTAAAACCCGAGACTGAGCCGCCGTCCAAATTCAAAAGACGAGAAAAATTTTATAATTATAGACAACTCCTCGACCAACCCTCTTTCGCAAGGAAAATGCAATGATGAAGGAAAGCGCTGATAAATTGACGGCTAAATAGGCGACGCAGCGCGTTACAGAGAGTAAGCAAAAATCATCACTAAAAAACGACGGCTGAAAAACCAACCGGCGAAGGGAGGAAGCCGGAAGGCGCTTTTCACCGCGCTCCGCGCGTTCCCCTTCTCGCGCTCAGCGGCTTCGCGGCGCCCGTCCACAGAAGCCAGTTTCCAACAGGAAATCCCGTCGGCAGGGCCCTCGGCCGAGGCAATGCGGCGCAAAGAGGTCTTAACGCCTCGCCTTCGCAACGCATTATCGATAAGCGACGGGTCGCGCACCAACGCGCCAGACTGCGCGCCGCCTCGCTTCATTGTTTCCACTTCCGGCGGCGCCGCGCGCCTCGCCCCGTGGGATGCAGTGCGGCTCTCGGCCCCGCGCGCGCACCAAGCGCTTTGGGCGGCCCACCGGCCACCGCTCTGCTCGGGCCTGCCTCGAACGCTCTTTGGCGGAGCGCCCCGGCCGACAATGGGAGAGCTATGGCCGCCCAAGTGGCCGGCACGGTTTTCCTTCCGTTGCGGCGCCGCTTCGCCCAGGCAACTCGCCACGACACGCGGGCCGCATTCGCAACGCGCCCCCTTTCGCGCGCCAAGCGAAGCAACGCCTCCGCCCCAACGCCGGCCGCGCCTAGTGGCATTTTCCGCCGCCGCACCCCAAAGGCCCGACCGGAACACCTGAGCAGACGGCCGCCATCAGCGAAAGCGGTGCCCTTGCGCACTGCACGGCGTTGCTTTTCACCGGCTTCAGATTCACAATGAATGTTGACGCGCTTTCCTCCCACAAACCGGGCCCGCGCTCCTTTTCGAACCCGAAGAAACGCCCCACCATGAACCCTCTCTGCCCCCACGCCGGCGCCGTCCGCATTCCCTTCGCGACGCGGCCTGCTTCCGAAGCCAGGGCCGCGAGGTGTGCGGATCGCGGCGCGGCGCTTTTGCGACGGCAACGTCGTTGGCGGGCGCCTTCGGCGGCTTGAGCGCTGGCGCCACGCTTCCCGGCGCCGCCCCTCGCCGGCCAAAGCTGCGCGCCGCCTCCTCCGCTGCTGCCGATTGCCTTTCGCCTGGCCTCGAACTGCGCAGTGCGATCTCCTTGGTTACAGCGCCGCCTGCCCTCCCCGGGCGCGGAATCAAAACGCAATATTGGCCCGCGGGTTCGTTGCCTCCGGGGCTGCCGCGCGCTTTTTGGCCTCCGACAAGGCCCGCGAGCCGCTTCAGCGCAACGCGTTGGACCGCAGCGCCCCATTCGCCCGCGGCCAAAGCATCGCGCTTTGCTCGGCACAGGCGTTAGCTGTTTCCGGGCCCCCCTCTCTTCGAGGCCCTTCCGGGCGCTCCGCCGAGCGACGCCACACCTGCGCGCCGGGCGCACGCAAGAGCGCCATCGATTATAAACGCGCCCGCCCGGCCGATTCAAACCCTCCGTGAGGCCCATTTCGCCAACTGCCCGTGCCCGCAACGCCATCGCATCCCATGCGCCTTGCAACAAAAAACAGGGTTTGGGGGGCATTGGAAACATGCCGCGGCACGCTGTCAAAAGGCGTCGGGGCGAGGTTGCCATCAAGTACGCGAGGGCGCCCTCGTGCGTGCGAATCGCTCCTCCGTGTTTGAAGGGCGTCTCGCCGCGCTTATCCCGCAGCGCCCGGATTCCGCGGAACCCAACATTCGCCGCTAACGGGTTGTTATTTTCCTGCGGCTGCCGCTCGCTGGTTGTGTGCGCCGGAAAAACCGTCACCGCCCACTGCTGCGGCAACCGGGCGCTGTGCTCGCCACTTTGCGCCCTCGCGCCCCGCATTTCCGCGGCTTTGCGCGCCCTCAAGCTTTCGAAAACCCATTCTCAGCCGCGAGCGCTCCGTTGGTCTCCTGGAGACTTTTGGCGTGCTCGAGCGTGCGTTGAATTTGACCTTCCACACGCAAATTCTTTGCTGCAAGCCTTCATTTTCACCATCCGCCGCGGTGAACTGCACTTTCATGTGCTGGCGTTGATCGCGAATTTGCGACAGCGCCGCTTCGCACAGCTGGAAGGGCGCGAATCTGCCCTCAGCCAACGCGCGCCACTCATTCTGGAAGCATTCCTTTGTGGCTTTGAATGCGCGGTTGAAATCGCCACCCTTAGGCAATTCAAAAGAAACCATCGCGCTTCGAAATCAATGAACTTCGCTCGTTGTTTTTCAAAGCATAAGAGGAGTTCCCAATTTTCCATCCGCAAGGCGCCGTCGGCGCGCCCAACGCCAGCATTCGCATGAGGCCGATGGCCTAAAGAAAAGAACGTCCGCCAGTACTGCTCTGCAAAAGCACGTGCGGCAAGCGGAGAAATAACCCATTCCGCTTCCAAAGCAGTTTGGGATGCGTTTGTCGGCGCGTTTCCTTCAATTACAAAAAACTTGCTTTCCGTTAAAAACGCCACGCGCAAACGCTAACCTTACAAAAGGCAGGGGAAGGACTTGCAAAGATTGGGCGAGGCCAGCCCGCTCCTTCCGCAGGCTCTCAAAACAACAAGAAAAAAAAAAAAAAAAAAAAAAAAAAAAAAAAAAGCATGGAGCATCGCGATTCATTCTGTTGTCGTCTCGCGGCGGACCCTGTTGGTGTGCCCTGGCCCTCGCCGGGGGGAATCCATTCGGCGGGCAAAAGTGGAACACACCAACCGCCTTTTCCCCGTTCTGACCCTCCGCCGAAACAGCGGTCCACTTTGGCACCGCGCCGCGTCCGTGCGTAAACCTCCGCGCTTTTTCACCCACGCCGTTGCGTTGCCCTCCGCGTTTTCAGAAGCAAAGGGCCAAGCCTCCGGGGCAAACTTTGGCTTTTGCCGGAAAGCCCGCCGCGCTTCCCGAAGCAGTGGGCGCGGCGTCGTTCAGGCCCTTGGGTCTTTTCGATCTTCGCAAAAACTTCCATTGCCCACGCCTGGCTGTTCCGGCGCCTTCCGCGAACGGCGCGCGCTTCTTGTCTCGTCTCTCTCGCCGCCCGCCCGCCGCAATCCTAAAAGTCAACGCTCCCGGTCGAAGGGCGCAAACCCGCCCCCGAAAGTTAAGCGGTGGCGTTTGGCAAAAGGACGGCGACAACAAAACCGACCGCGCCGCGCCGCTTTCGCCTTCCCTCATTTTCTCAGCCTTCCTTTTTGGGGCTTGCGAAAAGAATGGGCCAAGCTCGCATAACCAATGTTGATCCATGCGTTTTCGTGGGGTCGCTGCTTTCGGGCGGCGCTTCCAACGAAGAGGCCAGTTATTTATGCTCTCGAAAAGGCGTGCTGATGAGCATTCCGCCAACATTGGAAGAAAGGGGGTGGGCTGCGCATTGGCAGGCCTTTGCTTTCGAGGCAAATGCGATAAGAAGGATGCGGACAAGTTAGCGGGCGGGCACGCAACACGGCGCATTGCGAAAGCAGCAAAAATACGCTGCCAAAAGGCGGCGTCAACGGAGCGCTCGCGGCTGAGAATGGGTTTTCGAAATGTGCGAGGGTCAAAACGGCCACAGCAACGCGAGGCGCGAGCGCACAAAGTGGCGAGCACAGCGCCCGGTTGCCGCAGCAGTGGGCGGTGACGGTTTTTCCGGCGCACACAACCAGCGAGCGGCAGCCGCAGGAAAATAACAACCCGTTAGCGGCGAATGTTGGGTTCCGCGGAATCCGGGCGCCGCGGGATAAGCGCGGCGAGACGCCCTTCAAACACGGAGGAGCGATTCGCACGCACGAGGGCGCCCTCGCGTACTTGATGGCAACCTCGCCCCGACGCCTTTTGACAGCGTGCCGCGGCATGTTTCCAATGCCCCCCAAACCCGGTTTTTTGTTGCAAGGCGCATGGGATGCGATGGCGTTGCGGGCACGGGCAGTTGGCGAAATGGGCCTCACGGAGGGTTGAATCGGCCGGGCGGGCGCGTTTATAATCGATGGCGCCTCTTGCGTGCGGCCGGCGCGCAGGTGTGGCGTCGCTCGGCGGAGCGCCCGGAAGGGCCTCGAAGAGAGGGGGGCCCGGAAACAGCTAACGCCTGTGCCGAGCAAAGCGCGATGCTTTGGCCGCGGGCGAATGGGGCGCTGCGGTCCAACGCGTTGCGCTGAAGCGGCTCGCGGGCCTTGTCGGAGGCCAAAAAGCGCGCGGCAGCCCCGGAGGCAACGAACCCGCGGGCCAATATTGCGTTTTGATTCCGCGCCCGGGGAGGGCAGGCGGCGCTGTAACCAAGGAGATCGCACTGCGCAGTCCGAGGCCAGGCGAAAGGCAATCGGCAGCAGCGGAGGAGGCGGCGCGCAGCTTTGGCCGGCGAGGGGCGGCGCCGGGAAGCGTGGCGCCAGCGCTCAAGCCGCCGAAGGCGCCCGCCAACGACGTTGCCGTCGCAAAAGCGCCGCGCCGCGATCCGCACACCTCGCGGCCCTGGCTTCGGAAGCAGGCCGCGTCGCGAAGGGAATGCGGACGGCGCCGGCGTGGGGGCAGAGAGGGTCCATGGTGAGGCGTTTCTTCGGGTTCGAAAAGGAGCGCGGGCCCGGTTTGTGGGAGGAAAGCGCGTCAACATTCATTGCGAATCTGAAGCCGGTGAAAAGCAACGCCGTGCAGTGCGCAAGGGCACCGCTGTCGCTGATGGCGGCCGTCTGCTCAGGTGTTCCGGTCGGGCCTTTGGGGTGCGGCGGCGGAAAATGCCACTAGGCGCGGCCGGCGTTGGGGCGGAGGCGTTGCTTCGCTTGGCGCGCGAAAGGGGGCGCGTTGCGAATGCGGCCCGCGTGTCGTGGCGAGTTGCCTGGGCGAAGCGGCGCCGCAACGGAAGGAAAACCGTGCCGGCCACTTGGGCGGCCATAGCTCTCCCATTGTCGGCCGGGGCGCTCCGCCAAAGAGCGTTCGAGGCAGGCCCGAGCAGAGCGGTGGCCGGTGGGCCGCCCAAAGCGCTTGGTGCGCGCGCGGGGCCGAGAGCCGCACTGCATCCCACGGGGCGAGGCGCGCGGCGCCGCCGGAAGTGGAAACAATGAAGCGAGGCGGCGCGCAGTCTGGCGCGTTGGTGCGCGACCCGTCGCTTATCGATAATGCGTTGCGAAGGCGAGGCGTTAAGACCTCTTTGCGCCGCATTGCCTCGGCCGAGGGCCCTGCCGACGGGATTTCCTGTTGGAAACTGGCTTCTGTGGACGGGCGCCGCGAAGCCGCTGAGCGCGAGAAGGGGAACGCGCGGAGCGCGGTGAAAAGCGCCTTCCGGCTTCCTCCCTTCGCCGGTTGGTTTTTCAGCCGTCGTTTTTTAGTGATGATTTTTGCCTACTCTCTGTAACGCGCTGCGTCGCCTATTTAGCCGTCAATTTATCAGCGCTTTCCTTCATCATTGCATTTTCCTTGCGAAAGAGGGTTGGTCGAGGCGTTGTCCATTTTCTTTGTGTAAACATTCCTGTGCTCTTGGTTCGTTAAGCGTTCCTTTGCAATGTGGCCGCTCTCTGCGTGACTGTTCGCCGCAGTAATTGCTTTTATGTGTTGCTTGTAAAATGGCTTACTCCTGAGGGCGAAAGGCCTGTTTCAACCTTTGTTGGTCGGTTGTGCCCCTTTCGGCTTCAGGGCTAACGTATTCTTCCGCCAGAAATATGCCGCGGTATAGCAAGCTGGTGTGGGCACTCGGCCTTCACTCCTTTGTACCTTGGCAAGCTTTTCTGTTTTAGTTTGCCCATGCACTGCCGTTCCAAAAATCGCGAACCCCTGCCTTCCGCAGTATGTTCATCAAGGCCGTAATCGCGAGTTTCGTCTATAAGCGTGTGGCTCGTTCCCGCCAGCCGGTCGCTGGCTCTCTTCGAAATGAATGTTCAACTGAACCTCGTCAATTCTGAGCGCCTTCGCCTTTCGGGCTGTGCTAATGGCGATCGGCCGAAGAGACGAGCAGAAGTAACAAACCACAATCTAAGAGGCTTAACTGGTAATCGGCGAGAAAAGATGACAACAAATGGTATGACTGCGCTCTGCGATGCATTTCTTCTTTCGTAAAGTTTGGCAGCGGCAAAGGCACACGCCACCAAAAAGATGAGCAGTTGTCGGTAGGGGCGCCGCTAAAGTTTAAGCGAGGGTAAAAAATCGAAGAGAGGTGGAGGGGGGATGGAGGAGTGGTGGTCGCGCGTGCGTGCTGTGCTGATCCTCTGCCCTGGAAGTAGGTTCGTTGGCGATTTGCGTCATGCAGGTTCCATGGAGAGGCGCCACAGTCTTCATTGGAAACGGCACCTGGCAACGCACGCACGCACAGACACAACCCCCTAGCCCGATTTCAGCAATTTGGTTGAATGGATTTGTCAAGGTGTGTCATGTCAATGCAGGCGGCCCGCTCGACAAGAGATTCCCCTCCTTTTGCTCATCACGTGGGCTTAGGTGTGTTTTTAACGCGGTAATCTTCAGCACGCAGTTTGGCCACATTGCGTGGTTCGGATTCATTACATCAGTTATTGTCTGAGGCATCATCAGAACACCGCGTGGTTTAGAGGGGATGTGGAAAACCACTACGTGCACGTGTTTTGTGCTGGTCGCGCGCCCGGGCGTCAGTGAGGAAGCAAAAATGATACGTTCGTCACGGTTGGACTCAGACGAGTTGTTCAAGGTCGTTGGCATCACGGCCCTGTGGACGCGCGCTGCACGAGAACACGTGGAAGGGGGAGGGGGGAGTGGTGGTCGCGCGTGCGTGCTGTGCTGATCCTCTGCCCTGGAAGTAGGTTCGTTGGCGATTTGCGTCATGCAGGTTCCATGGAGAGGCGCCACAGTCTTCATTGGAAACGGCACCTGGCAACGCACGCACGCACAGACACAACCCCCTAGCCCGAAGTTCTTCCCTTCATTGAATGTGTGTCTATTTCAACTGAGTTTCTTTTGCACCAGATGCCCCGTACTTATGGCCGTGCCGCGGTCTTGCCGAGCTTATTTTGCGTTCTTCAACCTTTCCTCCGCCCTGGCCGCAACTGCTGAAACATATTACCGATTCAGAGCGTCGCGCATCAGGTCTGATACGGTCATTCCATTATTGACTTGTGTTGCTTTAACCAGGTCGCTTGCCTTGGCCAGGGTGACTAAGTTTACAGATGGGAAAAAGGTAACGACACCTCTTAATGCTGCCTTAGTGGCTTGTGGGAAAGGATATTGAACTTTCTTTTTTGTGTGGCAACGTCACGTCACCAGGGCAAGATATGAGTGTGACCGAAAAGTATTTTTAGACAGCGCAGGTGAGTTTACCGAGCACAGCGCTTAGGACGCTCCACACGCGGTCTTCATGGTGCCTTCTAGAGAAGTCCTCGCACACGCTGCGCCCGAAGCTCGGCACCGAGCTATCTGATACTCGCTGACATTTCAAGCGGACTTGAACGTGTGTTACCACAAATGCGCGAGGCTTTGTCAACAACCAATGCAACCTTCACAATCCGCACAGCTCACACAAAGTCCCTTACCACCCACTCTCTCCTTCGCCATACGTGGCCAAAAAGTGTATTGATTTTTTTTATTTTGTGTCGAACGTGTTGACCCTGACCCTGATATTTCGGCCCCTCCTTTTCCATACTTTCCCGCGGACGTGCCCTGCTTATTTCAGAAGGGGCACGCCCTGTCCATTTAGCATCGTTCCCGGTGGATAGCCCAGTCCCGGTGCGTTCTCCGCTTTCATCGCTGGGAAGAGCAGCACTTCTTTTATGTTCGCCTGGTTACTGAGGAACATTACCAGGCGATCCACACCAAGGCCCCAGCCCCCGGTTGGGGGAAGGGCGTACTCAAGAGCCTGGATGTAGCCTTCATCAATGACCATCGCCTCATCATCACCCTTTTCGCGGTCACGCAATTGCTTCTCGAACTCCACGCGCTGTACGAGCGGGCTGTTCAGTTCAGTGTAAGCATTGCACACTTCCTTCTTGTTAATAAAGAGCTCAAAGCGTTCGCTAAGACGGAGGTCTTTTCGATGCCACTTGGCCAATGGCGACATAACGCGCGGGTGGTCGCACAGGAATGTTGGGTTGTGGCAGTCGGGTTCGAGGTAGTGCGAGATGAGAGCATCCAACAAACGCATCGTAGTGTACGGAGGGTGGCACTCAACCCCCTTCTCTTGGCATAAGTCGGCGAGGAATGCGTTCGCCTCCAGGCTATCAAACTCGTCTGGGAATTTTACCCCTGTCAGCTCCTCCAGCTTGGGAACGATATACACACGCTTGAAGGGCTTCTTAAAGTTAAAAACAACCTCAGGAAGCTGCTTCCCATCCGAGTCCTTCGGGGCGTACTTCACCAGCGGCGTGTTGAAGAGGTGCATCGCGAGACCGTGAAGGAGGTCTTCGGTGGCTTTCATCCAGTCCTCGTAGTCCGCATACGCCCAGTATGCTTCCACACTGGTAAATTCAGGGTTGTGTGTGAGGTCGATCCCTTCATTTCTGAACTGCTTGCCAAGCTCAAACACACGATCCAAACCCCCGACAACAAGTTTCTTGAGGTACAGCTCAGGTGCGATCCGAAGAAACATCCTCTGGTTGAGTTCATTGTGGTGTGTGATGAACGGCCGTGCGGCAGCACCTCCCGCGATCTGGTTCAGCATGGGCGTCTCCACTTCTAGAAAGTCATTCTTTTCAAAGAAGTCGCGAATGTACCGGATGATTTTGGAGCGGAGGACGAACGTCTGGGCACTTTCCCGGTTAACGATTAAGTCAAGGTATCGCTGGCGAAATCGTTGCTCAACACAGCTCAGTCCGTAGTGGTCGTCTGGTAGCATGTGGAAACATGTTGAAAGCAGTGTGATTTCCCGAGCGCTCATGGAAAATTCTCCAGTGTTCGACAACGACGCAACGCCACTCACACCGACGATATCGCCGCGCTTGATTTTACCGTGTATGTCGGTAAACTTGTCGTTGATATAGTCGCTCAACGAAGAAATTATCTGCAACGTTTCGCCATCACCCTGTAATGTGAGGAAGTGCAGTTTGGAACCAGAGCTTCTTTTGGCCATGATACGCCCGGCGATGCGCACCACTTCATCAAGCCGCTGCCCATTCTCCGTCAACACCGGTTGATACTTGGCCCTGAACGCCGGAAGTGTGTAATCTCGATCAAACTTGTGTGGGTAGGCAGCGCCAAGAGGACCAAGCTCGCGCACCACAGCGAGACGCGTTTCGTAGTAACTGGGCTCTGGTGCTTTCTCTTTCTTTTCCTGAGGGAGTTGCTTGCGCAGCGCCGTCATCTTGGCAACGAGTTGTGAGTACTGCGCACTTGCGGGGCCATGGTCCTTCCTCACCCGCGATATCTCCGAAGCGAGGGCGTCTATTTGCGCCCGAACCTCGTCAACTGAGGACATTCCCGATGCCACTTTAGATATTTCCCCTTAAAACCCAGCGTGTCAGGTAGCGTTTGTGATGAAAATTATTTCCACCTCTAATCTCTAGTAGGGGTGCAGGAGGAAAAAGCGCGAAAATAAAGTAAGATCCTACCTGACTGCTGAATTGAAGTGTACGATGTTCACTTGCGCGCCGCAATGGGCGCTGTGGCAAAAACAAACAATCAAAGCATACACTTGTTTGCATTTTATTCAGCACACATGCGTGCACAAGCCACCGCTCCCGCTTTGTCAGTTGGCCGGGCATCCACTTGCATCCCGCCTTTGTTACGTTCCCACAATCACGTGCAATAGGAGTCCAGGCAGGCGTAAAAGGAAAATTCAAAGTGATCCCCTACTCCAACACGATCGTTCACTCGCTCCACCTTTCTTCTACCCCATCTTATCCCAACACTACTGTGGGGCTCGCTGATGCAGTTAAAGGCGTAAAAATAAGGCATAGTTGTAGCAGGGCACCGGGCTGCCGCTGCACTGAAAAGGGATGCAATCCACACTTAGTGCCACTGGGATGGTAAAATTAGCCATCCCACCAACAATAGCAGTATTGATGCGAGCGCCGGCGAAAACGCCTGGCATCTGCCGCCGCCGCAACGCAAATGGAGACCCAAAGAGCGTGCAAACGGCCACAGCTTTAAACAATACTCGCTCAGGTTGATGCGTAGAGGAGTGGTGGCATATATTTATACACAAACTTGCCTTCGTATCGCGCCACAGGCGCCTTGTGCGTAGGTGAGGGTGGGGAACCACGTGCTTCTTCGTCCTCTTTTGCCGCTTAAACACTACTGAACACTTACTCCTCTAGAGAGATATTTGCTTAAACAATCAAACACTCGTATATAAAGGTAAAAATCGCCACCTACTAAAGGAGACAACAACGCTACAGAAACAATCGCGTAGTTATTTATACATCAAAGCATACCAAGCATTAGCATCAACGCATCAAAGTAGGCATACACCAATAGGCATCGCAGCAAGCACGCACACACAGTCGTGCGACTAGTGTTCCACAGCGCTTCCCCCGAAACGCTTCTGGAAAATAGAGGTACTTCTAGAGCATTGTGAAACCTCTGCTACCAAATGTAATGGCAACCATCAACTTTTTCCGCAACTCCTCACGGCTACTATACTCGGGAAGGACAATTTTGTTAAAGCATGTGTGGGCTTGTGGAAGGAGGTCCGTATTGTCATCCCACCGTGTAATCGTGAAGCGCTGGGACGAGCCGTTAACAGACTCAAGGTTGCTGAAGCCACCATGTGGCACTTTGGATGCACCTGTTGCAAATTGTAGAAGATTGGCACGATCCTCTTTTGTCATCGCCGCCACTACCTCCCAGAACCAACGAATTTGCAAAGAAGTAGCTGTGTAGCCTTCGTAGACGGTGTGCATACGGAGGTCCTCAACGTCAATGTCAGGCATACCGCAGATAACAAGCTCCATCTCCTGCGCGGTAAAGTTCCGAATCTCCTTACGTGGAATGACGGTGTAGAACCCCTTGAGAAACTCCTCCATTTGTTGCTCGATTTGCCGTGTCATGTGGAACTCACACCGCAGTCTCACATACTTTGACTTGTTGGAATTTGTTACAGCAATCTGGGAGCCGTTAGGCAGGAGCTCAGTTTCTTGGATGACACCAAAGCGCTCACAAC
The DNA here is from genome assembly GCA_021307395.1 of Trypanosoma vivax. Taxonomy (NCBI): domain Eukaryota; phylum Euglenozoa; class Kinetoplastea; order Trypanosomatida; family Trypanosomatidae; genus Trypanosoma; species Trypanosoma vivax. The sequence goes on from SOPI01000326.1 coordinate 1,308,519, forward strand.
TCACAGTAAAAAAGAGTCCAAGATCACTTACGTCATTTTTCAAAAGCCACTCCAGGTTCTCATACAGCTCTGGATCTACGCTTTCAAGGTCGCGGAATATCGGTTGCACGCCCGTCATGTGGCGGTACACAGCGCGGGTGAAGTGCACATCGATTGCCACGCGGTGCGCCACCGCCATACCAACTACAGTTCCGGCGAATTTGAAGTATTGCAAATGGTTTGGGTTTACATCGGAAAACGGATTCGGCTGGTACATCCCCTCTCGCGAATGGACAAAGAGCGCATAATTATCGTTGACCATCTCCTCGGCGAGTAGCTGGAACCACTCGCGAGTCAAGCCGCCCACGTCAGCACCCTCCTCCCCTCGAAAACGGACATTGATTGATCCGTGAAACGTCTTCAGTTTTGAGAGCTGTGCGAAGCTGTCACGTAAGCACTGATCGCGGTTGATACTCAGGCTAATGCGAGGGCCCTGGGTTGCATAGTTAATATGCCGCTGAAAGTCAAGTAGCCGCACGTTGAAATCAACAAATCCGGGTTCCGTCTTCAGGAATTTGAAATTTTCTTCCAGCAATTTAGAATCATACTGAACAAGAGCATTGATGGTGAGCTTGTTGCATTCAACGAACTGGCGCACAACGCGTGGGATAGAGGATCGCTCGTCAACTACTGCCTCGCTTCCAGTGGTCGTCCCCAAGGCGGGGGCTACTACTGACTGTGCGCTGGCGGCGGGCTGGGCCTGCTCGTTCTTCTTAGCCTCTGCGACAGCCCTGTCAGCGTTATCGGACACGATTGAGGGCGTCTGTGTCGTATCCAACATAAATCGTTCCGTTTCCGTTTTTTCTATACTTACGGCCCCAGAACTTTCCATCACGATGCTCTCAGAGCTCGCCGCCCTCCTCGGCTCAGCCATATGAAACTGACAGAAGATGTTTAGCAGGAGCAACACGCTATGTGGCAGTATGACGGACGATCGATTTTGCATATGCTGAAGTATAGAAGTGATTTCTGCAAGGTATATCTGAATGGCATGCCACATTAGGGAAACTTCACGAGGCTCTGGACGATGGGACTCGGCGTATGGCAAGAAAAGCGCGTGTGACTGGTTAGCTGTGGAAACCATGTTCATGCACGAAAGGGCGATATTTGCCTCCTGCGGCGACCACTCGTGCTGACGGGCCGTGTCGTCAACATGCATGTTCGTCTGATCCACCAATCCGCCCAAGGACGGCGACAGGGCACCCAGGGATGAGGGAGACATTATTTTGTTTGGAAAAGTGGTGCGCAGCTTGTTTATACAAGTGCGTATTTCCACTGTTACGTTTCTTGCGAAGTCAATAATAACACGCTCTACCATGACTATGGGGCTGTTGTCACTCTCTCCCAGCGTGACGGAGTCGCGTCTGGCACTTTCATTGATCCCACGGCGCAAAAATTCCACCACTTGCTGTGCCATGCTACTCGTGCAGTTGGGACTACATAGAAGTCGCAGCGCGGACTCCATTGTGCCTTCAGAATGAACAAGGGCATATCCCCATCGTCGACCACGCAGCTTTTCTTCCTGCGCTGTAACATACACAAGTCCGCAGTCAGGACATAGGTCATACCTACACATCTCGCAGTGAAAAGCATAACTATCTGCGTAATATGCCGTGTGGCAGCGGTTGCAGCCGTAGCCACTCTCCGAGTACGGATACCGATAGACGTTTTGCCAATATAGACGATGTGGGTGACGAGGGTGAAGAATAACGGTGCTGGATAACGGGGTGTGGTCTTCCTCAGTTTGATTGCCCCGTCCCGTGTCTTCATTTTCCAGATCTCGGAGCTGCTCATTGAGTAGTCGAACAAGACGCGCAAAAGATGCTTCCACTCTTGGGGAGGGGGCGCGAAGCACAAGTTCAACGATACGCCGGAAGAGACACTTGTCAACAGCTTCTTGCTCCTGTACATTCAACGGTTCGTTTACGGGTTTTAGCGCAGTACTCGTATTCACACCATCGGGCAGTGTGGTAAAGCTCATTCCCGCAGCTCGACAGCGGTCAATTAGCTTACTAATGACTAGGATAACCTGCAGAACGATGCGCCCACAACTGTTCTCTACACTCGGGCCGCCTGCAATACGGGATGCCTCGCCGACCTGGTCTAAAGCAGCGGATCCGGTGTTTGTTACGGTTGGAGAAGTCCCTTCCATGCCCACATCAATGAGATAAAGCATAGCCTCCGTTGCACTGGCAGTATCCTTGCACGCCGTTACTAGTAGCTGCACGAGCTGCGAGCCAACGGAGAGGTCTCCAAGGGGTGTGCTGGAACGATCAAGTGAAGTCTGCATTCCCCTGCTGAATCGAATTAGTTGCACAAGCTGCTTCAGCATCTGTGACGGTATGGTTAATGTCGCTGAAACTGGCCCTGCCGCACTACCTTGGCAACCCGGAGGTGGTGGTACGTTCTCGTCGCGGGATGACCGACTTTGTTGTGCTCGTATGCGGGAAGTTATCTGCGCCTCTGTTATACGGGTAGAAACCCGGGGCAGGCGTCGCAGTGCGGTGAAGTTCCCGCTACTATGGGTTATTTCCTCATCACTCCTGGTGACAGAGGCCGTTTCTCTGGCGTTATCGCTGTGATTCGGGTCGGCATCAGTAGAAAGCCTGACGAGCAGTGAGTACAGATCAGTAACTTGTGACGCTTGTTCACTCACATGCCCCCCTTCGACATGCAGTTCCTCCGGGAATGCCGACATCCCTCGCCATTCAGCACGTGAACTTGCAACCCCATGCACTTCCGCTCCCCGACGCCCACCAGGCACGGGCACAACTTCATCTCGCCGCCTTTGATTTCGCTGCCGGCGAGCATCCGCGCGCTCACTACTGTCACCCACAGCATGAATTCTTCGGAGATCACGCAGAACTGCCGCCTCCGCTAGAAGTGCGGGATGGCCCTCAAGGTCGCTCAAGTTGCAAGTCAGTAATATGTCGTTGCGCAGGTCCGCATCAACGTTTTCTAGTACATCTGTGATGAAGTTAGACCGCTCATTGTTTCCAGAGTCCCCATCTTGATTATTTCCCGTGATGCGTCGCCAGCGCTGTTCAACTTCAACCGCTTCCTGTTGCACGTCGGGCGGTAATTGGGTGAAGAATTCAGCAAATATACGCGTTCTGTGACCCTCAACCTCCCGGTCGTGCCCACCCAAAAGCACAGCCATGTTGTCAAAAAACAACTCACGGCGCAGCGATTCGGGCAATTCCGCGAGAAAGTGCGGCTCGACGACACCAAACCATGGTTGCTGTTCTCTGGGTGGCTCCTCGACAACGGGTTGCGCCGCTACGGCCTCTCCACTGCCGTTGCCAGTGCTAGAAGCAGCCGGGGTACTCGATGCGATGGCAGAAGGTTCGCTTGTCGCAGTCGCCGGGGTCTGATGGACTGCAGTCTGGTCACTCAACTCAGCTAAACGTCTTTCATTTGTAATTACATTGGGGCACGCGAAAATAAAGCACGAACGCGCGCGTCTGCGTCCTCAGCGGAGCTGTTTGCATTTGCAGCAGTAGCATCTACAACACTTGGGGGAATGGCACCGCCGCTACACCCAGTGCCTGAGGAATTCAGTGGACCCGTTAATGACTCTGTAGCATTTCCATGCATAGCATCCGCATCACTTTGAACAACTGATTCATTTTCTGGTGTCACTGATCCAATTGGCGGGGAAACCGCCACGGGGTTGACCACGTTGTCAGAGCCAACGCCACCATCTGCGTTTCCAGATGTCCGAGGCACCTCTGTGGAGGATTGTGGTTGTTGCAACTCGGGCTCTATCACAGACAAGACTCCCCAGTGCCGTTCCATCGCTGTATTCAGTGTCTGGCAAATATTGGTTAGCCGCAAAACGTCGCCATGACGCTCGCTTCTCCCCAACAAACCGTACAAGCGCTCCCTCCTATCTAACATGGGCCGATTAATCATATCCCTAAACGTGCTTTCCACACCGGAGCCATAGAAGTGGTGCATCAACCACTCATAGCGGTTACGGGCTCGCCCAACGAGACGACCGTGAGGCCAACTCTGAGATGGGGCGTTCTCCCATAGCTGCAGCAATGGCGTGATAGGAACGCCCACAGTCCCTGAACTGCTTTCTTCCAACATGCGAAGCGGTGACATATGTGCAATATCTCCAAATACCCTGTGGGCATCGAGCTGAATCGGGAACATGTCGTCGTCGTCGTCGAAGCTGGCATGAAACAAATTGCCATCGTCACCACCGCTGCTATCGCCCCCATCATCATCATCATCGTCGTCTCGTCGTCGTCGTCGTTGTCGTTGTCATCATTATCATCATCGTCGTCATCATCGTCATCATCGCCGTCGTCTTCCGCTTGATCTTCCTCGTTGTTGTCATCATGAACCTCGGTCTCGTCGTCGTCATCTTCACGGCTCTCAACATTGTAATCATCATCATCATCATCATCATCATCATCATCTCCACCTCCACCTCCACCTCCGCCACCACTACCACTACCACCACCACCATCACCCCCAATGCCATGGTCATCGTTGCTCTCACGACCCTGGACGGCTGAGCGACGACGGTTGTTATCAAAGTCCACTTCGTCTGCATCATAGTAATCACTCTCAATACCATAATGTTCATCACCATCGTCGTGAAGCATTCCCTCGCTCATCCCGCCGTGTAGAAAGGCGAACGACTCAGATGTGTGCTCAACGTTGCTATTCATTCCATCCCTCATAACATCGCTCACAGATTCTTCGTGTGGAATTTCAATGCTGTTTTGAACTTCGATAGTCACCACATCTTGAGTATTGCGCAGAAACTCACTAAGTTCCATCATGAAGCCAGCTATCGACTCTTCGTGGCGAACACTGTGCACAGAGCGCCCGTTCCCATTCTCGTGACCTTGTGGCTCAGTGTCTCTAGCGAAGAGGGAAACAGGATAAAACGAGTCATTTACCACGACTTCAGTCTGCTGTTCCCGCTGGCCACTAACAGCAGTTTCGCGCGCTTCTAATGCCCGTTCATCTGAATCATTAGGTGGGATTCGGAAAAGATGTTCCTCGTTCTCACTGTTATTTCCACTGACGCGAAGCCTGTGCCCGCAAGCAGTGCTGGCATCACCGGTGGAGGACTTTGGAGTTTTCCGTCTGCTGCACTTTCCGTGTGCTAGCAACAGGCGCCTAATTACGAGAAGAAGAGCCGCCGCGTCCCTTTCAGTCGTGCAACACTTCTGTTCAACCATACGGTACAAAGCATCAAGAGCACCTTGATGCCACAGTTCTTCACACAAACGCCACACCAAAGAGCTGGACGGTGTGGTGAGTAACAGACGAAGCACATGCAACATGCTACACGCCATGGCATTCAAAGAACCCGCGTTCACAGTGCCCCGAAGCGTAATTTCCGCCTCGTCACTTTGGGCGCTACCTTTGGCCCTTCTATGCACCGAAAGGGACCCAAGAATCAATTCAAGCGTTCGCGTTACCATCCGTATCAGTTGCGACGGGACCTTTTGCGCGACATTTGATAGGAATGGTTCCAGTCGTTCCAACTGCTGGTCTTTCACGAGTAGCACAATGGCCACGAAGGGCGTAAGTATGCGTGGCCGCCCTTCGCACGTAGGAAGGGACGGAGTCCCGGATTCCTGCTGTCGGAGGTGCTCCTTCTCCGTCGCACTGCCATCCCTCACTGAAAGGATGTTCTGCATACCCTGTGATACCTGCGTTTTCATGCTTGCAGACATTATCACGGAAACCACAGCAGGGAGCGTTGTGATGTTGTTCAGAACTGCGGAAACAAAGGCAACCTTCAGGGAGTTCTTTGAAAGGCGTTTCAGAAGCGTGTCAATAACGAACGCGGTGATATAGTGGCGAAAACCACCTTCTGAATTGGTACATGGAGACTTACGGGGCGCCAGCCATATAGCTGTCTTGACGTCCGGGGCTGGCTTTGTGTGGCTTACGTTCAGTATGTGAGGCACGCACGAACTGTTGAACACGGCGCAAAAGGCCCTAGGGTGTTTGTCGATTGTCGATCGAAGAGCAATAATAAATTCTTCCAGCGGAATAGAATGACGATGGACTTCAAAACCGCAGCGCGAGGATGCCCCTTTGGGAAATGTTGAACAAGCGCTCTGGGCACAAAGTTTATTCACATCCCGCTCTTTGAGGCTGTATGCACTGCCAGCTTTGATGCAGTTCTGGACAGCACTTACCATAGCACAGTACACAGCCCATTCTGTATGCTCAGTGTGGTCCACGAGGACTTTGAGAGCTTGAACACATCCGCGTGCTGCAGCCATATCTTGACGTAGAAGACGTGAAACGGCACGCACTAAAAAGCCTTTATGCACCATCTCATTCACTCGATGGATGTGGGTAATAAGGCTATCATCCCCGGCCTCCAGCAATTGAGAAAGGAAGCAGACAGCAGCATTTGCCACTGACGTTTCCAGAACGCGTGGCTCACGATCACCCTTCGTTGGTCGTGTGTTGTTGTTGCGCCGGGCACCGCTCCGTTGATTCTCCTCTGCCTCCTCAACCTTCGATGTCTCTTGTAGCCGTGTTTCAATATGGACGTCATCCTCCGCAAGATACTTTAGCACCAATTCAGTACACTGTGGGAACAAGTCCTTACAAAGCATCGTCGTGCCGCCAACAATGGATGATAGGCTGAGCCTCATGTCGGATGGCCACTCGGACAGACCAACCCCACACTCGGCTACCGCCCCGTCGTTAAGATTCGCATCCACAACCACTGGTTCCTCACCATTAGGGCTGCGCAGAATCACCGTGCTACTACATGATTGCTCTTTCACCCCCGACGCATCCGTCTGCGCTGACGCACCAGTGTAGCCAAACTCCTCCAGAAGTTTAGAGACGCAGCCGGCTACTTCTAGCGAGTCACTTTGACACGTCTTGTCGCTCTGACTAAAAGTGCCAGTTAAGTGAGGCTGTGGACAAAAGTGCCCCATCCAACAAAAACTGCTCGGACTCCCGCGATAATAGGCACACGGACGAGGGCCCTTTTCTGGCTGAGCCAAGGCCGAGCACGCAGACAAGAAGCAGAAAAGTTGCCCAAGCATGGCCCTTCGGCGCCCCCACATTTCTTGTCGCCCACGATCACCAGCGGCATCTGGTAGCGAGTGTGCATCTGTATTCTGTTCAATAACTGCACTCATACAGTCTAGAATAGCGCGGGGAAGCTGAGTTTGTTGAACAAGCGCACCCCGCTGCGAAGCAAACCCATCCTGTGAAATAAGCACTGCCAATATTTCTAAAAGAGCGTAGTTCTTCGCAGGATCCTCGAGTATAAGGCGAATAATTCGAATCAAAATAAATATGCGCTTCCCTGACTTGCCGCCCCCACCAAGAGTGTCATCAGACACGGGTGTCGAGTAGTAATAAGTCCAGCACAGTTTACAACTAAGTCTCCGCATTAGCTGGGAGTCCTTATCCGCGACGCCGTCGGCAAAACGCGAGGAGGCAGCAACCTCGAGAATCCACTGGATGGCTCGTTCCGATAGTGGTTCGTCCTTCGTATCACTCTGCCCTGGATGTTCTTGCTCTCCCTGCTCCCTTTGCCCCTCCACGACCATGTCTGACGCACTAGCGCACACTGGAACCTGATCAGTCAGGGTAGACGTACTTCTCTCATTCCTGGATGACGAAAGTCGCAGCGGAATTGCCGCAGCGTTGAATTCCACAACCCCTGCACTCTCACTATGCAATTCACAACTGGACGGCATTGCTCTGTCGACATTGCTCCAGAGCAATGGGGCCATATCCATTTGGTGGGTGGCTACTTCCGAGTTGTTACTCTCCGAGCCACCGCCGACTGTCCCTACGATTGATGCCGTATTTTTATACCGGGAATCAAATATATCAATGTTGAGATCAAGCAGACGCGTTAGTGTCCCAAGTGTCATGGCTGCGTTGAGCGTCAGACCCCGGGCACGCCACGTAACTAGTGTGAAATGTAAAAGCTGCACCAGCCACCGACATCTCAAAGGACCATGTTCAAGGGCCGCGTTGAGGACCACTTCAAGAATATTCGATAGAGCGTCAGTTACATACTGTAACTTGGACCTGTCTGCTAATTTTGCTGTGGGGTTCGTTGTGGCGCTGCAAGCGCTCTGGCCTGCGGGACTCCTATTCGCATCTGCACCATCTCCAGAAGCAGGGATATCACGAATGTTGTCGGGCCTGTGCAACGATGATGCCGGAGACGATAGCGCCGAGGCAACTGATGGCTTGACCTTTTGCATCGGCAGAATGCTCTCAACAATGCACTGGATATTTAGCAAAATCTTAGACAACAAAGGCGTGTAAGCGAGCTCGCCATTTCCACCGTCACCATGCCTACGGTCAGTGAAAAGCACCGTTTCTGCCGCGCGCATACGTGTGCTTGCCATTTGAAGCTTAGTCATTTCTATTGCGTCAATAGCAGCAGCATGTAGTGCTTCATCGCACCACTCTCTGTGTACCATGCTAATTGAGTCTTCCCTTACCTCCTTTGACTCCATAGTTCCATCCACTTGCTGCCTCTGGACTGCTTGCGTGACTGACCGCACAATGTCATGAAGGGTCGTATGTACACCCTGAAGAACATGTGTTGGAACAACAGGAAGCGCTGTTTGCGAAGCAGTGGTGAACGGACTTTGGAAAAGCAAACCGTATTGCTGTGCACGCAACGAGAGTAACAACCGGCGATATCGGTCTGCTGGAGGCATTAACAACAGTGACACAGAAAGACGAAACCTCTCCACAACATTATTGGGCTCTCGTTCCCCTGTTGCAATGACAGGATACCACCATATGTGGAAGGGCCACCAACTACCCCGGTCCCGGCGTTGTTAGGCATAATAAATATAGGAATTGCGTCCTGCGTTTCTGCGCCGTCAGGAATCATCCAGTCAACGGGTTCAAGTTCAATGTCCCATGCTGGCGTACCCACAATACCGCGATAAAGCGTCACTGATCCTGTGCCAGAGGAGGAGAGTATTGGCAGGGAGGTTGGTGGTTGTAATGTTGGTAGTGCTGACACCGCAAGCGCTTCGGCGCTGCTTGTGTTTTCGTGCGTCATGGAATTGCCTTGACCAGTTTCAAGAGCAACATAGGCATCAAATACTGCATCGGCCAATGAGCGACGAAATTGTGTGATTGGATGCAATGGTGGTAGTGTTGCCTGATTGTTAATGAAAAATGCCCAAACCAAGAAGAGCAGAGACGCTACATGTTCCTCCTTGAGAGCATTGCCGTCACTATCGGGGTAAGCACAAGCTGACACTATCGCAGCTGTTTGTTCCTTTGCGAAGGACACTACTTTCTTGGAGGCGCTCTCGAACAACTCGGGCGGGAGGCCAAACAGAAAGGAGCTCAGCACACAGCAGTTGTTGGGAATGGAAGGTGAGTTCACACTTGCCACTGGGCATCCCAGCCTCAGCACCGTTGCCAACGCGTCACACAACACGGTCTCACAGTTTGCGAGCATGCGGACCATAGTTTCACCGAAACTATTAACGTTGACATCCTGTTGTTGTTGGCTACGGACACGACGGTATGAGTTGCGCTGCGACAGCTGTCGGAACTCGGCGCCAGTTATACACGCAAAAATGTTCCATATGGACAACGCCACATTTCTCGATGTACGTGACCCCCGGCAACCTTGTTCAGTTCCGTTGTCCGCAAGTTGCCTTTGCTTTGCCTCTGCCGCTAAACTCTTGAGAACGTCCGACAGTGTTTCAAAAAAACGGTCCTGAAGCCATGGGAGCGTGCGTAGGAGCGAGAGAAGATCTTTCCCCGCTGCGACAGCCACTCGTGTAGTAACTCGTTGTGGGAACAGCTCTTCCGCATAGTGTATTGGCGGGGTTGAAGGACACGTCAGAGTTTGCCCCGCGGCGTGTTTCAACGAAGAGGGCACTACAAGGCTCCATATGATATACCGCATTAGACGGGGGTTGCTAAGCTTTGAATGTGTGTTATTATGCACCGCAAAGGCCTGGAGAACAGTGCAAACATTCACAACCGGCAGTGCCTGCTCATAATATGCAACACAGTCGTCATCCAGCGCTGCTGAAGACACTTCCTCGATGCCACCCAATTCTGCCCCAAGCCCGTGCGTCCCACTGACATCAGTCGGGGCATCTATCTCTTCTCCTGATGCCCGTGGACTTTCCGCTGGTTCCTTATCCGTTGTCATAATACTACCCAGACCGCTATCGTTATATCTCGCAAGGAGTGCTGCACTCTCCACAATGTGCAGCAGCGTATCCAGAATACCTCGCTGCAGCAGAGCGGGTACCACGTCACGGACATTGTGATGGATACACGCTGCGAGGAACCTGAATACCGCCACCATCAAAAGCGGTGGCCCGCCGTTGCGCAAGATTTTTTTACTAATATGTCGACACAACTCGTATCCATCAGTCTCACTCGGTGATAGTAAGAACACTATGGGATTCACAGAGTCGTGAGTAGATACCATAACGAGACGCTCTAGCACCGTAAAGCACCAGCAAAGTACGTTAACAGCTCTGTAGGACCACCCACACCAACGTACCCTCTCTTCATCACTGCTGAATCCGCAGCCGTCTTTGTTGACGCTAACAACGCAGTCGGATTCATCATCCAAATATGTTCTTATCACTACCACGATGGCAGGCACAAGCCCAGCATTGAGCGCAACTGGCAAGTTTGTAACTTCTCGCGCTATGGAGAGAGAACACATAATTTCCACGGGGCTGTAACTCGGATATTGACGCAATATATCCGTCATTTGCGCCACCATTGCTGGCAGGGCAGCGTTGCGCGTCGAGTTGCTTGGTGGGAATACGACCAAGTGTGTACTGTGATAATCCACTAGCAGGCGGTACTGCCACTCGTCCTCAAAGCAAGAATGACTCTGCTGCTGGAACTTGCGATGGACGGGCAAAACACGATTTATTGTATCTAATGGATTTCGCATGGCACAGCTTGTGGTGAGATTACCAGAGGTACCACCTGTACGCTGCGAATGATGCCAACCACAAACAATGTCGGCCATTGCTCCAACTAGATCAGCCGCGCTTGGTATCTCTGCGTTACTGCTGTTAGGCGTCCCGAAAGCCGACAACCTCTTCTCACTTTCGTGTTCTGCCTCGTTGAGGATATCGTCGAAAAGCTGCTCCACTCTGCACGCACTACGAAAAAATTCACATGCTGGCCCGACAAGAATCTCATCACGTTCAGAAGATGGCAGCAACATAAGACACAACAGTCGACAGCGGCACCACCATAACAACTTCTCCGCATTGCCAGAAGCGTCGGCCAAAGCCTCATGCAATCGGCGAGTAACAAACTGAAGGTCAACGCTGGATGCAGATTGGTTTGTGTTGCGGTTAACAGAGGTTGTGTCTGTCGTCTGTAAAAAAGACTTTCGCGCCTCAGGAAACTGAAGCATTGCAGCATCGTATTTGGCACCGCCCTCTTCTTCCATCGACATACTGCTGCTCGCCGCAGCTTCCGCGTTGCCATCGTTGTGACCATCACGGAAGTTCACGCGATTAGACGCTTGACCCCGTATTTGCTGACGTGAGCGAAGGCTGCACTTCACAACATCTTCGAACGTAGGTGTGGATCCCCAACCGTTGGCAACTACGCGTAGCACACAGACACCCTCAGGTGCTCTCTCAATCTGATTGGTCTGTGAAAGATTGATTAGCAATCCAAGGTAGATGACAGACGGATCCCCGCACAACATAAGCCGTGGTAGATACGTGAAACCGTACGTGTTTTCCTCTTGCACCAAACGATATGGTGCAGTAACAACCACGGCAAGCAGTAGAACGGAGTGAAGGTCCCGGCACACCTCCTCTCCCATACAGTCACTGCGACCATCTTCCCTTACACTTTCGTTCGCGGTTTCAGTAACCATTTGATTGTTGGCTATCGCTGTCGCCGATGTTCCAACTTCCGGGGTTTCCACCCCATCAGCATCAGGCTCACCAACACGGTCCTTACCGCTACTTTTGTTGGCAATGTTCCTCATGTGCGGCCCCCACCACGCCCATGCAACAGTTTTAACTAACTCACTAAAAGCCTTCATGTGCAAGCCACTCACGTAACGGAAGAATTCCTCGTCACGCAACATCTTTGCACACACCTGAGGCGTTAAAGAGCGATCAACGAGACACTCTTTTAATTTCCCTACGTAATGACGTAGTACAGGTGGTACAATCTGCGGCTGCTGGTCCTCATGTGACTCACCGGAGGGCGAAGTCGTCACCTGACCACGACGAGTAGTAGCACGTCCTTGCATCTGGCACCCAGCAGTTACTCACAGAGCTTTAGTGCGCCTATTCAATCTCTTATTGTCTTCTGTATCCTAGTGCCGATGTTGTCGCAGCCACTCCGTTGCACACAGTACTAGAGGACACTGTTCAAAGGCCAATAAGGTCTTGGCCACTAATAGATACCGCTTCCGCACCCTCGTCCACGTAGTGCGTTATACGCCAAGCAAGCCTCTCCCAACTGAGCCCCCTTTCGGAGTTTTATTGATCTTTATGTGCTTGCACTACTTCCACCAATGGGTTACTGGCACTCTTACAACCTTTTACCCCAACACCCTACCCTGTCTTATCCCTCCCCAGAGAGAGCCGCACTCTCTTTAACCTTTCCCATTCACTACCACTGACCAACACACCCAAACAGATAGTTGGCGCACTCAACACAGCGTCTTCCACGAGGAGCAACAACCTGAGGAAATCGTCTCGTCTCTCCCACTCTCAACAACAAGCAAAGAAGCACCCGCTCGGCAACGTCTACCGGCACGTCACTCACTTCCCTTCCTTGTGGGTGAACACGCCGCCACAACTACCTCTACCTCCTTTCTCCACTGCCGTCTTTATGCCCTGCTACACCTCTTGTGCTCCAATTATTCAAAGTTTCCTTTATCCTTTGCCACGCCACCGTTTCCAAAACGTAGGCTTAGCAAAAAGAAAAAGAAAAAAACAAAAACAGGTACACAGCTAACACTTCCCCAGATATCGATTACACTTGCCTCTCTCCTCTTCTATCTGATGCACGTCGTCAGAGGACGAAATACCTCAGCGACGCCGTTAGCCCACACACATATCAATTAAGGAGAAGGGAAAGACAAAAAGAAAGAAGACAAGAGGCGTTCGGAATACGTCGTGCAGTTACAACACAGTTGCATGAGAGGTGAGCAGGCGACTGGAGTGTTTAAAGTGAAGCAGTGATGACAAAAAGCACGGGCGTCTAGTTGTGAAGAGAGCAGAATCGGACAGAAGTTGTACGGAGGAATAACGTTAAACACACAACAGGAGAGAACATTGCTGCCATCGAGTTCATACCATCGCGAGTCAGCTGCTGCCATACGCTGTTTGGTAGTCGCGGTACAACTTTCGCACACTACCGTCAACAGACGCCAGCAGTGGGTAAGAAAGGTACACTGCACCACATAAAGCCCCCAGTACGAGGAGCAGCGTCAGTTTCTCCGTCCGCTCGATGCGCTCAACAAGATTTCTAATGACATGCATACCATTGTCGAGCGGCGGGTAGGATTCGCAAGGCACCTCCTTTCCCAAGAACTTACAAATAGGCCCCCACCCGTCTTTGTGACAGTGCACCAGCAGCCTGTTTGGTGGCACCTTCAACTGGACCTCAGCCTCGAAAAGCTCAAGGGCGCCTGCTTGCCTTGAAACGACGTCGCGCTGGCAATCCCCACCGCTAGCGGCCCGCCCCGGTTCGTCCGGAATTGGTTTGAGAATCATCTCGCTAATCATCGCATGCAACGCTTTTGCAACGCGATTTCTAGAGGATGGTCTCGCGTCCTTTAGTAGAGGAACAACATACCTCTGGTAGTCGTTCGCCCATTGTTGCTTATCAGTCTCACTCACTAGAATAACCTTTGTATAGTCCGGGCAGCCACGCAATATCTCTTCATACAAAAGTACCGCTGGTGGCCCCACGACCGCATCATAGTCAACCAACATTTTATTAAAATCCACCGCCTTCCCCTCATGAAGGGCAGCCACCCATTCAGCAGGGTGGCGCGTGGCGTGGCCATGTTTAAAAGAGTCACGCAACGTGTATGGTTTGTACCCCAGTCGCCGCAGAGCCATGGCGAGTGCACCGCCGTCGGGGATCATAGTGAGACCCAGCACGCGTATGTAACATGCAAAGCCACATCGGAGCATTGTTTCCTCACCTTCGCTTTTCGTTACTTTCTTTTTATTTATTTATTTTCCTCGCTGGCATGCGGCAGATGGCTACCACTGAGGCAACTCGAGTAGGGATAAAAGTACAGGTGAGAAAAGATTTATCACAGTGTTATAGATCCGCTGCGTTCATATAAATCAGTGGTTAACAAAAAACACGTTACGTGGCCAAGGTGGTATGGATATAACGACTTTTGCTCCTGCTGTTCGTGCATCTGTCACAGTTGGTGCCAGGAGACGATGACTGTGTTGTGTGATCTTCGAGGGCGTTGTTTCGGTCTGACTCGAAAGGTTGGTGACGACGCAGCCGACGATGTCCCTCGTTATGTTCGCCCAGCACAGGAGCCTGGTTCTGCACCAACATACGATACGCTATGTGCTGCGTATGGGCCGTACTTACTTGTTACTTGAAACTACGGAGCCACGGCTCAAGAAAGAAAAAGGGGCATCGATGTAGCGCGAGGGGAAATGCTTCACCAAAAATGAATGCGAACGCCGTGCATGTTGTCTTTTCTCTGCTTTAGATTGTAATGAAATAGGAGAGAGGGGGAGAGAGATGTGATGAGATCCACCTCTTCACCGGGGCACAACGTCTCGAAACCCTAACTCATTATCCCGCGCATTAGTTTCCACCTTTTCCTTAGTCAAAGCGAGAGAGGCGCAGGAAAATATCATCCCCATTCGGTGGCCTGCACATGCCCCTTCTGGGCATCTCAGGTACAGGCACACCGTACACGTCCCTTTCACACACACACACACACACACACACACACACTGATTTCAATTCTTTTTTTATTTTGCGGCACCGTTTTTATCGCTTCCTAGTCAACTCGCACACACCAGCATCGCAACAGATGGCGAGCTTCTCTTCAGCCCACTTCATTGACCACCGCCATCCACCTTGACTCCACACCAATAGAGAGCCTAGTGCGCACGGCACCTCACCCACTCCCCTAAACACTCGTTGAATACAGCGCTGGCAGAGCCTCTCACCGTGGACAGAGAACCCGAGCTCCCACCACTGATCGTCTTGTCGAAAAATAGGATCCGTCCTCACCTTTATTGGGCTTGTAAAGTTGCATATCCATCTTGGAAAAGCATAATAAAGCCACAGAACGCTACGCAGGAGCAGCCTGTTCAAGGTAATTCAACTGAACACTCTCCAGGTGGTCCTCAAAGTCTACTAGTTGGAACTGCTTCAAAGCATCCAAAGAATTTTCCAAAATCTCTACCGCCGTAGCTTTCGACACCGTTGTTTCGCAAGAAAGCGTATCTGAGTTCCAACAGCCAAAAGTTAGGGAAGAGGCTTCAGTCAGACAGCTGTTGGTGCTGTTGTAGTACGCAGCTAGCACGTCAGGGCTTTCCGTTGGTTGTAAACTTACGATACGCCACAGGAGTGGTTGGTAATCGCCCGATTTTCTGCTGTGAAGCATGCGTAACACCTTTTCGGTCAATGGTGAAACAGTTGTGTCACCTACATGTTCATTTGCCACGTAGTAGCCGAGAAGGACCAATCCCTTTGTGCGTGCGTAGGTTGACACCTGCGCATAAGCAACAGACATCATTGGATGTGGACTGGTCATCATGATGGCATGGAACAAGGGTACTGAGTCGGCCACAAAGACACGATCTGTATCCTCTGCATTGGCACCGCTGCTCCCTACTCCGTTTTCACTTATCCGTTTGCCAATTAGAAATCCAGCAACAGGCTGAGTAGGGTACTTTTGGCAATGGAGCAGGGCCTTGACGTAGGCATCTACTGACGTGACAACAGGGGGAGTGCTTGCCGACAGAGGTGAAGCCATCACGACTGCTTTTACTACTCGGTGGCGGAAGGATGAACGTTCGGCCAACCTCACCCCTCCCCAAAAGATAAGCTTCCCTTCTCTACCTTTGTTTGTGTGCGTGTGAGAGAGAGAGCCTCGCAGCTATGGAAAGGCTCACCGTTCGATTGACTTTTAATCTATTTGCACCTGTCCAACTTTGTTGGAGCCAACGGTCAGAAGGAGAATAAACGAACAAACGACAGGAAGCAGTGGCGGTCAAATGTCGTGCCGTGCACCTCAATGGCAGCAGTGACAGTATTGCTTCCCGCCAACGTTCTCAAAAACCAACTTTTGCTTGCAGACTCCCTGTACATGACTCAGTCACCTGACGACAACGTTATGTGGTAAAGAAGGAGTGGCAGTAAGCACATCTAATGGAGATGTTATGAGACAAGTATAAACTGGCACGAGGTGTGCCGACACATGAACACAGAGGAAAGTGCTCATATACTATTCTCCCGCTGCCCGTATACAGGGGTTTTTCACACCTTCCCCTTTTTCTGGACACACTTTCCACGAGCATAATCCAGCACCCTTGTATTTCCCGTGGTGAACATATCGAATGCACCGGCAATATTGTAGTCCTGCGCAGTCAATGTGACAAAATCAAGCTGTCGTAAACGCACGGCACGCCGTGGATGTCTCAACAGTCTCGCAAGTGTAGACTGCCAATACTGTTCGTCATTTTCTGCAATAGGATTGCCATGGAGCGTTACTGCTTGAAGCAGCGGGAGTGGACACACACGATTTTCAATCTGAGCCCAGTCAGAGATCTTATTCTGATGCAAAAGCAAACGTTGAAGTGGCAGCAGCGAGAGATCCGGGAGGACGGTGATGCCATTGTCACTCAAATCCAATGAACGAATTGTCATAATAGCACTTGCAACGAGGCGCCGGAGCACAGGCACCAGCAACTCGGTGGACGTCATCTTGCAACCGCTTATACGCACGCTAGTGGTGCTGTACATTTTCTCGTTGCCTTCAATGTTTTGTAGCGCATTTTCAATGTTCGACTTGGGATCACAAAGAAAGTCAAAACGGTTCTTATTGTCAACAAATTCGTATACTTCTTCATCACCTGCCTTGTTACGTGCCTTCACAACCACACGTTGCTCCTTCTGGCCACGTAATGTATCATTCCTCTGGTATAGGAAGACCCCATGAGCAAGGTGTGGCTCAACGGCCTGCTTAACCTCGCGCTGAGTATGAACCTTTCCCGCAACAGGCTGGACACAAAGCAACTGCACTGGGTCACCCACGTTGCAAAACGTAAAATCCAGAATGGGCTCTGTCGCACTGCTGGTCATATCAATCCTCTTGTTCTCAGCAGCGTAAAATTTATCGCGCTCAGCCTTCATGGCCTCAATGCGTCGCTGCACATGGACTGCTGGTGGTACTCAGCCAGATCTTGAGCCTCCAGCATTTCCTGCGTTGTAAGCATAAAGCGATGCACCGTGACAATGCAGCCATCTTCAAAGTAGCATTCGTCACGAAACATGAGTAGCTCACGACCATACGTGACAATAAGTCGACTGAGTCGTTGGTTGCGATCAGTGTGCTGCCGACCGAGCCGTGCGTACCATTCTGCCTCGTTCTTTGGTGGTGGCGGCGGTGGCAAAACATCTGACTCTTGTAAGATCACTTTCCGCACCTCCATATCCACATTCGTTTCAGCAATGTGCGACCCCTGATTCATCCAATGCAGAATGGTATAGAAACGTGCTGTTGCTAGTAATGGGCCCTCAACAATATCCGCTACATAAGGCATGTCCGCCGCACTCAGTGAAGCCCGCGGTTGCCCTTTTCTATTTTTATCATCCACCATTAGATGCACCCTCGCAGCATTGGCACCGCTGCCGGAGACGGCCTTGCTCACAGTGGCACCTTCCTTCGCATCATGCACCGGCTTAATCCCATTTGAGTCACCTTTACCCTTCACAGACACGGCCGCTTTATTCGCCATCCTCCATGGATTGTTCGCATAAACATGCTTCAACGTTTCCTTGGATTCAGCACGGTGCACACGAGCCAGCGTAGGGATGGTGTTTGCTATTATCGGAGGAAGGGGCGGGTACCTGAAGTGTGTGACGACCAAAACATTGGGGTGGAGTATGTCATAGTACTCGGCCACCTCTTGCCGTGAAATGGCATTCAGGATGCATTTTTTACCGAGATCTAGCTGTTCAAATTCCATTCTACTTGTCTTATTTTCCTCTTTAAGACTTCAATCAATAAACAGCAACAGCTGTGCCAGTATTGCGTCTCAACCGCCCACCACGTCCCGCCTGACTGTGCTGTTGTCGTGGCGTCGCGCGAACGGGTTGTAATTACTTTGCAAGCAGCCTTTTCCACGTACTCCTAGTACAGGATTGACGGTGAAGTAACTACTGTGTTGCGATGCAGCAGTGAAGGTGACAGGTATGCTACGAGCTGCCTGTGCTAGTGACGCCCGCTTCCACACTTTGGCTCCCACCAACAGGGCCATTGCAGGCGAGAGAGCGTGGAGCAAAACAACGGAAAAGAGAAAACAAGACAAAGCAGGTACCACAAAATTTTAGCAGTGCAGCTACAAAACCTACACAGAGGGTGAGATGAGTGGGCTGGAAAGCTCCAGTGAATTTGTCTTGTAGGCAACAACCTCAATGGGGCAGCAAATACCTCACATTTGTGCCTCGTCCGCGCAGATAAAGAGCAATCAAATGGCTGCCGGAGACGTCCTTTATACCACTTTCCCACGCCCTTCTCCACCGTCCTTCGTTCGTTCTTACAGTCACATTTCATGATTTTCTTGCAGCCGTTTGTCTTGTTCCCTTTCCCGCCCACGACAACAAGGCACACTGCTGATGTAAGTTGCGCATCGCAACATATCTAAACCACTGTGTAAATTCATTCGGTCACATATGTGTATATGCGTGCGTCCCCACACCCCACTTCTAACTCCCTACCTTATCTTTCACTTTTCCTTTTCTTTTCCCTTTTTGCCTCTAGTAGCACACATACATGGAAAGTGATAAAACACGGATTTCTTTTCCTTATCCCTTACCATTTAGAAATAATTTCCCATACATAATGCCATCCCCTCTTTCTTACTCTCACAGGCGAAAAAACACTTTATATATATATATATATATATATATCTTTTTAATGGGAACAATAATAGTAATCTACGCCCTCTGCCCTTACGAGGATCATAAATGAAGGTATACCCCGCTCACCTCCACTTGCGTATACGAGACAAGTGGAAGAACAAGATCTTAGTAGTAGTAGTAGTAGTAGTAAGCGGGAAGCAGCAAAACACAGCGCCTTGCCCACTTTCTTTTAGTAGTAAGAGATGGAAGGTAATGAGGCGACGGACGGGCAAAACAGGGCTGTACTAGACCCGTCGCACGGGAAGGCATACAAGGGAGAGAAATGGCCCAGCGGTACAAGGGGCAAATACCATCCATCAATATTCCCCACCTTACCCTCTAAGACCAAGGCTCCCCAATTGCCTTTTCTAGCCCCTTCTTCTACACTCTACTCTGTTCCTACCTCTCACCTTTCCTGCAAGTATAGTACATCATTGTATTGTCCCCACAGACGATATACCGTCCTTCAGAGGACCACGACTCTAATTGTGTAGTGACTTCATCTACTCGGTACCCTTCCACCACCACCACCACCATGTACTCGGTTTCGGCATCTGTCAAAAAGCGCTCGGAAGGGAGGACCTAAGCAAAAAAAAAAAAAAAAAAAGAATACACGAAAATAGACTATTTACATTCATCGACAAGGGCCCTTTCACATTTTTGGCCATCAACAGCAACGGAAGGATCGTTAGCCGCTCAGCCGCATCGCATCAAGCGCTAGCCGTTGTTTCCATAGTAGCAGTGGCTATGAGGTCCGCCTTTTGTGTAAGCAGCATCTTGACATACTCCGTGTTGTCGTACTTGTCACCGAGTCTCTCAAGCTCGTTACGAGTGTGACGGACGCGATCAGCGCAACCTTCCAGAGCTGTCTGCTCATCCTCTGTGAAGCGCTTGAATTTTTCGAGGAAGGCCTCCTCATGGTTAAGACCAACAGTGCGGGCCTGGACATGCGGATGAGCAACAGTCGCCATCATCGGGTTGCTATCCGCCGTGCTGCGCATCTTTCCAGAGCTCGACGTCAGGCGCACAGCGTTAAACCCTGAGACCTCCGATACCCCTGTGGTCGTTGTAACGGCGGTAGTGTCAACCCTCATCCCTTCATTCAATTCCCTCGTGCCATCGTCCACATTCTGCTTGTCACGGAGTCGCTGATCCTCTGTGATCTTTGCTCCCTCAATCATGGCCTGGCCCTGCATCGTACGGTTGAAGCAGATAACGTGTTGCAGGATCGGCTCAACTTCCGCACGACGTTCCTTTGCTAGACCCTCAAGAAGATCAATAAAAGCTTGTCCTTCCTCCAGTTTTGCTTGCGCGTCATCCAACTCGGCCCTGTACTTATCGGCGTGCGGGTCAAGTGTTGATTGTGCCCGCTCCACATCGAACAGTTTCGCTCTCTGCACTATCTTGAGCCGATCGACATGTACACTTCGCGTAGCACGTCCTTCCTCCACAGCGTACTCAAACATCTCATAGCGCCGCACATAGCTCTGTGCCTCGCAATTGTACAAATCCTTAGCAGCTTCCTCGGCGTCATGAACTTTCTTTAGCAATCGAGGAACAAAGGCCTCCACATATGCTTCATACAACTCCGTGGCGCTTTCCCACCGACGGATCGTTTCCTCACTCTTACGGAGGCGCTCACAGTAACTTTGCTGTGCCCTGAGCAACTCTGTAGCAAGTGCCATATCACGCGCCCGCAACTCCCGGAGACGCATTTCCTTGCGAGCGAGCGCCTCCTTCTCGTTGGAGACATCCAGAAGTTTCTTCATTGTATCAAGAAGAACTGACCACAGCTCAGTTTCGGTATCGTTGAGCCGGGAGTACGCCTCACAGGCAGCCTTGTTAGCCTCAGCATTCACTTTGTCTAGTTGTTTAATGTGCTCAGTGGTATTTTGTAGATCCTGGCTAACGCCCTCAATATCTTTTTGCACTAGCGGCTTATCGCGATCAATGCGCCTCTTCAGTAGCGTCACACTGTGTCGGGCATCCTCAATAATGACATCCACCAGCTTCTTCATTTCCTGTATATCGCTGGAGTGCAAGTGAACCAGCTCCATTCGAGCCTTGTTCATGAGCAACAAATCGTTACTTAGATCTACCTGAGTTGTAAGGAAGTTAAGTGCCTCTCCAGGTTTCTCCATATCAATAGCGTCCTCCTTTCTTTCCTTCACTTGTAGTACGCGGTTCTCTAAACGTTCAATTGGCTGGTCGCTCTTGTGAAGTTCACGTAACGCATATTCGGAGGGGTCAAAGTGGAATTTCTCATGAAGTGTTACAGCAGCCCTGCTCACCCACACCGGACCTTTACTTGAGATTTTTTCTTCCTCCCCTACATTATTCGGTGTATCTGGCAACGCAAAGGCCGCCAACGGCTCCAGGTGCTCCACGTAGTTTTCGATGGGCGCAAGGAAGTGTTTGGCATTCAGTAGTGTATCGAGGCAGTGGCGTATTTGTTCACGCACCACCACTGGGCTGCTTTGTATCGCGTCCAGCATTTCCGTCGTGGTCACCAGCTTGAAGTCACGTATAAGCTGCTCTGCCGTCATTGGCATCACGTCCGTTGTACGATAGCCAGTAAAGTAGGCCTTGATTGCATCACTTGATTGCATGTATGTCGTGGTGGCTTGTGCGGGGTAGGCCTCAAGATAGTGTAGCACGTCCCGTAGCTTTCTGTACCACTGTTTGAAGAGCTCTTCCACGGTATTATTGAGCTGCATATTGAGCGTAACTTGCTGGGAATTATGATATTCCTTTTCCTGAAACTCGAAAGGAGTCGCAGATTCGAGTGTGGGAGGTTTAAAAAGTTGCACTCCACGCAGAGGCGCCGTTGAAGCTGACGAGATTTGACGCTGCAACGGCGTGGCACTATCTCGCCGGGTACTGCGCGGCAAGTCAATGCCCACAGCACTGCTCAAAATGCGGAGCGCCTCCACAGGTGGAAGCAGAGGCTTCGAAAGGTACCCGGAGTTGGGTACTACAGTGGCGTAAGGCCGCCGCTCGGGATACGATGAAGACATTCTGCGCCCAATGACCTTCCCCTTTTAACTTTCTCTTCAGCGACGCAGTTTTTTTTCTTCTAGAACTTTTGATGCCCCCTTTCGCTGTCCCTTGTGTTTACTGCTTTTGAAACCGCGTGCTGCACAAATCTCCTGTGCGCCGTGTGTAACCTTTCTTCGTTCACCACTGCTATACACAATTGCAATAACAATCACAATTATGTGCGTTAAACTTCAAGCAGCAGCCAACAAATTAAATAATAACAATAGTCGTAACAAGCGAGGAGTGAGATACGTTGGTAGCGTTGTAAACCAGGACACGAGGTTAGTGCAGCGATCAACTTATTGTGCACTTGTAGCAATGAAATGGTGTATGCTTGACAAACGAGTCGATCACCTGCCCCCTCTTTTCCACGCCCTACACCTTCCATCTTATATGCAACATTGTACAAGCTATTACATAGGTGCATGAGCACGATGCCAACATAACCCTCATTCCTTATATCCCCACAGCAGCCATTGACTTCCCCTCTTCCTCTTCCCCAACGCCCTACCCCTCAGTGAACAAGCAAAGTACATACCGGGACGTGCGTGGTGTGAACTCCGCTCATGTGGCAGATATTACAGACGTGCGACTGTGCATTTATAAGGTTAGGATAAGTGCCTAGTCACGTGGAGGAGGGAAGATTGTGATTGGTTCGCGGCGCTTTAGAGCACTTGCTGAGCAACAGCGCTGGCGTAGCGCGGAGACGGTGAAACGGTCTACCAGTCCAACAGTTTGACTTGCGGCGCGTAACCCCTTCTCCCCTCAACACAACTCACACTACAGCGTTTCGAAAGCAACCATAATCACAGCGTGACTTGCACTTGACAGTTCCAACGCCAGAAATTCATGTGAATAAGAACCAGCGCTACTCAACCAGAAATTCTAGAATCGGACACAGCCTTAACTGTGCGGTAATAGATGACCTGAAACAGGCGGTGTCTAGTAAAGGCACGGGCAAATCCCCTTCTTAAACTCAACCCCACCGGCATTCTATTTCACTGTCGCTTCATTCTTCCTGGCGTCTTCCTGCAACCGCTCAATAATCGTATCACCCAATCGTGTGCCTTCAAGCGACAGGGTTACGATATTTGTGTTTGACCGCAGAAGTCTCGTAAAGAAGCGTGTGGAAGGTAATGTGATCTTGTCATTGTTCCGCAAATGTATAGCGCGGACGCTACGATTACCTTTTAGCACCTCACATAGGTTTTCTACATCGACATTGTCAAGTGACATGTTGTTGAAGTACAATGTTTGCAGGTTAGGGAGCTGTTTGATGATGTTCAGCACTGCCACAAAGCCACTGTGGCCAAGGTAGTTGCTACTGAGGTCCAACTCCTTCACCCTGTTTGTGAAGCGGGGATTGGTGGGCAGTTTCTTCAAAAGGTAGCTATTTGGCTTGCAGCGCTGCATGTCACAGGAGCGCATGTAAATATCATAAAGAGAGGGTCCAAAGTATACGTCCGTTCCATCGTCCTTGAGAACCTCCTGCAACGTCCATCGCTGCTCTTCCTCAGCTTCTTCCTGCTCCTGCTGCTCCTGCTGCTGCTGCTGCTGTGTTGTTGTTGTTGTTGTTGTTGCTGCTGCTGCTGTCTTATTGACGATTGGATTTCCATTGCATTGATATCTGCTTCATGTGTACTAGATATGACACTCAAATCGCGTACAACATTCTTGTCCTGATCCACATCCAACGACGACGAATGTGAAAGTTGCTCCGCAGCATCGGTGACGCCCTCTGCCACATGCTGTGGCTGTGATACCAATGCCCCTGCACCCCCTACGCTTACAGTGCCTCCTGGTCCATCTGCGATCTCCGGCTGCATCACGATGGGGCTACTATTGCGCCGCAGCACTGTAGGCTCGGCCACAGGAGTGCTAGCAGCGTTGTCCAGCTCCATGTTCCGCAGCCATGCAATACCTGTAGTACTGATGGCGAGTGCACTGTGGAACGAGCTGTCAGCATCGGCCCCTTCTGCATCAGGAGGCGCAAACTGCAACTCAACGTCAATGTCTTCACGCTGTGGTGAAAAGTCGCTATCATCCCGCTCAACAGCACTCCCACTTTCCCGATGACCAAGCGAGAAACTGGCAGTGGATGGCAACGAAAGTCGCCGCGCGTTTCCGTCCGCCAGCGACAGCTGCATCTGCTGAGAGTGACCTCTGGGACGGACAGGTTTTTCCAACCCACCCTCCTCCACGGGCACAGCAATTGTGGTACCACCCTCTACGTTCCCGTCACTTGACTCTCTCAGAAACTTAAGGTGCTTCAACATGACGCCACGCTCGTCCACAGGAGCGTTAGAGTACCAGCGCGAAAGATTTTGCTCCACTAACCTGGCACTTGCTGCAGTGAAGCGGCTTATATGCTCCTTTTCGGCAGTCTTAAGGTTGAATTTAATTCCCTTCAGCAGTTGTTGATAGAGGTAAAGATGTGCGTCGAAGATACCCCCACCCAGCTTTGTAAGGAACACGGCTGAAACTCCAAAACCATACACGATGCTTGAAACCGTCATTACTTTCGCTACTGCGTTGAAGGGCTCATAGGTAAATGTCAGTGTTCGACTGCGGCAGGTACGAACGCCCATGTGGTTTGTGCCTGGCGTACCAACAAGCTTCACATCGTCAAAAATCTCAAGAAGTCGATTAATCTTCATATTACTGTACTGATCTGTCGACATGATGCGCGGGTATCCCATTCGAACAACGTCCTCCACATCCAAAAAAAGAACCACCTGGTTTATTTTGTACTTTGGCATTCCCATAACGTCGGCCTCCGCGTAGTTCTCAACGAGTTTTTGATACACATTAATTTCTAGTGTCATGCAGGCAATGGATCCAACACCGACTGTGCGCGTCGGCGAGTAGTCAGGTCGAATGCGCATGGGATGCATGGGAATGGAAAACGCCACCGCAGCGTTCGCGTCAGTGTAACGTAGTTCTCCGAACAGTGCTTGCTGTTCCTTCAGAATTACGCAGGAAGTTTCCTCATAAGTTATATCTTGGTCTAAAGCAAACTTGCCAGGGTTTGTATACTGTGGGAGGAAGTTGTTTGTCACGTAGTCCTCAAGTTCCTTTTCCTTAGTGCATTCCACCGTACAGAGGTAACCCCGCTGGTTGATTATTGTTCCAATTGCATATACATTTGTTTTGGAGAGCTTGGACTTCGCAGCCAGCCGGTAACGGAAGTGGAAGCTCCTTTTCCCACCGAGTCTGTAGGGACAGCGCAATTTATCACCGACGCGCAAGGAAGTCAGATTGGAACAGCCATCAACGTCAACGACATTCGAGTCTGACAAAACATGCTGCACGCTTCGGATGCAATAAGCCTCAAGTGTCATTGTTGGCGGTATGTGTGAGTAAAGAACAGAAACACACTTCGGTATCTCAGTCCACAGGTCATTTTCAGGGTTCAACACGGTCCCGAGATCTGTATAACGGATGGCTGGCATCATCGGACAGTGCTTCACGTCGCGATCTAATCGATTTAGTTGCTCAATCTCAAGCGGGTCAATGAACGTGCTTTCCCACTGTGGTGCCAGCTGCATTAGCACGCGAGCTGCTTGGTGGGCAAAGGTAAGGGAGAAGTTCCACTCACGCCGCATGCCGTCGGCAGTGAGGCGCCGGTCCTGTTGTGGCTGGGGGTGATCTGACCCCTCCATCTCTTTTGTGGGGGTCATGCCTGCCTACCTCCTATCTTCCTTGTTCCGGCCATGTTTCAACGTACCGGCCCACCCCGTGGTGTAAATGTGTTGAGAAACACGCGGTGCAAAAACAATTAGGAAAGTAAGAGCACAGTTAAATATGAAACCATCCCGTTAAGCGAGCAAACGACGGCACAAAAACCATGGCAAGCAGAGTGTTATTATTATTATTATTTGTGTTCATACATGAATGCACTCGAAACTGTACAAAGCGGTCGCTAGAGCAGCAAACCCAGGTTAATGCGCGAAGGCGCGCGACCACTTACCAACGCTCACGCCGTCTACAGGCTCCATTTGTGCTCCAGCGACACATTATGTCCCCCAGCCGTTTTTGCGTCGAATACTCTCGATGGCGACCTTGGATCTACCTAACCCCCAGTTGTGCACAGCTCCGCAGCCACCACGCCAGGTGAGACGGCGTACCGCTGCATCAAGGCAGTTGCAGCGCCCGCCATCACGAAAAAGAGGTCATTCAAATGACAGTAAACTCTGTTCTGTGGCAAGTCCTCACGAAGCACCGCATACAATGTGCTCTCATGCTCCAATCTGGGGGTGAGGCGCAAAAGAACCAGCTGTCCCACAAAGAAGGCGCCCATTCCCGCCGTTAGCATCATGACGGTCGTATCAAGACTTAGAAAGGCGATATTGGTCGTGACGAAGCGGAAGACAGTGAGCAAAAAACCACGAATTGAACTAATAATCATCCAAGCATTAAGAATGAGAGAAACCCACACTACTCGCTGCTCCGCACCATCCTCGTGAGGCGCTGCGAGCCCATATGCCTCCAGAAAATTCATCACTTTAGTTGCCATATCTTCCCTGTGAAGAGCAACGTGATTATCCGGCAGCGCGACCCACTTGAGCAGGCCTACAATAGCCGAACTAAACTTTACTAGTGTGTGCATGAGAAGCACAACGCCAACAAGACCATTCACCCATCCTCGCCACGTACTGCCCCTGTCTGCTGAACGCACCAGCGAGTCCATTTCACTCATCTGCAAGAACACCGCCATACTCACGTTGCGTATCCCACTTTCCTCTGCCTCCAGCTTTGCAATGTTAACGTCCCCACGATGAGCCGTCAATCCGATGGAACGGGCCACCCAATTTAAGAAACCACCACCAACATCTGTACAGTCATCACTCACCACGGGCCCTCGGACACCAAGACAACCGCCCCCGTAAGCTGGCACGCTGCACGCGTGCGCGATGAGGTGTCGTCTTGATATCCAGAGGTCAATAAGGTGCCTTTGTCGCTTAGCTAGCACACACAGTGCCACTCGTGCGCAGTCCCCACTTTCCCGTACCGCACGCGGCCTAATGAAAGCTAATGGTGTCATTACTGCGGCATAACCTGACAGTATGCTTACTGAAAGAATGCCACTCAAGGAGACTACCAAACAGATAGTTTTCCATAGCAGTTGCACAGGAGTTTCTCTGAGGTCAACACGCAAGATTGCAAACCTCAGCTGTGCCAGAGGCGCGGAGGTACCGTACACAACTGCCATAATAATGAGCATGAATGTGACAAGGACATATCTGAGATGGAAGTCCCACATTAACGAGCACACGACTTGCAAAGGGCTTACAACTGCAATAGTCACGAGGTTCACCATGAGAGTGAACCGGAGCACCTGTGAACCAGAGGCGCCGAGGAAACTATGCTCACAAAATTTCGACGCATCTGACAGTATCAGCGCAAAGGTGAAAACAGAGAGGGCGAATACGAGACAGAAACATATTTTCGTTGAGCGCCACTGAATGGTGTACACAAACACCAACCGGCTGAAGAGCGTGCCAACATAGTACAATAGTAAAAATAGCAATACCTCAACGAGCATAGGGCGAACTCCTGCGCTTGAATCCTGGCGGCGTCTGGCAGCGAGGCAATTGGTCCCGTCGCTCGCCGCTTTTCCCTCCCTTTTCGGCGTAAAACGCCACACGACACGCTTTTAAAAAAATAAATAAATGAAAGAGTGCGTATGCACAAACACACATGCATGTGTGTATTAGGAGGTGCACTTTTGCACGTGAGTGAGAAAGCGATGTGCATCAAGACAGCAGGTGGGGGCTTGCTCTGCATCCAGCAGGGCTATTAGTCCGTGTGCACACACCAGAAAGAAGGTAGAAAAATGTGAAACGAGGTACGTGGCGCCAGGATGTACGACAGAAAACCACTGTTCATGTTAACTCCTTACACCTTAGCTTTCCAAGCACTCAAGCTGCAAAGAATCGCCCTGAGAACCATCAACGCACGTAACGTGTAGCAGTAGCGACATAAAAAGAGAGGAACAAGTCACTCTGTGTGTGTGTGTGTGTTAGCTGGAGGTAGCGTTCTTCCACATGCTAGTGAATGCAATGACCAACGCTGGCGCTCCCGTTGCACCCCATCCCCACCAGCTACGTTGCGTGGAAAAAAGTAATTTGAAAATGAAACCGAGTTCAAGTGTTTTAGCAGTCTTAATGACACCTCCTACGGTGGCGATGAGGACAGGGGTAAGAAGCAGCTATTCTTTAGAGTGCTCATTGCCAATGTTCAGCGTCAGTCAGGTTTTTTTTTTTTTTGATGTGCAGCGGTGCGGGTATCCATGACCAGACGGATCAATTTCCGGACAGCCTCTACCACAGATGCAACAAAGTACACCAGCAAAACGCCAATGACCAGGTCGATAAAAAGAAAGAATAGGTGGCGTGGTTTCACTCTGTCCGGTACAGCCCACAGCAAGGGATTCGCATCAGGGGGAATCGCACGGTGTCTTTCGCACAGCTGAGCGGCCTTCGTCCCGCATGAAACTGTGGGAGACTTACCCCGACTCCACCACGCCACAACACGGAGATAGACGTAGTACAGCTCGAAGTATCCGTGTGATGGGTCGATTACAAAATACTGCAGCAGGGGATGGTCTGAGGAGACCAGTGGCCAGTCGATCGGTGGCGCATTATTAAGGGACATGAGCTCGTTTGTAGATCTCAGTGCTAGCCCCCACACGTGCCATTGTTCTTGCAATTGTAAACTTGGGAATATAAAGTTGGCGCGTGGGAACACGTTGGATAGCAGTTGCTTCTCATCCGCACTCTTTGGATACACAAAACCCTCAAAGGGATGTGACACGCTGGTCCACGTGATATTGGCGGACGAGAAAGTAGAGAGAGGAACCCATTGTACCCTCTCCACCATGTGTGGTGCGCAGTGTAGCGTTGGCGTTAGTTCTCCAATGTGGAGGAATACAAATCTCGATTGTACGCTTCCGGCTGAGCATCGCATTCGACTCCTAATAAAGTAATCACGAAGCCGTCCCAAAAGAAGAAACTCCGGTGACTCCAGAGGTATGCCGAGCATCTCATTCACTCTTGAGCACAGCGCTGCAAGGTCATCCGCGTCAGCCTTTTCTCGCCATCCCCCGGGGAACGTTACGGAACCACTCCACCGATCGTTCCTCAAATCAGCCCTTTTAACAAAAAGGAGTTTAAGCGAAGGAGCCAATGTTGCGTCTGTGGCCAGCTGTAATCGCGATATACATTGTACAGCAGTGTGTTCTGGCCTGTGACCCGCCAGAAGCTGCCGTACAGTGCGTTGCTGCTCCTCCGTACCAAAGCGGAGGATAAGGGCCACATTTCTGCGACTGCCCCCCGGCACGTAGGTAAATAGGGCACGCTCCGCTAAACGCTGGACGGCATTTGAAAGAAGCTTTACATCAGTGGCAGGGAGTGCCATTCATGCAATAGCGGTGCAAGATTCACTTCACCGCTGAGTCAAGATGTGCGTTTAAAAAGATAAAGGAAGCAAAACATGTCGTCCTCTCAGAATTTGTGCCAGAACAGTATTAATTGCGGCAGCGTATCAAATGAGTGCGTTAGTGGCAATAAAAACTGGATCCAAAGTGTCAACCGAAGCACGCGTAACGCCACGGTCGACCACTCGTAAATGCACCACCAAATTCATTTTTTTTTTTTTCTTTTTTTTTTTTTTAAAAAAAACTTGTGTATTGTAGCGTGAACAGCAGCAGGAAAAAAAGAATGAAAAACAAATGAACATCAACGAACATAATTCCTTAATTTGTGTTCTAGAAGTGAGCGACAAGTGAATGGAATTGACTTGAAAGTAGCACAGCGTCTCATTCCCGTTTCCTTCGTGCTTTGTACAGGCGCAAGCGTATATGCTTCACGCACAAACACTTTGCATTTTCCTCTTACTTCGATATGCGCCTACTCCGTTTAACTTCACGCACTGACTGCATGGAGTCATACAAAAAAGCGGTTACAAAATGAATAGCCAACTCTTACTCACGCCCTACGACCACAGCATCGCCCGTCGAACAGGGAGAAACACATCTCGTGAAACAGTAAACGCTGCAAAAACCGCAACGCATAATAACAACAATAACACACCCAATCTGATCCGTCAGCCTCAGGCACCTACTAACTGTGCCTATTCATTACAACTTTCCCTTTCCTTTAATAGCACTTAGCGACAACAGGGTCGCGTATGTGGGGATGTAAAAGAGGGCACCGCATGGCAACATAATCCGTATATGGGCACTCTCCACAGTTTATTTTCCACACCCACCACTCTTCTTCGACCACCGACGGAAAGCCTGTGATCATATCCGGCAGCACAAAACTAGTAAAAAAAACACTATTGTTTCCTCGCCTGCTGTTTCTCCTTTTACTGCTACTTATTTCCTACAGACCCTACATGGGCCACCCGACATATGCTTCGTCAGCGGTGGCAGGTGAGGGGTCTGAAAGGAAGGGGAGAGTCATCACCCGACATGGGAAATATAAAGGAGCTTCGCTGGATCCCCAGAGAGGCAGTGGAATACAGCCCGTATCCTGCGAACATCCTTCTGCGTCACCCCCTCTCCTGTTGCTAATGAGATAACTTGCAGAAACATCTGGACCAGAGCAGCGAGCAGGCGACGGAGTAGTGTTCAGGAATATCAGGCTTTATGGAGCCGCTAAGGGATGGGACATCGGGCTCCCACCGATCTACAGACCAGACCCTCGCGATACTGTGATGATGTGTAGGAATCAGCCCGAGCAACGGTCTAAACATTTATTACAGGCCACAGATTGTGCTGTTTTGTTTCAGTCGTAGAGAAAAGCGGGTGAACACACAACAGAATGGACAGAGCCATTCGTAATCCCAGAGTTGTTAAAATGTTGAATGTTCAGAGGAGCACCAGTGTTTTACGGACAGGAGGTGGGTGGAGAGGCGAGGTAAGGACGGTCACGCACACGAAGCGCTCCCACGCCTGGCCTGTGCATTCCATTCCCCATTTCCCCTACCAGACTTCCCTAACCGGTTGGTGCTCACACAGTGCATAAAGGGAGAGTAATACTAATAAAAAACACAAACAAAGTCTATCCAAGGCATAATTACCATATTCTCCCACTGCTTGTACCAGCTGGCCCAATGTTTTCAGTGGCGTTGCTACGCTCCCCCGCTACGGTGGCGGAACCGGTCACTCCCTTCTGCATAATGGAAACCGCTCGAAGCGTCGCGGTCTCGCTTGCTTCCTCCATACATCGTCTGCGGCTGTTGTGTGGATGGCGGTGGCACAGCACCATTTCCCCAATAAGCATGCGCTTGTGGCATGCAACCACCAGTCATAGATTGCATGGGTACCTGTGGTCCGTTGCTGTACATCATTCCCGGAGGTCCTGCCATTGTCTGTGCTACGCCATACGGATTGAAATGCATACCACCGTACCCTCCACGGTATCCACCTTGTCGCATCTGTGCACCACGGTAGCCGCCGCCGCGATACCCACTGCGGGATCCACCTCTGCCACCGTAGCTGGACCCTCCCCCACGGCCCATGAGATCATACAGCTCCTTGGGCACCTCCTGGTTTGCACGGCGCAGTATGTCAGCTAAGTCTCGTACAGTCTTTGATGGGTCCCCACTGCATACGAAAGTGTAAGCATCTCCCTGTTGTCCAGCCCGTCCGGTTCGTCCTTTTCAAAGGTGATGATAATGTTGCCGCGCATTTGATTCCAGTAAGGGGGTTCATCAGGATGAACAGAGAAAAAGAGAGGGAAAACGAGGAAGGGTAATTTTCATAATTGATTAAGCTCAGAATTTAGATGTTAACGTGGCAGCCGGCTCTGGCAACAGCTAGGAAAGCGCTAAGACCCTGGCACAGCGGTGCAGCTCGCAACCTCCCCGCCGTTCCATCGTTGTCGAGGGAGGGGACGCACCACCAAACATACTGCAGTGCTTGGAATGTGCGTTGTGGCGAATCAGTGTTGACGTTTAGTCTTGAGGGAGTACGGTGGTTGTTCAAAAAATGAGTAAGCAACTGAAACGGAGAGAGGATGCCATGTCACCACGGGAAGCTGCGCACGGCGGCCGAAGGCTACAGACTCCTTGCCGGACACTGGGGCACTATGTGCTCTTTTGTTAGGTGACTGAGGGGATGCTGTAAAGGGCATCACTCACGTGTACCAATACTTGTGTGTACTCAGCGAGGGGAGAAAGAAGCCCACCAGTTCAAGATGGTGCAAGAGATTAGCGGACCCATAAAGAAAAGTGTGCGAAGGGTACGTTTCTCCAAAACTCCCGCTTTGATTACGCGCCCGACCCGCAGCAAGGACACACCATACCACTCCGTTCAGCAAATTACTCATCTGACCACCTATCCCAGAGCCACGCCTTCAGAGTGCCTGATAAAACCACATCACAACCAAAACTATGAGGAGCAACAGGCCACGCAGCGCACGCAACCTCCACATTGTGCATGAATGAACACGAGGAGAAAGTGTTGAAGTGAAGTGTGAAAGCGCCCAAAATAACGCAGCAGATGCCTGACACTTGTCCTTCATCAAGTACCTCGGCCTGCATGCATGAGATCAGGCGCGTGTACGCATTCCAATTCTTCACTCGCAAAGCTGCAATGCAAGTAACCATAACATGCAGTGATTCTCCTCCGCAAAGGAGGAAGAGAACAGATTTGAAGTGCACACTCTGATTGGGGTAGCTGTGGGGCGCAGAGAAGCAGCTGTTGCCAGCCCGACTGACACGGAGAGAGGTGTAGGAGAGGGGAAGTAACTCACATGTTGCCACACATACACACTCTCGCACAACCTATAGTTAAACCTAATACGAAGGTGTTGTGCCTGTCACTGCCACGAGAGTCGTTTCTGTATTAGAGTGAAAAGAACCCAATAAAGACTGGAACACGGAGAAAGGCAAACAAGGGAAAAAGATGTTTAGAAACCCCTTTAAAAATCTATTTATGCTCATCGGTGATTGTGGAAGCCTCTAGATTTACTAGTGGGTAAAGATCTATAACTACACACACGTATATGTCTGCATGTGTGTATATACGTGTGTGTGTGTGTGTGTGTGTGTGTGTATGTGTGTGTGTGTGTGCATGTGTGTGGTCTGGAGGGATGGTGTTGATGGGAGATTGTGTATGGGAGGGGTGGTTGTACTCAGCCTGAATATACTTCACATACCAATACGATGCACATAATCCTCAATATTTGTCGGCATGTCAAAGTTGACTACCACGTCAAGACTCTTAATGTCAAGCCCTCGGGCAGCCACGTCCGTTGCGACAAGCACCGAATGGCTGTCGCGTCGAAAACGGTCAATAACGTAATCTCGCTGTTGTTGTTCCTTGTCGCCATGGATAACCATGACGCTGCTGCCGAGAGTGCGTCGCAGCGAGGAGTGAAGGGAATCCGCAGTGCGTTTCGTTTTCACAAAGATCAATACGCGCTGCTTTCCAACACGACCAAGCACCTCTTCCAACCGTCTTTGTTTGTCATACTCCTCTACAACCATCACGTGTTGACGAACGTCGTTGTTTGCGATGAGGTCTTCTGAGCCAACGTGCACACGAATAAAGTCACGTTGAAAACTGGCCGCGAGGTTGCGAATCTCTTGCGGCCATGTTGCTGAAAACATCAACGTCTGGCGATCCGTTCGTATTTGTTGGCAGATCTTACGAATTTGCACCTCAAATCCCATGTCAAGCATCCGATCTGCCTCGTCCAGCACTAGATAAGTCACGCGCAAAAGATTTGTGGCACGCATTTCAAGCAAGTCGATGAGACGACCAGGCGTAGCAATGCACACCTGAACCCCCGTGCGCAGTAAGCGAATCTGCGGTCCTTTTGGTGTGCCCCCGTACAGACACGTTGTCGTAATTTCTGGCACCCGGCGCAATACCTTTCGCGTTTCCTCCTCGATTTGCACTGCGAGTTCCCGTGTTGGTGCCAGCACCAATGCAATGGGTCCGTCTCCAGGGCGGATAGGTGGCTGCGCCATAATATGTAGCACTGCAGGCACCATGAATGCCATGGTTTTCCCCGAACCTGTTTTGGCCACACCCACGAGGTCACGCGAATTAAGAAGAATGGGCCATGCAATAGACTGAATGGGTGTTGGTTTCGTGTAGCCAAGATCAGCGAAACCCTGGTGCACAGGGTCAGGAGCAACAAGATCAGAGAATAAAAGCATGGGCTGCGGAACACGATCACCATAGATGGTGATGAAGTTTTCCTTGAGCCATGCGGCAATTTCCTCATCACTGCGCTGTTGCTGTGGCTTGTAGTAGTTCCACTGCGAGGCAACAACCTCCACCTTATTCCAATTCACCTCACTAAGGGTGGCACCGAGCGAGCTCATTCGGTCCCCTTGAAGCATCAGTAAAGTGAGGCACCTTGACGACACGTACAATTACTCTTCGCGTGATTATTCCTCCCTTTGACTTCGTGAAACAAAAGGATTTGAGAGAGTGAGCATGAAGTTCAAGTGCTCCCCGCCCCTTCTCAACGTGCGGAGGCCGTGAGAAAAGTGCTTGATAAGGGATCCCACTTTACTTTTATGTAGGCGGATAACAGTTCCCTGTTCACATATTTCTACCTCCTTCTTTGTTCCTTTAAATTTTTTTTCTTTTTCGGGGCGGTATGACGGTTTAGTGCACCGATAACAATATCACTTTCTCTGAACACTTTCTCTTTCCCTTCCCTTGGAGTATGAACGAGCCCGTAATGTTATACAGTACGGGTATGCACGTGGGCGCCGCTGAGGGATTGAAGTATCAATACACAAACATATATACACTACAGAAAAGTACATACCTCAGCGTGGGGATGGAGTGGTCGAATAAAACCTGGACCCAAAGCGTACGAGAGATGCAGTACAAACTCAATAAAGGAGCTACGCCGTACAAACGGAGTAAAACGATGGGCACACGCATAAAAAACAGAACAAAACAAAGTCTACTAGATGGACGAGAGGTACGGCCCGCAAGACGAGCAAACACACTACAGGTACACTCCTTGTAGAGATAAGTGCGTCTCAAGCCTCCTTCTATTCCACCAGATGCGCCTTTCCACCAGTCACCTTAGCCTTTTCCTCTCCTCTCCTCTCCTCTCCTCACCTTGTCCTGTCATGTCCTGTCTCTTCTGTTAAGTCATTTACAAATGTGGAGGCCCCAACAACCCCAAACAAATCCTTTCTGTTACGCGACCTTCCCATCTTCAGCTTATATGTTTTTTCTTTCTTCTATTCCCCTTACCAGTCAGCGCCGCATCAATTCACTCTGCTTCCCCACACTCCTCTTGTTTCTCTGACCTGCCTGATCACGCCACTAAATTCACTGCCCTACAAGTTGTTATACAACGGGAACACAAAATCCGTGGGCCATACCACATACACTTCCTTTAGCATTCGTTTCCGTGGACTCAATGGTCAGATGTTAGCCAAAACGAAAAGTGATGCGCATTAACAACAGGCTCGCAAACAACGATGCAAGAGGGAAAACGTTAGAGCAACAGTGGTCGCCGAACACATGTAGGAAAACCAATAGTGATGATAGTAGAAATAAGATGAATGCCAAAACAAAGATGAGGAGCGACAACTGTGCCATTCACTCCTGTTTTACCCTCAGTGCGACGTAAGCCCACGTCATCAGATTCCTTACAGTATCGGGTGCTCTGGTGCGCAGGGTTCATGCTACCAAAAATATTGAAGCCAGATGCAGAAGAGGGAGACAGAAAACCGAAGGTATTATCATCTGCTTCCCTCGAAATATCCCCTGGTGAAACACCCAGGCTGACAGCTGCCTGTGGCGGCATCTGGCAACTTTGTATGCCATGGAGGTATTTATGGGAGGTTGCTAGACCAAGCAAAGCCCAAGTTGCGGACTGAGGAGTGAGGGCAAGAAGTCCGCCAAGAAGGGCAATGCTTGGCAGCGGCAGGTCCGTGCGGACTGGATCGTAGTGTCCAGGTGGACCTGCTTCGCCATCTGTGCTAGCTGACTAATACCAACAATAGGTTGCTGTGCCTTCACGATTTGAGCTGGCACTCCTGCAGCAGAGTTGTTGCTTGAAGCAGTAACCATAGTGCTGAGATTGGAATCCTTTGCGCGCTGTGCAGAAGACGGATTTGATGTCGTTCCCGGGGAAACTTGGCTTCGGCGGGAAGACGCAAGTACACTGCTGCTGTTACTTTGGTGCTGTTGAACAGAACCATCTTCTTGAGCTGCTTCGATAGCACGCGCGACTTGCCGTCCGCCAGCGTTTGTACTCACTGCTGCAGTTGTAGAAGTCATACTAGTGGTAGTGGCAGTTGCCGCAACGCCCTGAGCAACAGGTGTGGGACCACTAGAAGCACCCCCATGCCTCGAGACATTATTGTTCATACTGCCGTTAGCACTGATGTTGTTCGAGCTGGGAGCAGACGGTCCCGTGGCCCCTGCGCCTTGTACTGCCTGAACACTCCTAGGACCGGGCCTCGAACCAAACTTGGCAATGGCCAATTCCAGCATCTCTTGTCGCTTCTTGTTACTCTTAGGGTAGCCTTTGAGAGACTGTATGAAAACAGCCTGCAACGTGTGCTGGTCCTCCCTATTGACTAGCTGCCCTCCAGAGCTCAGAGCAGCGTTCATAAGGTCAACCATGTCGTTCTTGAGCTCTTCTGAAACATCCTCTTTCTTTTCGTTGGCATTGTTGCTGTTGCTGCTGGCGTTGTTCCCCTTCTTTCCCGCGTTCTTTCCCTGTGTAGAGTTGTTGTTGCTATTGCCATTGCTACCGTTCCCATTGTTGCTGCCGCTACTAATGGGCTGGGGCACGATGCCTCGTATCAAATAGTCATACGCGCCTAACAAATACCCATCAACGGGTTTTTTCATGGTCTTCAGCAATTGCATAAATACCTTCGGTTCACCGGCACGCAGAGCCGCGTACGCAAGTAGTTGCCCCACACGTGGGGCACAACTACTAGGTTGGTTGTGCATCATTTGCATTGCACACTGCACTGTGTCCGCAACGTGGTGACTATCTATACTAAAGACGAGTATCTCCTTTTCATCACCATCATCAATCTTTGATGCGATAATGCGACTCTCATTGAGCACCTGCGTTACCGCATCAAACTGAAGTTGTGTGGGGTGTGTAAATCCCCAGCGACAGCGTACTCCCTCGCACGGTTTGTCGCGCTTAAAGTTTATTTTCCCCTTGATAAAACTGCAGCACCAGCTGTCGGGATAGCCATTCAATGGGCAGCTAAGACCCCCAATGCATGTGCGGCGTAGCTGGTGCTCGCACGGGTGACCAAAACTAAACAGCTGCATCTCCCGACTGAACGTCGTTTACAGACGGGTCTACCACGCCTTCCTTCGTCGGCAGAACACCACACTAACGTAGGTTATATAACACACCTCCACCACTTAAAAAAAAGAAGAAAGAAGAAAAAGAAGTGAAAAGACCTTTACTATCTTTACTAACTACCCTGCTCCGCTCTCTTTTTTTTTCTGTGCTGTTACAGTTGTTGTTCTGAAGATCAGATGTAAGAAAAGAGGGGAAAGAGGTCTCATTCACTCTTCCGTGATGCATGCACGCTCACTTGCGGCACCCATTACCGTGACGCCATACCACGTTTGCACTCCATTAAAGCGCACACACAACAACAGCAACAAACTCTGTTCCCATGTAGAGCACGATAACACCAACGAGCATATGTTCAAGGACCTCGTACCAACAACGCAGCCATATCGTTCTCTGTTTGCCCGTAACACTGCGTTCCCATGTGTGCGGTGTGGGACTGGAGAAGCGAACAGACTTAAGAAGGGAACCCGACGCCTGTCGAGGTCGCGAGCAATGACACGGAGTACTACGCATGAATGGCAATAGCATTGCCTTGTGTTACAACACGGGACCGCTTTGTTCACTAAGTTTAAGGCTGTTACCTCAAAAATCGTGACAGCGACCGTTGCTTTCCCAGTCGCCGTACCGCACAGGGTCGAGTTGTGTGCTCCCTACGGTGACACCTGTTGTTTCATCCACGATGTTCGTTGGCTGCATTCCCGCTGCCTTGTTAAAAAGTGACTCAGCGCTGCCTAGAGAAGTGGTAAAGCGTTGCACCGTTTCCTCTGAAAGAGGATGCTGTCCTTCTGCTTTGCCAAGAGTGGCGAGCCGGTGCTGGAGATACCGCTCATCACGCACAGCTGACATGAATATATTACCCTCTGCTCCAATAAGCAGCAGTAGACCGCGACGCATCATAATTAGCCCCTTTACTAATGTTCCTCCTCCCCCAAACGTGTGCCTGCGTAGGTGACCACCTTGTAAACTTCCATAGTTGTGTGCGAATGGGGAAGACAGAAAACAGTAGGCAGCCTGTAGAAGAGTACACAGGACTTGATTGTCAGTCAATTGCAGCGTTGCAGAGCAGAAAGCGGCAGCGGGTCGAACGGCGCTTTCATTCAACAAAAGGTTTCAAAGGCAGCAAAGGCAACATGGAATGGCTGGTGTAACCAGGAACAGAGTGGTGGAAGTTTTGCTATTGGTGGCGGTTGTATGTGGAAAGTGCTATCCACAACTATAAAAACACGCGCCCCAGTCATCGGCTGTCACAATACCAACGAGGCATCATGTCTTGTCACACTTGAGACGAGCGCGGCGGCAACAAGTTTTCCGTCACTAAGTCCCACAAGCAGAACGGAAGGTGTAAAAGTCATACACTTCACGACGCAATGTGCCATGTTTTCCGGTGCCAACTGAAGTTTCAGTGCTCTGTGTAGAAGTTTATCGTTCGAAACAAAGACTAAAAGGGGAGAATTCGTTTCACCAGTCGCAAAAATTGACCTTTCTTCAAGCACAGCACAGTGCTTCAGTCCTTCAAGAATGGAAACCACTGGCAAGACTAAAACATGACCTTCTGATGTACCAAATGCAACCATTTCATCAAACCGATTCACTGCAATACACGTGATGCGGAGGGATTCCTGCAAGCAAACTTCCCGTTGAAATTTGTACAATTTCGAGCCCCAAACGTCGTAAAGCACCACGTAGCCGTTCCCTGCTAAACAAAAGACACTTCCGATACCAGCAAGGTAGACGGCAAACTCGGGTACGAACGGCAGCTTTATGATGGTTCTGGTCGTGCCGGGCAGCACGAGGTCGACTAGAACCAGCAAACCACCGGACCGCGGCCCACCATGGTCAGCCTCCATAGGCCGAGGAGTGTTTTTTTGGGCGCTCGGCTTTTCATGCCCTTTCCGGCGTTCTAAAACAGCCGTATCTTTATATTCAGAACGCGCTTCAGAACCTGAACCTACAGCAGCGAGTAAGGTCTCCGATGTGCCGCAGAAAAGAACCACTTTAACACCTCCATGGGGCATAACGTTGCGTGCAAAAACGGGGGCATACACGGGCACGCCGGCGTCCGTGCTTTCTCCACCGGCGCCAAGCCCATCAGAGTTACAAGCTTCAAATCGCCAACAATACACACTACCGTCTTCCATACCCGCCGCGAACAGGTAGTTACTTGCTGAGAAAGTGATATCTGTCACCACACGCCTCCGGTCACAATCGAATGTCCCAACGCACACTGCAGAAACGAAAGGATAGAGATCAATGTGACCATCTACGTGTGACGCAAGAAAAAAGGGCAAGCGCGGATGTGCAACAATATGTGTGTACTTACCTTGGCTAAGGGAAGGGCGTCGGGGCGCTGTTTTCAGTGCGCTATAGGCAACGCCCCCAATTCTTGCACCTCGGTGGCACTTTAACTTGTTCCACACGATGACCTCTCCACCATCGCCTGCTAGTATTTCGTGGTAGCTCCCACCCACCATAACACCAGATGTTGTTTTCCACACAATTGCATCATAATCGGAGTGATTGAAATCCACTGCACAGATGGCACTGTCAGACTGCGTGAGAACAAGGCGATCAGTTGTGAGCACGCCCTGCGGACCCATGCCCAGGCAAACCTCCAACAGACGTGCACGATAAGTAGTCATCGTATGGTGGTGCCATATCCATACCGATTCCAAACGCTGAAGCGTTGTTGCTGCATCATTCTTGAGACGTCCATAGAGTACACGCGCCGCATCATGGGTGAGGGTATTCTCACACAGGGCGGCCAACAGTGTTTCCGTGCCCATTGACACGTGAGAACCTGCAGATGGCAACTGCCATATTGCCCCCACTTCCTTGTCGCAAATTTGTACGATTTCGAAGATACGTTTAAGTTCTTTCTCGAACACTGCGGACGCCTCCCGCAATTTAATTGAAGTTACGAACTGTTGCTCAAGAGAATTCACCAAACGACGCATTCGCCTCCTTTCCTGAACAAAAAGTCCGTTCTGATGGAGAAAAGGTAGATGCTCGAGGCCACGTAAATGATTTGCGCAGTTTACGACGTCCTCCACTGCTTTGTCAAAGAGGTTCTTTGAGCGACACATCGTGTAGGCCAACAACCAAAGCTGGAGCGACGAATATCGGTCCATATTCTTAACGACGCGCTCCACCTCTAGACGCAAGTCACTTAGTATCGATAGTTGTAGGTGCGCAACACCCCACGAAAGAAGAATGGTACGCAAACGACCTTCCTGCTCCAGATCCTTCCCATCTCTCACATGGGGCTGTGGGCCCTCCTCCTCACTACCATCACCACCATGTAACTTGGAGAAGGGTGGCACTAGTTTCCCTTCTTTTTTTAGTCTTGTATCCATTGCCATTATCCCGACGCCGCGTCGTGTCTTGATAAGTGAGTCTACATAGGTATATATGGTGTGCTGTTTTTCGGCCTGTGCATTCTCTTCTTGCAGCACTTCCGCCACTGTTGGCAGCTTGAGCAAGGCAACTAAGAACGCGCAGTCACCACTTCCAGCAGCCATCACCGTGAGTGCAAACCGCAGTGCGACCACTACTAAACGTACCGTTGCATCTACTTGTACACTCTGGATGGCATGCTCTCCATTGTGCGGTTCCGACTCACAATGGACTTCCTCGAGCAACCGTGCCAAATGCTGCTCAAATTGCCTGACTTGCCTAACGGCACTGATTGCCAAAAGTACATGCACAACACGGACAAGCATAGTATGAGCATGATTGCCCGTGTTTCTCTTGGTTGCCACTCCAAACGAGGCAGCCAAAGTGCGCTTCGCAAGCGACCGTTCCGTGAACTTAAGTTCTCGTACGATGGCTGCTTCCACAGCAGTGCCCATCAAACACTTGCCAGACTGGCATTGTGCAACTGGTACGGCGGTCGGAGTGCTGCCGGTCGCACCAGGCGAACATGTCAATTCTGTTGACCCGCTTACTTCATCAAACCTATCACTTTCCACGTCAAATCCTTGGAAGATCAGCGTCCCTGTATCATAATGGGCCACCATTCGTGGTGCGCTCCCACTGGTCGTGGTTTCCATTTTCTCTATTTTTGGTTGCGCTCCAGCCGCCTTATTCGTCTCGCCTTCCATTTGTAGCCCACTAAGCAAGGTTTCAGCCTCATTACAGCAAATCTTCGCAGGCAGTAACGCTCCCGCACTCACCGACAGCCGTATTGTGTGGGCCAAAAGAAAGAGCAAGTTGCAACCACCAGCCCCTCGCTCCATACCCATCTGCCGTCCCACAAAATTCAGGAACATAAGCCTATCCACACCATCAAATGATCTCAGAGGCGCAGAATGCGTTAGCAGTGACAGAGCTTCGTGCCTCATCCCGCAGCGCCACAGGAGGCACATTTCTTCCCATGGATTCATTATACCACAGCGCTGCTCCTCACGGCGTCGCTGCTCCACGAACCAAAGCAAATCAGAGGGATTATCGTCACTCCCAAGACGCAGCGCCAGCAGTGCTAATGAGACACTGCTGTGACGCTGCAACAAAACATGGGCAGCATTGCGTACCTCACCAGCTAGAATAAAAAATGCAGCACCATAAGTTATCAAGTTTTTGCTGACGGCTGTATACGCATTACCGACCGCAGCGGCACGATTTTTTGGTTCATCAAAATTGCGAGAGAAGAATGCCTCGAGCTTGGCATTACCAGTTGTCTTGCAGAGCGCAGCGACAACACCCGGTTTCCGTGCCAGGCAGTACATGAGCGCACAATCACGCACATCTCGTGCCTTCTGAAACTGTTCTCGCCCAATGCGCTCTGCTATGGCCCGTAACTGATGGAGTGACTGAAGCCAAAAGGGTAGGCCAACTGCCTCCACCTCATCCCACGACACCGTGCCTCTACCAATCGCAGTACTGGAGGCGGACGGTACCAGTGCCTCTAGTAACTGCGATTGCGCATCGGAGAGGGCGGCCCACATGTAACTGGAGTGTGGCTTGCAGAGCATACTGCTACAATCTTTACTGAGAGTGTTTCGCCCCGTGTGTAGAAGACGGCGCCTCTGCAGTTGTTCAAGCCTGTGCATAAAATAGCAGCGTGAAGCTGCTGAATCTGTCGCCACTCCTGACAATCGTGTTGCTCGCAGCGCCTCCACAATACACAAAAGCGTGAATTGGTCGTAGCTACTGAGACTTGCCAGTCGTACATTCATTAACGTCTCAACAACTTCGTCAATTAGCTCTTTTGGTACGTCTGCACCAATGGGTGCAATATGACCACACAATCCCACAGTAACGTTATCCAGTTGTATCGATTCGTCGGTAGACCGTAAAGAAGAGACAAGGGCACTACTCACGACTTCATTGTTGATCGACGTGGAAGAGGGTTTCAACAGCGATTCTTCAAATTCGTCGTGGCATATTTGCTTCGCAAGAATATAAGCTGTGGTTAGTTTGTCGGCCGGCACGTTAGAAGCAGAAGCAAGTACCCGAATGCGCTTAAATACAGTGCAGGTGGTGTGTGGCTGCCTCATTATCAACAGCATAAGCAGGGGTGTTGGATGATACACTTCCAAACTACCTGGGCTGCCACCGACACACGTACCGACATGCCCCCCGTGCCCTTCCAGACACTCCTTGGATTGCGCGTTGTGACTGAGGTTAATCAGTCCCCCATCTGGCGAAATGTATACTGTTTCTTCACTTGGCAGGGAGACTCCGCTCTCCTCAACATCCTCACTTCCCCACGTTCCCAGAGGTGCTATAGCGGATACCGCCTCACACTGCCCCGAGCCAAGACACACACGATAGCTTTTCCACGTGTAGCCCTGCACACTGTCTTCAGTGGCAATGCGAGTCCATTTCTCAACGGTTCCATCACACTGTCTAAGAACAAACACGTCGCCGGTAGGTGAGGTGAAGAAGTACGCAACATTTTTAATCACAAGCTCCACTTCGAACGACGGCTGGGTCGCCATACTGCGTAGTGTGTCCAATCCATAGAGTTTCAGCACCGTCTGCGGCTCAGCTGCACTTGTTGCTAGCAATATAGCTAAAAGGGTAACATTGTTAGACATGAGCACCGATGAGAACCGCACGAGGTGGTAACTCAGAGGTATATCTTCAAACGGACACAATGTTTGCGTCTGCTCTCCCATCCATAAGCGTGATTGCACAGTGAAGGAACGTGTGTCCAGTGACCACTCCAGCTTTACATAGTCATCTTTGTCGGGTGTGCTGACGCATGGGCCAGTGAGTGTTTGGATGTACGGCCCCATACACTGCACCGGGGCCACCGAGGGGATCCGCGCACACTCTTCAGCGTCGTTGTCGGAATCCCCAAGCAGACATATGGGAATGTACCACTTCCACCATTTTTTACGCACTGTAAAACTAGTAAAGGACTGTATAAGGAAGTAAATACCCTCAACTGTCACTTCTACCTGCTTCACTTCTACGATAGCATTGAAAAGAGATAAATGTAATCGGCTGGTTTGTGAGTCGTCCTTCCCTTCATGAGACTCAGGGATGTCGCAAGCGCCACCACGCTCAGCGCCCGTGCCAAGAGAAGCTTCATCCACACACACTGGATCGCTCGGATACGAACCATCCTCCGCTTCCGTAGCATATACAGGTGACTGTAGAGCATCATACTTTAACTTCAGTTGCTTGAGCAGCTTTCCAGTATCACCACCGCACGCCCTAAGAAGTGCCGGGAGCATATGCACCTTATCAGCACAATGCGCTTCCATGAATTTCCGTATGCTCTCCTCTTCGCCGAGTCGCTCCTTTTCCTCGGCACGAGCGCCATCCGCTGCATGAGTGATACCATGCATCAGTTGGTGGAGATGTTCATGTGGAACTGTGGCCACAGCGAGCACAGTGACCTCCGCCCTGAGCCACGACCGCATCACACGTTTGAGCACAAACACACGACTCTGTGTAATTCCTAATAGCAATGTCTGCTGCAATGGGTTTTCCAATGGCGCCACCCGGCAAGTTATGAGATGGGGTGAATGCGAATCTGTGCCGAGAGTTAGAAAGGCCTCCACGTGCGTACTTAAACTAGTGAAGTTCACGACAACCTGAATTATCATACCATTGACAAAGTACAGCAACATACGACACTGCTGGACATGGAGAGTGTCCTTCGCCCGGGGAGTACAGATACCAAACACGTCATCCCATCCCTTGACATCTGGGACGGTGTCCATGCCTGTTATTTGCCCATACTTTGCGATCAGTGGAGACAGAACACCTGGCGCAGTAACAGTCCTAGGTGCCTGAGCAAAAGGGCACCTATGCCACAT
Source organism: Trypanosoma vivax (assembly GCA_021307395.1). Lineage (NCBI taxonomy): Eukaryota > Euglenozoa > Kinetoplastea > Trypanosomatida > Trypanosomatidae > Trypanosoma > Trypanosoma vivax. Next base: position 1,353,331 of record SOPI01000326.1, read on the forward strand.
GGGGGCACAGTGGTAACTCACTAGGTGTACTGTACCGCCCGCCTCCAGGTAGAGAAAGTCAAGTGCACTGTTCCATACTGGAGATGCGCACACGGGCCAGACGCTGGGAACGCTCTTGACTGAAAGCGTTGTTGGTGACACTGTGCTCAGCGAAATTGTTCCACGCGGCACAAGCAACAGTGCCGCGTCGTGAGTTGAATTACTGTTCGAGCCAACTGCGTCGCACGCTTCAAAGTTTTTCGAGAGCATCTGTCCTACGACCGGAAGCAACTCCACCGTAAATAGGATTAATGACAGTTGCGTACTATCCGAGCTTCGGCACGTGATCCCCAGAAGACTCTGATCAAGGACAGCGTACCATTCAATGAGTTGAATATCACCCGCTTTTATTCGTGTTGAAGCACCACGCGAGACGAATCCACCTTGAACACCTGGCTCGAAGTCTGCAACTGATTTGCCTAGTGGAGACGGAAGGGCTAATTCACACTCCTTTACCGGTGTGCGCTGGAAGTGGAGGGGATTGTATGTGGTATGACTTGGATCCTTTTCTGGCCTAACGGGAAAAACTTCCACCACATTGGACTGCCTGACAAAAGCCAGATACATCTTCATAGGACACACGGCTGTTTTGATGTAGCTTGCCCTTGTTCGCCACTTCAACACGTCGCCATTGCCACCAACCTCAACGACTACTGCTTCGTATCTTAATAAAATAACTAACAGTGAAAAAGAAACAAACTCGGCATCAACTACCTCCGGTTCTTCCGAAAGTCGATCGGGTAAACTCTTCTTTGAAAGCCAATGGGGGATAAAGGACGATCCAGGCGATAGAGAACAAGCATCCCTTGTGGCATCGTCGCCAACACAATTGCCTAGGCAAACATTGTGGTAATGCATTGGTGCGTCCGAATCTTTAACATCAACTACAGTTACACCGTCATTCATGAGGACAGCGACGCGGATGTCTACGGCAACAGAGCAGCAGCGAACACCGCAAACAGAGCTGGTTGCCAACACGGCGTCAGTCATCACCTGAGGTCTGTGACTGTGGCCCCGGCTATGTCTTGAGTGTTTTGGGAGCGGGCCGCTGGCACAAAGTGTCCCGTCGCGCAAAATAAGTAAACTATCTGCTGTTGTCATAGCGGTCCGCACTTCCCCATCGGGGCTCGACACACAAGAAAGATGAATGCAGAGCTGCGGGTAGATAACCTCGTCGGGAGGCAGTCCTGCAGACTGCATAAACGAATCGCTCATTACGCTAGCTAGGGCCACTTTTGTCCAAACTACAAGCGCCAATTTTACTCTTCACGAAAAAGGCCCAAATTCCCGTCGGCACTGCTACACCGAAAGCTTGGAGAGCAGCTACTTGGAAACAGCGCAGGTTGCTTTTTGCTCTGCTTTTCTTCCTGTAGTTGAAACTTCTCACCACTATCCCTTGTTGGCACACATTGTGAGTCGGCACAGCACGTAAGTCAGTGATAAAAATGGGAAATCAAATGCGTAAGCTCAATGCTCATGTAATACAAAACACTCCAAATCATTGAGATGACGCGCACGCACATGTACACGCACGCACACATACATGTGTGCGTGCGTACGTACAGCAGTTTTCAGAGAGGAAACTTTCTGTCAACAGCAAGCTGACTGCCATTAAATATCGCCAGCACTGTAAAAGGTGCATACGCGAAGATAAAAATTAGGCCACAGCAGCGAAACCAACACCAATCAGCCAGGATTCCCACTGCTCAGCCACATTTCCCACCAACTCCTGGCCATCCAGTAGGCACGCCTGCACAAGAAGCAGTCGACCAAGTCCACACTCACGCACAAGGTAACACACGACGCCATTATTGCCTAGGCGGATCCAAAGTGTGCACTCCGCTCCCTCCCCAGAAGGCAGCAGCTTCTTTGTTCGCCTCCAGACGGCGGCCGGGTCATGCCCAGGAGGGGTGTCATAGGTAAACTCCGTCACTATAAAATCGACATAGTCCTCTGCGCATCGATACTCATTAAGAAGTGCTACAGTAGCCTGCCGTTGGACAGCTCCATCAACACCTGCTAAGATTGTTATGGAGCCACAAGTCGCACTAAATTCCATGCCACTAGCGAGTGAGGCAGTTGGTGTAATGCATGTATTTGCATGGACGGCAGACACCGATGAAAGTTGCATCACAAGATTGGCTTGCCGAAACAAGAAGCCGGCATTCTCAGCCATACATAACGCAGACCAAGAGGCAACTGTCGAGACACCTATCCGAACATTGCATTGTAGCCAAACACAAAGGTCATCATGCAACTCGGACTCGGCGTGGGAACCACCATCCTGCTCCTCGGAGACTGTGGCCAGGAGGACAACACAGCTATCACTGCCCAAGCGTGGCTCTGTTACCCACGCCAGAACGTTGCCAGTTTTGCCGCCTTTTCTCGAGAGGCGATAGAACGCGCTACAAGGCGGAGGACGGTGAGATACTCCGGGTTCGGTGGTCTCACATAGACAAGTAAGACCATTGATGCTTTTGGTCTGTACGGAAAACCAGCTGCTTGTTTGTATCCGCTGATTCCATACATTCTTTATACTGCAGTGGTGCATTAGACAGACGCCCGGTTTGAGAGGCAATAGAACCGCAATTATCTCCACAGCTGCTATGGGGGTCAGGAGGGCGACGTGCAGATCTTCCGACACGAGGCCGAGGTCTGCTGCTACATCATACAACAGACGGCTGCTCTCATTATGTGGAGGTTTCCACTTCACTCGGAAGACACTGCTAGTGTCAATCTCGATGACACTGTTCCCGCGGCGCGTGTATAGCGCAGACACACTGCTGTTGAGCGGTTCACCGCTATTTTCCCTCTCTTGATTCAATATACAATTGTAGCGGTCCTTCAAATGAGCGACAATCTCAGCAAAGCTCTCACGTAGTTGCCTTGAGCTGCCTGCACTTGTGCAAAGGAAGACACTAACCAGTAATGTGTACCCGCGCAGCACTACCGCGAGTTGGCACGGGTAGCTACAACGACTACTGGCCTTTGATGTCAATTCACATTCCACCTCCCACGTGCTTCCAATCAAGACATTCCCAGTCTGCATTTCCTCCGCCAGCAAAGCAGCCAACTGGCCACTGGGAGTGGCGCTGCCGCATTCTCTCACGGGGACTGCCCGTCGTGGAAGGAAGCTCTCTGCAACATAAAGCGAATCACCCAGACGATCCAAGCTTTCAAAGTGCGCTACATTTAACGATGAGGCCCCTGATATGTCGTGATGAACACGCAAGGCCCATCCATGCGGCGCGAGCAACACCCCACAGGCAAGACCCTCCACATGGCGCTCTGAGAGATGCATGCAAGCGACCGCAACTCCGCTAAAGTCATTCATTTCTCTCTCTCCTTCCGCCGCCCCCCGCTATCTGAGTGGACAGACCACACGGCCAGAGAAGAAAGCGGTTTAGGGGGAAGTGTGCACAATTAAACAAATAAAATTGGGCCTGCAAAAGCCCACAGGGCACACCAGTAGTGTTATTTGTTAAGCGATATCTTGCTTTAAGTTAAAGGAAATCACATGCTCAATTATGATTACACCTACTTTATCTGTCAGTTCACTTCGAATCATTTTCACTCTCACTCATTTATTCTTTTTTTCCTTATTCGCACAGAAGGGTGATCAGATGTGTGCCTGTGTGATAGACACGTGCTACCATTGGTGAAGGAAACAATAAATACGCGAAACAGACAAAACAACTTTCTTCTTATGAGTGCTCTGTGACACGGTATAGGAGCCGCATCGCTAGTTGCATCACAAACTCTGTTTCGGGAACACCCCTTCTTAAGGTTCCGCTTGCATGGTCCATATTGTGGAAGCAAGCCAAAAAATTGTTTATATGGGATAGTTGGGAAGTTGTTATTCAAGGGAATAAAAAATGAGCGAGAGATGTGGAGGGCAGTGGACGTGTAAGGGGAAAAAGTAGACCAATGCCGTTAAACATAAACACATGGCAAAGGCACCAATGCTCATGGCGCATTACTGCGCCAGAGAGATTTTATCTATTTGGATTCTGCTAAACTAACACCGCTTTACCTACTAGTCTGACGACGGCAGCTTAAAGAAGGCAATTTGCTTTCTAAGTTGATTGTAATGAACCCGATCGCAAGAAACAGGGCGCCGAAAATGTACAGAGTGTTGAACACCGCTTTTTTTATAAGTAGGTCAGACACCATGGAAATTGGCGTCGTGAGGACAAGGCCAACTGTTGCCACGACTGGTGAAGTAAGTAGCACTGCACGAGCCCACAAAATGTCACTGAGGTTCGTCCCAACTAGTGCATTGGTAAAGAGAAGCAGAAACTGAACCCAGTTGGGGAATTCAAATGTTTCGGCTTCGGAAAAGTGCAAAATAACCAAGCCAAGCCAAAAGGTCAGCAGGTTTATCGCACCGACCATGCCGAACATCATAATCACGCTGTAGCGGTCATCATCTGGGGCATGCCACTTGATTACCTAAGTGTAGATTGCATATAACATTGCAGACGTGATCGAGAGAATGTCGCCAGTAATACCGTGGTTGTCACCTTTAGATAAGTCTGAATAGGCAATCATAGCGGAACCAGCAACTGTAAGACCCACGGCTGTCACACTCACAACTGAGACACGCTGGTCAAACAGACAGAGAGCGATAATAAATGTCCAGACGCAAGATGTGGAACTCAGCACCGTGACGGAAGAGACAGAAGTTAGCGAAAGTGACATGTTAAATAGATAGTTTGCCGCGAACCAAATGGGACAGAAGAAGCAAGCGCATTTGAACACTTTGAACTTGCTGTATGGCTTTATGCCAACATTGTGCTCCCCACCAGCGGACCGCGTTTTATTTTCTTCATCGATATCATCGGGTCCCATTCCTTTTGCATTATACAGTTTCTGCAGTGCCGGATCAATCAAGTAAATGGGTGCATCTTCTTTGTCATTTTTCCACGGTAGGCGACGCCAGGATTTCACGAACAGGAAGCCAAACGTATTAACAGCAAAGGCGTTCGTATTGAAGTAGGTCATGAAATATGGTAACCATATTTCATTTCCTGAAATATGTATTGGATGAGAACAGAAGCATAGGTCCATATAAAGGCAACGCATATAATGAGAAAAACTCCCAGAATATACTTTGGAGGTGCGTACCTCTTACAACAGCCCTTTTTTTGCTCCGCTTCATCTTGACTGGCATCATTTCCTGCAGTGTTAGAAACCACTTTCTCATTGCCTTCCTGTTGCACTTCATACTTGGTATTGTAAGTCATCTTCCCTAATCCTATTGACGTCTGTCACTGTACACACAAACAATTTTTTCGCAATAGCAAGTAAGTAGAGGTAATGGTAGGAGGAGGCCGGGGAAAGTAAAAGAAAAGCTACAAATTATATGAACGGCACTATACACAGGAAGCGCAGGGCAATAACGGCCGCTGTTGTGCACCTGTGTGTTATGCTGACTTGCTGTTTGCACATCACTTAATAGGGAGTACAGGGAAAAGGGTAGTAGAACAAGCATGTCGTGCACCACTGCTTTTGCCCAAGACCATGCCAACACTCTAGCCCTCATCTTGAAGGATATTCAGGGCGCCCGTATAGCCACACAAAGGCACCACTTGGCACCGAGTGTATCCAAGCACAAATCAGATGTCTTCTACTTTCACTTGTGTTACGCGGATCACACCAAAGGCTACACTCGTTGTCCCTGTGCTCCGTACTACTGTTGCCCCAAACTCGTTATCGTCAATTAAGTCCCGCCGTGTGTGACTAGATAAAAATCACTACAAACACGTGAGCGCTGGTAACAACCAAAAGGACACCTCTCTTTATGACGCGCTTGGAATTCGCCAGTGGGAGAGATCGACAACGAAAAACACCAAGATGCGATCACCACATTTTCCTGACTAACAGCCGTCACCACACGTCGTATGCACTGCTCTACCAACTCGTACATCACTAACGCCGACACCCAGCAGCAGCAATAACAAGCAATAATAACAATAATAATTGTGCATTAAATAGCCTGGAGAGCTCGCCAGATGCACCTTAAAGCTCTGGCGTGCTGTCACACCAAAGTTCGAAGGGCTGCCACCCGACTTCAACCCAATCACCTGCACCTCTCCGACACCAGCCGCCCAGCGCATGACAGCCAAATGAAATGATCTCTTTCACCACTATGAGCGCCTGCGTGATCCAAAAGGGTTGACAGAGCTTGATTACTGTCATTCTTTTTTCTGTGTAACACTTTCATTGTTCATTTTTATCCGATTGAACGGTTGACATTCCCAACCCGGACTTCAGCCGCTCAAAGAGACGAGCGACTAAGGCTTGACTGGACCTTTGCTTCTGTTCTTCGTTGCGTTTCCGTATCTCACGCTGCAGAACCCGCAGCTTCTCGTCTAGAATGGCACGGGAATATGTTGTGGCACACTCAATGCGATCATTTTCATATTTAGAGGCAACGCTATACCGAATCTCTAAGCATGTGGGCTTGGTGGGAGAAAAGTAAACTTCTTCAATTTCTTTCAGCAGTTTCTCTTCGCAGCCTTGCTGCGTTTGCATGTTGCCAGCATATGGGCGCTTCATCAACAAGCGCTCAGCGTCAACACATAAGATTCGCTGCTGTCGCGCTCCGTAGCGGTCGGTGCGGATTACTTCGAATTGCTTAAATGTTTGTGCCTTTTCAGTATCAATGTTTATGACAATGTCTTCCACCGGTGCTGAAATATCGGCACTCTCATCGGGTGCTCGCCCTTGTACAAGAACTTGAGTTACACCAAATCGGTGAAGGGACAGTATGGTTCGCTCCGCAATGGGCACGTCCATGTTTCCACATCCCGTACCAAAGTTGTAGTACTCGTTTATGTTCAAGTCGAGTGGGCCATATTTAATACGAAGCGACCCTGGTATGAGGTCGATACCTGGCAATCGTTTTACAATGGTTTGCTCCAGGCTCTCCGCCAACATATCTGCGGGAACAAGTACCTGCCTTTTGACGCTCTTGGCTTGTGGATCAAGCGGGCAAACTTCGACTGACAAGTTGATGTCCTCGGCTGTGGTTGGCAAGAGCTGTGTTCGCTGCGGAAAGCGGAAGAGCTGTGCTGCAGGGAGGGGCTGAACCGCGAAACACGCCAGTTTCTGGATGGGGGTATCAAGCTGGAAAGCCAGATCCTCTTCTCCAGTAAACTCATCTGCTATGTATAGTTTATAAAGCCGAGGGTTTGTCGAGAAACGGGTAGATAAGCGTTCATCCGGCACGAGTGTCTGCTGCAAAAAAGCGTTTACAACATCCACACCTCGAAAGAGGGCATGACGTTGCTGAACCGTGCACACTGTCCGCCTACCCTGCGCACTTGTAAACGTACTAAAAACACGTATCTCAGCAGCCTTCACATTTCCAGACTCTTCCCTTACTGCCGTCGCACAGGGTTGAGTGAGTTTACTGTCTGCGAGCCCAGCCTCGTAACGTGCCCGCTGTTGCTCCATCAGTTCAGCTGTGGTGAGGGTAACAACCGTTCCGAGAGGTTCTGGTGGCCCATTCCCCACGCGCGCTGTGTCGGCAGGCTTCAAGGTCTCCTTCCTTCCGTACGGCCAACTGACATGTGATTTCATCTTGTCATCACGCTGGAGATCGACTTCTGCATCAATACCCGCAAGGTTCACAGCCCAGCGAATCATCGATTGATGAATAGGAATACGCGACGTGGATATTCACCTCACCCTACCTTTCGTGAGAGGCCTGCGTGGCACGAGGGCTTCTTTACCACTGAAGATACACCTTGTTTCGAACAGAAGCGAAGCTAGCAACATACTGCAAGCAAGGAGCGGCAAAGGGAATGAAAGGTGAATGTGTAGTTAAGCACCGTGCTAATCATGACTAATGTTCTTATCGAGAATGACATTGGCTTCTCACCATAGTGAAGGATATTTATCATTATTACTCTTGCTATAGTGGATGCTCCTACCTCGTTTGAAATATACTCTCGCTCCAAGCTGCTCATACGCGGCTAGAGAAGGGGCATTTTCTTTCGCAACACGTCGACTCTCAACTTTCTATTGGTGTTGAGCGGATACACTGTCTCCCTCTACCAGGCTTTCCGTGTCACTGATGAGCCACAACTGACTGACGCCAAAGAGTGCTAATTGGCACTTTATTTTCCTCTTCCTTCAAAAAGGGGAATACCGTGCCGACTCCGAGAGGAATTACATGCAACAGCATGAACAAGGGACACATGATGCCAAGCCAGAAAGAAAGCGATCTCGCTTGTTAGGGAAGCATTGCGCGACTACGCGTAAAGTACAGTTGCGTGGAAGGCACCATCCCCCCTTTTGTCCCAAACGATTAGAGCATGACTCGGTCCACGTTTGGTTAGAAGCCGGCCGCTGTCCTTCCAGTTCGTCGGTGCCAAGCGCATTCTGACGTGCAGCATCCGTTAGCAGAACCTCGCCTCACAAGAAGAAATTAAGCCACAGATGTGATTGTCCAGTCACTTTCGCCCTCGAAAGTCACCGTTTTATTTATCCCAATAGCCGTCCCATCGATGCAGAGCACCTTGCTCCCGCTATCCGGATCGATGCGGCTCACCGTCGTGCGAAACGCGATCATCGATCCTGACTTTCTAAATTGTGTTACTTCAATGCGTGCCTCCACCTCGTCTCCAACAAACACAGGGGCCACAAACCGCAGTGTTTGACTAATGTAGACAGACTGTGGCCCCGGCAGTGTAGTTCCAAGAAGACCAGAAAACAGAGAGCCGGCCAACATCCCGTAAACCACTGGTGCCTGGAACCCAGCCGCCCGCGCGGCTTCGTCGTTCACATGTATAGGATTCATGTCCCCAACAAGTGAACCAAATGCCTTGACGTCATCGCATGAAATTATCCTTCGTATGCAAGCCATGTCGCCGATACGAATAACCTTGCCCATGTTTCTCGCTGATACTCTAGGCATGCTTAATGTATCCCAATAAAGAGAAAAGAAGATGAAACAAACATACCACATGGCACTTCAGCGCAAAACATTTGAGCACTTTAACAAAGGCAGATGCACAGGACGGACGAAAGGTGAGTTTGTCTCATATACGATTGTACTGGAGGACATTGCGCTGCATTACTTTATTCCACCGATGTTCCCAACCCCCTCTCTTGAGGTGCGTATCTGTTCCCCAGCCGGTGTAGTGGACCCGGTGGACCAGAAGGTTACCGCTGCGAACCATCTTGTTCATGGTCCAGTACGAGACATTGACGTATGGAACCCACTCCCGTGTTCCAGCAACGCCTTGAATCGCATAGTACCTATCAACATTTGCTAACCGATAATAAGGAACGTTGAACAGCCCAAACTGGTTGTACTGATAGCATGCGACCTTCCGTTGCAGCATCCTCTGCTGTGGGCGCGACACGTTTTTTGCCATCGGTTCGTCAAGCTGAGAAACAGCACGACACAGACTATCAAGCCAGCTATCTCGGAAGGACTTTTCGTACATAAGTTTACACTCCAGGACAAAGTGCGTGTGGCGCTTTGGCACATCCTGACCAATGTGCCGCATAAAGCGCACCCTGCTAGGCCATATCATGTCCTAATAAAACTCGTAATTATAAGCTTACGGCAACACAACAGTAAAAAACGAAAGCATTGTGCATTCTTATCACGCATGTTAGTCGTCTTGGACGTTTATGTAGTTGCGCACGTTATGAGTTTACGGAAAAACAAAAATATTCGAACAAATAAATGCACGATTCGCGTTACTGCCCAGCGCACCTGGGTATTTATTTGGCATCCCCCTGGTTAATTCTCGTTTCAAACGCCCTCCAGACCTCCGACGGGGGACCGCTATCGCAATATGTCCTCACAGATGTGAAGTGCAACCCGCTTGCAGACATCATCAGTGGTCTTGCCAAGATTGCACGTTTGCTCACAAAGGACCTTCGCCTTATCAACCGCATATCGAATGAAACCTGCTCCAAGCAATTCCTCGTCCTTGGCTGTGTCCAGGCCTTTGGTATGGCACATAGACACACGAGATGCCACGGCTGACGCAACGTACAGAAGTGACGCGGCTTCTCCAAGTCGGTTAAGAAGCATCTGCTGATATGGAACATGTGATCCGTTCCTCACAAAGGCTGTCTCGACCGCTGATCCAAATTTCACTACAGCTTCATCGATCAGCCCCGCATCCCTGCAGTTTTTTACAGGTACCCGATCATAGAATCCAATCGCGCGGATGAGTCTCGCCTGCATAATCTCTAACGTAGATGCCTTCTGAAACAGAAGGCCATAGTCCTCGATCCCACAACATGCGGCAGTGACATAAAAAAAGCCACATGGCCTTAAATGACTGAAAATATTTCTAGCCCGAAGCAAGCAATCACCAATGTCACGGTCCAGTGACACCAAAGCTTCCAATTCCCCAAGTAATTCGGCTGCAGCTTGCTGAACAAAAGCTGAAGTGAGAGCACACTCCAGCAAGCTGTCCTCCGCTGGCACATCCATTGTTGCTGTTAGTGCGTAGAGAACGGATTCCATCGCATATAAAGTGCTATCGATAGATGAAAAAGCAGCATAGATTTTTTGTTCTCCTGGTAGCTTGTGGAGAATCCTAGACACACGTTTCACGATGCCCAGAAGTAGCGCTGAGTAAAGGTGTTGCTCTGTGAATAATGCTATCATAACATTTTTGAAGCCTTCACCAACAACTCCAACAATGTCCGAAACGGGTGTGCTCTCAAGAGTAATGCAGTCCTCCTCGACTTTGAGTCCTGCCGCTTCCCTGGAGCAGATGAAAAGGGTGCCACGCCGTGATACAACTGCACCTTCCTCAGTTGATGCCTGGGTGATTGCCTTGGCCAAGACCAAAAAGTGTGTCGCTTCCGCTGCCCCGAAGCAATGCTTTTTACCCGTCAGGGTGTACCCCCCCTCCTGAGAAAGTGTGGACTCCGCGGAGATCATACTGATGTCGCCTCCAATAAATGGTTCTTCAATAGCCCATCCCATTTTAATCGTTCCATCGGACATCGACGTCAAATATTTACCCTTCAATTCTCTGCTTCCAACGGTTGACAAGAGAGAGGTGCAAACACCACTATGTTGCAAGGCCGAGAGCATGCTCTCGCAACAACCGGCACCGAGTTCTTCATTTATAAGTGCATGTGCTGTGTTGCCAAGACCTAAACCACCATACTCTACAGCTATTCTGGCACCAAACAGATTGCCTGTACTAACACTGTTGCTTCGAAGTTCCTCAAGAACTAAGCGCAGATTTTCCTCTTCTTCAATGCTGAATTTCCGACATGGGTAGGGAAACATTTCAGCGGGGACTATTTTATAATGAAAAAGTCCCGCGGCATATGAACTTGAGTGACGTGCTGGCGCCTGCCCCCAAAACGTTACTAAGCGACGCATGATCGATCGTTAAAAGCCAGCAGAGCCTCTGTGCCCGAAGTTTCCACTCTTTGCTAAGTTGTTATTAGACGGTTGCTTGTTATGTTGGAGCAATTACCGTGGACGTTTAACGGTTACGTATGCACGTGAAGTAGAAAAACAACAACAATCCCCTAATAAGTGTTCACGTTGACGTTTACGGGTACGTGCGATGTCCAAATAATAATGACAATAATGATAGTAATAATCAGAACGTGCACGTGGCAGCAGCAAAGGAAGTAGAATAGTGGGGAAAAAGGTACGAAAGGTACAAGGACAGAATGCATTATGAAAGGAGTCCAGCAGTAAATTGGACACATCAATAACTGGAGATGGCCAAGTGCTCCTGGTTCGGCGCTTATTGACGCTAGGGAAAGGAGTAATTGCCACTATTATAGTGCCATCATTATTACGTGACACCATTGACTTTAATTAGTACTTACGAGTACAGTTAGCTTGCTGTAAAAAATTAGCATTCACTATTTGGTGCACGAGAGTTTACTGTCGCCATTACTCGTTGTTCGAAAAACGTCAGAGACCCTAAATGGTAACGTTGTCCACTTTGGAAACACACGTTTGAATAAGTCCATGCAAATAAGGTCGTGTTGCATCACCTGTTCATTGAGAACAGCCTTAAACATACCATGTGTTCCCACTGGCTTTGTAATTTTCCCGCATCTTCCCAGACGCGTGCGTAGGTCAACGGGCTGAAACCAACGCACGTCTTCCTCGTTAAAAAACATGTATTTCACTACGATTTGCTTTTTATGAATAGCAGCTACCCGCCCGGTGAGAACTACGCGTTTCAATATCAGTGTGTCGGGATTTGGCGGCATGGCACTTCCAAAGCACATCATGTGCAAGGAGTCGCCCTCCCTCTGCTCCTCCAGGGATGGAACCTCGAAGAGGAGCAGAGGACATGGTTGATATGAAATTGGCCCAAAAAAACTGGCCATGCAGAACGTTTCGCTCGGTTGGAAAAAACGCTCCATCTTTGTGCGACCCGTCATCGTGAGATTGCTGAATAGAGGAGACACATAAAACTTACGGAAGCCAATGTGTGCGAGCATAGGACTTTTGGACTTTATTGCTTCCGTACATTCCAGGCTCCTCTGAATCTTAAAATGCAGAACCGACCACTTCTGCTCGTGCTCCAGCTGGCCCGAAGCAATGATGTAGCCATTCTCCAATGCACCTTGCCAGGCATCTTTCGTAACGCCCACGAGAGTGATGTACACATACTGACCTATGGCAGCCGGCCCTTCAGCACATTTTGACAGGGCCGCTTCACGAATTCGAGTGATCGCTTGGAGTTTGTATATGTAAGCGTAATGATGAGGAAGGTTTTCAGTCGGATCCCATTTACTCGCTTGAAAACTCTTAAGGCCACGGTACTTCGCAAATCTCTGTCTCGCGGACAAATTGAATGGCGTGTCTACCATATCAGGATTCCAAGCCTCTTCTTCACTTTCTTCCCTCAGCCGCTGCACCTCTGCCGCACGCTCTTCGTCCGTCATTCTCTCTAACCGAACTATGTCTTCCGCCTTCAGGAAGTCCATTGCTGTTCTAGAAGTACCACGGGACAAGAGATCTGACGCAGCCAATTCATCATCTTGAAAACCATATTGGCCACCATCTGCAAGTGGCGGTTCCCCCTCCGCATGTTCACTCGCGCTTCCCACTTCTTCCTCCAATTCATACCATGCCGCTTGATATTCAGAGACACCCTCTGGGACCCTTACTTTCTTCACTCCTAAAGACTGGTGGTACGCCACATCCTCCTCAGTAGGTCCGTCCGTTTCATCAAGCGTGGCATTTGCTTGTATATGATCTAAGGGCTCCCGCTGCTCCACTCTCGAAACGTCTATGAACTGGGGGTCTTCATCGTTCGGGTCCGCAAGAGAAATACTCTCAATCTGATATGTCCCGTGATTGGTGATATGGATCAATTGCTTTGCCGACAGTGGCATACCCCGCAGGTATCCACCAATGACCAACTTTTGATGCTCCTCCAAGTATGCACCATGCTCTGCTACAAGGTAGGGATGTTGTCGCGCCACAGGATGGGGCGCAGTCTTGTAACTTGAAGGTGACGCAAAAGCGAGTCATAGTCGCTATCCTCTACAACAGAAACCACTTTTGTCTCATCTGGCAGGACGGACAAGAAATATCGCTGATGAACCTTTAGAACTTTGTGCTGCTGCTTTTTGCTGAAAGTATCCAGGTTTTGTAGGACTACAACGACACTAGGAACCCCTTGGGCGTTAATAGTGGCAATAAGCTCTCTCGTGAAGTCCGTAATGCACAATCCAACGTCGTGGAACCATGTGGTTGTAGCCACCGACTCGGCACCATACTCCTCATCTACGTCACCCGGAGTTTCTTGCATCTGACGAATTGTGTCTTGAACCGATTGCGACGTATCCAACACGAGAACTAGTAGATCGGATACCTTCGCCACATCAACACAATACTGAAGGTTGAAGTTATTCTCTGTCATGAACGTGAACGCCGTCTTTCTTTCCCTCGAGGTCACTGTAAAGGGGAAGCACGTGTCTGGAAGCTCGGCACCCATGTTCTGACAGAGACCTCGAACTACCAGATCTGTATTTCCAGACTCATTTGCTGGTACTACTCCAACGACACGGGGTATACCATCACTTCCCCCTATTCGTTTCAATTGTAGAGCCTGAGTCATCTTTTTTTTCCGATGCGCCACCGCGGCTTGTAGCCGTCTTTCTTTTGCTTGCATAGGGTGAATTGCCTTCACTCCACACAAATGTGATCCAACTGGACGACCCTTCGTTTTGCCAGCCAGGGCATGATTCGAACTAAAGCGCTGTTTGTGTGCCTTGTTGCGCCCCATGGCTATATTCTAGTGGAATTCACGAAAACTACTAGGAGAAAGGAACATACATAACAATAAAAAAAGAAACAATCACGAACGCCTCTACTATAGTGAAAGGCACCACATCTTTTTCCCCATCATCAGAAGCCAGCCAGCCAGCCAGCCAGGCGGCCAGCCAACCAAAAAAGATGTTTGTCACGAAAACTGGACGTCACTCTTAGCGTAAAGGTAGCCACACCACCACTCGGTCCCTCACTGTAGTACGTGCAGCCACTGCGCGCTGGAAACAAAAAAAAAACGTACCAAGTGCATGTTGGCCCACAACATCGCCTATAGTGCCTAAAGACAAAAACGTAGCCAATTCAAATCCGCCGAACACTTTGTCCCATAATACACTGAGATGATTGTCACTGCTTCAGAACGAACCATAAGGCGTCGAGTGTGAGCCAAACAATAAAAAATTCACGTGAACGACTGGGTGCTTGGCACAACCCAGCGGTCAGTGTGGGAATTGGAAGCACAGGCACAACCAACACACCTTATGATAATTTTGTGGTGGGGAGTTTGTAGCACAAGATACTTCTTCTGAGAAGACATGCCAGCAACTAGGCATCAACAATTGAAATCAACCATTCCTCACATCTCTCAAATCTAGTCATCATTCACAGCGCTTTGTGTGATAAGCCATAGGAACATAAAATGCTAGTTCAGTAAAGAACGATGGCTTTATGATGCGCATGCATGAGACAACAGATATTTGGTCTACAGCACAAACCATTACCGGCGACGCCAGGGTCTAGTGCTCCGTCCAGGAGAAAAACAGACTCATACATTACCTTGGTCCAGCAGGATTGAAGCGGGCAAGAGGCTGACGGTTACCAGAGAGGAAGTATGCAGCACCAGTGGCACTCTCGGGTGAATGATATCGTTCGAATACTTTCCTACACACGTGGGCCGTGCTACGTTAGAGGCACTGCGGTTCATGATGCTTATCAGTACGGACGTCAAGCGCAGCTGGGGTACTCACTTGTCGAATCGACGCTAGAAGAGTGTGACCTTCAAGAAAGTAGAAAACGTCCTCGACATTCCGACCCTGTAATCAACGCAGTCCGCTTCAAGGTTTTGCTGGGGGAGGTGGGGGCGGCATCGAAATCGCATTTAACGTTGCCTGCTGGTTTGCATGGCCTCAGCAGCAGTCACAAGTTGAGCGGTGGACGAATACAATAAAAACGCATTTCGGAGTACACACGCATGAATAAGCTATCCTTTCACTGTATGTTGAGCACTTCCAGTACATTTAATCTAGGGGTGCGAAGGGCACCGCGGTTTGCATCCGACTGATTGTATGAATCCTTTTTGCCAGCGCAAACCAACCCCTGTCCCTCCATCACACTCCACTCACCTCGCGCAAGCCGTCAATGGTAGCCTATACATGTAAGCGATGCAAGAGACACTTTTCAGCCGTTCTTTATAGCCCGACGCAGATAATGTTTTCATTACACGACCGTCCTAGGCACCATCAAAGTAACGACACGCTGAGCTCCCTGTGCCGTGTCACCACCGACTACTGTCATTCTTGCTCACTACGCGGCCCTCAATGGCCCATCGTTGTGGTGCCACACAGACTCAATGTAGAAAGTGCATTGTAGACATCGAAATGACGCTGGCATGCTTCCTCGTCTTCAGTGAATTTTCTCGCTCCCAAGCGTGGAGTATATTGGTCTATTCCTTCCTCATTTCTAAGCGCTCTGAAAAAGAATGTGCGCATGGGCGAGTGGAAGGGAGTGGGCAGAGAGAAAAAGTGAGAGAATTCGAGGTTCCGCGCTAGAACAACAACAACAACAAAATCAGATGCGAACATCTTACCAACATTGACGTTCATGAGGGAGGGATATGCACAACAATGGAAATAGCTTATATGGAACACTTTTTTGCTGGTCACTGGAAAATTGTTTGGCCGCGGCAGGTGTTTACACTCCTGTCATGGTGTTATCTACCGTTAAGTTAAATGAGATACGATGCTAACAACAGTTTAATATAGTTTTAATTGTAAAAGTCACAATAACAGTTGCACGATGATACCGAGTTAATAAAGATGCAGTTAACGAATATCATTATGCGGTACAACTAAAAGGCCTAGAACACGAACATTAACTGAGAATGGCATGCCTTGCACGTTCTGAGCCGTCCGCATCTTCCCTTTCTCAGGAATGACTCATGCTTAGTGCTTCGCCTCCGGTGGAGAATGCACGGACACATGAGTGCAATTGGAATAACATTAGTAAAACAGAAAGGAATACAGTAGTGTTTTATAAATGATAGCACAATGAAGTAGGTTCCCCGGTCAGTTGTAACACTCAACTTGTCTCTGGGGGAAACTACATAAAATTAGGAAACGTGCATTCTTAAAATGTTCCCGCCAGCAGGCGGCAACATGTGTATTGAAAAGAAAATTTAAATTTGCATGGTGGTGGTGGGTGGGGGGTATAGTGACAACAACATAAGGTAAATCGAGACATTAAACCTAATCATCACGCTTGTTATGGGTAGTACACTACTACCGAATTCCTAAGATACAACAGCGAAAGCCTTCTTGGCCATGGGTTAAGAAAGGTGTGTTTAAATGTTTAAATTGAACGTCTTAAAAGTCCGAAATATGGGCGCGATTAGTAACCAAAAAGCGGCCCGATTGGTAAGAGGATTCATCTGGGTTTACAATTGGTCTCCGCTCCCTTAACCTAAAGGAACCCTTAGAGTTAGCCAGTGGCAGCTGACCAGATTGTGGTGGTTGTTCCAAAGACAACAACGACGACTCCAATAATAAGTAGTGCATAGGCCCCAAGGTACTGGATGGTACTTATCTTTCCCCAAGTGAAACCACCTGCGTACATCAAAAAGAGTGAAGGAAAGATGAAGCCCACTGCTCCCCCAGCAATTGATCCTGCAAAACCAAAAACCACATTGATTTTTGGAATGAACAAGCCTGCTGTTAGGGAAAGCACCGCAATGCTAATGACGACAATGCAGTGCTTCCAAAATTTGAGTGCGACCGTATCCCATCCAAGAATACAGTACAACGCGTTACGGCATGCCATACATAGTAGAGCATATGAGGAGCATAGTTTCAGAAACACTCCCACGTATCCCACCATCACCTCAGATTGGTCAATCGGGTTGTACAACCTCAGGATGGACCCAGTTGCACCGCTTCCAAAGTCGAGATAACCAAAAACACAGGTCAAGATGTATAATATACAACACAACCCCAAGCCTATGATAGCTGAGAGTGTCATTTTGTATACAGACCTATCGACCATGTCAAAGTAAATTTCATATGCAGTAACCTGGCATATGAAGGCAAATACGAATACACCTAGGCCTTCAATTGCCCTGTTGCCGTCATTGAATAAAACAACTGCTGCATTTTCATCCCTTGTGACGCTTACATTTTTCACGTTCTCTTTCAAGCCGTGCGTGCATGAATGGACGACAACTAAAAACACAACGTACACCATGAATAGAACAGCGAATGTTGATACATACCGCAACGTATCGATGTTCCTGGGAATTACAAGCGGTAGCATTATAAAAAACCAAATAGCGAGTGTAATCAGACGACTTCCAGAAAGACCCTTTACAAAGTCAGATGCGTTACTGTTTCTGGTGATGGAACCGACTATATCATGTACAGAAATTACGTATGCCACGCATCCACTGAAACCAAGGAAAACGCGGATACCAGCGAGAATACGCGATGCACAGCGACCGAGCAGCGCCCGAGCTACACCTTCGTAACTGTAGACACGTGAACGGTCTGCAGCCACTGCAAGTATGTAAATAGAAAATACCGATAAGCCGAAGACAAGAAGAAGGTATAATATAGCGACGACAAGTCCGCTGCTATTGGCAGCGGCTGGAAGACCAAAAATACCAGCGCCAATAGTAGTCGATGCCAAATTGAATGCACTACCAGCGACACTTCCAGGCGGTAAAATCGTGGCAAAAAGTAGAAGAATTTTAGCAAAGAAACCAGTTTTCTGAGTAGCGGGTTCATCTGATTCTTTTGCATCAGTTGTCAATCGTTTGGATGCTTCATTGTCACCAACTGGAGCCAACGGCTCAGAGTGCCTTTGTTTAGTTGCCATTGTTAAACTTTTTTCGATGCATTAAAAGAAGTTTAAAAAGAAGAGTGTGAAGTGAAGAATAAAGCAGTTTCTCTCTTTCTTTTTTTTTCTTTTTCTTTTTTTTTCAGGGATACGGCGGTAGGAAATGGGAAAAAAAAATTATACAAGGGTACAGTAATTATGGACAGTTATGGACAATCAGTATTTTGAAAGACTGGCAGAAAAAGCACATACTATTAATACAAGTCGTTGTAATGCCTCACCAAATGTTCCCGACGCAACGCTGGAGGTTTAATAGAAAGTGACAAAGCCCCTTATTACATTAGGAATTAATGATTGCCCTGAGGCAATACAATACCTAAATCCCTTTTGAGAAATATTTACAAATGTTGTCCATTATGTTATAAAAAAATAATACCTCCATTAATCTATAATAAACAGGGGGTAAGTGATTAGAAAATGAAAAATACGTGCAATATTGAAAATGCCCTAAGAACGTCTTGTAATCTTTAGTAAATGCGTAGACGATACGTATCGTTTGTTTTTTATGCATTGGACCTACATAGTCATAGAATTTAAAACAACATTAAATTCTACGGCTGTGGAAGACATACTTTTGTCTCAATTATGCATACGGATACCCACATATTGGGGGATGAAGTGTAAGACGCAGATAGAAGGATGATTTATTCTCTTATTTGAAGCATTGCAGATGTTTAGTGATGAAAAGTGGATCTGAGTGCTGTCGCCTTGGAGGATTGTGAAGAACTGGTGTTCGAATACAAGAGGACTACAATTGAGCAAGGAAGCCTACTGACCGTTCCATTAACATTTGCGTGTAGAAAAAAAATATAAAATACGCAAAACTAATGAAAACAATGCGGATTTCAGCACTAAATGGGGACTTTGTCTAAGTGATATGTCCGTTTGATACAAAAATAACAATATATATATCAAATGAAGTAAAAATTGAATAATGTTTGTTACGGTGTGCGCCTGATGATACTGAAAAATTGCGTAATCAAAAAAAGTAACAAAAAAATAAAAAAAAAAATAAATTAAAATTAAAATACAAAGAAATTAAATAACTTCTTTCTTAAAGGGAAATTGGCTCAATTGTTGCATATTTTAACACAATGGCTGATCATAAATTCTCGTTATAACGTTGGAGTGTTAATGCACAAAGTTCAAAAATAGGAACATAACACATCCTTCCATCATTACTGTAATTATTTCCTCGGCCTTCTTTACTCCATTTTCTACTCTGTTTGCCAAAGTATCAAATTTTATTTTAAAACGAGTTTAACCATATCCAGATATTTAATTTACAATTGCTCTTGGTAATCTAATCGTGCTGTAACTGCAGTTCACTTCGTTAGTTAATTTGTATATAAAACTGGTCACATACAAATAACAAAAACAAGAACCAAAAACAAAATAGAAAAAAAAAATACTCATAGAACAAGAAACGTTAAGTTATTTAAATTAATATACAATAGTTCTCTTTTGTCCGAGAATTGATGTTGCAGTATAGGTAATTACGTAATAAAAAGGATTATAGATAACAACCACTTGCCATATATAAGCAACAAAATAACTGATATAGTTGTTACACCGACGGTGCGTGATGTGGGAAAAAATAACAATAGATTTGTTTACGCTATTTTATTATCTCACAAAAGTTTACAAAGTAAGGCCAACATGAAACACTGCATCGTAATCTATATGCAAAGGCAAAATAATTAAATGTGTAGAATAAAAATCCATTACCGCTACTTCAAAGAGGAAATAAATAATTTAATTAACTTATCAAATTATCAAATTCTCCTAATTACATGTTGTGAACACAGAATGCAACTGTATAAATATTCTAGAAGGTATGACAGAACATATCTCCACGATGTGTACTTACGTGTGAACACTCCAATAAATAGCATTGGCATTTATAGCAATATTTTAACGGTTTCCAACACCATTGTTAGTAAAACAAGACGTATAAATTAATACGTACATACATATATACGGGGCAACGCAGCAAATACACGACCGCTGGTAAAAGGGTACATCTTATTAACTATAAATCAATCAACATTGCGAATCATTCAACGTTAAAAGGTTTTGTGAAAATTCAACTAATCATCGCAGCTATAGGTATTGAAATTGAAAGGAAAAAGACAAATACTGACCTATGGCAGCAGTAAAAATCAATATATTGATTAAATACAAAATTAATATTGCACAGAATCTGTGACTAAGTTTGAGCTGATGAACAAATGATTAAATTATTGCTTTTAATTAATTTATTTGTTCATTTATTTAAAACAAATTACCGAGGTTAAAAACAATTATAGAAAGGTGAGTACACCATTAATTATTTACAACCAAAATAAAACCTTTCATTTCTAAGAGTTTTATGATATTTTTTTGTTCCGTTCATCAGCTTTAAACAAATAGAATCTCTACGATTTTTTGACAAATTCATGATATTTGTTTAAAAATAAAAGAGGAGAATAATTTACCGAATTTTTGTTTTTATTGTTGTAAACAGGAGATAATTACTAATGTCATTATTTTAAAATAAATTCGGCATAAAACTTAATGAGCCATACATCGAGCATATAATGATAATTAGTGAATTTATTGATATTGCTAAGTAGTGGAAAAATATATTCATACTACAGCTTTAGCTATAATAATAATAATAATAATAATAATAATTATTATTATTATTATTAAATAGTAACGCAACTTTTTATTATTCCGAAGGATACATGCAACAAAGGTTCAAATTTGCGAAGCCCTGTTGTGCACAAAAACAAAAATAAGACGCGGTTTTCCTTTAATAGGTTTTTTCTTCTACTTCTTTGTTTAAAAAATGTATAATAATTGGTTGTCTAAAGTGCTAACTATAATATTATAGCATAACCTCATAATGCAAATAGAAAAGGAGAAGCAAAAAAGTAAATAAGTTTTACACAGATTGATAAATGGAAGTAGTTCGCTTAAATAGGTTAATATTGTCGTATTAAAAAATAGTGCACTCTCGCTAGAATAGTCGTTCAGTTGTAATTACATTGCGGCTTAATATTAGTTGAGAAAAAAATAAAATCAAAACACCATTAGCTTTTTATCACAAGCTAGAATAATCATAATCATTTCCTTTCCTTCCTTCTGTAAATCCTCTAAAAGAGTCACTCATTACACCTCCGAGTTTCTAACAAACGTATTAAATCTTTCCATGGAACGTTTTTCCCACTAGATAGCCTCGCACTTATCACTTCACCAATTGTTTCCTTAATAATATGAAAGATTTTTAATTTGGATTCCACTCTTTCTATTTCACTTTGATGATATTTTAACGTTTCACACACAATTTGCCCACAGGAATGCAAAACATCTAAATAATCGTAATAGGTATTATCAAGTGGAAATGCCTTTTTAAACCTACACCAACTAAGATGGTGTGAAGAACCCACTGCTTTCATACTAATAATTTCTATTTGAACGAATGAACGCAACCCCATTCCCAAATTTCCATCTTCACTTTGACAAAAAGAAGAAGTTACAATTTCTTCGAAAAGTTTAACTTGTTTTAATTCTTTAGAGCATCTCTCGTAAAGTTTAGACGCTTCAACATTTGGGGCATTTTGTAATAGGCGTCGCACACATTCTTCATATGTCCTAATCTGTCGCATTAATTGCAATGAATATAACTTTAGTGTATTAAATGAATTTTGTATGCAATTTGCCCTGCAGGAGAGGGGGGTACAACATTCAGTACGCTCAGGGGCCTGGGGATCTGAACTTGTAAACGTTGCGGCCACATTCGGCATATCTTGACTTGTGTTTCCCACGTTCTGCGAGCTTTGCATTATAAGAGCAGCGCGTCCAAAGTTGCAACCAAAACGTGGAAATGGCTCGCCTGTGGCGCTTCTTGGATCATATAATGTAAATGCTGGCGAAGGATATTCCGAAAAGCTTTCACTAAGCGCCAAGCGCTGCATCTCCTTTAGCGCTAATCCCCGAAAAGCGAAGGGTGCCGTTTCACTATTTGTCATAAGAAGCTGCCTCCACAAAGCCATGCTCACCGACTCTTCCCTCCAGGCGCGCGAGACCAAGCCACATTGAAGAAGATCACGCGCGGGCAGAAATTGAAATACTTGCCCAATAAATGCCGTTATAAAAGGACGTCGATTTTTACGTGCGGGCGGTGGTGGCGGACTCGGGATGCCATTCATTTGCTCTCTATTCCTTTGTGGCAGGCTAGGAGGCGATAAATGCGCCTAACAGTTGCAGGCGACAGGGCCGAGGATAATTTGTAAAAATTTAGTCTTAACAGTTATCTCGACAGTAAGGAGTTCACTTTTTTCGCAATGCCCCTCGGTTGCATCAGGCATTCTTCACATCACATTGTGGGGTAATATTCTTAGCCGTGCGGAAATATTGAATTAGCTTAGCGGCCTTCTTCGCCCAGTTGCGCGAATACGCGGCGTTCTATTCCTGGTATCCCGATTCAGGCATGCTATGTTTTTCCACCGTGGCCGTGACCGAGCCCTCGCCTTTAACCGATAAGTGAAAGGCACCCTTGACGACTCCGCGGGCGTTCTCCGCGGCGGCTGTATAGTTGACCGCCCACGGGCGCGTGTTTTCACATTGCTAAAATTAAAATTTCGCGATGGGCATTGTGAAGGAGTTCCTTTTCGAATTTGGCGCGCTTTGAACGCGCAAAATTTAAGTCCGTGTGGTCAGCCCAGTTCATTTTGTTAATGTTGACACTTGCTACTGTCAGTATTTTTGCACTCGTAGATTTTTGTGCTCTGCTCCTTCTTTGTATATGCTCTTTTTAAACTTGCTGACGCTCTTTTAAAGGGGCTCTATATTTTAAGCACCAGTTTCATCTGAAGGACTGTAAGCGGTAGCTTTTGTTCGTTGCATGTGAGTTTGTAAAGCATCTCGCGCCACACACTTCGTTAATGAAGTTTCTAACACACATTAATGCTCAAGTTGTACTAGCGCGCGGATTTAAATGAAAAGTTTCCCTTGCGAGATGCGGCCTTGTTCTCCTTTTGTACTTATTGTGGAGATTTTGCAGATTTTAACATTTTCAATTGGCCCCTTATTATTCTTTTGAAAATGGGGTAATATGGTTATTTTTATTTATTTTTCCCCTTTGACTTCACATTTAAAATTTATACTTTTTAAAATTTCAGATGATGGTCGATGAAGAGCGACGTGTTTTTTCAAAATATATAGAGGATATCAGTCGTGCACAGCGTCACCAGATTGCTGATAGGATAGAATTGTTGGCAAAGCATCAAAGTCGGTCTTGGCATTATTTTATTGGTTGCTTGGCATTGACTACAACAACGGTTATGGGTGTGTTTAAATTATTTGGTCCTCGTCACATTTTTAAAAATAGTATGTATTACTCTAGGCCACTTCCACCTGCAATTAGTATGGGAGTTATACTTTATGGCATACTGTTTACATGCCGTGGCATGTTGATGCGCAATCGTATTTGTATTATGATGGAGGATTATGAGTACGAACTAAAACGTATAAAGGCGCATCATTGCCAAGAGGGCGTTACACAACTCGCTTGGTTACAATTTGTTTCAGATCAGTTAAAGCAGGGCGCCGAGCACAGATTCGATTTTGATAAGTTACGAAAAATTTAATCTTTAGGAAATTACCTACCCCTCCTTACTTTTTACCTGTTCTCTTTTTATTTGTATTATTGTTATTGTTTGCTTTCTCTTTTCACAATATTTATTACAGTTGTATTAAATAAATTGGTCGTTATCGAGTTAGAAAATATATGTAGAAAACAATCATAAAAGGGGTTGTACATTTCATATGATTTCATTATATATAGTTATTAAATGCGAATAACTAAAAAATACAATATATTTAATTTTCTTTTTTTTTTAAAAAAAAGAGTAAAAAAAATAATAATAATAATAATAATAATAATGAAGTTTCAAAAATGAATAAATAAATAATTTAATTAAAATAGAATAGCATAAAAAATAATAGGATAAGAGTAAGGGTAAATCAACAATAAAAATAACAACAACAACAAAAAGAAAAAAAATTGTTATATTCATTCATATCAATTCCAATCATTTTCTTATTCCAAATACTTTTGATTGCAATATTTTACGTCTAAAAGGCATAAGACCATAAAGTATTGGAGTTATTTCGTTTTAGGTGATGAATGCGGCACAAGAAGTTACTTCAGATGCCCATTTAGAAAAGGTTTTAGCGTTTTACTTGGACGGAATTCCCATGCCTTTCATTGAAATTAATCCAGATGTTGCATTCGGTGAAACATTTGGATTTAGTTCTTTTGGCATTCGACCAGATTACACCGGGGAAACCGAGCTAGTTGAATTTCCAGAATATCGAGAAAGTCCTCATTTTTCCGCCATATGTCTTTGGAAAAGCAAGATGGCATCTCCTAGCTCGCGAATTGGTTCTCACTTTTCTCCTTATGTAGGCACTTTTTGTGCGAGCGGAAAAGAACACTGCCTAATATCGTTGCTTCAGATTAAACGACGATCTCTGAGAATTCCCTTGTGTACATGTATTAAAAAAAAATCAAAAATGTCCCAAAATGGTAATTCATCCTTATCATTAATACTTGAGTTGTACGAAGAGTTGTCGAAAAAGTACATCTTTCATGATCGAGAAAGTCTGAGACGAATTGTGATTTTGGCCACTCAAGGTGTTCCGTCAGATTACAAATATGTTGTTGAAACAACTATCCTAGAAATCAAAAAAATGTATCTTCAGGCGTGTAGTAGAGCTATATATGAATATCTGGACAGGAGTTCTCTTTTTCGCCGGATGATGGCACCACTGTGTTTGCGTAATTTTGACGCTACATCAAGCGGTTTTTGTGGAATATCCTCACAATCCGATTATTCTCTTTGTGGCAAGTTTGAAGGGTTTGGTTCTTCTTTGTCATTTATGCAGAATTCGTTACTTTGGGGCACAAAAACTAGGATTTTCTTCCTCAAACTCCAAAATCTGTGGATAAATCATTTTGAGAAGCTTGCTATTTTTAATACAACCACAACCAATTGGCTAACGAGCGCCAATGATTATCTTTTTCAACTCTCAAGTTCTCTGAGAGCAGCATTTACGCGAATACGAATTGAATTTTACACTCAAACCGAACGAATATTATTCAGTGTTTTTCCTGACTATAGCAGTATCATGATGATGAGTGCCAAAAAACTAAGAGATAGCGATTATTGGAGATTGTTTTTAGCAGCGCGGGTTTTTCTGACTAATCGTATTAGGGAATTAGTGCATGATTCATTGGCTGATCTAGTATTATTTTTTTCTTCTGGTGGTGAATCTATTATTTCTCCGGCAGCTGCAAAAAAAATATCGCTTATCGAAGTTAGTCTTGTCGTTGGTGGAAGCGGCTTACCAACTTCACCTACGTTCGCGGAACTGCGTTTTGGTGTTGCAGATCTTCTTGACGAATTGATTGACACAGCAAACGGTCTTCCTACACCGGAGGTTGTTATTATGCGGACCCTTGATTTCGAAAGACAATCTTTGGATATGTTTACTACGGATAACTTGCCTTGCAAGGCGTCGTTGATAAAGTACTTTAA
Organism: Trypanosoma vivax; assembly: GCA_021307395.1. NCBI lineage: Eukaryota > Euglenozoa > Kinetoplastea > Trypanosomatida > Trypanosomatidae > Trypanosoma > Trypanosoma vivax. The sequence goes on from SOPI01000326.1 coordinate 1,379,368, forward strand.
TGCCGCTGGTATTGTAGTTGAAGATTTAATTTCCAAGTACTCTTGCTTTGCAAATCTCCCTTCTGTGAAGGGTCTGTATTTTACTCGAGTTCCAAAAGAATCAATAGTCAAGCATATAAACATACTTCAAGAAGGGATTTCAAATATTAAAAGGGTATCACCTGATATCGTGTTTTGTGGTTGCTTTGCGATCAATTGCAGTGAGTTAAAAAAGTGGTATACTAAACAGTGGTCGTCATATTTGGAGAGCTTTTTGGTTTCCATACAGAAGGATTTGTTGTCATCCGTTCGATTGTCCGTAGAAAAGTGTCGTCAAGGTAATGATCGTTTACGTGTAGAGCCAAATAATGTAGAGGAACTTGAAAAGTTACAATCAGCAATAACGTATGCGGAATCCTTATCTAAGCAAGTTGAAAATTCAGAATGTAAAGAGATTTTAGAATGTTTCAATTGCTTGGAAAACCTTTTTGTTCCTATCGATTCCCAACTCTACGAAACAGCTGTCGAGTTGATGCGGTGTCCCGGAGAGCTCTCCATTCTTGCATGTAGAGCGAAAGAAATATGTTTTGAACGCAAGCCATTTATGAACGATAAGTTGATTGAGTATCGTTCTACTATACACGAAAAAATAGTGTCAATGCGTAAAAGCGTCACTGGTTTGCTAGACTTGTTCAGTGTTGATGTCAGTGACGTATGCACACATACGTGTCGCGAGCTTAGAGTTGTGGCTGATGAAATTACAAAAAGTATTGAATATGTGTTTTTTTGTGAAAAGATTCTCCAGATCGAACAAGTTGATTCCTTTGAGGTTACTCGTCCTTTGCTCAGGATGTTTGATGTGCTTGAACAGTTTTGGTCTGCAGTATTTGATTCAACACTCGTCAAGGACTATTACAGCATGCCTGTCAACAGCATCAATACGGTGAAAGTAATGGACAACGTCCGGAGATGTAGGCGTCTTTTGCATTCTGCTACCCGTTCACTTCGTGCGTACCCGGGATTGTTGCAGCTGGGTCGTCAACAGGAACACGCATTGGCTGAATTTGAATCATTAGAAACCCTCTTGACTTACATTACAAGTTCTGGATTGCGCAAAAATCAGTGGAAAGAAATTGGTCGTGTCATAGGCTCTAAGTCGGATAAAAATTTGCAGATTGACTCCAACACAACACTCAAACTACTTCTTGAAAAAGGGATCACTGACCACATTGAAGAATTAAAGCTTATCGTGATACCTGCTCGCATGGATTTTGAGTCCGAAGACACGCTGGGAAACATTAAAAATGAAGCACAAAGAACACGCTTCGTTTTTAAAAACTCCGAATTGGTAAATGATGTTTCCGTTCTTTCTCCTCAATGCATGGATGATATCCTTATTCTACTAGAATCTTTTCTTGTCCGACTTCGATTTGTGCGTCAGCGTGAAACTATTAGTCCATATGTTTTGAACGCCGTTCGTGAATTGGAGGGTGCGGTCGACAAAACTCGAAGGACATTGCTTATGTGGGCCAACCTAGAAAAAGATTGGATAGAGATGATGTGTTTCAATAAGACTCTTGCAGGCACAGATGAGGATTCAATACCAGCTTATAATACTCGAGAATGGAAGTTTATAAACGAAAAACTGGGTTTACTGAATGCTGTATTCAAGGGTCTTGCAACCACTTTACAGAAACCTCAGTATACGCTTTTCACAGCTATGTTCCAAGAGAATATTCAAGATCAACTAAATATAGCAAATGGAATCTTGGGGGATATTAAAGATGTTGTTTTAAAACTGCTTGATGCGAAACGAGAAATTTTTCCTCGTCTTTACTTTTTGAATGACGAATCCATGTTGTTATTTCTTTCTGTTACAAACGTGTCAAAGCTACGGAAATTTCTTACGTTTTTGTACGATCGCGTGTGCGATGTTGGGTTTGATGGTAATATTATTACTTCGTTCATAACAGTTGATGGTGCCGTACTAAAAGCAGATACGCCATTAACATTGTCGCCACTATCTTCTGAAAGGTGGTTAAATTTATTCGATGAAACACTTCGTTCCTCATTCATTCGAGAAATACGTAGCCGTGTTGAAACTCATTACCATTCTGACACTATGACGTGGCTACGCGACTCATGTGTGCAGATTATCGATGTTTCGCTGCGTATTATTTGCTATCGGGACCTACGTGAAGCCCTCTCTGTTGGTGGTCTCGCAGGAGTAAAAGCATTTATGAGACGCTTGAGGGATCTGTTGGAGGAATTCATACGCCTTGCTAACGCATCTCTAGAAATGGAAGAGGAGCGCGTTCTTGTTAGCGCAATAACATTGCTGTTGAACTTACTAAGGGAGGTTAAGATTACCATAAAGTCAGGCGTTGAAACAATTGAAGATCTTGACAGCACTGGAATGCTGCAGACGCTTATGGAAAATGATGAAATATATATTCAGACCCTTGGCTTTCGCTTTTCTTATGGCATGGAATTTTTGGGTAACTACAGTCTCCCTATATTGACACCCGAGTACGTAGAAAAATCGCTATATAGTGTTCTACTGTCGTTTAAAGCTCTGTACTGGCCTATTATGGTCTATGGTGCTAATGAGAGTTCCAGGGTCGAATTTTGTGCCCATTTTGCGGGACGTTTCTGTTGGACTATTCAATGTCACCAGGCTCTCACGGTGGACTGTGTATTGCGAGGTTTGAGGGGTTGTTTGGGTATAGGTGCAGTTTTTTGTTTGTGGGAAATTGACCGCCTTAAAAAGGATATTGTTAAACCAATTTCGGAGTTATTACAGTGCGTCGAAGCGGCGTATCTGTCAGCAAAAAATCTGGGGGATGACTGCCCTGGGAAAATAGAAATTGATTTTGGTGATTCTACAGTGCGCACCCCAGTAACTTCCGGGTTCCATGTCATTCTTACGGCGCGCCAGTTGAGCGAAATCCCGACCCCACTGAGCTTGGCTTTTCGGCCAATTTATGTGCCATCGGTGGATTTGGCTCTGCTTGCTGAAACGACGCTACAGGCCTTTGGAATTGCACAATGTGTGAGTCTTGGACAGCGACTAGCAACGATGTATTCTCAGTTTATGGAAATATCACCGACTGTCTTCAATCCTGCTGCCCTTCTCTCAGTAATTAAAGATGCGGCTGCTTGCATTGTGGGGACTTTGGCCGAAAATATCTGTTTATCGTTTCTTCGTCGATTTTGGTGTATTTTCCAGTCCAACGAGCAGCTAACAAAGCTTCTCGAGTGGAATGTTGTGCATACGCTTGGTATTCCACAGGATGTTTGGGATGATGTCCTTGGTCACTTTGAGAAACTTTCAGAGTTTAATGGCTTATTGGAGCGGTTTACCTATATTATGAAATTTCACGTGAATGTTTTATTAGTGGGCTCAGCCTTTTCAAAAGCTACTTGTTTATGGCGGCAGTGGGTGGGCGACAGCCATTATGTCGTGATACCATTCAACATGTTGAGTGTAGAGGAAGTTTACGGAAACGTTCAAGCTCCAGGACTAATCTCCTCCTTGGTTAAGCAATGGAATCCGTTGGAGTCTCACACCATCATCTTGGAAGAGACCACTAACCACGATGCATCTGCTATCTTTGATATTCCTATGCTTGCCAGAGTTCGGTCGAAGGAGGGAGTCGATTTTATAAAGGGGCCATCAACGCGAGTCATTGCTATTGTTACCAGCCTTACTCTTGCGAACCCAACGGTGATGAATAACGTCGTATTATTTACTGTCCCGGAGCCCAGCAGCTGGCGCGAGCTATTGAGCGACAGTCTCCGTAGGGAGCCGTCTTTTCAGCCCCATGTGGGATATCGTGTGATGTCAGCTCTTATTGATTCCATTATCCAAGTGGGCATACTGCAACAAACTTCTGTACAGTGTAAAAATGTGCTCTCTGCAATTTGCCGCTCCTCGCACTTTTACAAGCGATGGTATGAATATGCACAATCACATTCTGAGAATGTAGAGGATGCCGTTCATGAAGTCGTATTCGCGATCCAATGTGCCATATTTGCAACTTGTTGGTCTATTGGACTAGGTTTGCCGAGAGAAGACTACTCGAAGTTTAGCATAGCTATCGAAGGCATACATGATGTTGTGAGCAGCATAGCTGAAGAATTTGACCTCCATGAAGACAACCTGCTGCCATCCGGTGGCGATATTCTAGACTGTGTCGCAACACCTTTGGGATGGAAGAAAATAGGTTCGGATCTGGTGAACGCTGGATTCGACTCTCCGTGGGCCAATAAAGTGCTACCGGCGAATATACAGCAACGTACGTGGACACATTTCTTTAGTTTTCCTTCTCGTCAGGCACCTCTCGTCAAGTTGGAGCACCTCATTATGGCTGGTCAACCAGTACTCCTGGTTGGCGGACGCGGACAGGGGAAATCAACCATTCTGCGTCACCTGTCCCTCAGCAGTCGATGGGCACACACGCTGGTACACAACACACCAGCGTCTAGGGCTGCCTACATACAGGAGGTTTTACTGCGAAGTCTTTTGTGGCATAAATCAAGAGGTCACGCACCCGCCACCGGGCAGAATATAGTTCTATGTGTTGATGATGTGCACTTAAGTGAGACGAGAGGAGATTCTCAGCCACTGTCTCTTTTTGCGTTCATTCACCATCATGCCGCTCTGTGCATACCGACGGAAGGATACGTTCCTATCGCTGGTGTTCGTTGTGTCGGTGTTGCGTCATCAACGTCACGGTTCAGGGAAGAACTAGAGCGTACCGTTATCAGGCTGCGTTTGCCAGATTTTGACGATACTGAAATCTTGGCAGAGGTGCATAAGCTTTTTGAGAAGGCATGCGGTACACGCCGTGGTTTGAACTTTGCTAAGGACGTAAGGAATCTGCTTGCCGCTGCACAACAAAGTGCATTGAACATTGTGTACTTGGAGACGACAACGGTATGGCCTGGCAACAGTCAAGTTGGAGCAAGCGAAAACAGTAACCAACTTGAGGGAAAGCCTTACCGCCTCACGTATGGATACGGTACCTCTGAAAGCGCTCATTTGTCCTGTTTGCATATGTTTTTCAGAGTTGCCGACAAGGTGCTGAGAGTTCTTTTATGTCCTCTAGATGAAAAGTCCATGACGAAGAGTATTCTTGACTCTGTTTACACGTTTTACTCCTCGATGATGCGTGAGGAGAAGCATCGTGAAATGTTTGAAAAAAATCTCGTAGCGACAACCAGCAAGCACATGTCCAACAACGTTCCATTCTCTGTTCGATTAGAGTCTCCTGATGAAGGTGCCGCCGCGGACGTGGTTAACGATTCGGAGCTTCTGACCTGTAGCCGAGAAGCGATTAAGAAACTGGCAGTGGCCTACGAAACGGCAGTGATGACTCGTGCAATTGTGGACTTTGACGACTTGGATAGGAGCGATACTATAATTATGCCCGCAACCACGTCTGAAAAGTTATTTGGCTCTCAGAATGTGAAAACAGAGGCACTATACAAAAAAAAGTTACCAGGCTCAGTGTCAAGGTACACTTCCAGTTGGATGGTGTCAGTAATCACTGATTTCCACCAAAGTCTGAGGCAAGATGCCGCTCACATTGCATTTATAGGACCACACAGCTGGGGTATTCGCCGAGCATTAGGGCTGTGGGCCACTGCGGTGCGAGCGAATTTAGCGTTCTTGCGGAATGATTTCTCAGGCCCCGACGCGCAGAAGTTATTTTCACAGGATTTGTCCAATATTGTCCAACGAACTCTCAGGAGCGGCAGTAAGACGGTAGTGTTTATACCTCACAGTGTTGTATTACTCGCATGGCCACTGAATTACATGTACACCGTTTTGCGTGGTGGCGATTTGAAGCAATTGCTTTCGGTGGAGGAGCAGTTGTATTTACTACATGGGAGGCGAACGGTTCAGAGGGCTGACGGAAGACTGACCACAGCCGAGGAAGCGAAACTACGCTCGCGCATTCTAAATCGCTTGAGTATAGTGACGCACATATTCAGCTATGAGGAGATGAGAGAACTTGACAAAAGTATGCCCCTTGTTTCTTTCTTACTTCCTGTGTCGCTCCGCCCATCTTTGATGGTCGAACATTTTGCCAACTGGCTTGAATCAAATGAGTTAAGGTATTATGCTCCTGTTTACGAACTGGATGCGTCAAGGGGGGAGATGGGAGCTTCTTCATCTCTAGGCGCTGCGGGCCAAAGCAGTGCCAGCTCACAAAGGATGCCGGAGTCCCGTAATTTCTGTTGTCGTCCAAGCACCGAGGTACTTTGTAAGGTATTTGAACTTTTAAAGTCATCAATGGATATCCATTTCGAGCAGTTCCTTGAATTTGTTGCTATCGCTCAGAAGCTGCGCGCAGTTTTGACGCATATAAGCATGGAGTCATCTAGGTTGATGAAAATCGCTGATTTACCGAATGCAATTTCTGCGAAGATGCAGGAGTACGAAGTATCCGGAAAGGAAGCTCTCGAGACGGAGAAAAGTGTAAAGCGACGGTGCACGGCCCTGTTGGCTAGAATAAGCGAGCTTGAGGCGAGTATTGCACGGTACAATGAGGAAAGGAGTGCACTTGCCGATGCCCTGGGCGACTTGGAAACGGCCCTAGATGAGGAGGAAAGTAAAATTCGAGCTAAAGAAGATGTTGTTAATGGGGACCTTGCGTTAGCCATGGGGCGACTTTCTTCGGTGAGGGCTGCGCACGTGAGACAACTAAGTCTTCTGCCTCCTCCATTGCGGGGCACTGTGCTCGTGAAGGCGGTGTGCAAGGTACTCGACGAAGAGATTCCTCCTGTTGGGCCAAAAGACCAGTGGGAGCATGGCAAAAAAATAATGACGGCGCCCAAATTTATATCTCGAATAAAGGCAGTTGTCCCTTCCAACTTGCAATATGCATCTTTTGCAAGTATTCATGCCGCTTTGCGAGAGGTTCGTTTAAACGATGTCTCCCCTTTCGCGGCCATACTTGCAGAATGCATTGTTGCTATTATGGATGTAGCACGTGTCGCTGGAGAGGTAAGGGAGTCGCATACGAAGCTTGAGGATATTCGGTCGGAGCATGCGGTCAAACAGTCCGAGTTCGATATTGTTCAGGGAAATATTAACATGTGCTCCGGGGAACTAGCTTCATTGCGGGCCGAGGTGCAACAGTTGGAAGTTCAGGACTTGATGCTGGAAACATTGATTGCGGATTTAGATCAGCGGCGATGCCGGCTTGAACAACTTTTGGATATGGTTGACAGGTTTTCTTCATTCTGTCCAACGAAGGACATTTTAAACAAGGAAGATGAAGAAAGGGCTGAGGGAGCTATTATTCTTTTCGCTGCCAACTCGGCTTTCTTTGCCGCCCACCCACCACACGAACAAATGAGGCGCATAAAAGTTCTTTCTTCCATTTTTTGTGAAATGGGTATTACCGCCCCTGACAACTTGGATGAGTCCGCTGTTTTATCCTTATTTCCGTCTGTGAGAGATTTAGCGGACAGTGCACTGGCGTCATTGTGTACGTGCTACGAGCGACAATATGCTGCTGCAGTTCTTCAGAGAGTGCATTTCAATTGGCTATTCTTTGGAGGAGTAAATCCGGCTTTTGAGGGCATCCTGAGGCAATGTCTCGATTCTATGTGTGGAGAGTGTGCTGTGTTATCCGCACAGCAGCAGAATTTTTCAGAAAAACTTCTTTCTGCTCTAAATAGTGGCGCTGGTATTTTGCTTTGTGATGTGGATGTTTCATTTTTGGAGAAAAATTTATGTTCTTTCCTGGCACTTCGTGAGGCCATGCATGAAGCGATGTGGTACAACAAGTCTGTAAAGTGGTCGTTGCAGGGGAGCCAGATTGAAATCAGACCAACGTTTTATATGGTTTTTTGCTCCACTGTTATTGTACCAGTAGAAGACGCCATTCGCGCATTGCCGCATCGCATAACTGTGATCAACTTTTACCGTTCAATAGGTGTGGAGGATGGATCCCTCATGGTTCTTCTGCGAAGCCACACGGCCTCCAATAGTCGTCATGTCAACGACATTTTTGGCACATTTGAAAAGAACGATGCTGAAACGATCAAAACTTTCCGTCAAACGATACCAAAGGCTTCGGTAATACTCAGTGAAAGTGTTGATACTCTTGCTTGCAATGATGGTGGGATGGTAGATCGCTTAGACGCTATCCTGCGTGAGCTTCACACGCTACACACAACAACGTTGTGTATTTTGGCACGCCATAAGCAGGTACAAAAGCCTCTGTTGGGTTCGTGGAGTGGATTTAGGGAGTGTCTGAACTCTGTAGATCGTGCCTTGCATGTGATCGAGAGCGATATACTTGGAAGAAACTGGACGTGGCTCAAGCTAGAGCCTCTTATTTTGACTGCAGCAGAGTTGTCGCAGCCTTACCTGTCGCGCATTCTTCCGAACGTGTTCGATAGTTTGCCTTGGCCACAGAAGGAATTTTACGCGACAGTGAATTTTGTTGAGAGAACGGTAAAGATGCTTGCATGTGGGTGGCCAACAGAACTTCGTGGCATTTTTGCATGGTATATTTTATCGAACGTTGTCCACGACTGCCAGTTTATTTCGGGGATGAAAGGGGTGCTTTACCATAAGTCCGTTTTTATTCACAGTAACGAGCAGCACAGGGTATTAAATTGCCTGATGAATCGAAGGGGAAAGGTATTGGACCGAGATGGAGTTCGTCGTGTGTACAGCGAGTCATCCGACAATTTGCTACAAAGCATTGCTGTTTGTACTGTCTTCTCCGAGGAAAGCCCAGCAAGTCACAGCAGTTCAACTAACAGTTCGTATTGCGGCCCAGGTGACGACAGCCGTCGGTGGGCACCTAAGACTGGTGAGTTACTTGCCCATTCCCTGTTCACCGAGTGGATGCAGCTGAACTATGCCGCCTGTGACGAGGTGGCCTCTGTGCTTTACGATGCGTTTTTTTTCGCCGTGAAAAAACAAGGCGTATCTCAAAGGACTGAAGCAGCTTCCCCTTACGCCAGAGCTGAAGATCACTGTAGTACAATACGATATACAGAAGAGTGGGTTCAGTATGCGAAGAACATGTGTATTCCTGTTCTGTTATCTACGTCCAATGCGCATGATGCAGCGATGACTGTGCGACAGCGTGCTCGCGTGGAGCAAATGTCTTACCAGTATTGCTGTGTTTCTGATGCATCATCTATAGTGGAGTTCGTGACAACTGCTTCCAGGTGCTTGCAATACGCACCATGTACGCAAGCCCGGGGCCACTGCATCATGCTCACGATTCAGCTTCCGGATAGCGAATCGGAAAGATACTCTTTTATGAAGCGTCTTACAATGAGATTCAAACAACTATATTCTTATGCGGTTTGGGGACCGCTGCGTCACGATAACTTCTTCTTCGTTCCCACAGCAATATTCTGTACTCTGAGGAGTGACTCAAACGTCGCCAGCGAGCCGTATCGCCGTATCCTTGAAGAGTATTGCTTTACCTTAGCAATGGACACTGCCTCGGCACGACATCATGTGCTGACCCTTCTCGAGGATAGCAACATCTTTCTGCCCTGGAAGCGTGATGGTGCTAGCCTTGTTTTGGAGGTTGCTCCCGGCAAGTTAAGTAATAATATTCGGGCTCTCCGCAGGCAAAAGGACAACAGTGCACTGGTCGGTGTTAGATTGAAGAATGTCATTGAGCTACATGCGGGCTTGGCTGCTGGGTTGGAGATACAGCGTATCATGTTAGATAGCGGCGGTTTTGGGGATGTTTTGAGGATGCTTCACCAGTCGACAGTTAACTTGGAAGACTTAACCATTATCCTGCGCCTGATGTCGCTTTGGTTGCAAAGAAAGCGGCAGTTTAGACCCTCTGCCAGCGGCGTACGCCGCTTCTCAGCTTCCTTTGGGTTGTCCAGAGTTATCTTAACCGATGATGACGTAGGTAATGCTAGCATTCATTCGAGATCTGAGGTGGATATTACCTATACAGTTTTTAATAAAATAGCCTATGGAGTTTACACAGCCCGTGTAGGGGTGGTACAGGGTAGGATAGTGTTGTCTGACATGCTTCGTGAAAGGGGCGCTGGATTAGGGTCAAAGGGTGACAGGTCCGCGTATTTTAGCATGGCAATGGACGACGCGGTACATGAAGGAGCGTCGCTGGAGTCTATTTTCTCGTCACTACGGCGAACTGAGGGAGATTTTTTTATTCTTTGTGGTGATACGCGCGTAGTTGAGGTGTATCGTGCTAATGTCAAGATGCGTCTTGAGAAGACTCTTTATGGTTCCACTGGGGTTGAGCGTTCAACAACGGCTAGTGGTTCGTTTATGGACCCGATTTTAGAACTCGATGAGTGCAACGACTCCCAAAGGGTGTGCGGCCCAGATAGCATTTCAAACAACCCATTATTGTTCGTGGTCCGCACATGGGAAAAAGATTCCTGCGAGAAACTCGTTGTTGCTTTGGAATCGGCTGGGTGCAGCACACTGGCCTCACGTCTGAAGTTGGCGCTACGTCATCTCTTGAGTTGGTGTCCTGGTTCGGCACTTAACCTGTGGCTACCAGCTCTTCAGCACCCGAGACTTGTTGTGAATGTTCTCTGGGCCGATTCATTGAACAAAAAAATAGATGGGTTTAGTCAGGTAGAGGCGGTGCTGGTTGTACTAGAGCGGTTCAGATTGCTACACGACGATGTTGTTCTGACCGGTGCGGCGCTCTCGTCGCCGTTGGAGCAAGATGTACTGGCCAATACGTCCTGGTCTGCGTCCAGTATGGTGTGGAATAAGGAGGCAGGCGCAAAAGAGTGTGAAAAGGATGTTGTTGTTGCACTCCGATTTCAGCGAACATATGTTGAGAGTGATGTGCGGTCGCCCAGTGAGGTACTGTGGGACTTGCGTGTTGGTGACAAGAGACCGGATGGACGGCTGCTTCACTCAAGGCAAAATAGTGTAGTGTTCTTGACGTCATTGAAAGCTGGTAATGCTCCTGTCATTGAGGTACGGTCCACTACTCCAGTGCCTGTGATTGGTATTCATCTTCCGTCGGCTGCAGTGCGACCACCGGGTGAAAGAAATGGTCTGGGTGGAATAAGCGATTGTGAGTGGTGCCATCTCCTAGAGTTGCCACTGTGTGTCATTGCCTGCAAGAGCGATGGAATAGGGTTGAGGAATAAAGGTCCACGTTCGCCAGCTATGGTGCAGCAATCCGGATATAAGTTGACACGTCAAAGTTCTACGCGCTTGTTGAGGGGGCCAGCACCAAATCTTAATGATAGTATGGGTTTTTTTGTGGCGATTTCGTAATTTAGTACAAAATGGGAATCGCTGCTCTTATTTAGTCATTGCTGCTATTACTAATACTGTTGCCATTTTCCACACGTCAAATCTCATCGCGCCAGTATGTTGGGGTTTTATGATGTGGCATGTTGCCGCAGCAACGATTGTTGTCTATCGGGCTGTCTTACATTATGCACCCAGATGCCTTTGTTTATTTCATCTACTTGCTTTGTAGCTCAATTAAGCTCCGAGTAAACACATTTACATCAGGGGGCACGGTCCATATATTTTATTCATAGTGAACTGTAACGCAAAAACTCGCGTACTTAATGGGTGGTGACGTTCCGGTGAGTAAGGTGCTACTCCCTCTAGATATGTGCTCGAATGTGTGCATCTTTACCATATTCGTTGCCATAACGCTACTGTTTTTATCTTATCTATTTATCTTGAGAATCCCACTTTGTCCATAAGTTTTCCCTGCTAGATGATTGATGTTGTCCTTAATAAATGTAAGGCAGCTGCATCGCGATTTGTACAGGGCGGAGAATCTCAGTGATGCTTTGCGCATCATATTTCTATCTGGTCCACGATGGTTGCCATGGGTGGGTGCTGGTATGTTCTTTACGGCATATATGACGTTCCTTCGTGTGAGAATATTAATTTCCAGGTTTCGCCGGGCCGCGAGGGCACGTGCGGAGCGCAAATTTTTCGCTTTAGGTCTTCCATGCGATTGTGTAACCCCGCCTCCATGCACTTTGTTCACGAAGATCGGAGACGGTAACGACGAGGATGATGGGATAGTGAGCTTAGAGAAGAACGATGCCACGGTGACGCTGGCGGATATTGAAGAGTTTTGCTTCGTTCTTGGTCTCCGTGACTCACGCGACGATGACTTGTTCACTATCGTGACAAAAATGCTCTTGGTAGATGACATTCCTGAAGGTTGGGCTTTGTATCGTAAGTCTACAGGTGAATTGCGTTTTTTAAACTTCAGCACGCAGGAACTCTCCTTTTTTCACCCCGGAAAGCGTAAAGAGGAACTCTATATTCGCAAAGAACTAGACGACGCAATCGCCTCGTGATGGAAGGAGGGCTTAGCGTCATGTATAGTAGCGATAGTGATGAATACGACGACCGAGATGGCGGTGTGTCAAACTATCTTCACGGGCGCTGCTGTGTTTCAGGTATGTGCAACCTCGTGAGTGACACTGTAGACAAAGCAACCGCTGTTATTGGGCGAGACGGGGCCAGCGCACGTGGATCATGTCGCGGCGGTGGTGCCACTGACAGTGTGTCGCGGCATTTTGGTGATGTTGTCGACGGGGAGGAAAGTTTTGAACAAAGGTTATTTACACATCTTTTCCACTACTTTCTGGAGTGTGAGCGGCAAAAGGTAGAACGGGAGACCGTATTGAAGTACAGGAGTGCCAGTGGAAGCGGTAGTGTTAGCCGTGGGGGTAGTATGTGCGGCGCTGTAGTCTGATGAAATTAGCGAGGCCGCTCTAGTGTTCGTCGAGTAGAGTGCTGTCTCAGAACGCTCAAGGATGGTGGACTTTTCTGCTCATTTCCTTTTTATCTATGTTATTTCGTCCCCGTATTGTTCACCGACGTACCCTGTTCTGTACTTCCTAATCAATTTCATTTTCTCTCGTTCCATTTCCGCATGCTTCTATCAGAATCGAGACGTGCAATGTTGCGCACACTGTGCCGCTGTAGATGTTTGCTACACTTGAGAACTGTACATCGGGATGTGGAATATCACATCGAAGCCGCACTTATACTATTGATAATATATAAATATATATTTGCATCAATTCGGAGTAGCGACAAAAGCGTAATGGTGAAGAGAGCAAGATGGGTGTCACATCACAAATCGGTCGCTCAGAACTTGTGCACTTTGTAGAGTTATGGCAACTGTAATGTGATGGTTTTCGGGTGCGCTCACCCACCGTACGGGATAGTTGAGGTATATTGGCATACGCACCTCATTGTACTTAAATAACTTGTAACACGAGTGCTTTTTTGTGATGCTGTAGCGTCTCACGTGCCACCACTAAGTAAACACTGAAAGCACTGTTACAGGTATTTTAGGGCTAGCGTATAATTTACATTTTATTGGATCTTTTCCCTTTTATACAATTTCTGCTGTGTGCCCTGAACAAATGTTATAGCGCACATTACAATGCCAGGGAAGGAGGTGAGGAAGGCCACGAGGGCCGCCGCGAAAGCTGCTGCACCGTACGAAAAGGCGGCTGCGCCCCAGCAGGAGACGGCCCCTGCTCCGTCCAAAAACCCGCTCTTTGTGGCACGCCCGAAAGACTTTGGTATTGGTCGTGATGTGCCATATGCTCGCGACCTGTCACGGTTCATGCGGTGGCCCACCTTCGTGACCATGCAGCGGAAGAAGCGTGTGCTGCAGCGTCGTCTGAAGATTCCGCCCGCGCTTAACCAGTTCACCAAGGTACTTGATCGCACTAGCCGGAACGAGCTTCTGAAGTTGGTGAAGAAGTACGCCCCTGAGACACGCAAGGCCCGCAGGGAGCGCCTAAAGAAGGTAGCGCAGGAGAAGAAGAGCAATCCCAGGAAGACGCTGTCAACTAAGGCTCCATTGAGCGTTGTCAGTGGGTTGCAGGAGGTCACGCGCGCGATCGAGAAGAAGACAGCACGTCTCGTGATCATTGCGAACAACGTGGATCCCATCGAGCTTGTGCTGTGGATGCCGACGCTCTGTCGCGCCAACAAGATCCCGTACGCCATCGTCAAGGATAAGGCGCGACTTGGTGATGCAATAGGCCGGAAGACAGCGACGTGTGTTGCCTTCAACGAGGTTAACGCGGAGGACCATGGCGCACTGAAGAATCTCATCCGCTGTGTGAACGCACGCTTCCTTTCGCGCAGTGACGTTATCCGCCGCCAGTGGGGAGGTCTGCAGCTTTCACTGCGCTCGCGTGCCGAGCTCCGCAAAAAGCGCGCACGCACTGCTGGTGACGATGCCGCTGCGAAGACCGCTGAGTAAATTGAAAGGGGAGAATGCCATCGTTCCTCATCTGGGATCTGTGTTGATTGCGGCATGTAATACTTCATCCGTGTGCGTTTTTGTTTTTTATTTACACATTATTTGTTTCCATAAATCTTAGCATTTTTTGCTGGCCACCTGGCAGTTGTGGAGGCATCGCGCCTGCTTTGAAGTTACCTTCCAAAAGTGTTAACATTTATTTTACTGTTTATTATTATTATTTCGCCGTTTGTATGTTCATCCCGCAAACAAACTTAACAGTTAACTATTGGCGAAAGGCTGAAAGGATGCCAGGGAAGGAGGTGAGGAAGGCCACGAGGGCCGCCGCGAAAGCTGCTGCACCGTACGAAAAGGCGGCTGCGCCCCAGCAGGAGACGGCCCCTGCTCCGTCCAAAAACCCGCTCTTTGTGGCACGCCCGAAAGACTTTGGTATTGGTCGTGATGTGCCATATGCTCGCGACCTGTCACGGTTCATGCGGTGGCCCACCTTCGTGACCATGCAGCGGAAGAAGCGTGTGCTGCAGCGTCGTCTGAAGATTCCGCCCGCGCTTAACCAGTTCACCAAGGTACTTGATCGCACTAGCCGGAACGAGCTTCTGAAGTTGGTGAAGAAGTACGCCCCTGAGACACGCAAGGCCCGCAGGGAGCGCCTAAAGAAGGTAGCGCAGGAGAAGAAGAGCAATCCCAGGAAGACGCTGTCAACTAAGGCTCCATTGAGCGTTGTCAGTGGGTTGCAGGAGGTCACGCGCGCGATCGAGAAGAAGACAGCACGTCTCGTGATCATTGCGAACAACGTGGATCCCATCGAGCTTGTGCTGTGGATGCCGACGCTCTGTCGCGCCAACAAGATCCCGTACGCCATCGTCAAGGATAAGGCGCGACTTGGTGATGCAATAGGCCGGAAGACAGCGACGTGTGTTGCCTTCAACGAGGTTAACGCGGAGGACCATGGCGCACTGAAGAATCTCATCCGCTGTGTGAACGCACGCTTCCTTTCGCGCAGTGACGTTATCCGCCGCCAGTGGGGAGGTCTGCAGCTTTCACTGCGCTCGCGTGCCGAGCTCCGCAAAAAGCGCGCACGCACTGCTGGTGACGATGCCGCTGCGAAGACCGCTGAGTAAATTGAAAGGTTTGCTCTGAGGTTTTTTGTTTTCGGGATGAATGCCGCCTTTTCGCTTTTGTTTCACCTTTTTTTTTTTTTAGTTTCACTTTATTTTATTTTGTGCTGACTTGCATGAATGAATTTTGGAGCACGTGAGTGTCGTTGTTTTCCTTCATGTCATTAACACTTATTTGCATACTGGTAGAGAGTGATGTTTATTCCTGTGCTATTATTGTTCTCTTCGGTCTATTGTGGCACGCATTAGCTACTTCATAGCAGCCCCTTGTCGTGGCACACCTGGTAGAGAAGTGGTGGTTGTCTGTACTGGTAAAAGGCGGGGGAGATAGTGATAGCCTTGCTTTGCTGGGGCTCTCGAAACCGGGTTTGTATTGGTGCCATTTGAAGTGGAGCTGGATTGTAATATAGTCCGTGCTTCTTTTGAGTTGCTGAAGCAGTTACTGCATTGCTTGTGCACGTTCCTAACCTGGGTGCAGGTGAGCTGTGAAAAACTTAGTTGGGAAAGCAATTAGAGGAACAATGGACGTCCAGCTTGAGGAGATGACAAATGATCTGCACACGGCCTTGGAGCAGCTTTCGAAGGTAGCTGAGGATGTTGTGGCTGCGGAAGCGCTTGTGGATAAAAAGCGAGCGGAGGCAGCGGTGCGTCCCGTGATGCGGGAGGCGCGTAGTAAAATCTGTTTGCTACGCACTGAGTTACGTCGCATGACTGATTCCGGTGTTCGTGAGCGTTATGAGAAGATTTGTGTAGATGCTGACGAAAGAATTCAGTTGATAAGCGCTGAGATGAAGCGGCAGATAAGTCGCCAGCAAACATCGCCGCGACCCACGGCTTACACGGAAATGCGTGAGGAAAAACTGCTTGGCGAGGGTTGCTCTCAGGGAACGGGGTTTCAAAATTCACAGCAGGTTCTCCGAGCGGCTATTAATGTGCAGAATGATATGCTTATGTCCCTAGCACGCACGGAAAAAACTATTAATGTAACGGAAGAGAGTGGACAGGAGACACTCCAGGCATTGGTGCGGCAGTCAGAACAGATGTATCAGGTCGATCAGGATCTGGAAGGTTTGCAGGGTGACTTGGATAGGGCAGGGCGTGATGTGAGGTGGTTTTTCAGGCAGTTAGCAGGCGATCGGTGCCTCCTTTCTCTCTTCGGTGTTCTAATCGTAGCCATGGCAGTTCTGATGGGTGTGATGATATATAAGAAGCGACATGCAAAGAAACATGAAGCTTAGTGTTACGATGAAGATATTTTCGAATTGAGAGTGGAGGAGCACACAAAATGCAAGCACCGCAGGAATGAGTCCAAGTCGTTCCCTATGAATGTGCTGACTTTTATTTTAAACTCAAGATATGAGCACTTTCGTTTAGTTATGCATATGAGTGACTTTGTGCAACGTATATTGAATTTGGAACTGTGTGTGCCTGTGTGCATGTGGGAGAATTGGGTTTTGAATTGGTTATTCTTATCCTCTTGCTATGTCTTTCACACACCGCCTGCAGGTTTCTACCACAGGATATTTACATGAGCTGCCCAAGTGGGTGGGGCTACACTGACGGTTCTATGCTCCCGTTGCAGTGCGCACCGCAGTCAACCCACCTACTGCCCTTGCTCTGCTACCTTTTCATTCTTGCCACAGGCTTTACCTCTCCTTTGTACAGTCAGGTCCGGACCCTTCTTTTTGCTTTAACTATCGTCACCTCTGGTTTATTCCTGGACAAGGGGTCGCACAATCATTCTCGTAGTTCAGGGAATAGACAATTTTTACGGGATTGAGCTGCTACTTCTTGCCCTTGCCTGCAGCCTATCGCAAAGTACAACACCCCCACCCACCCACACACACACACATATGTATATATACATGTGTGTGTGTGGGTATACAGTGCCGTCAGTCAGCAGTCGTCTCCCCTATAGCGCGCCCCTCACATTATTATTATTATTATTATTATCATTCTTTTGCCGCCTTATGCTGAGGCGGCAACCGACAGATACCTTTGTTTTTTGTTTTTATTTGAGTGAGCGAGCGACAGTAGGAGGATGCTATGCTTGCATGTTCTGATCTTGTGGCTCAGTAAGTTAGCAGCGGAAGTTAACTTATGCATCTGCCTGGGGAGGAACTTGGGGAGAGGCAGTTGCTGGTGGCATCGGAAGTGTGCTTGTTGGACGGGTAGGGAGAACGCCCCTTTACTGGCCGAGTCATGAAATTGCACTGGGAAGCATATCCGTATGAATCGCAAAGTCTGTGTGTCAACGTGGCCTTTTTATTATAGTTGTTTCCAATGTTGCCACCCCAGTGATACAATTTGGAGCTTCTTTCCCCTGATTGTTATCTGTTTCTGCTCAGCCACTGTTCTACCGGTGTCTATCCGAACTTTCTTCTACACATGCACTCTATTTCATTGTGTATGCACCGCTTTATTTTTATTTTGTCCTTTGGGTACGCAACAAAAGGAGGTTTTGTAATGAACCGCGACCAAGTGCTTTCCCATTCACAGACCAACTGCGCAACGCACGAGGAACCTGAAGACAGGTACAGCGAGGTATTAGGTGCTGAGGGAGGGTCTCACGTTTTTCATGTTGAAGACATCCAGGCGTCGTGTATTGACAAGGCTATTGATCGCACAATTACTGCACCGCTAGACCGAGTAAAGTTTGTCTTGCAAACTCAAGCAGAGCTACAGCGTATCGGGACTCTTCAAAGGTCATTTAGCGGCGCGTGGCGCTGCATTACCCATCTCGCCTCTATTGAGGGCCCTCTTAGTTTCTGGCGGGGCAATTTGATTCAGGTGGCCTCACAACTACCCATCACATTAGCACATATATTTATTGCTCTCCCGACACAGGCATTAGTGTATAACAATTTGCCAGGCAGCTTTATTGGTCAGACAACCTCCGCATATATTGCCTTGCTCTGCGGGGCACTAGGCGCTTCACTGGTGTCGTACCCCTTGGAATTTGCCCGCTTTCGACTCGCCGTAGATGTGAAACCATTTAGCGGTGCTACGTACGAGTACCGTCACAGTCTTTCTTTCTTTGCTCATCCTGTGATAAGCAGATCACCGCATTTTCTTTATACTGGCTTAGGTCTTTATGTGTCCGGGAGCATACTATATGGGACTGTGCACAGTGGCTTGCTGAATTTTCTCGTACCACGCCTCCCGTCTGAATCTAATGGGCGCGGTGCTATCGTTGTGCAGGTTTGTGCAGGGTTTGGTGTGTCTGCTGTGTCCACCCTTTGCCTACACCCAGTTGATACGGTGCGCCGCCGCATGATGGTCAGCGTCACTGAGGATGACCTCCGGTATCCCTCATGGCGCGGTTGCTTGCTTAATGTACTGCGCACTGAGGGGCCTTTGGGACTATATCGTGGTGCCTCATTTACACTTTTGCGGCTGCTTGTTACGGCAGGGATCTTCACGGCGGGTAGCACTTAGATATGAAAACTGGGTGATTCTTCGAAACACTTGTGTGCCGGTTGCTTCGGTTGTTTCTTCTCGTTTTTTTTTTTTGTGTGTGCGCGTGGGGAAGCATTAGCATCTTTTGTTTTGCTGAACTGCTCGGTGGGCTGCAGCAAAAAAGATGGCCCTCAGACAATGGCGTCTCCAGTTATGTCACTTAGTCTGTAGACAGATGTGGTAATGAGAGAACGGCGCTATGACGCTCTACAGTCTCTGTTGTTTTCACTAGTCACTTTACCTCGCTTAGCAATCTGATACCTTTTCTTGTGTTGTATTGTTTTAGTCCACATATACACTTTGGGCTTGTCCGCACATCGGTTCTGAATAAGAGGAAAACCATTTAGGAGATAGAAAGAACTGAATTGGTAAATGCTTTATGGGTTAACCTCACAGATGCCAGCACACTGGATGTCGTCCTAGGCCAGCACAAGAATGTTAGTTCACTCCTCAGTTGTCGTTGGATGGCAACTAGTGTGCGCGGTTGGCTGCATTCCCTGTCACAGCAAAGCATTTTCGCGCAGATCACCCGAACGTTGTGATAAAGTTAGGTGATGTCCCTTTTAAGAGGTTTTAGGTGTAGGACTAGTGGCGGACACAACTTTTGTGCGTTACTTAAGTTTAACCCCATTTGCTGCTCACCGTGTAGCTCGTACCTTCATCGCAAGCGCGTGCTGTAAGACGCCATTTTTTGGCCAAGGTGGTGATATGCGGTCTTTGGTTTAGTTGCAAGCGCTCAGCTGCTCCTCTTTTTATAAAGGCCTCTAGTCATCTCAGTCGCGCCACTATTACATGTGGAAGTCCCCATTGCCGCGTATTATTCCTTCTTTCTATTGCTATGATGAATGTGCGCAGTTGCTGTTTCGAAGCAACTGTGAAGGCTACCTTGTCGTTATGGGTCTCGTAGGCATCGCTTTTACAACTCGAGCACGGATACGCTTAGAGGTGCGGTCCGTCTAACAGTGAGCAGCACTCGAGGTATAGCCCAGGGAAGGGGGATCGATTGCTCGCGCTTTTGTCCCACATACTTATTTTTCAGAAGAAAAACAATTTTCTTCTGAATAAACTGTGATTCATCAGCTCATTGCGTACCACCGGTACTTGGAGCGTGGGCTAGTCTATGACACCGTTTCATTGTTACTGTCTGTTACTATAATTTTTATTTTTACTACATTTTTCTTTTCTTCTCTTTTTTGCTCCGATTTGCGGGTTTATCGTATGGTCACCTCCATTCGGCCGTCATCTTACAGTTTCTTTTTGTTGTATTTTTTTTTTTTTAAAAAAAAAAAACCCTCGCTTTCCTTCATTTACTTTGTCTTGAGAGTCTGTTTAGCACGTGCTTGCTTCGCTTTCAGGGATATTTGAGTTTGCGTCCGTTGTTTCCGTGTATACGTGAGGTGGGGGGAAAAAACAATAGAATTTTATAAGCTTATAATAGAATAAGTTAACAGAGTACAAAGTGTGATAGAAGAAGAGTTGCAACGTTTTTCTAGGGCGTACTGGGGGGTCATGGCACACGGTGTGGGTCCCATGGATACTGGGAATTACAGGTACTGTGGAGAGCGACACCCGCATGATCAGTCGCGTGGGAGAGTGCTGTACACTCCAACGTCTGGGGCGAGCGAGTGCGTATTGGGTGTCCGTAAGGATATAGCAACTGCTGAAGGCCACAAGTTTAACATTATGCCTCGAAATTTTCCGGGGGTGGGCTATATGGCGGCGGACCACCTAAATGACAGCTACACGCACGTGGGCAAGTAAGTCCACGTCTCGGACACCAACGTGAGGATGAAAGGAGCATAAGGAATTCCTCACCCATGTTATATGAGGCACACAATGAGGGTTTTCGACATGCAAACAGTAGCGGTCGCCCGTGTCGCTCGGCGTCGAAGAGCATGATGAGCGACAGTAGTGCGTATGCCACGTCCTACGTGTCTCCATCGCAGACCAATGATTTTTATCGAGTTTCTGGCCCGGGTCATAGTAAAAATGAAACTGTCCAACAGCAGTGGTACCGTGAGCCTCGCGCCTTGTCACATGGTAATTTGACTCCTCTGCCAGTGACAACTGGAGTTGCGCCTTGCTCGTTGACAGGGATGCGGAATGCCGGGGAATGTGCCGGGTCCGATAAGTATTTCTGCGGCAGGCACATTTCTACTGATCCCTCCCTTTCCGGCGCCAACAATTACGCTAATCATTGTTATCCTGGCAGCAGAGGAGCAACAAGCGAAGGGTACCCGCGAGAGGATGTTGGAAGCGAAAGACAGTCATGGTGCCCGCAGGGTAGGGCGGAGGGGCCTGCAGCACCATTGCCTGGCGGCGGTGTGCGGCAGCACACGCCGGTAAATCGTTCCCTTGACAGTGGTTGTATTCCTGTCTCATTAGGCTCCGGCCATGAACGAACTGATACAATGTCGCGTCCCCTCCTAAAAACGCATGATTGTCAGAGGGAGAGTAGCCACGCGTGGATGATCGTGAAGTATTTCCCTTCCCCAACCATGGCGACAATCTGTACACTATTATACGGTACCTAAAAAATCACTATGCTTTGGACCCACACGAAACCCAACTCGGAGTGGATACAATGACCCCAGACGACGTGCTTAGTCTTGCGCAGTGTTTTTACGTCGATATATACCGTGCTGTGAGGGACATTAGAAGGGTTGCAAGGGCTAGTCGCGCTGGTTTTAGTGATGGGGATCCAGAAGTTTCACGTATAGCAGACGCTGCATGTTATGAGGAAGAGCATGGCAAAAAAGAGCAACTACGACAACAACCTGGGAGCGAGTGTAGATTTGGAGAGGACTCTTTTTCACTTTCGTACAAGGCACATTCACCTTCAGCTATGGCAACAACAAATTCGATGGCAGCTTCACCTCATAATGATGTGTGTGTGCAGCAGCCAACACACTTAATTGACCATGCACATAAACAGTTATGTTCTTCTCCGAGCTCCAGACCACCTACTTGCCGGGAGACACAGTTGCGACCACGACCTGAGCCACCCTCACAATCGCAGCTACAACTCCGGGAATGCGCACAATCCCACGCACGCTCACAGTCGCAACCACAGCCGCAATCACAGTCGCAACTGTGTACGCCCCAAGTCACGCCACAGCCACGGCCCCAACCCCGCGCGGTAACGCCTGTTCAGGTGCACCCGTCCCTGCGCGCGCGCTCGCATTCAGAACCTCAGGTGGCACCGAAGATATTGGTACGCCCGCAGCCGCAACTTCGTCCACACCCACATCCACTGGTGCGTTCAAAGTCCCAGCCACAGTTGCCTCTTCGACCACAACTATCGGCGCGTTCGCAATCTCAATCTGCTGCTCAGCACTCCGCAGGGTCTGGGAGCAATGGTAGTTTACCGCGTAATATTGAAAAAGCGAATATTGCTGCTCATTTTGACGCCCCCAAGGCATCGCAGACAGTCAAGCACAACAGGAACCGCAGCAAAGTTAAGATGGGCCGGTCCTTGTCAGCTGGCGCTGGGCAAAGGCCACAACAAAAGATGTTGAATCATACAATTGAAACTCTCATGCCATTTCTGAGTCGTGGTACAACTATTTGTAAGCATGTAATAAATGGTCGACCGCATTTGCGGTTTTTCCGTGTGGACAATCGTGCCAGCGCGCAGCCTTGCACACCTCCACCGGAGCCTCAACTTCTTTGGGGACCCGTTTCCAATGCAGTATCCACTGCTGGCCGCAGCAAGTCCGACAATGCACTTGGTCTAACCACCCTCGTCTCTGTCTCCGTATTGTCTCCCGAGACTTCTATGCAGCTCCGCTATATGTTCTTGTGTGACAAACGAGGTGCTGTGTTGAATCACAAAGGGTGCACGGTGCGGGATGACATGTGTGCTGTTTTTAGATTTGTGAAACGTGATGTGGCAGTGACTTTCCTGTATGAAGAAGACAAGCAGGCATGGGTAGACTGTTTGAGAGCAATTGTAGAGAAGAACAATAGAGCTGCTTTAAAAGCCCCTTGACAACAGATAGGAAATGTAGTTTGCGGCGGATCAAGATAGAGACGGCGCGTGGTAAATGCGTTCGACGGTCATCATAGATTTACTGTGTGCACCATATTGGAAGAGATGCGCAATTTGACGTACTTGTCAGCCCGATATAGCTCTCTCACAACCCTCCGTACTTCGTCTCCATTCTCCCCACCCCTTTAGCGGAGTCTGGACATGCACTATATTCGAGAGTAGCCAAATGCAGTTTTATAAACCAAAGGGAGTGTGTATAGCTCTGGGTAATGGAGTGAACAACATTCCTCCTCCTCACCACCACTCGCGCTCGCGCCACCAAATTTCCTCATGAAAGTGCCATGAATAGAATTAAAGGTCCATATAATCTCAGTCGTGCTGTCATCACTCTGTTAAGTTGCCTTTTTTCTTTTTCTTTTTCTTTGTGTCACCCCCAACAAAACTTTTTTCTACCTGTATCTCGTCGTTTTTCACTGTATGGCTATCCCAAATCGAACAAAACAGCCGCACACATTTACATTTGTAATAGGACATAAAGGCCTGTTTAGTAGGCTTGACTCGTTTTGGCAACAGCGAAAAGTATTCTTATAAAGTTGACCTCACAGCCACAGAAGGCTCCTTATTTTATTCACTTTCGTTGTTGTAAGCGACTGGCACCAACGTCTCGAACCATTCCTGGCATACGATCACGCAATTCCACATACAACAGCAGAAGTTACGAAGGGGTTTGGCAGACAGGTCTGGAGTAAAGGAAAGAGGTTGAGCTTATTGCCGAGGGCGATTGTGTTGAAGTTGGCTGGCAACTACGTCAACAACGGCGACTTGCAATTCACAAGGCACGTCCTGTTCCGCGAAACGCGCACGTGCTTTACTCTTCCTTGCGCACAGACATATACACCCGTCAACATACCTTGTTTGCTTTTCGTGAGTCACTACTTTGACTTTATTTGAATCTGTAACTCTGACGCGGAAGGGTTTTTCTCTTTCCTTTTTCTATTTTTGTAGAGAGAGTGTGCTGTTGTGTGATAGAAAGACGTAATACTAACACAAAAAGGAAAGGAAGGGGAAGGGGAAGGAAGGTGGTGGTGTGAGTAGGCGTCTCCACGGGTGATTCACAAGCAGTAACAACGGTGGTGTAATCGGTAGCGCGCTATTGGTACAGAGAAGGGGCAGCTAGTGTTCATTGCTTCCCCCCTGCTATCCCTCTCTTGAGAGATACTTTTCCGCAACTTGTTTACATTCTTTCTTGCGCGGTGGCGATTTGTTGTTGTCATTGAATATATAACATTCTGTGTCTTGTCAGGGAACAGTAAGGGTCGAGGTGGAGTGAGGAAGCACATTATAGAAAGTTCCTGCTCATAAAGTCAGTCTCCACTTGCTGGTTGACGCTTCTTTGCCCTGCTTCTGTGTGTTGTTTTTGTGTTCCCCGTCACCTTCATCGTGACACGTTACTTAGGGACCCACATATTATTCTTTCCCCATCTGTGTATATTTGCCCTCTGCTTGGCGCATCAGCAACAAAGCTTTGCGTTCTGACCTCTACATAGTCTCAGTGACTGAGAGGCAAGGTGTGGTACACGGAGTTAGGCGAAAGCGAATTGACGGAAGCAGAAAGGAAAGGCAAAGTGCTTGTAAAAGGGAAGAACTTGCTTATCAGGTGTGTGCAGGTGTGTAATCTTTTTGTTTTGTCCACTATTACTATTATTTATATTATTTAAAAATAAAAAACAAGGAAAAAGAGAAGAAAAAAAAAGAAAAAGAGAGAGAGAGAGAAATCAGGCGATCATACATATATATATTTATATTGTTTAGGCTATCTTCGACTGGTTTGCTATTGAGGTGCGGAGCCAAACGCGGGTGCGGAAAGTTGTGTGTGTGTGAGAGAGAGGGAGTATACGCTGGGATTATCATCGGAGTTGCTCTCTGGTTATTTGCGACTTTTCTTTATCCCCCCGTCTGGTGGATTATCTGGGCAAGGAAAATTTTCTGCTTTATACCGGGCAAACATTGAAGGGGTGTCTAGGAAGGGCGACCGTAAAAAAGACAAGTTAGGCGAAAAAACAGTGTGTTAGAAGTCAGTGTGTGTTGAGACAAGTTGGAGGTTTATAGCTGCGGTTTTTTTCCCCTATAAAAAGGTGAATAGGATTTGAGCAGGTCTTTGCGATAAAATTAGCTCATCAGAGTCTGCGTTCGACCACTCTGAGAAGTTTTTTTTTTTTTTTTTTTTTTTTTTTTTTTTTTTTTCAGCTTATAAGGCTGTTTACTGGAATTTTCCTTCTTCTGTTGCTTGTTGGGTTTTTGTGTCTGTGCGTGATTGTGCCCAGTTAAATCGGCTGTTTTTTGGTTGAACTCGAGGTTGGAGTGACTTGGTGTGTGCACACACCATCAAAGGTGGTCCAGTAACCGCTGGACTACAGTAAAATGCCATCACCCAGTCTTCTTGCGCGACCTGTGCTACGTTGTTACGGATGCGTTAGTTATCCCCTCTCGCCTCTCGGGAGCCCAAGAGTCACGATGCCGGATGATGTTGTCTGTTGCTACCGACAGCCCATTCAGACACACGAATCCCCATCCGAATTCATCACTTGTCTCCCTGATTCTGCGCTGTGGGGTTCCAAAGTTGCTCAACCGTTACACAAACGGAAAATGAGGAGAACGAGGAAGAAAACAGCAATGGGACAGGAGCTACACCATTGAGTGCTAGCAGCGGTAACCGCTGTCGACTTAATTTACCACTCGAATGGACATTCACACTCTCACAAATGCCTTGCGGTGGTGCAACTGGCACAGCAACGGCCGAGGACATCACCAAAGGTGGAAATGAAGCAGATGTAGATATGCGTGTAATGGTCACCAGCCGCCTGGACTATGTTCTGCATACCTGGAGCATGCTGACTAGATACATTGTGTCCTCAGACTTCAGTGGTGGGTTGGAAATCGGCTTCTTTCCAGCTAAGTTACCAGCTAACATTGTATCGTGGGTAGCTGGTGGAAGAGGAGACAAGGCCCCAGGAAGGGCTATCGTTTACCATGAAGTTCGTGCCAGAGTTCCTGTCAAACTTTTTCATGGTATCTCGGTGGATGCAAAAAGTGAACCCGATAAGAGCGAGTTTGAATTTGGGGATTCACTGGAGCATTTTTTCACCACTCGTCGCTTAGACGCAGAGCTACTTCGAATGCTCATTCATGATGCAGTTGTTAGTTGTGTTTCTGGAAGCTCGCCCTTTACTTGCGGATTCGAACAGTTGTCTCCACGAACCGTGTCCGAGGCATCGTATGAGGTGGCGCTCACAGATGGGGATTCCGTAGACGGTCACAACTCACCTAATGCCCTCAGCACGGTAGAGAGTCGGTCTCACTGCCACTTGATACCACGTGTATTCCACGCAACACCGCCGCCTCCTACGCCTGTCGTTTTCAGTATTTCTGCCACTAACTATGATAAAGCTTTATCCACCACACAACAGAACAGATCTCTGGAGAGCGAAATTACATTGCTGTTGCAGGTCGTAGTACGGGCCGTGCGCCATCAACACAGTAGCCCTCAAGAATGGGCCCCGGAGCGTGTTGCGTTCGAGGCACTTACTACTCTTTTTCCCGAACGCTTTGCTATCCATGGTGCTACCTGTGTGGAAATTGCTGAAGTAACTAGTTCTATTGAGGACGATGGTAATAGTGTGAAAGATAAAGGCCCGTCGTGCTTGTGGCGTCGCCTTAGTGTATCAGATGTGATTGAAGCAGGGGTGCAGCTGCGGACCGTCAATTTGTCACCCTTACTCGCCTTTGACGGAAAATCAGCAACAGGAACTCGCGCAAACAGCACTGGTGAGTTTGAATACAGTGGTAGTGGTATCAGAACGCAGCACAACCCTTATGGCTGGGTTGCAACGGAGACGCCGCGCTCAGCTTTGTCATCAAGTGCTCACTCCCTTGATCATGGGAGGCCATCGTGCAGTCGCGATCATAATGTTGGAAAAAGGGGTAATACGTTATGCAATTCAATCCCACAGGCAAAAAATGAATGCATGCGGGAAAATGATTTTGGCATTTCGAAACGCCTCGGCGCTTCGATGAGGGAGGCGCTTTTGCTGCAAACCCCGAGGCGAGTGGAGAAGATGCTTCCACAGGAGCTCCGGATCCGGCTCACGCTGTTTGGAAGGAGCTGCTAGTGAAGGAGACAAGCGAAAAGATTTTATCGCTCATCGAAAGCATTGTAGATGCATGGAGACAAAGCTCCCAACTGATCTCAGGGCTGCAGCATTTGCACAGAAAACTAATTAAACACTCATTACGCAGTGCAGTGGCCATGGACACGCCACAGCTTCGTAGGAAGGGTCGCAACTCGAAGGGCAATTCTTCACCGGTAACGATAGTTGATGAGATTGAGGGTGCTACTAAGTTGATCATGGCGGCCCTGGGCGTGAATTTGGATTCATGGGATGACGTTGCTGCAGCTCTGCAACGTGCAGCTCTGGAACGATCGGCTTTAGCTGACAGTGATACAACAGCAACTAATAATAATAATAATAATACTGCAGCAAGGCATTACTCTAGCTTTGAGGAAGGAGTGAAGGACGCGATCGACGCTCTGCGACAACTTGATCACACTCTACGTGCTGGTGCGCAAGAGGTCCGGTACGCGGCAATGGATCCAAAAAAATGCCTCAATGGTGGTGTTGTGGTCAAGAGTGAGCGGAAGGCAAAAAAGGAACCTCATAACATGTTTGGATTTGCAGTCAGAGCACTATTGAAGGGCTGTGCAGTAAATGTCGTAGCACCCCGCGGCACCCTTAACAATGTTGTTAGCACTAGTAAGCATCCTAATGGTAATGATGGTTGTACTGCTGATGTTGTGTCATTACGCTTTACAGAAGAAGGATACGCAGAGGCTCAGAGTAGTATCAAAGCGGCTTGCGATAGGTTGTGCGCCATTGGTGATTTGGGGCATCGCTATGTAACATTACTTAGGTCTTTCCATAACATGTATAGTGATGTTATCTTACCTTACATGGAAATGCGTTATGCATTACAGGGAAGCGAAGAGAAAAAGCGCTCTGAACTTCGTGTTGACTTCATAGTCTCAACTGCAGTTGTACGGGAGGCGCAAGGTAATATGCAGGATAGTTGCCATGAATGCCAGGAATCAGCTGAGGAGGTTGAGGAGATGGAAAGGGATAAGAAATGCAGAGATGCGCATAATTCCTCAATGGAGGTGCACGAAACCAAAAATACTGTGGGGTCTGCGAGCATGTCTTCAGCGGGTAAATGGGAAAATAAAAACGACGTCCCTAGGCGTAGAGATGCACAAACTGCCGCAGAGTTGCTATTACAAAAAACACATCACGATACCAATGAGACGTTTAACAAGCATGAACGCACTGCTTTGGCGAAGGACGCCAAGCCACAGCAAAAGAGGCAACGGGTGAGCCGTGCTCCCATTTCGTCCGAGCCTACAGGCTTGCAAGAGCCGGCCCTGGTTGCAGCAGCAGCGACGGTGGGACCAATGAGTCGTGCAGTCCGTGCAACCGCGCGTGCAACTCCCAGCACGTCTTCAGGAAGCTGGTTGGGAACTCTTTACTTCCATGTAGCGGCCCTGATGGGCGTATTATGTTTTGGGCTTGCTGCGTTATATATAACGCGGAGCTAAGGATGGGTCTTCACCGTGCTTGTGGATAAAGGAGGCAATAGTTCATTGCTCGTGTTCAAGGTGTACAATGACTTGAGCGAATCAGGAAATCCTTACTATTTTCACACGCTTTAACAGTGTTTTATTGCAGTAGCTAGTGTTCCAATGTGCTCTTTACTGGGATGCAGAGCTGTGTTTGTTCACAATTGAGTGGCCCTGCTGTACCCTACGATCCAACCTGGTTTTCTTCGCAATTGGTTGACTGTACACCACACCGATTGTCATCATGACCGTTTGCTCTTGCGGGTTATTCACCTCATCTTGTATATGACTGTTGTTGTTGAGGTTGGTTTTCCCCTCCGAAAAGTAAGTAAATAAAAAATCGGCTTGTTTTCATTTTCCCACCACACCGCTAATTTCTTTTTTCTTTTTTTTCTTTATCCTTGTTTTTACTTTTCCATGTTATCCCCCAAAACCCAATCTGGTCACCTTCCATTCCCAATTCCTGGCCCTTAGCTGTACACAGACACGCTCGTAGAGAGAGCGGAGGAGAGAAAGTCGTGCTTTCTTTTTTTCTTTTTCGTTTCTATTTAGCCCTCATTTTCCTGTTAACCAATAACGGTGGCAGCCGTACTGCCTAATTGTCCATCGTGTCCCGACGGGCGACTCTGCACGGTACCTTTTTGCTACTCCTCGTCTCTGCGCCCTCAAAAGTGTGGCACACAAGAATTTCTACGTCTCTGCTCTTCTACACATTTTTTTCTTTCCTTTTTTTTCTTTTACTACATTTCAATGGCTGCATGAACGAGCAAGCGCACAAAAAACGTGTGATACATGTCGCTTAGCTCGCATCCGTGGCCGCGCGCTTCCATGCACGAAAAGAAGAAATAAATAAATAAATGTGGGCATGCTGTCACCTCACCTTCATTCTGTGTATAACTTCCCACCTGATCGCCTCCAAGTGCAACTGCCGATTACGAGAAATATCGCAGAAGAAGAGGGCTATATATTGCTGGCATTGTGCAGCCGTACTCCCCCACTGCCTACCACTTGGCGGGCCTTGCGTACCTGTGCCCGGGCGACGGTGTTGGCTGAAAGGAAAAAAGAAGATAAGTTATTGAATAGTAGGGGAAAAAGAAAATGTGTCCGGTTTTTGGGACGTTGAACTGGTGCTGGTTGTGTGCGTGTGCGTGTAAAGGGACCAGAAAAGTAATGTTTCTTGTGTGAGTATGGATTATAAGTGGCGGTTGGAGGGTGGTAGAATATTATGTAATCGTGGTCATACTACTTTTTTTGTGCACCAAGTAATTGAGGACATAAGTCAACGGACAATTACGGGGAGAGAAGTTATGGGTGAAGGGTTGATGGCGTAGGGCGTACGTGAATGTGCTAGAAATGCACTTGGTATCAGTTGGGATACAGTGCTCTTGCTGTACCTGCAGGACTTATCTTGTTCCTGTTCCTTGGTATTTCTCATTTTCGTTTCCATCTTTACTTTTCTTGCATGCGCGAACGACTCGTGTTATTATCACCAGTACCCTCTCTGCCAAGTGGTTAGCTCAACATCTCTCCACTTTCCTAACCACATCTCTGGAATTTCCGGTTTATTTCACCCCTTCACCACGGCGTATACGCCCTGCATGCTTAGTTATTAGCGTTTTTTCCATCACACTTCCTGCGACATGTTGTCGGTGCTCATGTTGCCATCATCTTGTTATCAGGTGAATTGCCATGGAGAATAACTTTGGTGGTTTTGCCGGAAGAGGCTACGGTGTAACTTTCTTAACGTACTTCGTTCATACCATTTTTTGATTCGAAGGGAAGACACATATCCCCTCTGAAACGGTGACCACGGTTTTTCCCCTTCCTTGCTCGCCTCCTTCCCATTATTGTCGTCTAGCCGGAGCAAGATTATTTTGTATGTTGTGGAGCGGCGCCTAAAGCTCTTCTTTGCGTTTCGCCGTCCTCTGGCTCATGTACACGTATCTTCGACTTTTAAGTATCAGCTCGATCATACGTTTCCTCTCTTTTAAGGACTTCCCATCCCCTTTCCGCCCCCCCGCCCCACCCCTCCCTTGTGTGTCTCTGGCAATTTTACACTCTCACTTTCGTTTCATCACCATCTTCCATTTTTTTAGTAGGCTCTCCGAGGCGGAGTCTTAGCAATACAACGGGGGCAGCGAAACAAAGGTGTCTCTTAACGGAGTTAGTGCTGTACGCACCCGCTGCGGCAGGCTGTGTCCACGAGATCTGTGTGGTCCGGGGAATAGACATCAAGAGGGGCTGGATTGCTAAATTTTTTTCCGCGTGCTTGTGGAAGGTGCCACTCAGACCCATTAAAGACGACTTTGTAAGTGGTTGTTAATCAATAAGGTCTCAGTGTTTACCACTGGAGGGCTTCTGTGGCTATCGTGCGTTGCCTGAACTTGGAGAAGGAACTTGTGAATCAGGTGGGGTGCTGGCGGGTACCTTAACCACCGTTTCAATTATTTGTTCACGTGTCTGCGTAACTATCCTAGAAGACGTGTGCAGCGGAAAGCATACGTCAAGAATAAGATTGCACGATTATCGACAGCGGCGGTGCCAAGCCGTTTATTCGTGCTGAAACGGCGAAAGGAGTGGACCTCTCGTAGGCTCCTATTGTAAAGTATTCTTGTGCTCGCGTCTTCGTCGACAAAAGTATTCTAAGCCGAAAAGCACTCAAGGAGTTGTGAAAGACGAAAAGTTAGCTCATACACAATATTATCCGTCGTCGTCTTATACGGACGCAGGTTGTAAAGCGAGCACAAAGTTGGGTCGTTGTGTGTACCCGTGGCGTCCATGTTGTCGAAGCAGATGGATGGGAACATGAAAATGCCCATATTAGCGGGAGGAGGGGAGCATGGGAGTGCAGTTCACGTTGTAGTGGTACAGGCTCCCTTGCTTATGATCCAATTGATGTACAGTACGCTGGGCAAGCCAAACCCGTGCTATGGTTGGATACTGTGGTCTCTACTTCTGCAGCGGGTACGATGAGTCCCTGCGCTCCTGCCACTGCTAGATGTACATTGGATAAGGAGGTAAAACTAGCATCAGCGTCAGGTGAGATGTGCTGCAACTCGAGGCCTCGGACATCCGCAACGCGGATTTTCACACCGTTTAGACCTTCCAAGGAGGCCGCTGAGGCCGCAGAGCAGAAGCAGAGTTATGTCTCCAAGTTTCAGCCTCCCCGGTTTGTCCGTTTTACGGCAAAGGAAAGGCATGAGCAGCTTTACGCCTACTATGTAGCAAAAGGTATTCTTGAGGAAAGAGAGAAGGAAAAGCGCATGGCGGAGGAGCTGGAAAAGAAGCAGCGTGCTTCCCCTGGTCCAAAATTTTTTGCAAGGAAGAGTGTCGTGCAAAATGTGCAAACAGGTGTTGCACCTTCTTCAGAGGGGACGTCTGTGGCAAAGAATTCGTGCGCCCCCCCACTGAGCGAAACAGTCCATTCTCAGCAATTGTCCCATTCGTTCCATGATGGGAACGATATGGAAAAATTGTTTAGTGTCCTGAACCTTCTTGTGTTGGACTATGAGAAGCACTACAATAGACAGGTGCGTGGCCCAGATAAGCCTGTGCAAGAGGACCATCCACAGACGGGAGGGCCTGTGGACGCAAATATAAAGGGCGAGGAATCTCAGAATCTTATGTCACTGCAGATGACTAGCTCTTCATTGGGAGCATCCTGTGCCAATCAGATGCGGCAGATAAATCCTCAGAAGTATCGGAAGGTGGACACAGTATGTGCGAACAATTTTTTTGCCGAGTGTAGTACTGCTACTTCGGGTGCAGATGGTGCCTCCGCGATTACAGGTACCACTGGGGATGATAGTGACATTAACCCAGGTACTCCCCTCATATCCGGTGAAGAAATACGGAACCCATTATCGAAGCTAGTTGAGGAAGAGAGACAACGGCGAGTAGAGGCCGTTCATCGGCACATTCGTCTTACCCTGCAGAATTTGTGCAACGCTTCGAGGGAAGAGCACAAAGGAAAGTGGGATGACGGTTCTAACGGCTCCCACGAGGTTCCACCTCCGCCAGATGATGTGAACTTCGATGATTTCATCGGTATGTATGAATCCCTGCTTGATTTGCATTTTAGTTCAACACCTCCAGAACATATTAACCGCTTGACTGGATTTCTTCTGGAGAGCACCGCGCTGCAGCGATGCACCGAAGCTGTTACCAGGCTGGTTACGTATGTGTTAATGCGATCTCTACCGGAGGAGCTCTACGAGGGTGATCCAGCAGACTACCGCACGCTTCGAGAGCATACGCAACGCACTACTCAACCCAGTAAACCAAATCATTCTCAAACAAGTGGGAAGACATCTTCTAAGCAGTTACCGTTATCTCTCACCTTTGGTGATCGCTCGTCGGCACATTCTCCCCACTCACTTCGACAGTGTGGAAGGACGCCCTCGCCAATGTTTGCAGAAGGCTATGAGCCGGATAGGCCTGGGACGGAGATGAGGAGCCCAACACCTTTTGATAGCAGCCGGTCGAAAGAAATTTCGTACTTTTTGCGTTGTGACAGCCTTTCATGCACGCGTGCAATCCAAAGCGTGGCTCTACGCCATGGCATTTGGTTATCCTCTACTGAACGAACGCTAAAGCGGCCGCCGTTTCATGCGTGTGGACTCCCTCTACGTATGTCCCGTGATATTGCTCTGTGGCAGCGGCCCCCTGACCCTCAGCAGTTGAACGGTACCTTAACACACTGCCCAAACTCAAAGACAGCAACACTGAGCCCCTTTACAAACACAAGCAACTCTGTAATGAGCAAGACTATGCGACTGATTGGTGCAGAGTCGCAACTGCTTGACGGCGGCACAATAAGCATAATGGCGAATGGTGAGAAGGAGCGGTGTGTAGAGGCACCAAGCTGGCGTCCAAGGACACTGGCCCCATTGCTTATTATTGCGTATGGAGGCTACGGTGTAGCGCCTTTTAGCATCCCTGAAATGTCCCCATCAACGTTGGCACTAAAGCGGAAAGTGCGTGAGCAGAAAAGGAAATCAGAGCATGTCAAGTACAAAAGGTGGCAGATAAAGTTGATTGCAAGCCTCAGAGCAGAAAGACCTGAAAGCCAACAAGCTGCGTATCTCTCAACAATAAATGAATTTCGCTACCCGGAGCCGTCGTTGCTGCCTCTCCATTCAGTTATGCAGACTATCTACAGCAGTGTCCGCCAGAATCAACTGATGCATATGGATGAGGCTTCCAATTGTATTCCCCCTGTTCTGTTCGAACTCATTATGGATGTGGTGGAGAGTTATGAACTTTTTTTCCAATCAATTATTAGCATGTCTTTCGAGCCAATGGTTTCCCGTTCCTTCTTTGCTCACACGTATCGCGGAATGCTACTTAGTTGGGCGTCGGTTGTCATATGCGAAGCGGCAATGCGAGCAGCCTCGGAACGTGTTGCGGTTGGTCCAACTGGCATTTCATGGGTGAGCAGTGTGGAGACATGGCATTTTACCGAAGAGGATCTTGACAAAATTGCTCTTTCTGGTCTCGTTGAGAGAACGTTCCCGAGCACCATGCATGAGGGCTATGACGAAGCGGTTCTTCGCAAGACATTTAATACGCTCAGAGCTCTTGTGCTTGATACAATGGGCCATGTGAAGGGTGAATTGTACTATCTAGTCACTGGAGTAGACAATCGGAGAGGTGTACTTGCACTTTATCGTGAACGGTTAAGACAAGAGAAAGTAAGATGGGCTGCCATGCAGGCGAAGGAAGAGGAGCAGCTGCAAGCGCGGCTACCAGGCTGCCAGGTGCCAACGACTGACGGCATGGCCAATAACGTGATAGCAGGCGAGGCAAAAAGTGCCTTATCTGAGTGCCCCCCAAAACTGTCACCTGCGATTAGGCGACCGGGAAATGTCTTAGTCGGAGAGCTTGTCGACAACAGTCGTTTGCCGTGCGATGATCGCGGTGGTTCAAGGAGTCAGCAAGCCACGCCGTTGACTGAACCCAGGGAACAGTCAAATACAGAAGGGTTTTCTTTTTCACCTTCCGAAACCAAATTAGACACGACTTTGCGCTCCCGGATTTCAGCGTCCGATTCAGTGAATGAAGGCTCGATGGCACTTGTGCAAAGGAGTTTGCAACTAGGTGGGGAGTCGTCTGGAGTCTCTGTGGTGCAAGCAGACCCGAAGGTTGTAGGAGGAGGTTTGCAGCAGCGTTGCGACGGTCCTCAAACATGTGTACCCACCAGCCTGCCGAAACTGACGCAGCTGTCTAGCCACAGGGGGCGGTTTAGTTTGGCTGCAGGACGGCACGGTTGTCTCAATGCTTCGTTTGTTTACGAAAGTCAGTCTACGCGTAGCCCGAAGGACTCACCCCAACGAAGCCACGGCACAAAATCAACAGCGTGCGTGCAACCTGCTAAGCGTGGGGTTGTTGTTGCTCCATCCTCAGCAGAGATACCCCCTGATTTAACGGTTCGTTCCGTCCGGCGTGAGCTGGTCGCTTTGAAGTTTCGTAATCGCCAGAGTTCGAATCTGGCCGAGAGAAGGAGGAGCGGCTCGGTTGCTGGACAAGACGCCGCAGCAGGAGCCGCAAATACACTTGGCCCCTCGAGCACGCTGGGGACTATGATCCCAACTCCACGTTATGGAGTGACGAGTGAGACAGACTTGACACCGAGAGCCCCACATGGCAGTGATGCCACCGATACCGAAAAGTCGAGGGCATCTCTGCTACTAGAGAGTGTCGTCGGTAAGAAGCAAGCGGCGTTAGTGCGCAACATGCGCAGAACCTTTGAAAACACAGCCCAGTTTCATCTACACTTTCAGGAGTCATTGCAGGAGCGGGCGAGTCGCCATGCCCAACTGGAGTCGCAGTGGTATTCAGTTGGAAGCATGGATTACTATGAGAAGCGGACAGTTGCCGCCATCAAGCGCATCCGTCAAGTTGCAGCATTCGATCTGCATCACCTTTCTCCAATTGCAGCGCTTGGTTTGTGTTTGCTGCGCCCCAAGTCGTCACCCTCCTCCACGGGTGATGAGCAGTCACACAAAAAACAAAAGGAATTTTCAAAGATAACTCTTCCCAAAGATCTGCTTCTCGGGAGGGAGATTGTGCCATGGACCATTTAGCTCCACAGAGCACTTTTAAAGAATTAAATGTCTTAAAATACGTTTTCAAATCGGTGAGGTTTTACCTTTTTCCGACACATCATGTATATTGTTGTTGTTGTTGTTGTTGTTAGTCACTTGCTGCCGCAATATGCACACGAATGTGCAAATGCCCTCATCCTCAACTGCGTTGTCATCGAAACACAGCTTTATTCAGAAACAGAGGAGAGGTGGTACACACTTTGTATGCATGTTCATCCTCCCACATACTTGACTCTCTCCCAGTTGCTCCTTTGTTTTCCTTTTCCTTTATATTATTTGCTGTTAACAGGACACAAAACCAGTAAAAAAAAAAAAAAAAAGAATTTGTGACCTCCTTTCCAACGTCTTTCATGCAGCACCGAACTGTGTGACAGTCGCTGCCCCAAAAGCACGATCTCCTTCCCTCCTTGTTACTTTCCCGTACTTCACTTTCATCCTGTTGCAGAGGAACAGAAGGCCGAGCCTAATTATTGCGTTGATATCCACAGCAAGCTGCGGTGTGAGTCCCAACACGAGTGCGCACGCTTATATATTATTATTATTAGTAGTAAAACTCGTGCAGCGCACTTCGCCTCGCTACACCTTCAGAACTTGTTGCTCTTTCCTCTGTAGCTGCCCCAATGTTGTGGTCTTTCCATGGCACCAGCATGGTATGAACGCACGAAAAGGGTTTTGTAAATGCGTGGTTCACCGAAGTAAAGTGGACAGAAAGGAGATGAATCTTTTTTTCGTCCCCATCTAAAGGCGGTGGGGTGAGCAGCCCTGCCACTACCCTTGAACAGCACTTGGAACTTTGTTAGAGTAGAGTGGCGTGACTTGCTCTCAGAGTATTGTCTAGCATTCAATGTTCATATGGTATCAATCCATGCTTATTCACTCTTGTGTACTCTGACAAAATGAGAGGCAGATGTCTTCTGCTATCTTTGCCTTCCTACGCTTCGATTGTTCTTGTTCTTAGTTGTACTTTTCCAGAGGATTGACTTTAATGAATCTGAATTTGTCCATTTTGTTCAATTTACTCATCTTAAATTGTTGGCGTCTGCTAGTGCTCGTAACGGAAGAAATCCGGTGGGGATAGGCAGTGCCTAACGTTGAAGGTATCAAAGGTTTTTATAGGGCGAGCGCATTTTGTGCTGGCTGCTGTTTTCCTGTCGTCCCACTGTTAACGAAAATTGTTGAGGATCGGCAATACTTTAGCGATGGCAATCTCCTCAAAGGTAAAGAAGGAGGAGTCCGAGTTGCGCAAGATCATCAAAAAGTCAAGAATTGCACATAAGGAAGCGGCGGCTCGTGAACGGAGACAGCGGCGTAAACAGCGTTGTGTAGACGGTGAGGCGCCCACACAAGGGAGCAAATTGGATACGCGCACGCGGAAGCGTATGGGCGCGATTGTCCTTCCAAATGAGGTAGCAGAGCTTCGACTGAGGTTAATGGGGGATGGACAGCCGGTCGCCACGAAAGAGCATCGATCAGAGGGAAAGAAGAGGAAACATGTCAGTTCCCCTTCCTCGTCCTCTGATTGTAATCCCCTCCTTACGTCTTCCACTGTTCCTGGTAGTCCAGGAGTTGAGCAACCACCATACAACATGGAGGTGCATCATAAAAGGAAGCAGGTCCTCGTCAACGTTACACTTCATTATATACCTCACCAACACATTGATGTGAGTGAGACAACTGACACCGCGCTCGTCGTCCACACGGAAAAACACACGCGGAAGTATCGCTTGTCCCTCAACATGCCAGAGGGTTTGCGTATCGACAAGGACAATGCGGTGTACGAACTGGAGTGTGGTATATTGAAGTGTGCTCTCCCAATTAAGGGAGAGATACCTGCGCAAATTAAAGAAGAACGAGAAGCCATGTTAGAAACCATTCGAAAGCAAAAGGCGTTGCGCTTCCGCCTTGGTGAGGATGGCGAGCTCAGGGTACGCTCCAAGCGTGCCTTGTTGATGAAGTGTGAGCGTAAACCATCGGAAGTTCATCTCCCGAAACAGGAAAGCAATCAGGGAGTGACCTGTGACGGCGGAGAGACCGATGTAGCCAAAGAAGAGCGTCTCCTAGGTCGGAGAATTGTCGCGAAACGTGATTCCAAAACCGTAGATGACGGTGCGGGGCTCGGGTTTCCCACAGATGAAAGTAGCAAGGAACGCAGTTCCACCGATTTGTTGCGGAGAAAGCGCAACCGAGAGGAAGGAGAGGAAGGTGGCGATGGGAGCGGGAGCGGAGCAGCGGATGAAAACCAGTTTCATTTGCAGCCCATCAAGCAGAAAAAGAAGCCATTGAACAAACCCACTGCAAATGTTTTTGAAGAGGAGCGGAAGCGGTCGTTGAAATTCGCGGCGTCCGCTGGAAAGGCAGCACAAGCTACGCTTCGAGAGCGCATTGCAAATGCTCGGGCCATGCAACAGAAGATGCAGCAGAGACTGCTGGCCCGCAGCGCTCGGCGCGAGACCCAGTCTGCAAGGACACAAGATTCCTTTGCTCGTGTGCTGGAAGAGCAGAAGCGCCAGCTGCTTGCTCGGGCAGAGCATGGTGTGAATCGTGCCTCTGAAGAGCCGGCAGCCACTAAAGACGAGAAGCATTCGAGAAAGATGGTGACGTTTGAAGAGGCAGTTGGTGCCGATTCAAAAACTCCAGTGCGTTTTGGGGCTAAGCGCCCTAGTGTGTGCTGAAAGTTTTCTAGTAGGGTCGAACAGGTGAAACGCTGCGTTCAACGCTGAGTCGTTTAATGGCAATTAACGGTTGTGTTTTTGACGAAGCTGCTGTTCACACCAATAATGTAGGAAATGAGAATCCATGAAATCTGATGGTTTATCGTCGACTCTGTACCAATGGCGGTTGGCTGAGAGCTAGTTTAAATTGAAGTCATGGAGGAGTTACAGAATTTTCATGTTATTCCGAATGGCAGTTACTTGGGCACATTAATGAAAACGAGGCGAGGGCTTTAGGACGGTAGGAGGCGAAAAGGAGTGTGGGCACCCCCTCACTGAGAAGCGTGCAAGAAGAATGGGCGGTGACACTTTCCTCTTCAGCCACTCCCTTTAATGTCGGTGCCGTCTCGCGTTGGCCACATACTAGCGCCCTAAGTGGATCCTCCATAAGCATCACAAATGTGCAAAGGCAAAAGTATAACAAGCGATAAACTTCCACTTGAAAAATAAAACTCCTCTCACAGGTAAACTTGTGTATATGTGCCACCACCATCACCTTTCGGTTAATCGGGTCAAATTTTTGTTTATTGAACAAAGCTTTACTCATCCATGCAAATCTCTGCTTGGCTTTTCTCTCACTTTTTCTACTTCTTGCTCTCACTCTTCGTCAACAGAAGGAGGTCCAAGCACCTCATGCGGAGGGCAAAACGGTTGGTGTCCTCATCCGAAACGGAGGTTGTCACTGAAGAGCACGATCATCAAACGTGCGTATACGCTTTGCCACGCCCTGATGTGTGGGGACAGCCTTACGATTTTGCGGCGGCTTTTAGTGTGAACGAAGACAGTGGCTTTATTAATGGGACGAACGGCATAAATGTAAATGAGGATTCTCTGGAGCCCCCACTTAAGATGCTCAAAGTTACAGAAAAGGAATCATTACCTCCTCCAAGCACGTTACCGTACTCCGGTGATCCTCCCTCACCTGAACGTTTAGAATCAACCTTCGGAGCAATGAGCACTGGAGAGAGGTGTGATAACACAGTGGTAATGCATAAGGAAGTTACTGCCTCTCTATGCAGCGGTGCGTTAGACAACAGACAAAAGCCACTCGTCTCTACTCGACGTTTACCGCGATATCAAGTAGAGCCGTCGCGCAAGGTGCCTCCGGTACGAGAGTGGGATGCATCCAATGAGCTTTCGGAGAGCTTTGTCAAGGGGAGCAGTGTGATTCTTTTTAGTTCTGAAGATGGGAGTAGTGACTCTACGTGGTGCAGTACGACAGATTCTGGTGAGGACAACGAATTGAGTAGCACAGTTGTGAGGAGGAAACGTCGAGGAAGTACTACCAAATACAAAGAAAGAGAGCTAGACCGTCATTTTGCTGGTTATGAGAGTGGAGAACTCGTATCGATTGCTGGTTCGTCGTGTGAGGAGGGGGAGGAAGTGGAAGTGGAAGAGGCAGAGGAAGAGGAAGAGGAAGAGGAAGATGTTGAAGAACGTGAAGGAATGGTGGATGCCGGGGAGGACATGGGAGCTTTAAAGTTGGGTGGCTTCGGTCTTTTTGGGCGCCAATGTTTGCATCGCCGGTGGCAGCAGCAGCGGGACGGGAGTCAGAATGCATTTCCTGATTGTCCCATGAATGAACGCAAAACAGATAATACTGCTGGAAAGAAACTGATTGCCGGGGGGATACCTCAACGGATTGCCGGAATCTTGTTTGAAATGCATGTTGGGCATCGATCACCTGTACCCTGTCATCACACATTGCTACATGTTCAGCACCCTACAACTGTTCAGGGACCTTGTGGTATCATTGGTTTTGGTATCGGTGAGGTGACTATTAGCGGCTTCTTTCTGGGTAGAAAGCAATTAGTTTTACTCAGTGAGAGCCAGCGTGTTGTCCTAATCCCTGTGGATCAATTAAAGTGTAAAAGTGCACAACTGGACACCGTCCCAACACCGAGGCAACCAAAGGAAGAAACCGAGCATTGGGGTGGCCGTGTAACTTTGATACCGGAGAAATGTTCTGCCACGCGCATGGTAACCGGAGGGAATGCGTCGGAGAAGGCAGTGCATGAGGATAGTAAATTAAATAACGATGACTTACTGTATGATGATGATGTGGAAATGTTCGGCACGATTGACTGGGACTGGGTGGAAACAGTAGTTGCTTCCTGGCGCGGCCGTTTTCTGTCGAGTTCGTTCAATATTATCTTAGTCGTGCAACCATGTTATAACAACGGGGCCCTCCCAACACGTCGGTTTTATATAAAGCCTAGAGGCTTAAGTGGGGAAATGGAGCCTGTAGCGAAGTCATGTAGCACGTCGAAACTGCCCGCTGGGATTTTATCGACGTTCCAATTTTCGTCGCACGCCGCGCAGAGATAAGCGTTGACGCAGTGTTGCTTCCGGACGTTATACCTGCCATTGTAAAGCAGGGTACGGGATCTGTTTTTGTAATTGGATCTCAGGGTGTTGGGAAGTCCACACTGGTGCGATTTCTTGCCAACGCTTTCTTCTCCCTTTATGGCATCAGCTACTGGCTGGAATTAGATCTTGGACAACCAGAGTTTGGGCCCCCAGGTACCTTTGCTCTCTACCGTGTTCGCCGTCCTCTGTTTCGTCCACGGGACACAGCAGCAGTTGAGCTAGTTAAGGGCTTCTACATTGGTGGTTCGCGACCACAATGTCCAATTAGTACAGCCATCGCTCTTGAGTCTATATGTGCATATGTGGAGCGTCTTCAAAAACATTTCCCGGTTGTTGTCAACACGCATGGTTGGGTGCTGAGCACCGGCCGGCGCCTCACTGTTGAGGCGCTTCGGCGGCTACTTCCCACCCACATGATTCACCTTGTGAGGGAAGGCGAGGAGCAGTGGGTCCGCGCAGGGAAAGTGATTCTCAGCCCTGTTAACGGACTGAATGCAAGTGTGCTTCACAAGCGTTTTCTCGTGCACAAGCGCACTGCTTCTGCTGGGTGGTGTACGACAGAAGAAGTAATTCGGCAGCTTCCACTGCCCTATCGCAGTAGCGCCAACAGCAACAGCGGATTGCCTAAGTGGGATGGAAAGGTTCACACGGTCCAGATACAGCGCGACAAGGTGTCGCCGCAACCAGTTGTGAAGCCCAAGGCCTCAGTTCTACGACAGGCTGCGTGGCATCAGGTGCTAGCCCCGATTTTGAATTACTACGAACTGGTATTAAACAATAACGCGAAGGAGGCACTGTCTTTGCCCACAAGGCAAGAATCTATGGGCTCAGATAATAGACTGGAGGCTACTACATTGCTCACAAGTCTGTTAGACCAGTACGATGCGATAGTATTCACGGATGTCGCCGATTCATCATTGCTAACGAATGAGTTTGTTTATGCGGCACTTGAGCACAGCGTCGTAGCTCTTTCCATCAATCGTGTACCGCTTTCGACCTCTGGGTCCACAGAGAAGGGTAAGCGTGTTCTTGGGGGAGATTGTTGTGCAAACTACCGCTGCTTGGCTGATTTGCCTGCTGGGTTTTGCTTCTCGTGTTTTGGAGTGGTTGAGAGTTCTGAAGTGGAGATGCAAAAAACAGGGGAAATTCGCGTTCGCCTCCCGTTTCGCCGCGAAGTGCTCCATACGATGCTCTGCGACTACGGTGCCGACGAAAGGATGGGTATCTCCCTCGCCTGCACACTGAACGATCGCGCAGATACTTCTCTGCTGGAGTCGTATCTTGAAAACGACAAGGCTGAAACCGAATGTTGGCGAAGGCGATAAACTGCATAAACAAGCGACTTCTTATTGGCGAAGAACATGTACTGTGCGTTGCGCAACGGTACTATTCCGTAGCCGAGCAAGCAAAAATGGTTGGAGGCTGTTTTCTCATAAACGTATACTTAATTACTTCTGCTACCGCGCCACCACCTCGTGGAACGCAAAAGCTCACGTGTTAAAGACATGAGCGTACATCAGTAGTGAAGTAACCAAGTAAACGGGTAAAGTGAACTTGTTGAGAATGCCTTCACTGTTCGAGTGGCGATGGCAACGTAGCAAAGTCATCACATCATTAGCTCTTATTGTGGTAAGCACATTTTTCATTGACGCCTTTTTGTTTTTTTGTTCCTTCTTCCAAGAAGGAAGTGTCTGCATTGTGTTTGTGTGCCTTGTAATGGATATGCAAATCCACAAACTTTTGCTGTGTGTAAGTGTTTCGTCTCATATCTGTTTTCTCGTCTCACTACGTGTCCCCGCAGTCTGCCTCTCTGCTTACTCCCGTAGTGCGGAGGAAAGGAGGATTAGTGTCTTTTCCCTAATTTACGGCCACTGGAGTTGTGGGCATACGCTTTGTCCAAACACCCTCTAGACACATTGGCATGTCTCACCAGTCCTCGAGCTTCTTTTTGAACCATTGCTGGCAGCAATGCTCTTTAGTGGCGTTACTATCGGTTTCTCTCTGCCTGTTATCTGTGCCCATTCTCACTGTAGGTGAGGACGTTGTTGGTGATGGGTACAGAGTAAATGGGGAGGTTGATAATGTACCAGGGCACGCTGTGTCCCCAGTGCCCCGAGGAGTAGGCGCCAACCTGGCTGTCGAGCACGATGTTAGCGAGGGTACAGCCAAGAATACTTCTGTGCTATCCAGTAAAATATCGCTTGCGTCACGTCGTGCAAGTCGTAGGGAGCTTGCTGAGATCTATCGTCGAGCTATTCACGCACTTCACGAGAGCAACAATCTTACCGATGCTTTACTATGGATTAGGGAAGGGGCTGCGCAAGGTCATAGCCGCCTCCACTGGCTTCTTGGTGTCCTGCATGCAACTGGCATAGGGGTTCCACGGTCTGATGCTCACGCAATACTACACTACACCTTCGCCGCACTTGACGGTGTGCCGGAGGCGCATATGGCGCTAGGTGCGCGATATCGCGACGGAAAGGGCATTCCCCGCAACTGTGAGGCTGCTGTCGCACATTATCGCGAGGTGGCGGATGCTGTTGCCATGACATACGATGGCCTTTCAAACCCCTCCAGTGCATCACAAATGTACGACCAAAACACCGAGTCTGGGAGTTGGTGGTATAGCAGCAGAAGAGAGAACAGCTTGCATGTGATGATGTACCGTGCTGACAGTGGCGC
This sequence comes from Trypanosoma vivax, assembly GCA_021307395.1. Classification (NCBI taxonomy): domain Eukaryota; phylum Euglenozoa; class Kinetoplastea; order Trypanosomatida; family Trypanosomatidae; genus Trypanosoma; species Trypanosoma vivax. The sequence goes on from SOPI01000326.1 coordinate 1,422,716, forward strand.
CACGGATGCGATAATTGCTCTTGGGTATGCCTACTTTAAGGGACGCCACGGTGTGCAACGTGATTGGCATCGAGCCAGGCAGTATTTCCTGGAAGCCATGGAAAAGGGGGACGTGGCAGCTTACGGGGCGCTGGGTCAGCTCTACGCCGCCGGAGACGCTATGGCTCAACCAGCGATCAAGCGAGATTTTGTCGCGGCTGCTTCGTACTTTGAAAAAGGCTCAATGAAAAAAGATGGCACATCATTGAATGGAATGGGGTATTTGCATGCCGTTGGCTACTACGAGAAGGGGAAGCCTAGAAATGCGACCGCTCATGTGCAACCAGACTTCACCACAGCCGTGAATTACTTCTCGGAAGCTATCAATCGCGGGAACGTTGAGGCAATGTATAATTTGGGCGTTTTAATGATGCACGGCAAAGGAGTCCCACAAGATCCAGCGGGGGCAGTTCAGCTCTTCGAGGCTGCCGCATTGCGTGGTAGTGTTCTTTCCTTGTGGCAACTAGCCAGGCACGAGCATATGCGGGGTAAGTGCCAGCGTGCGTTATTGCTCTATACTCATGTGGTGAGTTTCGGCTCGATGTTTGAACACCCATCTAGGTCATCTTCATTTCCATCTGTTGTTGAGGGTTCGGTTTCGTTCACGTCAGACGGCAGCGACTCACTTGCGCAGCTGCTGGAGACACTTGCCTTTGCAGAAGCTGGTCATGTGGCCTCCCGACTTAAGGCATTGGAGATGTTGGATGGCTTTTCCCTTATTGAGGAGGCTGAGGATGAGCTTTTGAGTGGCGTTTTTGCGAAAAGTGGAAAGCCCCCAGAGCGCGTGGATGAAACAGGCACCGGCGTATTGCGACTCCATTGGTACCATGACTCACTGGATGGCAGTGATATGAAGAGAATGCACACCCTGCTCTCTTCAGTGGAAACGAAGGCTCACGGTGTGAGCGCAACACGGAATGTTGGTATGCTGCTCTCTCAACGTGAGGCTTTGCACATGCTACGACTCCAGCTTTTAAAAATGAGCGCTCACTCTGGCGATTCTGATGCGGAGTTGCGTATTGGTGACTTTTATTATAACGGTGAGAGTCATCTGATAGGTGTTAAAATGTCCCACGCATTGATGCACTATGAGATTGCCGCCAAGAGATACAACATCCATGCTCTTTTCAAGGTGGGTTACATGTACCAGTTGGGTCTAGGTGTCAGTCCTGATGACCGTGGCCCTGTTACTGTGAAGGACGCCATTTACCGCATAATTACCCACGCTGCTGTAGATGGTGATGATGGACACGCAGAGTTATCAGGAGTGCACGCTACGAGTAAACTTTCTGCGATGGAAATGCGGCTTTCGATGGCTAAGCGTTTCTACGACATGATTTTAGAAATCGATAAAGGCAACAGCGTGTATGCAGTGAGGTTGGCACTCATGTCACTCAATCTGCAGTGGTGGTGGCTGTACTTCTCGCATCAGCTTTACGGCTTCTCCAAGGCGTTACGTTTGTCCATGCCGAATGCCCGTGTTAGTCACGCTGTTCGAGTTGACAATGTCGTGAAAAAAGTTAGGGAAGACGTGATTGAGAAGGTGGCCGAGGCTGAGGATGCTGTCGAAGAGGACATTGCTGACATTGGACGCTGGAAGTGGGATGATTATGTTCTGCTTTGCAATACAATAATGCTTTTCGCAGCATTGCTTCTGCGGCATCACGGGGCATAAGATAGTGGTCCAGCATCTGCTTTGCGTATCTCGAACTTGCATTATCATTGTAAAGGTGCTGTGGGGAAACATGTGTCTCGGAAGAGGATACGGCGAACAAGTGAGGAGTAGCGAGGATGGCAATCGCGTGATATGAAAGCGGAGTTGTGGAGCTGTCGGCGATATCCTAACTGGAAATTTGTTAGTTCCCAGGGTTAAAAATCGTACCCTTCCCAACGTAACTGTGTTCATCACAGAAAGCGTTTTGTACAGTCGCAGTGCAGCGTGCACACTGTGAGTAGGCCACTGTTCACGTGCTGTATCTGTTCGTCAGCACCACCTATTCGTGCAACGATGTCGTTTCTCTTGTTTGTGTCATTCATAACGCCCACCCCACACGTGCACCTTTTGTTGTTGTCATTATTGTTATCACTACTGTTATTTTGCATTGTGCAAGTTAGGTATATTGCTTATTTTCGAGTTGAGACCATGGTTTCAGTGGTGGGGCATTGATGTTTTTTTTTCAAGTGGTGACTAATACGTCAGTAGCTTTCAAAGGTCGTACTAAGCTGAGCCCACATGTTCGTTTTCTACACCCACGCGATACCGCAACACGTTGGCCTGCATTCCATTTTGATTGCCAATCACTTCGCTGTGCTTCTTCGATTGCCACCATCGTATCCACTTATTTCGTTGTCACCAGCATACTTTCGTGTGCCACATTTTCTTCAAATCTCCACGTGGTCTAACAGTATTTTTATACGTTGGCATCTCTCTGTATCCCCATCTGCTTTTATGTCAATCACTTAGGCACAGCTGCCCTCAGTGGTGTGCATGTTTCTTTGCAGTGGTGGAAGTTACGTAGAAACTGCAAGAGGCTTTTACTTCGCGTATCTTACAAAGTAGAATCCCAATGTTTCGCCGGCATTGCGCTCTGTTTTGCGCCGTGACTGAGCGCGCCATTGAATATTTTGATGTCGTCGTCGTTGGCGGCGGCCCTGCGGGTCTTGCAGCTGCCATACGACTCAAGCAACTCGTCGCGGGCGCGAATGGGGACTTACGCATAGCTGTTCTGGAGAAGGGCAGTGAGATTGGTGCCCATACACTCTCTGGTGCCTGTGTAGAGACGACATCACTTGACGAATTGCTACCCGAGTGGCGGTGCGCAACGGACCTCCCCGAAATGACAGCAGCTACAGGTGACAGTTTTTACTTTTTGCGCAACCAAACGCATGCGTATGAATCGCCTTTCGTTCCTTCTACGCTTCGTAACGACAAGTCATACATTCTTTCCCTTGGATCATTGTGTAGTTGGTTGGGTGACCGAGCAACCGAGTTGGGCGTGGAGATATTTCCTGGTTTTGCCGCTGCCGCACCGGTTTTTGATGACAGCGGCAAAGTAGTTGTGGGTGTTCAGCTGAACGACGTTGGTATTGATCAGAACGGCAGGAAGACCCCCCGCTATGACCCGGGTATGTTGTTCAAGGCCAAACAAACCATTTTTGCTGAGGGCTGCCGCGGTTCCTGTACGAAGCAGCTTGAGAAAGTGTATGGTCTTCGCGGTGAAAACAACCACCAGACCTATGGACTGGGCATAAAGGAGGTCTGGGAGGTACCCAAATCTGTTCATCGGCCTGGTTCCGTGTGCCACACACTTGGGTGGCCGCTGACGGACAAGGGCCACAACGGGACGTATGGTGGATCCTTTCTTTACCACTATGGGAGTGGATTGATTTCTCTCGGGTTCGTTGTGGGGTTGGACTATAGCAATCCTCACATACGCCCATATATGGAGATGCAAAAGTGGAAAACTCACGAGCTGGTAGCTTCACAGTTGCGCGACGGTAAACCGATCCTCTACGGAGCGCGCACACTAGTGGAAGGTGGCCTTGTTTCCTTGCCCAGGCTTCATTTCCCAGGTGGTCTTCTGGTGGGAGACTGTGCAGGCTTCCTTAATGTTGCGAAAATCAAAGGTACGCATACAGCAATGAAATCTGGTATTCTGGCAGCTGAAGCTGTTTTTGCAGACGCTTTTGACTCTGGGAAAGGAAAGCGAGACGGCGTTGAATGTAGCAGCTACAGCGATCGATTTCGAAGCAGCTGGTTGTACAGGGAGTTGTACCAAGTGAGAAATGTCCGTCAGGTTTTCGCTCGGCACTTTCTTATTGGCGCCCTCTACACGGGATTGACGACGCTGCTAACAAAAGGAGCAGAGCCGTGGACCTTAAAACATCGGCAACCGGATCACATGTCAACTAAGCCAGCGGCTGATTGCACTCCTATCGAGTATCCCAAGACTGACGGAAAGCTTACCTTCGATCTTTTGACGAATCACACTCGAAGTGGAACGATGCATAACGGCGACCAGCCTGTGCATCTGCGCCTGAAGGACGTGGGTGTAGCTTTCCATACCAACTGCGCGATTTACGACGGCCCAGAGGCAAAGTACTGTCCCGCAAAGGTATACGAGTACGTTGACGGGAAGTTGGTGATCAATGCTCAAAACTGTCTGCACTGCAAGGCGTGTGACATAAAGGATCCCACACAGAACATTGACTGGACTGTGCCGGAGGGCGGTGGTGGGCCCAACTATAGTGCACAAATGTAGAACATCCACCACCAGGTTTAGCTCACACTCCTCGTGCTAGTCCCGCTCTTTTTTATCGATATTTACCTATTCCCGCCCCTTTCTCTTTTACCGACTGAACTTACAGCTAATATGTTGCTCTACTGGTGTTACGGCAATCGTTTTGTATCTCTTAGTGACTGTACATGCATTCGTTCGTTTATGGTTTGCTACAATATCGTTGCCCTTGCTACAGGCGGTAATAGTGGCGTTTGTGCGTGGCGTAGAGAGTGACGCTACCATTCAAGCGCCGCGCAGCATCGAGTGAATACTCAGGGCTATACCTTTATAACAACGAAACGTCTATAGTTTTTTTGTCTCTACATTGTGAGTGTTGATAGGCGGTGTGTTCGCATCCGTGGTGGTGTGTCAGCGGGGGTAGTGAAACACGCACCGCAAAGTAGTTTGTCCGTATGTTGGATTTGGGGTGCGGCTGCTTTGGTTTCGGAGGGACGGGTGGCACAGAGCAGTGCAGGACTTTGGTTCTTGGGCGGCTGCTTTGCCACGAATCTTTCTTGTGCCCCACCATGCTCTGCCCCTGTGCAGCTGCAAGACGCTGTCACAAAGAACACGGAAGTAGTTTAAAAGAACGAGTGACGTTCTCTGCTACCGATGTAATTTTCTGGTGAGGTGCAGCAAAGGTGTCCATATGTGCGTGCATTAATCCGATTGTTTTTTATCTCAACCTCTTTCCACAGATATCGCGCAATCGCTGCTTCGGGTTTGCTATTCTCTGGTTTCTCTCAACGAAAAATATCCTACCACGTGACGGAGTGGGTTGCTCATAGAATGACTGCACGCTGTTCGTCCTGAGGCACGATTTACAAGCGTGACTGTTGCAAGTCGGCTTCGTACAACTGCCGCTACTAATATCTTCGATTGGAAATCCCTCTCCCACCACAAAACTAACCTCCTTCAACTCTCACTGTGTGAATGCCTTATTGGCTTGTGCGCATCGTGCTGTTAGTACGGTTGCCTTAGTAATTTGTGGATCGTGTTAGTACTAAGGGATCGCACACGTATTAGAAATTGGTAGGTTGCTGTAGGCCGTAATATCAGTCCAAGCCGGTTAGAAGTGTTGGGGAAGTGAAGACATTAGGCCAAGCTGCAGGAAGTGGTGTTAATATCACACATTGTGCCGCTGCGAAGCAATGTCTCTCCACTGCTTTTTTGGTGTGGAATTGCAGCCCAACGGTTCCCCAGTCACTCCCCCCCTCCCACCAAAGAGCGTTCTAGTAATAACACATTGTGCTCTTACGAGCGCTCAGCCGGGTATCGTAACTCTTTATGCCCAGAGTCACGACCAAGTGACGCGCTTTGCCATTTGTACGCTCGGTGCTGACGTTGGAATTTTCTACGTCCCTCTGCAGCATATCTTTGCAGGGGGTATTTCTTTCACGCTCATCTCATCTGCAAGTGGAGCAGCGAGCCAGTGCCCAGCGGTGCACCTCACTGGTTACTTTGAAAGTGATGAGGAATCCTACACACCCGACGGCGGTGAGAGTGACGACAGTGCTAATGTTCCAAAGAAAGGGCCTACTACTGCTCGCGATGATTACAGCTCGGGATCTGATGCTGGCGACCGCAGTGGCTCTGAGCGCAAAATAGGGAGAGTGGATTCGAGGAAAAGGAATCAAGGGAAGCAGGGCAGTAACCGCAGTAAGACAAATAGCAAGCGAGGGAAACAATCAAAGCACTAGCCGGAAACGATGACATGTTGGTCGCCATCGCTGGAGGAAGGTGAATTCTTTACGAGTAACTATGTGTGTTGCGATGTTGCGGGCTTGCACTCCGTAATGATGTGCTGTGACTCAGTTATGCGGTGCTCGCTAGGGTTGCGCTGCCACTTTGTGCTGCTGTTTGATAATGAGATAACTCAAAATTGTTTAAGCGCCAAAGCGAGGTATATTGAATCAGCTCTTATACTCCTCTGCAGATGTTGGCGCACACGAGGATGCAGATCGGTTTCTACGCTTTTTATTATGCCCTTCATTTTTACGAAACACACACACGGGCGATAGTAAATAAGTAACTAACAGAAATGACAACGAAACGATAGTGCAGTTGGGGTGTTAACGTGTTTTTTGTTCTTGCTTTTTGGCGTTGTCTGTGTTATGTATCTCACCTATTACTGTTACTTTGGACACCGCATTACTCGTCGCTCTGGAGCACAAATATTGCGAGGGAAACATCTTTCACTGGTGGAGGGAAAGATATAAATATAGCTGCATCTTATAGGGAGTTTTATCTTGCGGGATGGTGCGATGTGCTGTTGTTGAGCTAAGTATTGTTTCGCTACACGAAGCAATCATGGGATTGAACGGCAAGTCACAAAGGCATGAAGATACCCAAAACACGAAACATCGGCCACATTCCATTCACTCTACCCCGCATTCCATAGAGTCGAAGGTGGTTTCAATGCCGTATCCCATTGGTAGCAGTACATTACAGGTAACGGGAGTCCACGTGTGTTTGCAGTGCCTGGGTGGAAACAGTGGTGCAGGGGAGACTGAAGATATCTTTTCAAGTCTCGGTTGTGCAAGCGTAGTTGTGCTGATCCAGGCACACGTCCAGGGGGATATGGATATGGTCCCTCGTGTGTTCTTTGTTGCTGGCGTTACCTTTAACGGCAAACAGGATTCATGTGTGTCTGAAGAGCAGAGGATGAAGCGACGAGCGGTAACGGACGCACGACATGCTACTCCATTCGAGGGAAGGGCAGCTGGCAAGTCGCACAACGTCACCATGACTACATTCTCGAAGCTGGACATGCGGCTTCAGGCGGAAAAGGTGAGTTTTTCCGCTTCTGTGTTTCCAATGCCGCTGCAAAGCAAGGGGTCGAGAGGCAATGACACAGTAGATGGTTATCGGAAGGGGAATAAGAAGGTCCCCTTAGTTGACTGCAACGTTACTGTGGCCATTGTCGGTTCTATTTCCCCACTGCTATTGTAAACACGCAACTAAATAAGCCCAAATTGGCTGCGGCGGTAGCGACGAGTGGGACCCCAGTCGATGGTGGTCCTCGGCCCGTACGGCAGCAATCTGGACATATCCGTGCCTTGTTGCACAAAGAACGACAGCTTTCATTATATGATCACCGTTGTGTTCCAATTTACTGTGTTAAACAACGTCACAGAACCGCATCGGAGGCTGAGCATGGTGTAAAATAAGAAGACCTCTGGTCCTGCGCATTTGCGGTAGCTCGTCGCGAAATATGCAAACACCCCATGCCTTTTCTGTTTATTTATTTATTTTATTTCTTGGCTCAAATCCCACACTCCTTTTTTCACGAGTAGCGTCCCCAGTCAAACTAAGTCAAAAATTGATTGTCCTACATGCGCCCTAGTGAACGATTGCAGCTTAAAGAGCAGTGGAGTTTCGCATGGAAAGGGTGCATGCTTATGCTTATAAGAGATAGAAGTGATGAATGCCACTTCCCCTTCGCTATACGCATAGACGAGCAAGAGTGTGGGCCCCAGACAACAATGTGTACTAACGATAAAGAACTAACCATAAAGTGGACAAGTCCCAAGTTACTGCTGTAAAGAAGCACCAGCACGGATGAGCTTTATCGTAGTGGGTATGATGCCCCACGGAAAATGCTTGAAGCGATAGTGCGGCCGCGAATTGCACAATTCCACGCCAACCTGAGCTATATTTAGTACGAATTGAAGCGGTTGAAGTTAATGACAAATGTGGAGGCCGGGCAAATTGTGCTGCTGGTTACACGTAGAAAAGTACAAAATGAAAATCTTTGCTTTGAGAGACTACCAGGTCGGAGTGGGTTACATTTCGGCAGTTATGCTTTACGCAAATAAAAAGTTGTAATACGACATGTTGTTCGCATTCAAAAAACAACTGTATCAAAAAAAAAAAAAAAAAAAAAACAAAGACTTTTAACGCAGCTTTTACACTATCTTTAGGGAAGAGATGTGGTGAGCAAATAAGTTTACGAGGAAGGTACGGTGTGTATTATCGTTCCTTCACCCAACACCCTACAAAAAAAAAAAAGACAGCTTACATACAAAAAAACACGCACATAATAATCATTAATTTCAAACATATAGCAAACGAAGGTTAAGTAAACAGCGTAAAACTACACCAAATTGCATACAAAGCATTGATAAACAACGATACAAATTCAGAAGCTTAACAGAGAAGTAGTTGAAGTAACCAACGAGAAATGGTGATGGGAAATAACAACGAAAAAAAGAAGGATTACACTACAGAAATAGAATTTGACGAATGCAAAAATGATACAAGGGAGCAAAAAAAAAACAGCGATCTCCGGGCCGAGATTGAGGCGTTGTTTTCCCGATCCGGGGAGGCGGTTTCGCATCTCAGCAAGTTGGGTGGTGTCACAGGTGTTGCGGCGAAGCTGGATACGGACTTGCGCGCGGGTGTGAGGTCGGGCACCGTGGAGAGCCGCCGCGCCACCTTTGGGAAGAACGACCTGCCCGAGGAGGCGCCGGTGACGTTCTGGAGCATCTACAAGGCGGCGTGGAGTGACCACATGATCCTGCTGCTGACCGCTGCGGCGCTTGTGTCACTGGTGCTTGGGCTGACGGTGCCGGAGCCTGGTCACGATAAGGTGGACTACAAAAAGGGGTGGATCGAAGGCTTTGCGATCCTTCTCGCGGTCACTGCGGTGACTACCGCGTCGACAGTGAACGACTACCGCAAAGAGCTGAAGTTCCGGAAGTTGATGGATGATAACTCTGCTCAGCCGATCCCCGTGATCCGCGACGGGCGCGAGCAGGTGGTGGATGTGACGGAGATCGTTGTGGGTGACGTTGTGTGCCTTGCGCCTGGCCTTGTCGTGCCTGTGGATGGGCTGCTTGTGCGCGGGGAGAGCGTGCTTGTTGACGAGAGCAGCGTGACCGGAGAGAACGACGCCAAAAGGAAGACTGCGGAGGATCCCGTGCTATTGTCTGGGACTGTTGTGAACACGGCGGAGGACGCATGCATGCTGGCGTGCGCGGTTGGGGAGTCGTCGTTTGGCGGTAAGCTGCTGATGGAGTCGCGCCAGGGAGAGGAGCGAATGACGCCGCTGCAGGAGCGCCTCGACCACCTTGCGGGGTTGATTGGTCGGCTCGGTCTTGGGAGTGCTGTGCTGTTGTTCATCATCTTGTGCTGCCTGGAGGTTGTGAGGATTGCAAAGGGGGAAAAGGTGTACGGGAAGCGCTTCCTGGACTTCTTTTTGCTATGTGTGACCGTTGTTGTGGTTGCCGTGCCGGAAGGTCTGCCTCTCGCGGTGACCATTGCCCTTGCGTACTCGCAGAACCGGATGCAGAAGGACAACAATCAGGTGCGCCGGCTGTGTGCCTGTGAGACAATGGGAAACGCGACGCAGGTGTGCAGTGACAAGACGGGGACCCTAACGCAGAATGTAATGAGCGTTGTGCGCGGCTACATTGGGATGCGTGGATTCAGTGTCGCAGACCCCGGCGACTGCCCGCACCCGATTGTCCTTGAGAACGTGGCCGGCGAAGCGCGCCAGCTGCTTGTGGAGTCGTTGGTGCTGAACAGCTCTAGCGAGAAGGTGCTCGAGCATGTGAGTGGGGACAAGCGCTCGGCGGAGTCCCACGTGTGGCGGTGGAGGGTGGACAAGGGCAATAAGACTGACGGAGCTCTGCTTGACTTCGCAGACCGTTTGCTTCTGTGCGGGGAGGGAAGCGGCGACAAGTCAACGCTTCCGCACCAGCGGATGCGCGCCGATGGGCGTGCACGCGGCTCCGCCATCTTCCCTTTTACGAGCGAGCGCAAGTTCATGAGCACGGTTGTGGTGGGTGCTGACGGGCAGCTGATGCACTATGTGAAGGGCGGGTCGGACCGCGTGCTGTCGATGTGTGACCGGTACCTCTCTGATGCCGGTGTGGAGGAGTCGCTGACGGAGGAGGTGCGGTCCACGATCACGACGCAGATTCACTCGCTAGCGAACGATGCGAACCGGACGATCGGCGTGGCGTATGGGCGCCTGGGGAGCGGCGATGTGCCGGCGGAGGAGCCGGCGCTGCCCCTTGTGTGGCTTGCGCTGCTGGGCATTCAGGACCCGCTGCGTGCGGAGGTGCCGGAGGCGGTGCGACAGTGCCAGTTCGCTGGCGTGACAGTGCGGATGTGCACGGGCGACCACCTGGACACGGCAATTGCCATCGCGCGACAGTGCGGGATCTACAACCGATTGCGGGGGGACCTTGCGATGACGGGACAGGAATTCCGAAGTCTTGTGTACGACTCGTACGGGAACGACGACATGATGCTGAAATTCTGGCCGGTGCTGGAGCGAATGGTGGTGATGGCGCGCTCGCAGCCCCTGGACAAGCAGCTGCTGGTGCTGATGCTGATGCTGCGCGGTGAGGTTGTGGCTGTGACGGGCGACGGGACGAATGACGCGCCGGCGCTGCGGCTGGCGAACGTGGGCTTTGTGATGCGTAGTGGCACCGACATTGCAGTGAAGTCAGCAGACATTGTGCTGCTGGACGACAACTTCCGCTCTGTGCAGCGCGCGGTTGTGTGGGGGCGGACAGTGAACGACAACATCCGCAAGTTCCTGCAGCTGCAGCTGACGGTGAACATCTCGTGCGTTGTGCTGGTCTTTGTGGGGTCGTTTGTCTCCTCGAAACACACGTCGCCGCTCACAACAGTGCAGCTGCTTTGGGTGAATCTGATCATGGACACGCTGGCCGCGCTTGCGCTGGCCACCGAGGAACCGTCCGATGCGTGCCTCCATCGAGGCCCCACGTCACGCATGGCCTCGCTTGTGTCGCGGCGCATGTGGTGCACGATTACCACTGTAACCATCTTTCAAGTTGCAAGTACTCTCAGTTCTGAAGCTTTTTACGAAATTATTTTCCCGGATTCTCGTCGTGGAAGTCCTTCTCATCGTACTTTTCAGTTTAATGTTTTTGTTTTTAATATCATATTTCACATGTTCAACGCCCGAAAGCTGTATGGCGAAATAAACGTTTTTGAAGGTATGGGCCGTTCCAAATTTTTCGTTGTCATTATTCTATTTTGCGCTGCCTTTCAGATTCTTGCTGTGTCGTTCTTTGGCAACATGATGGGCGTTACTCCATTAACATTGAAGCAGTGGGGCGTGAGTGTTGGGATTAGTTTTCTGTCTATCCTGGTCGCTGTGCTGAGTCGCTGCCTGCCCATTCGCGAGCCCTCCTATGGACCCCCAACAGACGTGAAAGATATTGATAAGGGTGCTTGCAAGCTCCTTGAAAAGTTGTCTAAAACTGTAGAGCAACATCGTATCGAAAACGGTGCTGAGAAGAGCTCTAATGATCAGTTGGCCCAGCGTCTTCAGGCACAGTCGAGCTGGCAGAGGCTTCAGGGTGAGCATGCAAAGGCTGTCGGTGTAAGAGCCTTTCGCCGCGCACGTGTTGATCGTGACATGCGTATTACCACCTCTCGAGAGATGTACCAAAAATTCCAGCAGCATCACTAGCAGTTTTCTCTGTAAACGCTTTGGCCTCACTGTACTCGCTGCAGTGAACTTCGTCCTTTCCTGAACCGACCTGTGTTCTTGAAAGTCTTTTGCTTTACTCAAGTAGCTCTGAAAAGAGCACAACTGTTTTATCTTGCTTTAGAATCGTGCGTAATTTCTATTCTGTATTCCCTTTGATGTACTTGCAATTCTTAACTTAGTATTGTCCTGGTTTGTTGAGACACGTTTCTCAGCATCCACCCGTTTCATTCTTTTCGGTGGTTGGCGTTTTATCTATTTCTGCTACTGTGGGATGTCATTTTCGTTGTGCCGGGTGGCCAATTTCATCCCCGTAGACGCAACAGTGTCCGTGCGGAAGAGATGAATTTCGGGAACCAATGCCAGTGGTAGCGCGAAATGCGCAGGGATGGAGTAGGTGGCGGGGTACAATATGCAGACTGTAAGGAATCGCAATTGTAGAACCACTGCCCCGTGCGGCGTGCAGTGCGTACTCGCGACAAAGGTGCTTATTTGGATAAAAACGCTAGAATTGGCTGTGGTGTCAAGCCCTGCATCATATTTGGTAGTTACGATGTGACGGCAAATGGGTTTACGTGCCCTACAAAATACGGAAAAACAGAGCAGTTCAGGTATTTGATCCTTCTGCAATGCGTGTTAAAGTGACTCCTGGAGCAGTAGGATGTGAGAGAGAACAGGTTCCACTGCTCCTGTGGCAAGTGCATCACAATGCCATTTGCTACACCCGTGGCAGAGGATGGATTTTGTTACGTAGTGGGCATCTGTGCATATTTCATTAAATTATAAGCACGTTGGTATTCTTATCTGAATATGCTAGTTGCTCTGCGGCCGCTTGTGCCTGCCTACATGCGTACATGCGTACATCGCTTGCTGCAGTGTACGGTCATTTCTGTTGCGTTTTCGTAATATTTTCGTTTGATTGCACATGTGTGTATCTGTGTGTTTTTTATTTTTCTTTTCGTCTACGTGTGCGTTTGGTGCTGTATGTCATCAGCGTGGGATACAATCACAGCTGTGTAACGTAGGCTCGTCAGTGACACCTGGTGAGCCTTCACGATTATCACTGTGGCACTCGCTGGACTTCGTATATGAACACATGCGTAAAATGGTGGAAGCTTCTGCTGGGCTCTTGGTATCACCTCTGCGCTCCCCTTTCCTTCTGTTTAGTTACACAGTGTCAGGTGTAAGGTAACGCCCAAGTGAAAACTTGAAGGAAAGGGGAAGGTAGTGACGATAAGCATTTTTTGTTCTTTTCTCGAAGGTTTGACATCTGAATTTTGTCATTAGCTTTCACCCTTGTCCAAACGAAATGTACAACGGCTATCCACAACTCCGTGTGTCGTGCTGCAACACGCCCATCGATGTGGAAGGCAACCGCGAGTCGGTAAAGCTTGGTGTTGCTGTGTTAAAGCCACAGACGGTGTCCAAGGTCCGCATTTCGTTCGCAGCACTGACCGCACTGGACAACCTGGCGCGGGGCGTTACGTGTTATCACACGCTCTTTGCTGATGTCTGTGGACTGCAACTCGAAGGCGTGATTGAGGTAACTAATGTGATACCGCCCATGAGCAACTTGCACGATGTCGATGACAAGCAGGCTAAGCAGGACAGACGTACAGTCCACCAAGAGGTGAATGAAGCAGAAATGTACAAGAAGTTGCAAGATATGCTAAGAGACGAAATGTTGGATAGTTTCAAGATAGGGTGCCTCGTCATAAGCAGCGCTTACCGCTCTGCACCGTACTCACTCACCGTTGCTTACCAACTCGCACAACTTGCTATACAAGGCCATCCAAGCGTCTTGCTCGTGTACGACCCTTTTCGAACGAGTCTCATGGGTAAAACGTTTCTTCGCGCCTTCGTCCCCACAGCTGAGTACATTGATCTATACACGAAAAGCAAGAGACGCAAGTCGGCGCAGGAGAGTGAACTTATGCGAACGTGCGGCGTGAACAAAGCAGGAGTGCTCCGCGAGGTGCCGGTGGAAGTGGACGTGGACGACTATCAACTCCTCAGTCTCCGAAACACAAACATCCTTCCGGTGCCAAATACATGCAGCATTTTATTTTCTGATAAAATGACGCAGTACATATCCGGTCTTCTACAATCAATACAAAAATCTGAGGAGAAGCTGAAGAATTTACAGATTAGCGAAAGCAAGTCGAGCAAGAGAGATGAGAATTATGTACCGATCGCACAGAGTGTAGAGTATATGCTGAGGCTCATGCATCTGCGTGAACAAGCACAGCATCTGGAGGCATTGTGTGACGGTATCCTCCTCAATTCTTCCCTTCTCCGTGATTTGTAGTTGCCTTGCGATGCCACAAATGCGAGTGAGAATGAACTGAATGTGGTACAAGAGACGGTTGAGGGAGATTTTAAATGAAAACCAGCCAGCAAGCGTCCACACATAATTAATATCATGCAAGAACGGCAACAATAATTGGGGCAATGTCGCCTGCGCCATCGAGTAAGGATGCACTAAAGGGGAACGGGGATATATTATACTTGGACCAGATTGGGCTCTTGTCCTTCCTCATCCCAAGCAAGGCGGCGCGTAAAGGGAACCAGTTAGGAACAGATGCTGTGGTCATCAATCGTGTGCGTTTTTCAAATAAATAAATAACGTGGTATTCTACTACCATAGCTAACATATTTTTACCATTTATCGTGCCATTTCTCACACGCACTACTGTCGCTTTATGTATTTCATGTCACGATATAGGAATAAATATAGGTTACAGTGGACAATAGCAAAAAGTAATATCATAACGTGGCAGTTTAAAGTTTCAGTACACTCTAGCGTACCACGTAGTCAGAGGCGCAAAAAAAGCCACGAGAGCAATAGCTTGATATAATAGTAAATAGGGGGTACAGAAGCACAAAAGGGACCAAGCAAGGTTTTGTGTATATTGCCAAAGAACACATTAACAATAGTGATCACGACTAGAAATGGATCAAATAAGAGGTAGAAGGATATACGGAACATTTAAAAATGATAGCGTGTGCCAGCAAACAGATGGGGCAACTAGCACTGAAACTTTCGAAGTCAACGAACCCATACGCGTTGACCGCGGCAAGTTGACCAATAAACAACACAGTGATCTCCGGGCCGAGATTGAGGCGTTGTTTTCCCGATCCGGGGAGGCGGTTTCGCATCTCAGCAAGTTGGGTGGTGTCACAGGTGTTGCGGCGAAGCTGGATACGGACTTGCGCGCGGGTGTGAGGTCGGGCACCGTGGAGAGCCGCCGCGCCACCTTTGGGAAGAACGACCTGCCCGAGGAGGCGCCGGTGACGTTCTGGAGCATCTACAAGGCGGCGTGGAGTGACCACATGATCCTGCTGCTGACCGCTGCGGCGCTTGTGTCACTGGTGCTTGGGCTGACGGTGCCGGAGCCTGGTCACGATAAGGTGGACTACAAAAAGGGGTGGATCGAAGGCTTTGCGATCCTTCTCGCGGTCACTGCGGTGACTACCGCGTCGACAGTGAACGACTACCGCAAAGAGCTGAAGTTCCGGAAGTTGATGGATGATAACTCTGCTCAGCCGATCCCCGTGATCCGCGACGGGCGCGAGCAGGTGGTGGATGTGACGGAGATCGTTGTGGGTGACGTTGTGTGCCTTGCGCCTGGCCTTGTCGTGCCTGTGGATGGGCTGCTTGTGCGCGGGGAGAGCGTGCTTGTTGAAGAGAGCAGCGTGACCGGAGAGAACGACGCCAAAAGGAAGACTGCGGAGGATCCCGTGCTATTGTCTGGGACTGTTGTGAACACGGCGGAGGACGCATGCATGCTGGCGTGCGCGGTTGGGGAGTCGTCGTTTGGCGGTAAGCTGCTGATGGAGTCGCGCCAGGGAGAGGAGCGAATGACGCCGCTGCAGGAGCGCCTCGACCACCTTGCGGGGTTGATTGGTCGGCTCGGTCTTGGGAGTGCTGTGCTGTTGTTCATCATCTTGTGCTGCCTGGAGGTTGTGAGGATTGCAAAGGGGGAAAAGGTGTACGGGAAGCGCTTCCTGGACTTCTTTTTGCTATGTGTGACCGTTGTTGTGGTTGCCGTGCCGGAAGGTCTGCCTCTCGCGGTGACCATTGCCCTTGCGTACTCGCAGAACCGGATGCAGAAGGACAACAATCAGGTGCGCCGGCTGTGTGCCTGTGAGACAATGGGAAACGCGACGCAGGTGTGCAGTGACAAGACGGGGACCCTAACGCAGAATGTAATGAGCGTTGTGCGCGGCTACATTGGGATGCGTGGATTCAGTGTCGCAGACCCCGGCGACTGCCCGCACCCGATTGTCCTTGAGAACGTGGCCGGCGAAGCGCGCCAGCTGCTTGTGGAGTCGTTGGTGCTGAACAGCTCTAGCGAGAAGGTGCTCGAGCATGTGAGTGGGGACAAGCGCTCGGCGGAGTCCCACGTGTGGCGGTGGAGGGTGGACAAGGGCAATAAGACTGACGGAGCTCTGCTTGACTTCGCAGACCGTTTGCTTCTGTGCGGGGAGGGAAGGGGCGACAAGTCAACGCTTCCGCACCAGCGGATGCGCGCCGATGGGCGTGCACGCGGCTCCGCCATCTTCCCTTTTACGAGCGAGCGCAAGTTCATGAGCACGGTTGTGGTGGGTGCTGACGGGCAGCTGATGCACTATGTGAAGGGCGGGTCGGACCGCGTGCTGTCGATGTGTGACCGGTACCTCTCTGATGCCGGTGTGGAGGAGTCGCTGACGGAGGAGGTGCGGTCCACGATCACGACGCAGATTCACTCGCTAGCGAACGATGCGAACCGGACGATCGGCGTGGCGTATGGGCGCCTGGGGAGCGGCGATGTGCCGGCGGAGGAGCCGGCGCTGCCCCTTGTGTGGCTTGCGCTGCTGGGCATTCAGGACCCGCTGCGTGCGGAGGTGCCGGAGGCGGTGCGACAGTGCCAGTTCGCTGGCGTGACAGTGCGGATGTGCACGGGCGACCACCTGGACACGGCAATTGCCATCGCGCGACAGTGCGGGATCTACAACCGATTGCGGGGGGACCTTGCGATGACGGGACAGGAATTCCGAAGTCTTGTGTACGACTCGTACGGGAACGACGACATGATGCTGAAATTCTGGCCGGTGCTGGAGCGAATGGTGGTGATGGCGCGCTCGCAGCCCCTGGACAAGCAGCTGCTGGTGCTGATGCTGATGCTGCGCGGTGAGGTTGTGGCTGTGACGGGCGACGGGACGAATGACGCGCCGGCGCTGCGGCTGGCGAACGTGGGCTTTGTGATGCGTAGTGGCACCGACATTGCAGTGAAGTCAGCAGACATTGTGCTGCTGGACGACAACTTCCGCTCTGTGCAGCGCGCGGTTGTGTGGGGGCGGACAGTGAACGACAACATCCGCAAGTTCCTGCAGCTGCAGCTGACTGTGAACATCTCGTGCGTTGTGCTGGTCTTTGTGGGGTCGTTTGTCTCCTCGAAACACACGTCGCCGCTCACAACAGTGCAGCTGCTTTGGGTGAATCTGATCATGGACACGCTGGCCGCGCTTGCGCTGGCCACCGAGGAACCGTCCGATGCGTGCCTCCATCGAGGCCCCACGTCACGCATGGCCTCGCTTGTGTCGCGGCGCATGTGGTGCACGATTTCCTCTGTTGCGCTTTTTCAGGTGTCGTGCGTTTTTGTTGTGTATCTCTGTTTTTCTTTTTGGTTCAGTATGTCAGAGGATGAATTGCAATCTATGACGTTTAACGTTTTTGTCCTTATTACTATCGCTCACATGTTCAACGCCCGAAAGCTGTATGGCGAAATAAACGTGTTTGAAGGATTGTTTAGTAGATCTCGTATGCTTGTCATTATTGTCGCTTGCTGCGTGGCTGTGCAGGTTATTATCGTTCAGTTTTCCTATAAGCTCATGGACGTTGCTCCTCTTAGTGCAATGTATTGGTTGTACTCATTTGTTTTTTCTATGCTGACCATTGTTGTTGCTTCTTTGTTCCGGTTGATTCCCATATCTGAACCATTTTTCCCAAAGCGTGTAGAGGTTGCGGAGCTGGAACCGGAGGCTCGTCGTCTAGTTCTGTCCCTATCGCTTGAAGTTGATCAACACTCGGGGCAACGTTCAGGCGATGCCGGCTCACACCTTTCTGCTGCTAGACAAGCACTGGCGCGAGCGATGTGGGAGCAGGTTCGACGGCATGTTATGACGCGTAATATAGCCGCTTTTATGCGACGGAGACCAGTGCGCGAATTTTATAGTAAGCGCTCGGACCGCTATGGACGATTATCACTGTCAAGGTGAGTGATAATTTAGTTTTATCAGTTGTTGTTGTTTTTGACTTTATTGGCCATTTTTCACGTTCTACACTAAAAAGTACCCATCCATGTTGGTTTTGTCTGATCATTGCCCAACCTTACTGCATTGACAACGCTTCTTTTTTAAACCCTTTTGATTTCCTGTGCTTTCATTGTTAGTAAAGAGAGTATTTCCATACAGCCACACCGCCCATGTACTCGCATGTTGTTGTTCACGTTTGAGGAGTTCTGCTCTTGCTAGGCATGCACGCAACCACCAGAATTTTTGACTTTTATGGTAGCTGGAGGAATGTCGTTAATGAATTTTGTCAGGAATGCTATGTGTTTTTCTTTGATTCTCCGTACAATCAACATTTTTGATGACGGTGCTCCTAGGTTCTGTGCACGAATGAAAGCAGTGCGGTAACGCTACCATGTTTTCTACTTCACCCACTGGCAATTAACGAGGTGCATAGTTGCCCCCGTAACGGGTGGCCCGCTCTTACTGCTGTCCCTGCATTTATGCCCAGGCTGCTTCTTGTTGTGCTCTAATTCTTCTTGCTACTGTATCAACGTGCATTCGACGGGGAGGGAATTTGCCCTTATCTTTTTATCCTGATACCTTCTGGAGCCATTGTCCCTGTTTATGGACACTGTCCCATTCACCCGATTCACTTTTTTTCTTGTCCCTTTTTACAATCTACAAGCGCTTTAGAGACACTACTTGTCCCAATGTCCGCAGGGCTCATCACGCAGTGGCATGATCGTATAGTGGAAACGGAGACACTGATAAGTGTTGTGGAGGAGGATATTTCAGCCCTTGCAAAGAAGCGCAAGGAAATCAAGCAGGAGATGGTGCGCCATGACAAAACTGTAAACTGCGAAAAGAAGGAGTTGCTGAAACAACTAGAGAGCGTCGAGAAACAGGCACGAAAGTTCGAGGTTGATTGCGAGAATACCACCACTCAGAAAGCCTTAGTTGAAAAGTTGTATATTGAGACACTCGATGACTACGAGGCGATGCACGGCGTCGTCAAGGCTATACAACTAGATGAGCGGTACCTGCAGGAACGAGAAGATCTCGAGGCTGTGCTACAGCGTGAAAGCGCCGAATGGACGGAGGAGGAGCACGCGCATAGGAACAGACTTAATGTTTTGCAGTCCTCTTTGAGGGCATCACGGGAGCACAGGCAAGAGGAAATCAGGGCGCTAGAGAAGCAACTAGCGGAAGCGGAGAGGCAGTTGGAGCAGGGTCGTCTAGAGCGCCAGAAGGAAATGCAACAGCGGCTGCAGGGCAATCAGAGTACAATGCATTGCACAAACGCCATAACAGCTCCCCACACCTTATCCCTGTCGGTTGCGCGCGCAGGAAATGCCGGAGCAGATTCAGGCACCAATGCAGTCAGTCAACGACAGCAGCAATTCATTGACGCAAACGCATCTGCAGGTGTACCCACTCGTCAGCTCCGCTCATGCCTCAAGCAAAACAGCTCTTTCAACAATGCCAGTCAGGGTTGTGATCATAACGCGAGGCCAACTACTTTTGCTCGCGGGATAAATGGTCAGTGTGCCTCCGCCCCGACGTCGCGAGCGATATCGCAAACACTTGTGGAGGACGGGACTGGGCAAGGCGTTTTCGCAGGACTACCTTCTGCAGTGTCGCAGCGAGCCTTTTCATACGCTAACACCTGGAAGGGCGGAAGCAGGAAGCGTGGAATTCTACGCGATGCGACGAACCAGTGAGTACTTTACGTCAACCCCTCAAACTTATTTATTTTTAAACTCTCTGAGGTATGAGATAGTGAGAAAGTAGACTAGATGTCAGTGTGTTCGGCAGAATTTCGGATGGTTGGACGTGGGAGTGGGAGGCGAAATGTTCGGAACGAAGCATGGTGGTAAGTGGCTGCTTGTGTGATGTGTGCAAAGGAGGAAAGGAAGTTGGGGCGACGGTGTCGCAAGACAGTTGTGTTACTGTGCGTCTGTGTGTGTGTGTGTGTCTGTGTGTGTGTGTGTTTACTCTTCCAAAATTATCGCCACCCCGCCTCCCACGTTGTACCAGACCCTGCTGTTCACTGCGGTTTACCGTACCGACTTCCTCCTTGTTTTGTTCGTCGCCAACATTGGTTGGCAGAAAGATGCTTACCAGCTCCTGATAGGAGTTTATCCCGTTTCCCGAGCAACTCTCTGCGTGCGTAAGATGCACTCCACTTTCCCAAGCGCACTTGTATCAGTGCCCTGTGCGACTGTTTGATTCTTTCAATCTGCACTGGGAAAAAAATTATAGCTACTCTGAGTACTCTGCACGTCTTTGTGGAGTTAGTAGCTGTAGTGTTAGCTAGAGAATTAGAATCAGTTCGATATTTCAAGATGCTTCTACGCGTTCGTGGTAGCGGGGCCTCGCCCGAGAACTCGCAGGCCGTTCTAATGTACCTTCGCGGTTTTCGCCTGGCAAGTACACAGCCCCCCGCTGGTCACTGCAATGTTGCCGGGAGCCTGCGTCCAATGATCTTTCCTCACTTTCACGTTGGTGTGCAAATGCCCGATACGGCTCCTGATGGTGAGCTGGGCAAATCTATGGTCAATGCTGCTTGGAGGGAAATCTGGAACTTATACGATATTGCCTACGACGAGCTCTGTCTTTTTCCTTCCGTATCAACGATAACCGCACACCTTTCAGGCGATCATGGTGACCGCCAACAGGAAGAAGCACTGACATTGCTTGGGGATGCAGGTTTTACCCGTCCAACAGCCAGGTCAGGCCCCCAGACAGTTGCTGTTGTTACGCATTATTTTCCCACGGGCACTAAGTTTAAACGAGATAAGGATGCAGGTGCACAAGTGGTAGTGTTGGATATTTCTGCCGTGCCCGCCGCTGAAGCCGCCTCGCGTATTGCTGTGGAGTTGGCTTGGGTTGCTGCGTATGCCTCACTGCAGGGTGCACTTGGAAGCGCGAGGCACATTTTGGTGCGAATGCCATACGACTGTTTGGTGCCAAGGCCCCCCTACGACTCGCCACTCGTGCAAGAGGGAATAGACTTTCTGGGGGAGCATTTAACACTGCTGTCACGTAGCTTCACCCAACAGTTCGCTGATAGCACGCTGGTGGAGGTGGGGTTTGTTGGACCGACTGCTGAACAATTGCAAGAGACACTAAAACGTATTTGTGAACCATGCGATGAAGTGATCAAGGCTGGAGTTGAAACGGAGCATACTTCCATAGTTGTTTTTGCGGGAGATCATCACCGTCCTGAGGCTGACAGATGTGAACAGCATTGCCAAGCAATTGCATCGTCTCTCAAAAAGAATCTGAGACTCGAGAAGGTGCCTGTGAAAAGTCTCATTGAAGGAGATAACTCCTCATGGGACGAAGCCACGCGCAGAGAAAACCAAATACTAAACTTCTGTCCCTGCTGCGGGCATTGTGGTGGGCACTAGCAGCCAATAGGTATGTTGTTGCGTGTGCAGTATGCAGAAGACGGCGCAATAGGTTGATGTCGCTGTTGAATGTGTGTGTTGCGCGGCACCAGAGTGAGAGATAAAAACAGTCGTGTAAGAACGTAATGTGGACGTGTAACGAGCGTGCCGGCACACTCAGTAGCGGGTGTTGGAGCTGCGGCACCAGGCATGCCGACTCGTGCAATGCGCATACCTTTCGCGCGTGTGTGGATGTGGGTGTGGTTACGATGAAACTATACGCTCCAACACAGTTGCATCCGTGCCGTGTTTTGCCTTCTCAATCCCCGGTTCGTGTTATGCCGCAGATACCGTAGGTATTGGGAAGTTAGCAATGTTTTCTCCCATCAGCGCGGCTCATGTTGTCTGTGGTTACTGCCGCGTTGCTCAAAAAAAGTATGAACCAATGGGATGCTCTTGATCACAAAAACCCTATAGCCATGGAAAACTCCCTTAACATGATAGATGGAGAGATGTGCTTCGTCAGAAACAAACGCATTTCACTGTGTTTCGTATCTAAAGGGACTCTAAAGCTTGCATGTAATTCACTTCCGACCTCCAGTGGTGACAGCAATCATGGCTGCGTGCACTTTCCCAAGGATATGCCCCGCAACAAAGTCCAAAGGACGTTTGTGTAAACGCTCCTATAATAATTGTGGTGCTGTATTCCTACAATCTTGTGTTTTCATACGCGCGATTCACATCACACGTGTTTCTACTGGGGAAAAAATGGTATTGATCGATAAAATAGAGATAAATTTGTCGGCTGTTGGACACGCGTGGGATTTGGCCGCGCTCGTCATACCACTTGTGTCTCTACTGTTCGCCTACTGCTTGTCACGCTGTAGGAGTATCATGATATAGGGGATTTGCCTCCTTTTTCTTTTCTGGGCCGTCCTTACTTCCCATTCCGCTACAATATAATTTTTCATGTTTAGCATCGCTAGGAGCATATTTTAGCCAAGCCGCTACGCGGGACAGGTAGCCCGTCAGCTAGGTAATAGTTTTATTATTATTTGTCCCTAAAGCAGTTTGGTCATAAGACGTCTGACCCGTGCAGGCTGACTATACGGGTGAAAACTTATACTATGAGACGCATAGACGACTATGAGACGCTCCCACCTGTTTCCGATCCCCCTGAGAACCTGAGGAAAAAAGGCAACGATGATGCGAACATATTGGCCAAGAAGAGCACGAGCCAGTTGATCGAGGAAACGAATACAAACCTGATTCGAGCCCTGAGAATGAACGAGGCAACTAACGAGTCGGGGTATGCGACCATACAGCAACTTGGCCGCCAACGCGAGACAATTGCACACTCTATTGAAAATGTGAATGATGTGCGTGGGGAGTTGCATGGGGCCCGACAGATAATTCGTGATATTCGCATGGGCGTTTACAAGGATTGGGTGTTGAAGGGACTAGTTTTGTTTTTGCTGCTTTTATTGGATATTCTGCTTTTTTATAGGAAGTTTTTACAAAAGTAACCCCAGTGCGTAACCGCAGAACGCTGGGCGAGGAAGTCCGGGTTAGGAGTTGAAGATGAACAGCGAAATTTAAGACAGTGGACCGAGATGAGTTTCATGAAGAGTGTAAGAATAAGAGTGGTTGTGTGGTAGTGTTTGCACACGATTCTGGTAGGAGCGTATTAACTGCTACCAGTTTATTGCTTCCCATCCAGCACACCAGAGGCAGTGCACTTTATTGGTAACATTGACATTGAAATCGTATTTTCATTTATTTGTTGTTGTAGCTGTTGTTACTGGGCCAAGTAGATACATCGAAAGTTCTCTTATGTTCTTGTTGTTGTTAGGTTGCCTATTCGCATGTACACGCTCCTTGTTGCCACACCTCCTCGCTTACAATGTTCGGTCACTCAACAAAAGTATAGCAGCTTCCGGTGTATCGCTGTAACTGGCGGTGTTAGTCACTTGTGCGTTGCTTTCATCTCTTATGTGCCCCTTCTTTTTGCATGTGAAAATCTGCAGAAGATATGAAGAAGTCAGAAAACCTTATTTTGGCTGTCTGGCTCGGTCTATACCATTCTTTTTTGTGCCGTGTTGCGTAAGTTACTGCCATCCGTGGAATCGCATCATGGGATGGGGAGGAGACGCATGACTGCGTTTTGTCCCTCAACGCTGCCCTGTGCCCCTCTTTATCTTCGTTGCTGCCCCTCCACGTAGTGTCCCATCAGTGAACTACTGCAGCATGGATCTATGCACCAATACATACAAGCGAATGTCGCGCTTTTGTCTTCTGAGCGGCGGCATGCACAGCTGTACCTGCCAGTTGGTAACACTTTATCTCGCTCCCACCACAACATTTCTCACCGCATACACACAACAACACAAAAAGGACCATTCACAACCACCACATCGTCGAGCACATCCACGTGCCTAAGGAGCAGAGCTAGCACTGCAGGTCAATGCGCAACTACAACAACTTTAATCGCGTGTGGAAGGCCCCACGCCGTCCTTTCGAAAAGGAACGCCTTGACCGTGAAATGAAGCTCTGTGGCCAGTACGGACTCCGCTGCAAACGTGAGATTTGGCGCGTCAACATGACACTGTCAAAGATGCGTCGCACTGCTCGTCTTTTGCTCACGCTGCCAGAGAACCATCCACGGCGGCTGCTTGAGGGCTCGGCCATCATGCGCCGCTGCCACGAGTACGGGTTCCTGGAGGAGGACAAGGACAAGCTCGATTATGTGCTGTCACTCACCGTCCCCGACATTCTCGAGCGCCGTCTTCAAACTGTTGTCTTCAAGCACGGTCTCGCCAAGTCGGTGCACCACGCCCGCGTGCTCATTCAGCAGCGACACATTGCCGTAGCAAAGCAAATTGTGACGATCCCGTCCTTCATTGTGCGGGTTGGTTCTGAGCACCACATTGCATTTGCTGATGCCTCACCTTTTGGTAACGGTCGCCCGGGTCGCGTGAAGCGTGTCAAGGCCAAGGCCCAAAAGAAGGGCGCCGGGGGAGGCGATGAGGATGACGAGTAGAAGGTTGTATGCAGTGGAAGAGAGGGGAGGAAGTAGAGAGGTAGCATTAACGGCCGATGAACATTACCTTTTCCTTTTCTATCCCTATTTCGGTGCTTCAACTCCAGAATGGTTCCTTTATTTTTGTTTCTTGTTCAGATGGTACTTTTTTATATTGGACAACACCACCTTAACATGGCGATACTCAAGCCTTATGTCTGTACGCCCCGCCGACACTCACAGGAGAACACCATAAACATACATGTATATGTATATATTGTGTCTTTTCTTCTTCTTTTTCCTTGTTGTTTTTGCCGCGACTCCACCAAAATTGAGCCGTCGCCGCAACTTCTTAGCCTTGCTCTAGGAATTGGAACGAAAGGGCAATTCTCGGTGGCACGGTTGCCTGCGTTTCCCTTGTTCCTTTCCGACAAACTCAAAAACAAGCAAACGCGCACGTGCACAAATAGAGCCCCACAAAAGGGAAAGGCATAGGTGGTAGGCTAAGTAGTGGACCTTCCGGCTTTTCTACACATCATTTGTTGTTGCTGGTTGCGGAGAGGCCAACTCCGCATCACTTAGAATTGTTGCAGATTTACTTACTTATTAAACTTTGAACTCTTTCGGAAGGCCATCTCGGCTCACGTGCTGTGACATTTTCAGTTACCGTTCGCTCACAAGGTTTCCCTAGGACTTGCGGTTCACTACCATCTGTCATTTTATTCGGTGCAATTGCTTGGCCGAGTTGCTGAAGGTGAAACATTCTGTACCTGCACATTTCTGGCCGTGTGCCGATTCCCTGCTCACCTTAGCGGATTGTGCGGGTGTGGTTCGTTCAACTGCCATCTGAACTGATCAAAGTGGGAACGGCTGGTAAGACGGAAAAGGGTTGCAGGCAGGTTCGTGGAGGCGAGCGTAGCGCCACAGGGGAAAATCTGCTGCGTGCTTACGCTTGGTTGGTGGCACAGGTTGTGTTCTAAAAAAATATAAAAGAGGTTTTTACCCCCACCACCGCCCTTCGTATTAACGATAGGAATCGAAGTGACACCAGGGAAAGGCCACGCGACAGCAAAGCCAGCATCCTGCTGGCGAAATCTGGCGTGGAGGCGAACGGGTGCAGCTGGTACTTTCGTTCTATACCAATTGAACTACTGTGCTTGCCTTTAAGACAAAGATGGGAGAAGCTCCAGTGATGTCTGACGGTATGTGGGAGATGGGTATTCATTCCACCTTGATGCATTGTGTGTACTCGTCATGGGTGGACTTATCTTCGAGGCATCCGCTGGTTCCCACTGCGGTTGGGTTCTCCCTTGCTTGTGTTGCGCTTGGCTCATACATATCCGCTGGGTCA
This sequence comes from Trypanosoma vivax, assembly GCA_021307395.1. Classification (NCBI taxonomy): domain Eukaryota; phylum Euglenozoa; class Kinetoplastea; order Trypanosomatida; family Trypanosomatidae; genus Trypanosoma; species Trypanosoma vivax. Next base: position 1,448,544 of record SOPI01000326.1, read on the forward strand.
CCACGCTGGAAGGGAGCTCCAGTTACCTTTGGCCATGGGAACAGAGCAATACCACACAAACACGAGAGTGTATCGTGTGCCCTACCAGCCAGTTACTGCACTTCGACAAAATCACCGTGGGCTACTGAACGTGAAGGGGCGACAGTGTCCGACTACACAACGCAGAGCAGGGCAGTAGCTCCTGAAAACACTAACGCTCACACAGGACTAGCTGCAGACAATGGGCCGCCTAGGCATGCATGCGTGGACCATACAGAAGCTTTTGAGTATTGTGGGAATCTTCTTTATCCTCCACTTCATTATACTGAAGATGCTGTACAGTCAAAGAAGCAATCCCCTCTAGTACTGTGCGTGATGCGCAGGTACGTGAGAAGCTGCTTATTTCATCATGTCATGTGCCAAAGCAACCTTCCTAGAACAGACGCTGCTATGGTCTTTACGCCAGTGTTCGGCTTTATGCTCTGCATTATACGGTACCAGAGAATCGGCTTCAGGTTCCCTACCAACGCCAGCTCTTCCAAGTGTCTCAGATCAGGGCGTTCTTCCCCATCAGCAACACCAATGAGGGCTCGGTTGCATCATCATGCGAAGCGATGCGGTGATCATGTGACTGAGCCCGTGACAAAAAACAAATCGGCTGTTGGGGAAACAGCGATGAAGGCAGACGTTGATGACGTTTCGCTATACAATCAAGAGACAAAGACAACTAAACATGCCTCACCACAGGGTGACTTTCTTTCTAGCAACTCTGGCAACGGTTTATGCTGTATGGAGGAGCGTGCTTCACCGTCGATGGTTCGTAGTCAGTGTGATGGGTTTAGTGGGGTCCAAAGTGTATCAAATACCAAGTTGTGCCGCGCGCTCACGCACATGGTTGAAGCAGCAACTGTTGAATGTGACTTACATTCAACCCCAATTAGTGTGCCGCAGCAAGGTGCTGGTGAGTGGAGAGTTAGCATGCACGCACAGGACGCATCTCCTCATAGCTGCAATTGTGTCCATAGTGATTTGTCAAGGTGCGACGTAGAGGGTACTTTTGTGAACATGACTACAGCCGAGATGCTTCTTTTCGAAGAGCATGAAGGTGTCTCACAGAGTCGAGGAAAGGATTCCGGAGCGGCAGGCCAGCACTTATCGACCTTTTACGCCTCATGCATCTCAGTCGAAACGGGTGGTCAGGAGAGTTGTGACCACAAAGCGACGTTAAAGCCCATTGCATTGGGCAGACCAACGGGGCTAGAGGAGAAGCTCCGCACACTTGAAGCGAGGGTTGAGCAGCAGTTGCGCGGGTCTGGGAAAGCTCAAGTGTCCGACGGCACTCCTTCCGAGCTGGAATCAGGCTCTACCGCGATGGCAGGTTCAAGCTCGTCGCCCAAATCAGTGGACTCCCATGGCTCGTCCAGGGACTGTTCACCTGGGCGAATAGCTTTACACGTGAGTTACAAGTTTTCACCGTGTAACATTATTCAAGAGTGGAGTGTCGAAACACCCGCGCCGGGTCCATCCAATTTGCTAGCTTCCGAGAGTGTGACAGACCCCTCCCCGACCTCTTATCACCAGCAACGGATGGATCGTCGTGTTGATGACGTGTTTGTGCGGCCGTGCAACAAGAGCGATTCCTCATACGCTCTGTCACTGACGTATCACGACAGTGGTGGCGCCTCAAGAACGATTGACACGCAGTCTCTCCTCCCACCAAAGCTTCCAAAACGAGTTGGCCTATCAACACAATCACAAAAGCCGTTGGGCAATATGGGTATCCAGCTGTCAAACCCGCTTTCAACTGGCATGCAAAGTGCCATTTGCCCACTGCATGAGGTGCTCAAAGGCGAGAAGAAGAACTCTGTGATTGCAGCGAATTCAGCGAAACTCGTGGCACCGCTTCCTTGCACGGAATCAAGCTCACCAATGTGGCTCCACAAGAGTGCTGGTCGTCGAGGAGAAATGCGAATCGGGGCCTTCTTGGGCGGTGGATGGTGTGGTAAGGTGTATGAATGTATTAACATCGAGACGGGGGAAGTGCTCGCGGCAAAGCAACTTATGTTTGATGCCAAGGACCCGAAACTCCGCCAGCGACTTAAGCAGCTGGAGTTGGAGCTGGAAGTGTTAGGACTAGCGGAAAGTCACTGCATGCCGTGGATAGTTGGTTTTCACGGTGCTGAGAAGCGTGGACATTCAGTGCTGATGTATCTGGAGTACTGTTCGAAGGGTTCATTACTTGATTACATGATGATACGCGGTGCATCTTTAATGTCCTCAGCATCCTCCGATGCTCGGGCACCAGTCTTATCAGTCCCGAGTGTTCAATTCGAGCAGGCACATTGGAAGGGCTTAGTTCTTGACGATTTATCGAAAATTTCGCTTCCCAATGAGGAGCCACAAGCGGCACGGGCACTGCAGCCTAACCCTGGTACATTTGCAGGGGTGAAGAGAGCTTGTGATGATTCCTACCAGCCGTCCTCTCAAGCACCGTCTTGGGGCCCTTGGAAAAGCGAGGGAAATGATGATGGCAATTTTTCTTCTGCTAGCGAAGCGGTTCCGTACTTGGTGCCTCTACCAATCGAGGAGGTGCAGCGTTTCACAAAACAAACGGTACAGGCCCTCTGCTTCCTTCATATTCACGGCTACGCGCACTTCGATGTGAAAACGGCTAACATTCTTGTGACTGAGGAGAAGAACGCGCGTTTAGCGGACTTTGGCTGCTCTATGCGGCTGAAGACTTGTGGTGCGCCGCGGTGCAGTTGCGCGGTTGCGAGGCGGGGACGTGAAACTCGAATTGGAAAGTCAGACGTCACTGGCAGAAATGTTGTTTATGGGGGCACCAGTCTGCCACCTTGTGACGTCGTAACTGCTGGCGCAGCGGCCTCTACCGAAAATGAGGAAAGTGCCGCTGCCGTGACGTATCCAACTGTGGCGGACGACGAAGTAATTACTGAATTGCGTGGTACTGCGTTGTACATCGCCCCTGAAATGATTCGCTTCGAGCGACAGCGCATTGGTTCGGCCGGCGACGTGTGGTCCGTTGGTTGTGTGACAATGGAGCTCGCGACGGGCATGGCACCGTGGAGGCACCTGGCGGAGGACAAGCTCCGCGTTCTGTTTCAAGTGGGATCGGCCGTGGAGGATTTGCCGCTGCCCCCGACCATTGTTCGATTGGCAGAAGAGGCTCGGCGGTGGTTGTTAAGGTACGATCTTCAACGTGTACCTGGGGATGCGGACGAGGGCGACGGTGCTGCCACCTTCAACAGCACGTGTGGTTCCATGTCAAGGGACAGCAGCACGGGAAGTACCAAGATGCATCACAATAATCCTAGCCAACTCGACACACAACGACGCATGAGACTTTTTGTCTGGCTGGAGGACTTTATTTCGCTATGCCTTCGCATTCGTCCCGAAGAACGTCCGAGTTGCGAGGAACTCTTGCGTCATCCATTTCTTTCTCCGAGCTGATCTTGATGCTTGTACTTCTGAGGGCTTTGCAGACCACTGCCTTGCGGTAGTTCATTTTCGTGTATTGTTGGGACAGGGAAGTGAGGAAGCGTGGCATGTGCGAGTTCGTTGTGTGCGTGAAGTGGTGAGGCTTAAAACCGCTTAACCAGGTCCTCTGAAGTCGGTTTTTTGATGGGATAACTCCGTGAAGAAAAACTGATAACTACGGAAGCAGTGAGCATTTTCTAGGAACCTGAGCAAGGGAACTGGAGTAAGGTGCGTTTGTATATTGAGTTGTAGCGCGCTTATGTGAAACACTTTCAATTATGACGATGCTGTGTGGGGATTAGTGTTTGCCTACGAGCCTAACCTTACGCGCGCGCACGTACACACGCACACATGTGTGTGCGTGCGTGTGTGTTCAATATTACTTTATCCTGACCCTTCTCTTAGTTACCCTTTTACTTTCAGGGGCCTACATCTACGATAATGCGAAGAACAAATCGTTGTAAGAGCATGGCACGAAGAAGGGCGGGATGCTCAAAGGAGTGAATAGGGTGAGTGAGAGTTTGTGTGCATACACGTGTTATACCTCTCGGGTGTGGATCGTGGGCGTCGGGCGGGGAGAATAAAGGAAAGGGAGTCGTTTCCTGGGCTGTGCGCGGGTTCTAATACGTATGTGGATTGATTTGTATATTGTCTTGGTGAGTTATTTTGCTATTCCTTTTGCATAAGCATAACCGGTGCGCCTTTTCTTCACTTTCTTCCTCTATGTATACCTATATCATTGCCGTGATAGTCGTTCCTGTTCTCGAGTTGGTCCGGCAGGAGGTGTGTGACGAGCAGGACGAAGAAGGTTAAAGTGAAAGCGTTGACCACATAGACATACAGACTAACACACTCATTGGTTCTATAGGTGAGTGGGTGGGGAGTTTCTCGCATTTCTTGATTTTGTTGCTTGCTAGTGCTTAGGTGCTTTTTCGTACCTCGTCGTGTGGTCGTGTGGACGATGCCTCGCGAGGTGGGCATTAAAGCTGATGAGACTATTGTGTTATCAAGTGTTTCAGCAAGTGGAAGCAGCAACAGGGGTAGAGGAAGGGGGCGAGGGAGAGGGAGAGGGAAATCTCGTCACCCAGACACGACCACCATCCACGAAGACAAGGAAGTCAGTAACGAGGAAATACATGAAAGTATCCGTGCAGACGTTGGCAATGCTGTCGAGGATAGTAAGAGCGGTGAAGGTACCTTTACCGACGTGAGGGATAATCTCACGAAACCGCCACTGAACTGTGCAGTATCTGCGCCAGTCACCGCGTCTCCGAACCAAGCAGTTAGCTTATTTTCGCGGTTTCAGGAGCGCGGTGGTGACTTTAGCAAAGACTGGTTACTCTTGCAAGAAGACACAACGGCGATGAACCACCAGGTCCCGCCCATATCTGCTGAGGTGGCACTTAAGCTGCGGCAACACGAGATTGATCGACGAAAAAGTAGAAGTGTGTGCGCCTCTTTTCCCTCTGTTTCCATTGGGGAAGCGATGGGCAAGGGAGAAAAAGAGATCAGCAATAGCGAGGAAAACGATGAAATTGAATATACGCCACAAACAGAATCCAATGAAGGGAGGCATCAAAGAGGGTACCGAAACGGTATTCAAGAGGGTCTTCACACATCTACGAAAACAACTCCTGGTGAAGTAGACGAGCACGAACAGGAAGGGTTTTTGGGAGACTTCCTCAACTTTATCCCCACAGATGGTGACACGAGCGGTGTTGCACGAGAGGACGTGCAGGTCACCCTTAGTGTTGCAACCGAGGCGCCGCGGCACGGTATGTCTAGCATGCACAAAGTGGATCATCGCCGCGGTAACTCAACATTTTCATCAACGCAGCAGTGTGTTGTGCCGTTGTGGTCTGCAGAGCGGTACAAGAGGCAGGGTGGGTATGCGTCACATCCACTTATTGCTCTGCATCAGGAGATTTGTGACTTTGTTAGCTTTCGTGCCCCCACCGAGGCCGAGGTTTTTATGCGACAGCTGGTTGAGATGGAAGTGGCTGCCGTTGCAAAGCGACTCTGGCCTGATTGCGAGGTCGTTGTATATGGCAGCATGGTAACAGAATTGCTTTTACCTCTTTCTGATGTTGACATGACCATCGTTAATGTACCCGTGGGAACGGAAGAAGCACTTACGTTGTTGGCCCGCGAGATCAGCTTGTCAGGCATTTCTCATGCAGCATACCCACAGCTGATTCTCAAAACAAAGGTCCCAATCGTCAAGTTCCAGCACCGTGACTCCCTTCTCGATGTGGATGTTAGCATCAATGCTGTTGACGGTAGTCGCAACACTTCCATTGTGGTTGACCTGCTTCGTCAGTACCCAGAGGCGAGATCCCTCATTGTGGTCGTTAAGTATTTTCTTCAGCAACGCGGCATGGACGAGCCATACCATGGCGGGCTGGGATCTTTTGCAACAACGTTGCTAGTGATCAGTTTTCTACAGCAGCATCCGATATATACGAACCGCCCCGAAGAGCGGCCGTACTCGGGCCTTGGTCGCCTGCTAGTTGACTTTTTCCGCTACTATGGAACATGTTTTTGCTACGATCGCTGTGCCTTGTCAGTGCTTGATGGAGGCAGATGTTTCAGGCGCAATGACATTTCAGGTTCGTCGAACTCGTCAGCAATGCTCAGAGGAAGTAATATGGGTGGTCGCCCTGGTGGACCTCCACAGGTGCTACTCGAGGATCCGGGTTGTTCACAGAATAATGTAGCAAGTTCTCTGCGCAACTTCAACACCATCACTTCTGTTTTCACGCACGCTTACATGGCACTTACAGCTGTATTCGACACACCCGCTGACCCGCACTCGTCGGGCAGTGGAAATGGATCGTCTGCACCAATCCTATCGCCTGACTCGCCCAATATTTCTCGCCGTCCCACGCTGCTCTCACGAATTTTGCATGTGGATGCCACTACCGTCTCACGTCGGCAGTCAATTACCTCAGCCTACAAGGCGTTACTAAGTGATGCAAGGCAAACGGAAGTTATGAAAAAGGTTTCTGCGTATCTACAAGAAAAGGAAGTGCGCTTAAGAAAGAGGAAAGCAGGCGAAACAATCGCACCGACAGACCCTGGTGTAACACTGGGTGAGAAACGTACGCGTGAATGCCCAGCACAAAGCGACAGCGAAGAGAGCGTATCATCGAACGCCAGTTCCGTTAGGTCGAAAGTACGTCGCCGTCGCAGGTGACACACGTCACTTTGTGAGGGGCCTTGTGCTCATTTGATTGGGGGAAGGAGAGAAGGTGGCAGTGGTCTGAGCTCCAACTCCCGTGCTACGCGGTGTGGGTGAACTATTTTTTTCCGTGGTGCTATACCCCTTCCTTTTGGCCCACACCCATTTGCTGCCTCCTGCATTACAGGTGTGCCGAGGAGTAAAGAACGCAATGTTTGCCTACGTACACTCATGAGTGCAGCACCCCAGTAGTGACGCGCGCAACCTCGGCCTGTCTCAGTTTCTTTCATTGCCTACGACCACTGTCCTACTGATTACCAGCCATGCTCTCACCTATAAACCTTTATGCCGAGTTTAACCTCGCGCACACACAAAATAAAAGAGAACCCCGCTAAGCAACAGTGAAGGTAATTGGGAGAGTAGTTGATTGGGTTTCCACCAACGTCGTCTCTAATGCACGACATCAAATACTTTCCGTCCTTTCATCGTTGCCTATTTGAATGATTAAAGAGTCGAGACAGCCATTAAAGCTTTAAGTCTTAGAAAGAATTAGAACCCGTGTCAACCGTTAGTGCCAGCATTACTCGCACATATTTCCTGAAGTTCCCAGGAAAGCACGGGAAAGGAAACGGTGATCTGAGTGTGAGAAGGGTGCTGTGTTTCTTTTTGCGTTAATACTGCCGCTCCTGAGTTGATGAACCAAAGCACTCGGTCGAACTTTACAACTTCCCCACGTGGCGTGCCTCGTAGCGTTACCGGTTCCAATGTAGCTGCCCTAACGGAAGAGCAGCGACAGGAAATTAAGGAAGCATTTGACCTCTTTGATACAGATGGGAGCGGGACCATTGATGCAAAGGAACTGAAGGTAGCGATGCGTGCGCTCGGATTTGAGCCGCGGAAAGATGAGGTTCGTCGCCTACTCACATCCGTCACCGGAGAACGTGGTGACACGTCAAGTGGCGGTGGGCCGGGAGGTGAAAATCTCGTCATTGGCTTCGCGGAGTTCATGGAGCTCATGTCGCGCAAAATGACTGAGCGTGACTCAAGAGAGGAGATCTTAAAGGCGTTTCATCTTTTTGATGATGACAAGACAGGCAAGATAACATTCAAAAATTTGAAGCGAGTTGCACAGGAGCTCGGCGAAAACATGACCGATGCTGAGCTGCAGGAGATGATAGACGAGGCAGACAGGGACGGCGATGGTGAGGTCAGCGAGGAAGAATTCCTGCGAATAATGAAAAAGACTTCCCTGTACTAAGTCTTCCGGGGGCGGTGTGGCAATGTCAGTGGTGGAAAAAGGTTGTGCATGAGGCTGAGGTCGTGGTGTACGTAAGGGTGGTCTCCTCGAACTCAGAGGCTGCGGAAGGACACCATGCCCCTTTTGTTTCACTCTGTCTGTCCCATGTGGAGGAGTAGAGTTGAAAAACCTGAGAATCAAAAAAAAGAAGAAAGGAAGGGAAAGAGCAAAGTGGTTTACTCCATGTGAGGCTGTGCTAGGAGTGGAAGTGCGTAGTAGTTTGCTGTCAACCAGGCCACCTCTTGTCTTCCTCCGCTGACTGGTTGGTGCCTAAGTTTGTGTGACCATTTAAAACTTGTGGATGCGGTTGTTGCTTCTTTCTTTCTTTCTTTGTGTGTGTGTGTGTGTGTGTGTGTGTGTGCATTATCACTACTAAGCACTTCCTCCCGGGATGCTTTTGTGTTTAATGCGTGGGTGATTCTAGATCTTGGGGCAGACGCTTTAGAACTGCTTCTACGTTTAGGAGTGTACCTGTCGCACTAGGCCATCTGAACGAAGCAGAGGGAAAAGGCGAGCTACATCTTACAAAAATAATTAGAAGGGGAAAAATTGTGTATGAAAAAAACCGAACTGAGGCCCAGGAATTTTTCATCTTATTTTATTCTTCCGCTCATTCCCTCCCCGTTTAGGTGTCCGAATGCTGGGAAGCAATGCGCCGTTGCCCATCCGTATTTGCTGTGCTGCGTTCGTGGCGGTGCGCATTTTTGGTGACTTCACAACCCACTGGTTCGTTGACTCTCTTCCGTCGTCACGAGAGCAAAGTGGACACTCTGCAGTACTCGGAGGAACGAATAGCCAACTGGTGTCGTCGTCTTTGGGCCCTCGCTCAGGATGGAAGCACTATCAGCACTGGCCTCTCAAGTGGTGCAAAGGAGAACGCACATGTAGCAAAGCCCCCATACATGGAAATGGCGAGCCATGGTCTTGGCTCGTCGCGCTTACAGGAGGAATTGAAGGCAGTTTTAGTTGGTGAGAGGGGCCACCTGCCACCATCCATCGTAGCAGCGGTTTGGAGTGTGTACGAATCCATCGTTCCACCGGCTGCGCTAGACGACATGGAAGTGCGCATTTCTGCGGCACAGGAATCAGCCTTTTTCTGTTTTATTGCTCTGCTTTGTGAGCTCGACTCTAATTTGGCAGATGTGCGTGCCGCTGCCGTTCACCTGGGCCACAGCATTGATACTGTTGAGGACCTCATATCGCAGCTGCGGGATACCACTAAAGATGGTTCCTACTGTGACGGCTCCGGTGCGCACGGCTCGCATCCTAACGGTGGTAACACCAGGGCGTCGCTGCTCACCGACAGGCTAGTTGTAGCAAAAAACGAGTTGCTACGACATTGTATTGCTGTGCGCGACGTGGGGTCACCTGTGTATTACACGTGGATGCTTCAAACTGCCTCCCTAGAGCGCGGCCTCAGGAGGCTCATGGATTTCCGTCGTTGTGTCACGTACTTCCTTGAAAAGTCACGGAGTCAAATCTCTCGATTGCGGGAGGCAATGGAAAGTGGCTGCGAAGAGAACGTCGCGCAAAATATGCGGAGGGAAGTGGGTGATGTTAGGAAGACATTTGAAGCTTGGACTTTGAGACAGCGTCATTTGACATCAATAGACGTTGCTCTTCAATATATTTTTGGCGATCTTTTTTCTAAGCAGTGGCTGGTCATGGAGGAACTCACGTGGCACTCCACACCACCGAATTTATTGGAGAAAGTTATATCATCTGAGCGAGTTCACCCCTTTATCAATGGCCTTGCAGACATGAAGAAGCGGCTGCGTCCCGCGCATGACAGGCATCTTTTCGCCTTTTTTCATCCTGCTGTGGTAGAGGAACCACTCATCGCTGTGCAGGTAGCCCTCACACGTGGAATTGCGCGTTCTGTTGACGTTATCCTCGGACGTCCATCGCCCATAACGTCCATGGAGTGTCAGGATAGGGAGACGAGCGCCGGGGTTCTACAAGATGAGGGGAAGGAGCAATCTGCTGAGGAAGTGGACACAGCAACATTTTACAGCATTAACTCATCCCAGTCGGCGCTTCGTGGCGTCAATCTCGGTAATCTTCTCATTAAACGTGTTGTGCATGAGATTGAAGAACGCCTCAATGTTGAGCGGCACCATGCTGGTCTTCCTCCAATAACAACCTTCTCCACTCTTTCTCCCATTCCGGGGTACGTGCCGTGGCTTTTCAACGAGGTGATGAAGTTACAACAGTACGTGCTCGAACAGACTGGTGAGGATAGAGTCAAGGCGGGCAAGTTTTCGCTGCACCGTATATTCGGTGAATGTATCGAATGCGAGGAAAAGCAGTTGTTCTTGCAGCTTCAGGAAGCAGTCTTGGACTTTGCAGAGCGACATCAAGATGTGGCGGGGGACCTTGCGGGGCAACTCCACAATCAATCGATCAAATGCCGACACAGGGACGCTTGCTTGACCACCATGAAGTTTATCTTGCGACTTTTTCACCCAACTGCAGCTAATATAAACTGTACAGAGGGTAGCGGGCACAATATTGCTCACTTTGCGTGGTGGGAAGATGCCGCATTTACCAAGGCAATTGAATGGCCTCTCCTGCGCTCAGTGGCCCACTACCTGTATAAGGAAAAGCGCCGCGGTCGTATTCTTGATTCTGTTGGTAATTTTCACATATCAAATGGCGCCACGATGCTTCGCCTCAACTTCTTGGCAAATTGCACCCCCTCGGGCAGCAGGGAAAGTGCCACAATAATGGTTAACTACCTCTACGAACCAATGCGTGTCAGTGAAAGAGTCAAGGCGTATGAGCTACACCGCACTGTGTCTGCAGGTTCGGAGATTTTAAATCTCTTGGGCTGATGTGAGCAGCATTTGGCCTTGATGACACACTACCGCTACTCTCCGGCATCAATTTGGGTTACTAACTCTGATTGCTAGGGACTAGCCTGTCTGTGTTCCTCACAATTGCTTCAATTTCATGGAAAAAAAGAAAGAAAAAAAATGGGGGTATAAGTAAGAAACACCTCAACAGGATGGCTAAGCATTCCGTCTGGAGCGACGTGTGCCCTGTCGTGTGCATTTTTCTTTCTCATCTTTTCAACCATTTGTTCGCTTCGTTGCTCTCCCTCTCTATCTCTCTCTCACACACACATACACACACTCTCTCTTTACATACACACGCACACGCGCATTCTCTCTCAACTAGACCACTTTAGGCCTCTCGGTTGCGTTTGTCGTCAGGAACATGTCCCTACATGTTTCAAAACAAGATAGTGAACACATACCTGCTGTGTCGCCGGACAACGAGGCAGTGTTCGGTGCTAGCACTGCTGATGGGTTGTTACCCGGTAACGTAAATGGGGCGCCTTTAGTGGATCTTGCACAACCCGCGGCAGCAACCACTAGCCACACAAGGGAGAATGGGGATAGTTTGCCGTTTGTGCGATTTACAAATGTTGATCCAAAGTCGTCAACCACGGAACGCAATGCCGCAGCGTGGCCAAAGAGTTACCCCCATGGCCCATTTTCGCGGCAGGCGAGGCAGCAGCGCCTTAACCGAGTAGCGCTACGTGGGCGGAGTTCCCCGCTTAATGTTGATCCAATGTCTGTGTTAGACTTAGCGGTCACTGATCTTGAGCAACTGAAGCTCTCTCTCATTGCCCACGCATACATCCTGAGTCAGGTGAATCTAGACGAATTAAACAAGCTCGCTAGCCTTGTAGAGAGAGAAGTGAGGCACAGCGATCGCTCAACCGATCGGCAGCAGCGCGGACGTAACAGATTAGGATCACTTCCTACGGGTTATGCGAGGCAGGACAGCATCGCGAGTTGCCTAAGCAATGCAGAGAGCATGGTAGAGTACAGCGCGCAGGTTGGTGGGTTGGGTGGCGCTTGTGATGTGAGAACTTCAACAGAGATCCCCACACAACCAAAACCCCTATACTGTGTTTGGCTGTACGACCGCTTTGTGCAGCAGTATCTGCTCGAGATGGCGACGGGTAAGGAGTTGGAGCAAAACTTGAGCATTACCGCGGTGCTTGGGAGGCAGAATCCGAATGGGGGAACAAAAGAACTCATGATAAGTCTTCGTGGCCCACCGAAACCACAGAACATGGGGGAACTAGACATTTTTGATGAGCTTGCAGTATCATTGAGTGCCTCCGGTGACAAGATGGCACACACGTGGACAGAGTCGGAAAATCTTGAAATACCTCTTCCTGTGTATGTGTACGTGCTAAGTCGTGCGCTGTTCCGTAGCCACTTCCTTAGCCGCTTCCCTGCAGAAGTGTTTAGTAATCAATCGACGCAGCAAATGGAGACTAGTCAAACGGAGACTGTTTACGACGGCACAAAGTCGGACTTTGGAGCATCGGTGTCGACCGTGTTCATCCCAAATGTGACCAGGTACGCTGTTACAGCTCCATCGCTACCCCGAACGGAGCCGCCAAGTCCTCATTTGCTAGATGCCACATTCCTGCTAGAAGAGTGTCGGAAGGTTGTTCTTCAGTCCTTTGAGAACTTTGACACAGAGCAGAAAGGTAGCATAAGTTGGTCAAGTTTTACTGACTCTCTAATGGAGCAGATGGAGGTAAATCTTCGCACACTGCGCGATCATGATTGTGATGAAGAAGTTCAACGCAGCGATATTGCAGTGTTTGATGAATGCGTAATGGAGCCATTTCCGTTGACACTGCAGCGCCTTGGCTATGTTGGTGCGGTGACGGAAGTCCGACACAGTCGCTCTGCTGTTCTTGTTGAGGGGAAAACGGACTTTGCCCTGTGTGACAGTTCACACCGTCAACTAATTCGAAACAAACTGCTTGTGCGCTCCGCAGATTTGCTCTTTAACCATCGACAGGGTGCGCCAGAAGAATGGGTAGCAGAGAGGTGGGACGCACTTGCAGGCACGGTGGATCCTCAGCAGGAGGAGAAATCTTTTGGAAGAGGATATGTACATTTTGAGGATTGCCAAAGAGAGGAACGTGAAGGGAGGCAAAATCTTCTGAATGTATTGCAGAAAAGCAAAAACTCGGCGGCCGCGGCTGAGGAAGAGGAACATGAGCAAAAAGATAAGGGAAAAAACATACGAAAAAATGTACGCATGTTGCCGTCAATTGAGTGTGCACTCGAGGTGCGGGATGTGGCCCCCGGTACGCCGCAAACCATCGTGACGCTTCACAACGACTTGATGCTCCGCTTCTTCAGCATGGAGCAACATATTTGGGTTGTGCCGGAGAGCTGTGTTGTTAGTTTGGTAGAGACAGCTAGTGCCATGGACTGGTGCGGAACTGCGATGGACGAAGTCACGCAGTTGAGAACGTTTCTCTTTCTCGGCACGCGGACCGGCCAAGTTCTGAAGGTTGGTCTGTTGGGGATTCTTCAGAAAATGATGGATATAAAAGCTCCTAAGCTTGACATCATTACCACCGGCTCGGCTGCCGCTTCCACAATACGGGAGAGCATTAAAAACTGTGTTGTTCAAACACAGCCCATTCATACCGACGTTGTTACCTCTGTGTGCATTACGAGTGGCGATGTAATGCTGACTGCAAGTCTGGACTCCACAGTTGTTCTCAGTCGGGCCAGCAGCATGACTCTACTTAGGTCATTTCGCCTGGAAAATGACGGTGGTGTTCGTCTCGCATACATCACTCCAGTCGGCAACACTATTGTAACGCTAAGCACATCAAATCGGGTATCGTTGTGGGGTAACACGCATCAGAGCTCCCGGGTAGATTTGTACGATCCCATTTCACCACACTATGTGCAAATAGTTACGTTTATTGTGGACGAAGCGCTTGGGCAGATAACCACGATAGATACTAGTGGCTTGGCCAAGGTATGGAATCTGAGAAGCAGTGCAATCAAATACTCCTTTTACGCTGTGTCCACGAAGTTGATGGATAATTTTGGTCATGCGATGACCGGAGAAAGCACAGCTCCTAGCAATGGTTTCAGACTTTTTGATGAAGACGAATCCGACAGGAGGAGAGTGCGACTAAAAAATGAAAAAAATAGCAATTCTTCAGCGTCTGCTTTCTTGCAAAACACAGCGACAAAGATTGAGGCAGGTCCAAAGAACAGAACATTTCAACCTGTTGGTACGGTGGCCTATGACCACTTGGCTAAGCGTCTCTTCGTAACGGGTGCCCAGAATAGTGTTGTTTGTGTGTTCATCAGCGGTTCCGTGGCAATGAAAACTCACTCAGCTCCACCGCTCTACGTTTCAGTCTGTGAACGGAGTCGGTGGCTTGTCAGTGTTAGTCATGCAGACTGCCGCATTTGGAACTATCAAAATAGCAAACTGATGATCGGGTTTAAAGTGAGCAATCCTGATTTTGTGGTAGCGCGCATGGCGCTTGCATTTCCATCGCATATGGCTGGCTTGATGAACTCGCACATTGCTGCCACATCCGCAGACGCAGATCGCCTTACTTTAGATAGATGCAAGCAACCGTTACCTACGCTAGATGATGTTATTCGGGTTGCGACTAAGCAGGGAGAAAAGATCAGAAGGGAGCGTAATCGGGGCGTTGCTGCCAGCAGCATGTCTCCCATTCCATCACAGACGTCCGCAGGCGCACCATCGGTTCCATACGCCGGTGTGGCAAATGGGACAAGCAGAGGCCCGAATGCCCGTGCACCAAACACGCATGCGAACTCGGGAACCAGCGTGGAGGATCACACCCTTAAAAATCAAGTGGCAACACACAAGGTTATTTGCGCACACGTCGACCCACAGGAACGTTTCATTTTTTATGCGCTCGTAAATGGAGACGTTCGCATTCACCGAACCAAAACAGGGCAGCTTGTCAAGACACTTCTCACTATATCACCATCAACCGAGCTCATATATGCTGCTGTCCTCCAGTACCGCCACATGTATACAAACGCCCAGGCCACTAGAGACTGGCAGCACACTCTTCGTGCGGATTCGGACCGGAAAAGGGGAGGGGTGATAAACATTCATGATGTGGCGCATGTATTACAGCGACTCCTTCGTCAGGAGTACAAGGTGCCCCTGGAGCAATCTAGGACATATTCCATTCACTGTGAGGTGGTGGGAATGATGACGTCTGCTAACACGTATGAACTCTGTGTGGTGTATGCTGATGGTGTTTTTCGCTTCTACCCAATTCTTGGAGGCAGTGTTCACGCACATCGCATCGTTATTCCAGAGTTTCTTGTCAGCAAGGCTCTGTCCTATTTGCACGTGGAGAAGGCGCTCTTAACAAAGCAAACAAAAGCTCTCGAATCGTCCGTGAAGAACACGGAGACCGACACGGGTGAAAACAACGGTAGTGTGATGGTAGAGGCAGATGCCGTGAGCTTCATTACTGTGAGCCAACTGCTTGGTCTCATCTGTGTTGTGCAGGTAAACGGTCGCGTTTCGCTGATGAACATGAATACCTCTGTGGGGATAGCTGTGCAAGTCTTTTATGTCTCGAGTGAGGTGGCCTATATTTCGTTCCTTGGAGGATATCCGTGTCTGGTGGTGGCGGACGTGCAGGGGACGATCAGTTTTTACCTAGTTAGAGGAGCTCCTTTTCTAGAACTACTTGAAGACTTTCACAAGGCAGTGGTGCTGCACCGTCGGCACCAATATCAAACTAGTTCTCAAGAGATTCTGAGGGACTCCGTAACAACGATTGATAAGCTGGTTGGGCTCAGTGAAGGGAATGGTCAGCAACATACCGTGGACATGGAGCAGCGCATGTGGTCATTTCGTGTTTCTGGTACGCCAACAGCAATGCACTTTGATCCCTGTTGTTGCACGCTTTATATTGGAACACAGCAGGGATTCATTTCATCCTACCTGGTACGAAACCTCGTGGTGGCATTCAATCTTCACATTGCCGGATCCAACAAGTCTGGGAGACCTCGTCCCACCACTGCATCTTTGCAAAGACACTGTGATGTTGGGGAGCAAAATGTATGCAATGTCTTGCTTGTATTATTCAATCTGACACCAGATCGGGTAATGAGGTACATGGAAACAAAGCGTACTGCCACCGCGTCCCCATCCCGCACAAACAGACACGCAGGATGCACTTCCACAAGCCCACAACCTGTGGGCCCTGACGATGCAACTTGTGGCGAGAGCATGTCGCTGTCATTCAGGATGAACGGCTCAAAGCGATCCAACAGCGTACTGTCCAACACAGTGAACACTGTGTCCACCGCCACGCAGGTGGACTCGCGTCCTGACAAGATCCGACTTGCTTCGTCGCTTCGTGTATGGAGACCGTCCCTTTCGTGGATATACGAGTCTTGCCGTGGGTTGTTTCACTCCTCACTTCCTGCAGGCACCCGGGCAAAGACAGATGAGGTGTACTCCCTGTTAGATCTCTCAACGGTTACACTCTCGGAACTGCTACTTGCAACTGCAGTGCTTCACTACATACTGCAACTTCTACAGTTGAAGCGCACCAAGCCGACTTCACCTCCACGACATGCCAGCAGCAGAAAAGAGGATTACTCTACCATTTCGTCCGTGATAATAAGCGCTAGTGATCTCAGGTACGTGCGGCAGTGCATCCTGGAGGAGCTTCACTACCGCAAGAAGACGTTTGTGGACATTGACCGATGGTACCGTGCCTATGCACAACGTTGTGTGAATTACAATATTGAAGAGCTTGTTGAGTTGGATATTGCGTCGAACAACTCTGGAAAGCTTTCCAACTCCATTAGTGCCGATTGGGTGGAATTCCTTTTCCGCCGACACGCGGTAAACACAGTGGGAAACTCGCCCATTTCCCTATTATCGCAGGAAGCCATCCTGGAGAGGGCCAGGCGCGAGCGACAGGAACGTGTGAATTATCTTATTCAATACATGGAAGAAAAGAACTCAAGGACGAAGCAGGAGGCAGAGGGCACCACCTCGCAGATAAGACCTGCTACGCAGCAAGGTTCGCTCTCGTTCAACTGGAATGCTTTTCTAGAGGGATCGCCGCCAGATTGGATAGCGGAGATGCTACGTCATCGTCTCGAGGGTGAGGCCCACGAAGAGGAGTGCTTTTATCTTGATGAAAATGATGCAGTGCAGTCTATTACAACACGCCGAAATGGAATATTATACGTTGGCAGTGCGGATGGATCCGTCTCTGTATGGACACTGTACGCCTGTGCGCGGTTGCTTGAATTCTGTCCTGGTAGTCCACTTGTTGCGGGTATTCGGCGTATTGGAGAGGTTGTGAAGTCGCAGTTCGACAAGCGCCTGAAAAGTGCGGAGACTCTACGACAACGTAACGCTTACGCATCTGGTGCGGACAAGCAAAAGCTCCACGAGACGATGATGCGTAACATTGCCCTCAAGTATAAAGTTTGCATGATGAAGCATGAAGCGCAGGATAGCTCAGATTACAGTGCAAGTCGGTCTTCAGATGCGAGTAGCGATAATAACGATGACATTGCCGATGACAGGAGGCTGCCCCCACTGCGTCGCGGTGAATCGCAGATTGGCTCGCCCATCACGGGCAGGCAGAGGACAAGGTCCTTTGCAGACCTGCAGCGTCTTGCACGGAAGCCGCAAGACCTGCTGATGGCATCCCTGCCGATTAGTCGCTCAGAAATGATGGAAAAGGGGATTCAGATTGAAGATCTTTACTTTCTGCCGTTGCAAACGTCCGTCCTTTCCGAGGTGGAGGATTTTGATGGCAAGACGTATGCCGCTGCGGTCGATCTGGGTGTTATGAGGCTACTAAAGGAAGTCTGCGACTTGGACGAGGGGAGTATCGAAAGCTGTCCGAATTCTGGGCGTTGTAGTGTTGTGGAAGGGAGTAGAGTGAATACCGATGAAGGTCTTGGGTTGATTTTTCCCTCACGCGCGCCTAGCGTTGTTGATATGCGTGCGAGAGACAACGAGGATACGAGCCATGATATGGCTGTTAATTTTTTTGCTACGTCACATGACAAACACATGACCGCGTTTGCTGCAGAGGCTAAGCGGGCGAATCAGCAAACTATTTCTGCAGCTATGCGTATTGGTTTGGGGAGCAATATTGGACGGTGCGCACGGTTTCCGTCCATAAGCCTTAAGGCAGATGCCGCCGCATCCAGCATGGCGCTCACTTCTTCTGAGCACCTGAATGCTAGAACGACATCATGTGAAGAACTATGTTCTCAGGATCTACCAAGTTTTGTCCAACCAGGTGCTTCGGCCCGACCTGGTGGCATCATTTTGGCTGTGTCAGACCGCCGTAGGCAGCAATTGCATGCAAATTTTGAGTTTGATATACACCGCTTGGTTGACAGCGTTCGGTGGGTGTGTTTGGAAGCGGCGTTGCAGATATTTGTGAGAAATAGTGGTGGGGCCCTGACAGTGGAGTCATTCAGCGGTCTTTTACGCCACGTTAAGCGCGATGTTGGTGGTTCTAGAAGATGTGACGCGATACAGGCGGAGGCGCCCTCGACGGGAACTGCGGCATTTACTTCTATACTGAGCAGAGGATCCGCGGAGAGGAGTTTGCACCCTGCTAAGGTCGACTGTTCGATAGACCCACTGCTAATTGTAGACCCGTCGCACGACGATGACGACCAATGCTCATTCCATTCGTTTACGGATCAGAGGATGTCTGAAAGACACACTGCGCGCAAGATAGCGTGCACCGTCGTCAACATTAGTGAGGATAGCGTTACGTTGGGTAAGAAGCATAGTTTCTTCATTACAGAGACGGATGTTGCCTCCTCTGTTGGCTCTTCAACTCTTCAGGGGACCCAAGTTGGGCACCGAGATAACTCACCCATACAAGTTGGCTACGGTACTGGACCTAGGCGGCATTATCGTGGCGACGACGATGGTAACGATAGCACGGACTCCGAGATGGATGCCACCGTACACGTGCGATGGTCTCTGGAGAGCAAGCCGCAATCGCACCGTGCTAAGCTGTCGCGGACAGGACGAACAACCATGACGCCCTCATCAAAGCGCAAAGGTTTGAGTCAGGTGCGTCATGGGCAGGATATGGTGAACGGCTCCGAAAATTCCAAACAAAAAAGCGAAACGACGGACGGACGTCCAAAAGAACTTCCAAGTGACGACATTAATGTACTGCTTGCACCAGCACAAGTGCCTTCATCTCGCAGCATAAGTCCATCAATTCGTAGACGGTAAGTACTTATCACAAAGTTACTTCAAGATGATCGTTTAGTGTGGAGCGTTCATGGTGCAGGAGCCGCGGCCAAACAAAACCACTGAGATGTAATAAGGCATGAACGCATATATTCCCTAGCCGCTTACGCATGAAGCTTCCACTTTAAATTGGGGACTCCAGCACTGCAGCATCATATCTGGTTGCTGAAGTGCAAACATAACACATGTACAGGCATGATGCTATTACTCACACTCCACGGATGCTTTATCGCCATTTTTCGTAAGCGTTTATTTGCCTCATCCTTTTATTTCGCTTTGCCTTGTTATTTGTCCACGGATAATGCTGTCTTTTTGATTGAGCCTGACCGACCCAAAGAGCATCCGGAGAACCCCCACAGTGAGGCGAGGTGTAGTGCTGAGGAGTGTGGAAATATATACCTATAGACACATGCACACTTCCTCGAAACATATGTACCACTCAGGATATTATACATATATGCGACCGTCCCCTTTTCCATCACACCGTCACAGTAGAGTGGGTGAAGCGCCTCGTCCCCTCCCCGTTGCTACCGGTAGCACTGTCTTGTTCTTTTACTTACGGATTTGGCCTACTTCGTTTCATCGCAACGGTATGTGTCGTCACGTGACCTTGCAACGATGAGGAGAGCACTGCTTTGCCAAGGGGCCCGAGGGCCGCCAAACGATTACACTCCAAAGTTGCAATTAAAACGAAAGAACCTATTGCAAATCCGGTTGTCGGTATACATTTTGCGAGCATTATTTGCCGATGCTCATCTTACCGCGCGGTGGCTGAGGGCACTAAACCATAATGTGAGGTTTGGAGATGCTGAACGGGTGCACGCGGCACGATCTAAACGAGCAGACCAACTCCTCATCACGGACATTCATTAGAGGAGTCTCAATGAAAACAAAATATATTAGGGGGCATTGTAAGTGCAAGAAGTGCATTTATGGAATTCCTTTAGTGACGTTGCGCTCGCGTGCGTGCGTGCGTGTGTGTGTGTGCATGCTGAGCAATGGGGTATGCCTACGAAGCTCCATCAACATGGAGAGCTTTTTGTTTTGTTTTCATGTCCCTACTTCATTCGGTAACTCGACGGTATTTTCTTGTTCTCATAGTTGTCGTATTTTTTTTTTGCTACTCGTTACTTCCTTCATTTCCGCTCCGTGTTGATTGATTGAGGAAGTTTTTGAAGGACCTTAACGGCACCTGGAGGGCTGTAACGTAGGAGGTTCAGCAAAACAAAAATAGGTATATCCCTGAAGGTACAGAGGCATCAGTGAGGAGCGCCTTCTGCTACTGAGTTTGTGGTGCATTATTTTGTCATGCCCTCCGCACAACAGCAGGTACGTCCTTCAGGCACTTCAGAGGGTACTCGTGAAGAGCTTTTACCACGCCGGGAGCTCCTGCTTCAATTGCGACCCCGGGACACTGCTTTTGCTGGACGCAGTCGGGGTGGGGGGGATCAGTCGTATCACATAACATGGGACGCAACGGTGCAGGACAATCAAAATCAGCGCGTTAGTAAGTGCTGCTGTATATTCCACAAGAAGAGGCTTTTCGGGGAGAGTAGTAGCGACAGCAGTTTGACTAGTGTTAGCGATGACTCCGGTGCCTTGGAGACTAGTGAGGAACCACAGAAAGGAGAGAATGCACATGACAGTCATGAAACTGAGAACTGCCCTCATCGTCATGGTCATAGCCGACGTAAGCGCCCAGCTTGCACAAAAGAACACTGCTATTGCGGAACCCGCTTTCATTAACGCATCAGCCGCCGAAGGGTTCAATGTTGTGCAGCAGAAAGGTGGAGCAGTAACACACAGTTGTTCAAGCGAGTGTGTGTCCGACATCTGATTCGTGCTGCTGGGACACTCTAACTCGTTTTCACATGCCTCGCCTACCACACTGTGGATTTGTGTTACTTCTGTCATTTATGAAGCCTGTATATTAGTTGGTCCCCCCTCAACCCTTTTTTGTTTTATTGATTTTGTAACGCACATGTGGGATGGCTCTTTCCAATCTGGCGATGCCCATCCTGGTGAATTAGATGTGGTGCTTGCATCAAATGACCACTGCTGCCAGACTAGTGGCCGGCAGCACTACTGTTTTACAGTCGTTCCAGCGTCCTAGTTGTGTGATCCGAAGAGCGACTGCGTGCACGAGTTGTTCGTTTATTCTCTGTGCCATGGCAGGCCGAGGTGCCGCGTTGACGTTTTCTAGACGGCTAATATCTGTAGAAAGCACTGCAACCGGCGTGGAGCTCCGCGCTGCTTTGCGCTGTCTTTCTCTCGCTGACGAGGCAAGCGACACGGAGATAAAGAATCGGTACCTTGAAGTCGTCAAGCGTAGCCATCCTGACGTTGTCGGGAATTGGGAGAAAAGACACGGAAAAGAGAGCGCTTCTTCCGGAGGTACCATCAACAAGGACAAAAGTGGGGATAAAATTCAACAAGTAGTTGAAGCATACCAACTTTTGCGGCGCTTTAGTGATGCAGAGCGGCGACTAATTCTTCGCCAGGGGAGGGAAGGTAGCTGTGATGAAGCGGTGAAGGGGCGGGGCAGACGCATTTACGAGGGTCGACCACGTGCTTCGCCCCGTGATTGTGGGCACAGCCGGACGGCTGAGTTTAACAAGTCTTACGAGGAATGGACTCGGCGCCCTGGAGAGCGGCAAAGGGAAAATGTACGCGATAAAAGTCCTCCATGGAGAGTCGGAGATACCGGACGAGCTCGATTCAGAGGTTCCACACTTCTGTTACGCGCTTTATGGCCTCTTGGAAGTGGTGCACAGGCGGCAAGGGAAAGAATCGGAAGTCAGTACAAATGTACGTCTACGACGCCTGAAAAGTGGAACGGGGACGATGCGGACCGTGTGGGCAGTCATTGGAAGAGTTATTTACAATCTCGGAATGAGTTCATGGCTGGGTGTTCTGAAGAGACTGCAGGCGAGGAGAAGCGGCGGGTTAAGTTGGAGGAGTATGCAAAAAAAGCTTCCCTCGTTGATGCAGCGTACGGTTTTTACATTACTGTAGGTATTTTACTATTTATCGCTGCTATTGCCATTCTTTTAATACTGAGCACGGTGGCGAGGTGGCGAAAGGCTCGCCACCAGTACATGTTGGCAGTGGAAACAACTTCCAATGAAAAGGAGATAACAAGTCAGTAGAGAGACTTGACAGGGAAATGTATTTAACAGGATCTATCGCCGTTGGTATCGGTATTGTATGTACCTTGCTCTCATGTTCCTCTTGTTGCGACCCTTCTATACTCTTTCGTGCGTAAACAGAGTGGGGTCCGTCTACTGAGCCCACAAGCTATGAGGAAGTGGGTATGACGATACTTAATGCACGCTGCGCCAGTGGAGTAGTGATCGATAACTGACCCATGGTCAGTGCAACGCGACATCCAGTGATGGGCCTTTTTACCATTTGACACCTTAATTGCATTTGCCTTGCTGCTCGATATCGTTCAGTGCGCGACAGCGCTGTATATTTATGTGCCGTCCCCGGCAGTTTCACTGCTTTTTTACTACTACTACTACTACTATCGTTGTTATTATTTTCGGCCTTTGAACAACACCTAGGCTAGACCCCTTTCAAAAGCTATAAATCGGCGAGTTTTGACTGAACAACGCTTGTAGTTGTCACCTGCGTTCGGGCCCACCGTCGTTAGCTATAACCACAAAGAACTGCTTGTTTCAGGGTGTTGTATCCTCACAGCGCAGTAGCCGCGAAGAACGAAAGCAAGGCAAGGATATAGGTATATATTAGCAGTTTAGGTTAACACACTTCCCCCCCCCCCCCCCCCTTTCTGGTGTAGTACGGTTTACTTACGCTGTGGTGGTGGTGTGGGTTGGTGGGTAGGTGAGGGCACCCCAAGGACACGAAGTTGGTCGCTAGTGGTAGAGTAATTATATTGCTGTATTGCTTCCGCTAGTTGTGCTAAAGGTCGCGCATTGACTACAGCGGGTTGTCTTTGACAGACAACTATCACTTAATTTTGTTTGTCTATTTGTAGGCGCATTGTGTTCGTGCGTTCTGTTGACCACTGGAGCAATAGTGGCGGGGAAAACAACAGCCTTTGTATACATTTTCCCAGGTGTAGTGTTCCTTGTAACCAAAGGGTGACGTGGCGGCGCATCAGAGAAAGTGACAACAGCAGCTATCGCAATTGTAGAGCCCAGTAGGATGGAAGGTAATTGTGCCGTGACTCATGAGGCTACCTGTGGTGAGTGCCACGGCCACGCCTCCGATGCGGCCCAAGATTGTGATAATACACTGGACGATTCGGAGCTCTCGCATCTTAAGAAGTCTGTGAAAAGTTTTATTAAGCCGTTCAGCGAGTGGAAGTGGCGCGAGGCCACGCACTTCAAGGAACTGCAGAACGTGCGAGATATAAACATCATTTCTCGAAGCCAGTGCAAAGTTGATGGATATTCCTCTGCGCTCGCTTCAGTACGTAGCGCACCGACCGCTAGCACTGATACTGCAGGAGTAGCTGTGCCCGTTGCGGACCCCGCGCCCAACGAAGACAGACCGTGCTCCCAACTATCACACGAGAAGCCGCTTACGCCAACTGTGGAGATGGATACGTTCAACCACACGGATTCCCCCTCCGTTAATCTTACGATACCGTTAGATAACTACATGATACCCATATCTTCACAAGGCCTGAGCACTTTAATGCAACGGCACAGAGCAGTACGACGACGCTTTGCATTATCATGGTCGGTTTACCGGCCCGTGGAAAGACGTTTCTTGCTCAAAAGATATGTCGACTGTTGGGATGGCACGGACTCCGCGCCAAGGTACTAAATGTACAGGTTGCGTGGCGACACCTGCTGCTAGAGCACTACAGGAAACTCGCTTGCAACGGGCGGACAAAGGGGAATCCTGAGTGTTCTCGCGTGTCTCAGCCCGCGCTCTCGCAAACGGTATCTTCAGCGACCGAGAATGTGCCAGAGGATGCGATTTACAGGCAGAGGCGGACAGTCGAAGGAAGTTCTCATGGTGGAGCCCCGAAACCACTAGATCAATGGAAAGATAAAAATGAAGGACGCTCGTGCGAAAGTATTCCAGGCTTTGTGAGGGCAGAACATTTTAGGGCTCTTGTGAGCGACTCGCACAGCATTGAGCGCACCTTATACTGTCGCGTTCTTAAGCAGTGTGCTGCGGATGCACGGGACTTTTACTCTGATGGCGGAGAGGTCCTAGTGGTGAATGACGACTTTCCCACTGCAGAGTTGCGAGATGAGGTGGAAGCGCTCTTCTCTCCCTTGGCAACGCAGACATTTTTCATTGAGGTCACGCGGCAAAGCGATCTTAACAAGGAATTCAATGAGTTTAAAGTAAGAGACACGATGGAATATCACCCGGGTGTGCAAATAGTCGACGCACACCAGGACTTCGCGCGGCGCCTGGCTTACTTGGAGAGTGTGTACACTACGATTGATTCCACCCCTTCCTGTGATACGCCCGTGTGTTCTGCCGGAGAAACAGCGAAGAGACCATCTCCAAAGCGCTACATAAAGGTCAAGAACTTTTCAGAAATTGAAGTGTGCGGTGTTACTGGTTACATTGGGAGTCGTATTATCTCCTTTGCGATGAACATAACGCAACTCAAAGTCCGGCATCCCATTTACTTCATGCGCCACGGTATGTCCAAACATGAAGCAGAAGATCGAATCGGGGGTGACTCGGAACTTGCGCCTGAAGGAGAGAGGGATATTCCACGGCTCCTGGCTTTCACTGTCTCTCTGCAGCAGCATGTTGATCAGGGTCACAGCGGGTCAGGGATTCAACACTCTGGAGACTATACCCCGCAAGACTATAGCGATGACAACTGCTCCCTTCCAAATGATAGCATGGACAGTGTGATCAGTGGGATTCATCAAGTTAGCCCAACCCCCTCTAAGACACGGGGGGTTATTGAAATATGGACAAGTCGGCTTCGTCGCGCTACCAAAACTGTTGAGAAGTGGGAAGCGCTTCTGGGAGTAGAAACCGTTCATTGGGGGTGTCTCAATGAGCTTCATGCGGGCGTCTGTGAGAATCTCACTCGCGATGAGGTTCGTGAACAACATCCACTGCTTGAAGAGCTACGTGACTGCAACAAGTATAGCTTCCGCTACCCCGAGGGAGAAAGCTACAAGGACCTTGTACAGCGGTTGGAGCCAATCATCATGGAACTTGAAAATGCCGATCGCGTGGTGGTGGTGGTGGCTCACAAAGCCGTGCTTCGAGCGCTTTTGGCATACTTTGGAAGCACATCAGCTGAGAGTTGTGTTTTTCTGGACGTTCCCTACCGCACTGTTTGGCGATGTACGTACAACAGCAAGGGCATCACCTCTCTAGAGGAGCTCCAACTAGACGGTTAAGCAGGTTTTCGGGGATGGTTTAGGAATGAACCGAATTCAAGGCGGGATTCTCGTCAGTTTGTGAAGGGGTGAAGGCGAGCAAATTATTTTTGTTTTCCAGTTTGTGTGCGTGTCTGGAACAACAGCAAAGGAAGGGGGGAGAAGTGTATTGCGCAAGATATGGTTTTGTTGCGGCGTTAGCTGAGAAAAGTAGAACGATGGTCGGGACACCCGGTGGCACCTGCTCTTTCGCACTGGCGCTTAAGATTAAAGACTGTTTGAGTCATTTTTTTTTTTTTTTTTCTTTTAAAAAACAAACCCAAAAGACGACAATAATGAAAACAATAAGACGAAAATCGACAAGGAGAAAACGGTCTGCAATGAGGCGGAATCGCGTAAATGCTCGCTTGGATTGAAGTGTGCACTTGAACTCTCCCATCACTGACAACTGTATTTCCGTTCGCGGCAAGTGTGACTGCTCTTTTGCCTTACTCTTGACCTTGAGACCGTGGGAAAATGTTTAGGTATAAAGCTATGGATTGGGAAGAGGCAGCACTTCATCTGCGACCGCAACATGCATGGCAGTAAAGAAGTCAAGAAAGGGAACCAAGAAAGGTAAGAAAGAGCGGTAAGCAGGGAGAGGAGCGTTTGCCTTTCTAGACCGCGCTTTCGCTGCCATTGCTGGTGATTGTAACTGTGTTGCTACTGTCTTTATTTTTCTTGTCGTACCCTGACGTTACTTCGTTCATTTATAAACGCAACCATCTTAATTGATTGTTTTTGTTGCTGCTTTTCTTTCTGGATTGATTACCGCTGCGCTCTCACACATGAGTGGTTCAGTCGGAACAACGTGAAAAGGAAAATACCCTTTACTTGTCAGCGCCCTTTATCGTCTATTGTCACACATTCCGTATTACTACACAAACATGCCCTTCATTTTTCACTTGCCTTTTTGTCCTTCATCCAGTCGTGCCGGTTTATATACCCTCGTACGTCATTATGATTCAACCAGTGCCATACTTTACCGTGGCCTATGTGGTCGTGCATAGCTCGCTTACTTTACTGCCGCTGTCGCATTAATTCGTCACGGTGGCAATCTGGACAAGTGAAGTGACAAAACGCGAGGCTGTCTCTCCGCTAACAATGTGACTCGCCATCAAGCACCTCCATAACCTTGCCACTTTGTTTCTCTTACGGTGCGGCGGAGGGCTTGAGTGTGGTGAAAATCGACAAGTTTGTTGCGTTTGTCCGTACGAAATATATGTTGTGTCCAATCTCTCAAACAGCTGTGTGAAACAGCCAGTTTAGTGTTTATTAGCCAACTTTTGCGCAATGTGCGTGAGCACCTTGAAATAATCATTTTTTTTTTTTTTTTAGTGGGGGGCGTTATTGTTGTTGCTGCCACACAAATGGGTTAAAAAACAAGGGGCCCGGCCAATGCGGGCATGTAGATAACAGGTGGTGGTGTGTGCGTCGTGCCACACTGCTGGCGACGCTGCCTTCCAAGCTCCCATACCATTTCACTGTTTGCCCTCGTTTAAAAATAGTTACGGTACATACGCGAATATGGCTATGAAATCCAAGTGAGTATCATTGCCAACACCTCTCTTTCATTTATATAGTGGCGGAATAAAACGGAAAACGGAGAAAACGCGCTTTTTATAGTTTAGCTTTCTTGACACCACTGGTCTACCCTGTCGCAAGTGCTGTGGGCCGCTATGCTCGCACTGAACTCTCCTCTATTGTTGTTCCACATTGGCTTTTAATTTCACTTTCTTGCTCGCCATTACGCATTTATATGAACTCAAGTGCGGCACACCACATCCCTCAGAGGAAGTGCACCCAAAGTGGGGGCATTACTCTTTCCCCGAGCTGAGGCACACCGGGCAGGTGGTGTCATTGGGGGAAGTGTGAGAAAAGCAATTTTTTACTAAAACGTCCCGGAGGAAGTGGGACGGCTAGGGACGCTACCGCGCGCCCTCCCTTAGGTACGGCCCGTTAGGAGGATGCACGTTCATTGTGTGTCTCTTCGCCATCCACCGCTTGGTGTGCCACTAGCGTGGGTCCAACAGCAGTCGGAGCAGTCTTCCACGATGAAACGTCACCAGGTTTCGCGATTGGCCAAGCACCCAAACCCCGCACAAGCCGCCGCTGTATTTGAAAATTCCGCAATTCGGTTTGCTTCAGCTCTCGACCGTTGTGGGGCTTTTGTTAGGCGCTCTCAGGGGATTTCTTCTAACTTTTCCATGACAACGTCGCGTCGCCCTGCCTCGAGTGGACAGCGCCCCCTCTCCTATGCCGAAGTGGCCGAAGCGTGTTCTGTTTTGGGAGTAGACGTTGACTGCGATGGCGCCTACCTTAAAAAAGTGTATCGCAATCTAGTGCAGAAAAACCATCCCGACGCTGGTGGTGACGCCGCACTTATGAGTCGAATTACAGTGGCATACAATAGACTAAAAAGTTTGTCCAAGCTGGAGAAGGAGCAGTTTAAACTTCAGAAAAACATGTACCGTGGAGGGAGCCATTACCACGGGAACGGTAGTGACAACATGAACACAAGGTACAGCCGTGGCGAACCAAGCTACCGCACAAGTGCGGGCCATGCGGCACAGGATTCGCGTGATAAGGGGACAACCCACGGCTTTTATAACACGTCAAATACGGAACATTTTAGGCAGTCAGCCTCTCAATCTCACGGTTTTTACACATACCACAACCGCAACAACAGTTTTGCAGAAAACCCATTTTCGAATGCTAACCCCTTTTCCATGCATGCCCAAATACGCCGGGCGTGGAATTTGCCCGTAGGAACGCTCTTGCTACGGGGTTTTGTTGCTTACCTTGGACTATCTATTCTTCTCTTGCTGGCGTATAGGCGGTATCGTGACTGGTTACATGATGATGGCTGGAAAATGGCGGAGAGTTTTGCTCGGCACGAGCGCTTGGCAGAGATTCAGCGGATGCAACAGGAGGCAAACCAGCGCATGCTGGCAGTCCGGGAAGCCGCTGCTTCCATTTACGGTGGCAACGGTGGGATGCGTCCCTCAGCGCTGCGTGGTTTTGATGGTAACAGCAGTAACGATTACAATGTTGTGACTACTTCACGAGACCATGAACTACGCGCGTCACAGGATGCTCGTGCACGGCGTGTTGAAAGTAATGTTGAAATCAAAGGTTGGCCAGCAACCGCGGAAGAAAAGGGTAAACTGGTGATACGCCCTCAGTGTCCACCAGGTGTGGTCTTCTTTGAGCCACACAAGGAACACGAGCGACAGCGGCAGTTAGCGAATGTACACTTGGGCCGTGTGTGGAGCGAGCGAAAAGAGAGCGCGAGTGCTGCTCATCCCCTCAGCACCGTCTCAAATAGTGACTCAATTCGAGTGACTCAGCCGGAGGACAACGACGCGGTTAAAGCATTGCGAAAGATCCTCACTGCCGCACAAAGTGATCAGCAAACCACTAAAGAGGAAGCACAAGTTAAGGGGGCGACATGATTGAACGATTGGGATGTGAGGTTGGCAATAGCAATAGAAATCTGGGCAATCTTTTCCTTTGGTGGTTACTCCGTGAGCAGTGTCATACTCCTACGCCGATGCTTTCCACGTGGGCCTCCTGAGGACGGCGTACCTTATTCGCATTGGTGCTGCTGGGGGCGGTTAGGAAGGATAAGCACCTCAGCCTTTTAAAGTTGTAAACTCTGCAGTGACGTCAGTCCTCCTGTGTCCTTTTACCTGACTGTGCATCGTTTTTCTACGTCGTCAAAAAAAAACATTTTTTTTTCCTCTCTAGAAGGGGCTAAAAGTGGACCACAGTTGGAACATTAACCTGAGTGCCGGCACGCTGAATGCTTGGCGTGTGACGAAACAACGGTGGTCTCCCTCATTCGTACAGCCTGAAAAGCGAGTCTTCTTATTACTTTGTGCACTTACGCCTTCCCTTGGATTCGTGGCTCTCTTCACTCGAGCGACGTTGACGTACAGAGGTGCAATACTAACAAGGCACGATCGAGCGCCTTAAACCTCCAGTTTACTCCTCTCTGTTTATCTATTCTTTCCACTACGCAATACTTGTGGACAATGCACACAACAAATGTGTGCTCTAGCATATTAGGCGACGGGACGTTTGTCGTGTTCCTTGAAAAATTGTGCACTAGTGTGGTTAGCGCACGAAATGAACATTGTGGATGGGGGACAGGGATGGGAAAGGGAAGGAAAGGACGTTATTGGGACCCTGGAAAACATCAGTAATTTCCATGGTGCCTCCTATTTAGATACACCCGAGAGTCCTCCTCAGGTTCACAGTTCTCCCAACCAACAAAGATCATCGAGGAAATCCTACCGACGGGATTCTTGTTATTCTCCTTACTTGCCCCCACCATCGGCCGCCTCAGGATTGGGAACCCACACATGTAAAGTTGGTGTCACAGCAATCTGCAGTGGGAACTGGGAGAGCAGTACCAAAATGGAAACGGAGGAAGATACAGAGCATGCAATGCATTGGCACGCCTCGGTTCCTATAAGAGCAAATGTGAGTGAAGGGGCACTGGGCAATAGTTGGAATGAGTGCTACACGTTGACAGTATCTCACAGTGATAACAACAATAGTAAGAGAGCGGCCAGCGAGCTCAACTGGAATGAGCACAAGGTTTCGTCTGAGATGGCAGCGCGGTTTTGCCACCGCTTCTCAATGTCTGCCCTGAACAACAGAGTAGAATTTCCTGCCGCACATGGTGGTGGAGAGCGAGGTTATTTTTGTGATGGCAATGGTCTTCCAAATCAAGGGATCATGAGGTCTTTATCAGGGGGATTCGCCGCTGGTAACTCCTGGACTCATAAATGTAAAAACACTGCGCTGAGCTTCACCAGCAATGACGTGGACGTGACGCGAAGTATTGCCATGATACTGCTGAAGTCGGAAGGAAGGTAGTGTCGCAATGCCTGAGCATAGTGCTTTGGAAAGCAACGGAAACAAGGCAAAAGTTGGAGTAGGGGGAAGAGCCACGGCAAGTGTTTCAACAGTTCCCAGTGCCTAACACAGCGCTGACTTCTTTTTAGATAGATATGCTTTTAGGGTGTTGTCGTTATCGCCCATGTGAATATGCCACACAAAAGCAATGTGATACCCCTACAATTTACTGGGTTCCACACGCTTTGTGATAAATGCAATTCCATCAAGGAATTGTGTCTTTATTTACTTATGCCGTTGTCGTTATTACTGCTGTTCAAATAGAGATGTTTGATGTTTTGGATCTCAACTGGCTTGTAGAGCGCTCTCGTGTCTTGTGGTCGTACGTGCAATGTGCCACCACTGTGTGCGGTTAATTTTATTTATTTATGGCCCAGAAATCAGGGAAAATATACATTTGTTTTTATAATATATTAATAGCGGACTGAATGAGGAGGTGGTAAACAGCAACAATAATAAGAAAGAGGACGGAAAAAAAAAAAAAAAAAACACTCTAGATGCGATAGATTAAAAGTACTGATAGATATGAAAAGGAAAAGTGATCCGCACAGCTCTCTGCTCTCATCTCGGCCACCGCCTGTGACACGCGTACTACTAATAACATCTGTTATCACTCTGCCCTGTGCACATATACAGACGTGCGAGGAAGAAGAAAAAAGTGCAATTTTTCCTTATTTTAACACATTATTGCTAGAAAAACTAACTTGAAAGTGGGCGAAGTTACAAAGTAAAGGGCACTCATCAGCACCAAACGGACTGGATTTCCCCGGTAAGCTGTTCAACTCGCTAGTTCTGGATACGAGTGCAAACATCCATCTTCCATCTGTGTTAGCAGATCTCTCTTTCCTCTTTTGTTTCCTAGTACCTTCCTGCTCACTACTTATCCGTTGCAACGCCCTTCGTGTGCACATTTCCATTCCTACGTACCTGACTATCCTTCAACGAACCGCGAAAATTCATAACGTACCGCTTGACGTGCAGAGAACATCTTTCCCAACCAGAGCACCATTCCCCGAAGTTCTTGAAGTGGTGTGGTAGTGGCACCCAATACAGGAACGCAAACAACGGATACGCCGCGTGTAGGTCACAATGGCAGAACCAGGGAAAGCTGATCCGACCGAACCACCAGTCGACGAGCCGTCTCGTTTTTTCGTTGGTGGACTGCATCGACAAATCACGCCGCATGATGTTGAGGAGTACTTCTCCCAATTTGGGGAAGTAGAGAGTTTCCGGCTTAAGCTTGACAGCTCTGGGCACACGCGTGGCTTTGGTTGGTTGCAGTTTGTCAAACCCCCGACGGGCGTGATGCGGCCGGAGCCACACGTTTTGAATAATGCAAAGCTCACAGTCGAGGTTGCGCATGCTTTTCCCGCGTCGAAGGGCCATGGATCATATGATCAGTCATTTACGAATTCCTACCGGCGTCGTCCACGTTCTGGCTCACTCTCGTCGGATCGCTCAGTAAGCTCATCCGACTCACGTGAGCGATACTCTGGCCAACGCCGTCGATTCTCTCCAAGACAGGCCCGTAGAGGTGGAACTGAGAGTAGGCGCTCCAGACTTCCGCCACTGCCCACGCCAGCCTTTGTCGCGCAATCCCAGGCTGCTGGGCAGCTTCCCACAGCACCACCAGCCTATGAAAGCGGTTTTGGCCCCAGCACCAACACAGGTAACGGCGGGGAAGCCCTACTGGCGGCTATGACAGCGGCAGCAGCAACGACAACGCCCACAAACGACGTTTACCTTTGTATTCCTTTGGCACTGTGCCCGTCGCAGTTTCTTAATGATCCGCGGACATTTTGTGCCAAGTTAGACCAGAGTCGCATTGGTGGCCTGAGCATCGTACCGACACCTACGTCAGGCGTGCCGGGTCTATCAACGCAACTCTGTTCAGCAGGGGCCCCAGCAGTGCAACAAACGACAATGTTACCGCCGCCGCCGCCGCCACCACCACCACCACCGTCATCGAAACACCACTCATCAATGAGTCGAGCGGGCGGACGATCCCATGCTCATGGTGGCGGGAAGCACGCATACGGCGAGTAAAAGCATTTAGAACGCGAAAGACGGTTTCAATGACCACTGATCCGTCATCCTGAGTTATGTGTGCGCTACGAAATTAGGAGACAGAAACAATCACCGCTTTAAATGAGCGTGCCGTTGTACAGATGCCTTCCCCCTTGTCACAGCTACTGTCACTGTTATCATTAGTCCTTTGTCCGTGACGGCCCTTTTACTGCCTTTCCTCTGCATTGTGGTTGATGTGAAGGCGTTTAAAACATGCACTTTATCGTGCATGCAAGAGGTTAGATCATAAGCAGATGGGTTTGGGGGGAGAAGCATGGCTAAGAAGTGTATGATTTATTTAAATTTTTTTTCTTTCTCGTGGCTTACCTGCTCTGTGGTATGTCTGTCCGCTTCAGTCTGGTGTGTGTGTGTGTGTGCGTGTGTGTGTGTGTTAGAAATGACTTCATATGTGTGTTTTCTCCTCATTCAGCTGCGTCTTGTTTCGCCCGTATTCCTTATCATTTTGTTTCGCAGAAGGCGTCGCCACGACTACCCTTTCAACATTTACAGTTGCTCGCGTAGCTGTCGTTCAAAACAACATCATTTTCGAGTAAATTGAGCATGGCCGTGCTTTCCACGGTTGTGTCAGTATCCCCGTGCCATTCCATGCGCGAATAAAGAGTCTCCAGTGTGTTATGTTTGCTCAACAAATGACCATGTGAACGACATGACGGTAAGCTGAGTAATGGAACCAATTGTCGCTCGTAGTCAGTAGGATGAGGTTGGGGAATAGCTTAGAGTGTCGGTGTGGTGTGGGTGGATCGCCTGGATATATGTGGGGTGCAATGCAGTTGGATTTCTCACGTAGGATGAAGTGGAGCAATACTAACGTGTGATTGCCTCACCGGCCGTTGTGTGTGGGCTGAATGTGCCGGAACGGAAAAGATTGTGATGGGATGGCATGAAAAAGGAGGGAACAGCCAATCGAAAGATGTGAGAAGAGCCAAGCGGAGCACATAATTACAAATGGCAATGAGGGGCAGTGGCATTTCCCACGGCGTTGAGATACTGCGATTCGATGAAGGGAAACATTGTGCGCTTTCAGTTCGATTCTGCCAGTTGCCTTCACTCCTCAAATCCTTTCACTAAAACCAAAAACATTCAGAAATTCTCACGTTCCTCAACCGTAAAAAGTTAGTTTGTACACACAACATAACTCTATCGACGCACCAAGTACTTCATTTCAGTCACACCTCTTTTTGTTCGCTTTTCTCTTCTTCCGTGAGTTTCCCACACTAGTGTTGTCGTTGATATTGTTGTCGTTATGGATCTCTTACTCGCCACAAAGTCCTGACCGCAATCCGTTCTTCCTGTGAGGGCACAACCTCTTTCCCATTCCCCTTCTGCTGCTCGCTATTTCCGTTACTAATAATCAAAAGGGGAAACGTGCCACTTTGATCCTCACCATCCTTTAACTCTTCCCCAAGATATCCGGCGTGGTCAACCCAAACCTCGATGCAGGAGTTTGATGACGCTGAAATGAGGTATAACCACACAACCAGACGATATGGCATGCAGCGAATTGTGTGAGGAACTGTTGTATTCTTGATTGGCAATGAGGTAGTGATGTGGTTGGTAAAGCTTAGTGAAAAACAAGGCATGATACTGCACGTACCCAGCGCCTCCTGATTAGAGGTGAGAGCATCCCACGAAAATGCACGACAGAACATGTTATCGGTCATGTGGCATGGTGACTACCTCACTTGGAGTGGGATGTAGTCACTCTAACTGCACTTTGCTACACAAATACAATGTTTTTTTATATGTGTGTTGTTTCCTTGTCGTAGAGATCTTCAGCACGTTACATTGCCTCAACCCACCCAACCACCTGCAATCTCTGGCCAATCTGGACTTCCTCTACCGCCTCCTTCCTTCCTGCTTTCTGTTTGTTTTTGGTACATAAGATTTATTCTTGACGCACGCAGGCTAGACATAGAGTAGGAGGTTAGGTATTCTTTTATATTAAGCGCACACGGCAAACGGGAAGGATAGTGGTGTGCTGGAGGGAAGGGACAGGCTACAGAGGAAGGATGGCTTTGCGGGGAGCTGTGGCGGATGCTGTCGTTGCATGTGCAGTGAAGTATCCTTTGCTTCATGACGTTCGCACTGCGCGTCTGGAGTATGGTACTTCGGGATTCCGCACAAGCGGTGCTTTTCTAGCTCCCGTTGCCGTTAGGGTGGCATTCGTAGCAGCTATTCGGGTATGGTGGGGTGCTAAGAAGGGAGGTAACGCTAAATGTTCTGTGGGTTGTATGATTACAGCGTCACATAACCCCGCTGCTGACAACGGGCTGAAGATTATTGACATTGATGGTGGTATGCTTGACTCATCGTGGGAAGGCATTTGTACAAAAGCCGCAAACGCAGTAACCGGTGAGGAGCTTCTCAATGAGTTGAACGAGTGGTTGGAATTGCAGGGCATTGCACCCTGTTCAGCAGAACAAATAGAAGTGCACTGCCCATTTGGTTCAATACAGCTAGCACGTGATACACGAGCAACCGGGCTTGAGATTTTTCGTGCATTTCAGTACTCGTTTTCAGCCATTTCCATGTCCACTCGTGACCATGGCATAATCCCCACCCCTCAGCTGCACTTCGTGGTACAACGTGTCAACACGGCATCTCCAGGGGCCACTGAGATTATGGGGAAGGACGGTCCGTGTCCGGCCCTCTACAGAAAGGAAGTGCTTACCGCAGTGGATGAGTTGCTACGTGAGTTTTTGCGCGATAACGAAAAGGGCAAAGGGCGACAGAAAGTGGTCTTTGACGCAGCCAATGGTGTAGGGGCCATAGCACTAAGTTCACTCATGGAGGATGCTCGAAGACTTTCACTGGAAGCATTTCTTTCTTATTTCGACGTGACAATTCTTAACGATGAAGTCACCACAAGTGATGCTCTTAACAATAAGTGTGGCGCAGACCACACACAAAAAACGCGGCAACCGTCAGACACAATGAGGCAATGGGCACTTGCAAACAGGTCTAATAAGAAAGACAACGAGGAGGTACATTACTACTCCCTTGATGGAGATGCAGATAGGGTTGTGGCCTTTTTTCATGATGACAAAGAAGAGAAAGATCAGTGGCATCTGCTAGATGGTGATCGTATATCCATTCTCTACGCATTGGCCCTTCGTCACTGGATAGGTGAGGAGGCGCTCAAATTGTTGGATGTCGGAGTAGTGCAGACAGCCTATGCCAATGGTGCCTCAACAAATTTTATAAAACGTCAACTGGGTCTCTGTGTCCACTTTTCCCCAACTGGTGTAAAAAACCTTCATCCAATTGCTCACGAGAGGGACGTGGGCATTTATTTTGAATCCAATGGCCATGGCACAGTTCTATTCGACGATAAAAACATTACAACGAAGCTCAAAAATATATCGCCAAAAACAACACATATTTTGAGAACATTGCAAAAGCTTCTTTCACAAACATGCGGTGATGCCATTGCCGATTCATTTGCATGTGAGGTGGCACTACTTGCTATGAAACTGACATTTGAATCATGGCTCAACTTATACGAGGACGTGCCATCGTACCAAGCAAAAGTAACAGTCCCCAACCCCAAAATCATCTGCACAACTAAAAACGAACGGCGCGTCGTGCAGCCAGAAGGTTTACAAGAAGACATTGATAAACTAGTTGCAGAAATAGATAAAGCATCAAATTCAACTATAAAAGTGACAAGGGCATTTGTGAGACCAAGTGGAACAGAACCTATTGTTCGAATTTACGTAGAAGCAAATACATCAACAGTGTGCGATAGAATCGGAGAAGAAATTAAAAAAATAGTGTGGCAGTACTGTCGCGCGGCTCAAGCTATTTAGCGGCCGGCTTGCGTGTGAGAAAATGGTTGTGCGTGCTGCTGGATTAAGGTGGGACCGGTGTCGGTGCTTTGCTCGCGCTACAGGGCAACCGCTTGTGTGTGTTGGGTGCGCAGGCCGCGTGGCTCTCGGGGCATGTGCTCACGGGCAAGTGTCCGTGCGCCACAGGGGTGTGTGCAAGCGACTTCGGTTCTACTCCTGACCATTTGTTTCCCAGTGCGCTGCTCTTAACTGCTGTCAGACGGCACTTTTCCCCATCCTTCTGAACGTAGTCAAGTAATCGCAACTGAACCTCCCGGTGAAGATGAGCCGTTTCCATCTGTTTCTGGTCGCTTTCCTCTGCTACTCCGTCTCGGAGGTTGCATCGTACAACAATCTCACCGTCGAGGGCGTCCATGCGCTGTGTAAGGTGCTACAGCAATTGAAGGGAGTGCCTTCCTATATCGACAACGTGGAAAAAACCGTGCGAAAGGACGTGGAGAGTTGCGAGGAGGCGGTGGCCAAAAGCGAAGCATCATTCCAGGTTGTGGAAAGCATTATCGCGGAATTGGAAAACGATACCGGACTGGAGGAACTATTTAAAAGTATTGAGGATGAAAGGCTCAAGGCCTCCGGCGCCGCGGATGATGCGGTCCTCGGGCTCCGGCAGTTCCAGCGCTCTGAAAACGAAGTAGTGCACGTAATCACGCTCTACAAGAATTACGTCATGAAGAAAATCGAAGGCAAGAAGGAATATGCTAACGATCCCAAGGTGCGCGAGGCCGCGAAAGATTGCACCGAAACCGACTACAGTGTGACAGTGGCTTCGCTGGGGGAGGCGCTTAAGGAGTTCATTGACCTCTCACCATCGGACTATGACACGGCCATCGAGAAAGACGTTAATCTGACGATCAGTCACATCGAATTTCTAGAGTCTATCGCCAAAAGAATCTCCGAGGACGTTAACGAGGCAGTGACTGCGGCGGCGAACGTGGAGAGGGGACGCATAGAGCTTGAAAAGAAGAGCAACCTGTCGCCATCACGGACCGATGAGAACGGAGTGGGAAGTGCCATGGGACGCCCGCTGCTCCGATTGGCATGGGTGCTCGGCCTCCCAGCGATCCTGTAGGCATTTCCCTCTGCTATGTCGCTGTGCCATCACCGCCCCCATAAAGTCTACGTAACTAACACAAACCACCTCCCTTCCGCAGTGTCCTAATATCAATCTGTTCCCCTATCCTTTCCTTCAGCACTATAGCCGTAACTGTTTTTGTTTTGTTTCGTTAAATGCCTGACTGGCACCAACCCACTCCCAGCAAAGTGTAATACAAACTTCCAGGAAACCAGCAATGCGTTTTCCCTCGCCCTTCTTGAGTTTATCCCAGCATGTACGTGCATATTGTTATTGTTGTTGTTATTTATTTATTTTTCCCGAATCCGTGCGGACTAATTTAACGCTAAATTATGTTGTAAAAGGAAAATAAATGTTTTTTGTTTTTTTCTTTTTTCTTTTTCCCGTTCGCTTGTAAGAGGAAGAGA
Organism: Trypanosoma vivax; assembly: GCA_021307395.1. Lineage (NCBI taxonomy): Eukaryota > Euglenozoa > Kinetoplastea > Trypanosomatida > Trypanosomatidae > Trypanosoma > Trypanosoma vivax. Next base: position 1,486,320 of record SOPI01000326.1, read on the forward strand.
CGTGGCGAGAGATCTTGTGAGGGAGAAAGGGGGAGTAGAGAGGTAAGCTTTTATTAACAAGTGAGCTGTTCAATGGCGTGACCCTACTCCGCCGCTCCAACACTCTTCTGCTGCTGATCTCCGTCACTGATTTGGTGGTCACGCACACATGCTCTTTCTCGCTTTGTTTTCTTTTCTTTTGATTGTTGCTCCGCTAGGTAGTTCCGTCTGTGGCAGTTACATTCACACTCCGTAGAGTTCTTTTGCCCTGTAGGCATCTTAGCACGACTACTTTTACCCCGCTTGTTGTCGGTGCAGCATAAAAGAGAAGCAAGCTGCTCACCGAGTCGCCGGCCCGTGCTGTTTTGCCTTAAAGCACACAAAACAAAAGGTGGATCGGGGGCGTGGGACGTCGAAGTGGTTGGCAACACCGCTACGAGCTATAATAATAATAATAATAACATACTTCTGCGTCTGGTCGTGTGGCAGTACTGTCGCGCGGCTCAAGCTATTTAGCGGCCGGCTTGCGTGTGAGAAAATGGTTGTGCGTGCTGCTGGATTAAGGTGGGACCGGTGTCGGTGCTTTGCTCGCGCTACAGGGCAACCGCTTGTGTGTGTTGGGTGCGCAGGCCGCGTGGCTCTCGGGGCATGTGCTCACGGGCAAGTGTCCGTGCGCCACAGGGGTGTGTGCAAGCGACTTCGGTTCTACTCCTGACCATTTGTTTCCCAGTGCGCTGCTCTTAACTGCTGTCAGACGGCACTTTTCCCCATCCTTCTGAACGTAGTCAAGTAATCGCAACTGAACCTCCCGGTGAAGATGAGCCGTTTCCATCTGTTTCTGGTCGCTTTCCTCTGCTACTCCGTCTCGGAGGTTGCATCGTACAACAATCTCACCGTCGAGGGCGTCCATGCGCTGTGTAAGGTGCTACAGCAATTGAAGGGAGTGCCTTCCTATATCGACAACGTGGAAAAAACCGTGCGAAAGGACGTGGAGAGTTGCGAGGAGGCGGTGGCCAAAAGCGAAGCATCATTCCAGGTTGTGGAAAGCATTATCGCGGAATTGGAAAACGATACCGGACTGGAGGAACTATTTAAAAGTATTGAGGATGAAAGGCTCAAGGCCTCCGGCGCCGCGGATGATGCGGTCCTCGGGCTCCGGCAGTTCCAGCGCTCTGAAAACGAAGTAGTGCACGTAATCACGCTCTACAAGAATTACGTCATGAAGAAAATCGAAGGCAAGAAGGAATATGCTAACGATCCCAAGGTGCGCGAGGCCGCGAAAGATTGCACCGAAACCGACTACAGTGTGACAGTGGCTTCGCTGGGGGAGGCGCTTAAGGAGTTCATTGACCTCTCACCATCGGACTATGACACGGCCATCGAGAAAGACGTTAATCTGACGATCAGTCACATCGAATTTCTAGAGTCTATCGCCAAAAGAATCTCCGAGGACGTTAACGAGGCAGTGACTGCGGCGGCGAACGTGGAGAGGGGACGCATAGAGCTTGAAAAGAAGAGCAACCTGTCGCCATCACGGACCGATGAGAACGGAGTGGGAAGTGCCATGGGACGCCCGCTGCTCCGATTGGCATGGGTGCTCGGCCTCCCAGCGATCCTGTAGGCATTTCCCTCTGCTATGTCGCTGTGCCATCACCGCCCCCATAAAGTCTACGTAACTAACACAAACCACCTCCCTTCCGCAGTGTCCTAATATCAATCTGTTCCCCTATCCTTTCCTTCAGCACTATAGCCGTAACTGTTTTTGTTTTGTTTCGTTAAATGCCTGACTGGCACCAACCCACTCCCAGCAAAGTGTAATACAAACTTCCAGGAAACCAGCAATGCGTTTTCCCTCGCCCTTCTTGAGTTTATCCCAGCATGTACGTGCATATTGTTATTGTTGTTGTTATTTATTTATTTTTCCCGAATCCGTGCGGACTAATTTAACGCTAAATTATGTTGTAAAAGGAAAATAAATGTTTTTTGTTTTTTTCTTTTTTCTTTTTCCCGTTCGCTTGTAAGAGGAAGAGACGTGGCGAGAGATCTTGTGAGGGAGAAAGGGGGAGTAGAGAGGTAAGCTTTTATTAACAAGTGAGCTGTTCAATGGCGTGACCCTACTCCGCCGCTCCAACACTCTTCTGCTGCTGATCTCCGTCACTGATTTGGTGGTCACGCACACATGCTCTTTCTCGCTTTGTTTTCTTTTCTTTTGATTGTTGCTCCGCTAGGTAGTTCCGTCTGTGGCAGTTACATTCACACTCCGTAGAGTTCTTTTGCCCTGTAGGCATCTTAGCACGATTACTTTTACCCCGCTTGTTGTCGGTGCAGCATAAAAGAGAAGCAAGCTGCTCACCGAGTCGCCGGCCCGTGCTGTTTTGCCTTAAAGCGCACAAAACAAAAGGTGGATCGGGGGCGTGGGACGTCGAAGTGGTTGGCAACACCGCTACGAGCTATAATAATAATAATAACATACTTCTGCGTCCTGTCGTTTTTTATACGCTTTAGCTGTGTTCCAGTGTGCTTCTAGTTATTTTGCCTTCCCACAAATTTTTTCCGTTGCTTGTACATAACTGTTTATTTCTGTCTTTTTTTCTTCTTTTCCCGTGTTTTTCCTGCTTATTCTGTGCACTTGTGAAGGGTTGTCTCCTCTTTGAGTGTTACGAGCTTATAGAAAAACTTCCTTTTGTTACAAAGCGTAAGGAAGAATAGTTTAAGTAAATCAGTAGAAGTTTTCCATTCTTATATACACTCACACGTGTTTTTTTTTTTTGTTTGATTGTTTGTTTGTTTTTTTCGCTCTCTCAGTGCCAGCTGTTTATTGGGAGGTGAAAAACAAAAGGTAATAAAAGTGCTAGCGGCAAGTAAAGGCACATAGATCATCGTAGCTTTCTTTCTCTCCCTATATATATTTTTTTTTGTGTGTGTGTGTGACTTACTGCCTTTGTCCCGTTGTCGTGTTAGTGTGTGGTTTTTTGTTTTGGTTTTGCTCCTGTATATCATTGTCCGACCGCCATTATATACGGCAGTTTGTTGGTCTTTTGTTCCCGGGCAGCAAAAGCTCTCGTGACTAGTCAGCCAAAAGCAGTTGAGCATAAGTATTATCTTTCCACTTTTCGTTGCTGCCGCCGCTGTTTGGCTTTTTGATTGACTGCTGTGAGAACGGGCATTCAAAAAAAACAGAAGGCAGAAGTCATAGAATTGTTGTACTTGTGTGTGCGTGTGCGCTTGCTTTTATCACTTATACTGACGTTATTGTGCCGAATTTGGTGAGACGCGCAGGAAAACGTGGTGTGGAGGTGATACGTTTGCTGATTCAGAACATAAATCAAAAGAAAAGATCTTCATTGATTACCATAGAAAATGCCACTGTACGACGGTGCTGTTGGTTGCGCTGAGAATTCAACACGCAACGAAGTGGAGCCATTCGGCACCGTTTTCCATAGAGCAAAAAATATATTGTTCGTTGCAAGTATGTGTCTGATATTTTTGCTTTCTGCGGGTGCTTCCGGGAAGAACGCATTCACTGTTGTGCCTGATAGGCCGCTGCTGAACGTCCCTTTTTACGTCCATGCGTCGACGGTGAAAGACGGAAACAATATTTTCATCTCCAAAAGTGAGAAGTGTGAGACGAGTGAAAACGTAACAAAGACGTGCGTGACAAAAACCGGAGAGTACTGCAACTTCACGATTACCGACGCACAAATGAAAGTAAACCTTCGATATGACTTTAGCGTGCCAAAACTGTACTTGTGCACGAGCGAAGCCGACGGAAAACACAAGCAGGAGCTGAATGTTGATCTTGTCAATGCATTTCCACGCTACGTCACGCGAGGCAAGTCAACTACAGTGACATTTGGAGAGGCCACACCCAAAGGAACTGTCATATCTTTTCACAAGAATGACAACTGCAGTGATCACTCTCTGATAGGCACTCGGCCCAACGTAACATTAGGTGACGACCGTACGATCAACGTTACCGCGGGGGAACGCGGCGTAATTTATCTTTGCGCCAATGTGACACAAAAAAGGCCTTCGAGTCTAACTTATCAACAAAGAACGGAACCGGCGCCCAACATCGTGCTCCCCGCCGCGACACTTATTGTTGTACCGTCCTTCAGTGCAAAAGTTAGCAACGTTCTCCGCAATGCGGAGGCATCGTTCCACATCCCACCCTCTCTTAGCTTCCCGTGGGGCAGTCTATCGACTTCACCAATCTGCAAGCACCTGATGCAGGAACCGAAAAGGGGCAAAGTGCTGCAGATGGTCGAAATTCCAGTGCTCGTGCCGAAGGGGGACTATTTTTTGTGTGTTGGCTTTCCGTACTACGACGACAAGCATGTGTACGCACCATCAGAAAACCGGGTGTCCGTTACGGAGTACGGTGTGCAGCCACACACACTGTACGCGAAACATTCGACGATCATGAAACTTTCAAGAGATGCGGCAGGGAAAGGCAAAAAAAAGGCGAAAGTGGGAAGTGGCTTTGAGATTATTATTTCATCGAAACCGGACTGTCAGACCGCCAGTACCACAGTGAAGGACGACATGAAGTTGACTATGAACAATTCAGGTACTTATTATGCGTGCGTACGCGGAACGTTTAGAAATCAGCCAGTCACAGTTCTTGGAGCAAATATAACAGTTCTCGATGCGCCTACAGTGAATGTGAAGAGCAGCCATGTTATCAGTGGCCTGGAGATAACTGTAAGCACGAGTGGGCTAACCGGCAATAAGCCAGGGATCATCGTTGGCCTATCACCAGATGAATGCAAAACGGTTCAGACGAAAGCAGAAGTTAAACAGAGTGGTACGAGTACCTTCCCTGTGCCTGAAGACGCTCTTTCGAAAATGTCACTCTGCATGTCCACACCCATGTTTCCGAAAGATCCCTCAAGTGCTGAAGAAGGGGACAGCGGCTACGTGTATTCTGTTCAAAAGGTAGATGTCAGTCGTTACGAATTGTCGCATGGAGTGCTTTTTGTAGGGGAGACAAACAAATTTACATTGGACAGCAGAGTTGCATTGCCGTACGGGACGCTGGGCGCTTTTGGCAGTGGAAATTGTAACAACAGGGTTACGCCGGACTTTGATATGAATCGTACGACGTTAGAGGATGTTAGATTCGCCAAAGCCGGCATTTATGTGCTGTGTGTAAAGCTCCCCATAACATCACCGGCCTCGAGCTCGTCTTACTCCAACATTGGAAGTATCACCGTCTACGGCCCAGCAAAACTTTCCCCATTCGCCATTGTGTTAAACACACAAACTATGGTCACCGTATCTCGCATCCCTCCCAATGCACCAGTAAACATAACGACATCGGCTGACTGCAAATCAGGAACAGTAGTCAGCGGCACAGCAGATGGTAATGGGATGGCGAACCTGACGCTCACACACGAGACTGAAGAGGACCTAGTCGTGTGTGTAGGTTACCGTGGCAGTAAAAGCTCAGATCCGTGGGAAATGCGGCGGTCCACAAAACTTATAGTTGCACCGGTAAAAGTGCTTCCGACCACAGTGATGGAAGGTAAACAAAATCGTGTGAACTTTGTTATGCCGGACCGTGATGCATTGAAGTCGCTCACGTACTTTTTGGCGAATGGAGATAATGCATCTTGTGATAAGCAAAATCCGGCAACTGACAGTCCGGTCACCATTCCGAGCTATGGACCCGCCTACTTTGAGACAGCGGCCAACCTCAGTGGCACGTGGACAGTGTGCCTTAAAAGCGGCAGTAGCACATTCAAACCAGTGGGGACCATCAAGTCGGGATCACAGCTGGAAGTTGCGACGGATCCGCCAGTGGGTGTAGTTTTTCTACCGACCAGGATAAAATTTAGTGGATCCGCACTATCTGAGTTGAAGCCGACACGCTACCGAGTTGTAGCTAGCGAGAGTTCGTGCAGCACATTGGCTGAAAAGCGGCCTGATGATCAGGAGGGTTCTATGAATCCTCGTACTGGAGTGGCGGACCCGTTGATCACGACAAAGGAAGGGGAATTTACCGTCTGCATAGGTTGGCAGCATCCCACCGGTGACTACTTTGTGTACGGAGGGAAAGTGACCACGAAGGAGTTTAAACTTTCGTCAAAGTATGCAGTTCGCTTCAGAACTAACAATATCGTGGCGACGCCACTGCTAAGGGATGGGCTATTTTTTCTCGTTCCGTGCCCCCAGGAACGACGTGTGCAACGCCGGTCAATTTGGAGTTTTGCAAAAACGCCACGGACAAGTACTACACGGGACCCGACATTGTTTTGGAGAAGGCGACCGTTGGCCAGTATGTACTCTGCTACGAGGACCAGCAGAAGATGGGCGTCACGGTGGGCGAGCACTCGATTTCGGTCATCAACCCAATCACAGCTAGCTTCGACACCGCAGGCGTGCGCCAACACAAGTCTGTGAGACTTAAGCTCGACGCCCACAACACAATCGCCTTGAAAGCAGGCGTAACGGTGTACATGATGCCTCCCGATGTGGAGTGCTCTAGCGCCAATGAGACAAGTGAAAGTTTCGTGTTCAGCGGGAACTCACTCGAACAAGACATCACTATTACTAAAATTTCACCATTTATGGGAGGTGTGAAGGTGTGTGTCGGTTTGTCTGACCACGACAAGATACCAGCACTAACGTTTGATTTACTGCATTACATGACCCCCGCAACCATTGTGACAAATCGCAAAATGAAGGTGCGTTCCAGCGTGCTTAAAAGTGGTGCTGCAAAACTCTCCACATCGTCAGATTGTAGCGACAATTTGTTAGGCGAATCGGAAATTCCAATTGTCAACCATGTTTCTGATTTCTATGTGAAGGCCTGTAACGGTAGCGTCAGATACGCTTCTTTTGTGCATTATTGTGAAAAGAAAGATGACACCGATAAGTTTGAATCTCGTGGTATTATGCGCCTAATCAACACTCAGAAGTGTGCCGACGGCGATGAGCCGGATATCCGGCCCACCACAGTCAGCCCCGCGGTCCAAGTAACGGATTTTGGCATCAAAAAGGAGCTGCTCATAAACCCGAGACTATCGAAGACGGATGACTGCACGAAATTTGTGGAGGGACGAAGTGCCCTGACCCCACGATACGATGAAGTGATGAGACTGTATGTCTGCGTAAGTGCAAAGGGTGATCCGTCATTTGTTTTCACCACTGATGAGCCGACCCTACGCGTAAACAACTTCAAAGCTGCACCTGCCACTGTCCATGGGAGAGCGAGTCCCACCAGCGAGGCCCTTATGCCGGTAGAGCTGAAGCTAAATTACGCAACACAAACAAGCGACACGTTCCTCAGTGACTGTCTGACGTGCCGTGAACACCTGGGCAGGACACCGACACTAAGCAAAGATCCCATAAGTTCCACGCTGCTCTTGACAGGCATCGCTGGAAAGGCTTGTTTGTGTGTCGCCGCTGGCCCTGGTGAACCTATGCCGATTCCTATTGCTGAGGTGCTCGTTGTAAATCCACCGTACGTGGTTAAAATCGATCCAGCTGTCGTATCTGGAGCCCCATTCCACGCGACACTGCAGGCACCCGTTGACAGTGCTGGAAAACTTCTGTACTCTTTAGTCCCAGGTGATGACAAGGACTATGTGTTTGCACCGCTTTATGCTCAACCATTTCGTGGAGTTTTCCTCTCAACAGATGTTTGCATGACAAAGCTGGAGGGTACTGAGGTTGGATATATAAGCAAAAGCGGCAAGGTGCAGATCCCGTCCCTCACTCTGTCGAATGAGACGCGATCAGTTTCCCTCTGTGCGGGCACACCGGCCGGAAACGTCAGTGTCAGGTCCACTGTAGAGGTCTCAAACGATATTATATTCCCTTCATCATTTGTGTTGGGAGCAAACACCGAGGTTTATATACCGCTATCTCCAAACTCGGTGTTTCATCTGCGAAGGGACGAGAGCTGTGATGGGGAAGATATCGTGCCTGTGTTTGCTACAAACGAGGAAGCGCGTGGCGTTGTGTCGTTCAGGCGATCCAACGGTGCTGGACTACCGCCCCCGGGGTCGTGGACACTTTGCCGAGAGGACTTTGCCACCACGAGGGGTTTACAAAAACAGATCCCCATGAAGCAGGAAGTCATCGCTGCGTCACCTGCATCGAGCCTGAGGCTCAGGCCACTTGCACACATAGAGGCTCACTTCCCTGTGTACTATGACGTGACGGGGAGAGATATTGTCACCGGGGTGCGTAGCATAGTGTATCTCAAGGAAGACCTGAGAGCGGGGAGCTTGCTGCCTGGCTTCAGTTTAGACAGAAGCTGCAGCAGAGTGTCTGATAACTATGGAAGCTGGTCAGTTGTAGGAGGCGAGAACCCAGCGACCGCCCAAAGGATAGTCATCATGGCAAAGGAGAGTGTTGATCAAATCTATCTCTGCGCTTCCACACCCATCAACAAATCTGTTGCTAGTATTCCAGCGACTTCGGCCCTACGCTTCTTTCAAACGGGCAGCAACTACCCTGCAACTCTTTCTAGCTGCGAATCGAATGTGGTGACAAACTGTGAATTGCCAGAAATTACTAATCGCCGTATGTTTTACAGAATTATTAAAGGCGATTGCTGCAGTCTCGCTGACAGGATTAATGTTGTTGGAGACATCACAGAGGACGGCGACGATAAGTGCCATCTGGCGGTGAATGGTGATCAGGTGGACAATTTTCCAATCGGATCAGACTACAGTGTTTGTGGATGGGATTATAACGACGACTCATACTGTCTCACTCTGGCAACTTCAAAGATAAACACAGAAGTGTGTAGAGCTGCCTCTTCCGGGCTGAGTAAAGGTGCATTGGCCTCTATTGTAATTCTATCAATCATTATTTTTATGCTGGCGATCGTCATGTTGGTGTTCTTCTTAATGCGGCTCCGTGCCAAGCGTGACCCAGGGGGACAGCTAGTAGTGGCGGATAAAATGCTGATGCGGCGCACGTCCACACCGAGCATGATATTTACACCATCCGAGGGGTCGCAGGTTCAAAACAACCCCCTGTTACTTGGCCTCTGCCGCGGTGTTCCCGCATGTAAGGATTCCACTCAGACGATTACAGTTGGTACATCAGGAGACGAGAATTCCCCCTCTTGGAGAGGCGAAACGCCTGATCGGATGCGATGGAATCTCTGGGAAGGCATTGAGTGCGACGATCGTGACCAGATCGCACTACAAGAGGCAAGAGACAGATATAATATGGCACTGGCGTTCACGGATGGTCTTGAGCGGATTCGCATAGCGGAGAAGGAACGGGATCTCGCGTTCGAACTCAGCGATCACGGACAACACACTTTTGATAGGTCCTTCAAGAACAGAACTATCGCAGTACCGATTGGTATGCCACAAGATGAACCGGATGTTTATCTGAACGTTTCCAACGACACTCGTGTACCCAAGCGGAGCACCCCGTGTGGGGGCCATGACTCTTTTGGGAAGGGTTCGACTCCAGATGCCTACATGTATGCCCACGAGGCATCTCCCCCTAGCAGCTCCGACTCAATGAATTACACCACCACACAGCGCTTCTACGACGAGGCGGCGTTTATAAGGGAAAGTGAAGAAGGCCGGCGTCTGCGCCTTGCAAACTGGGAAGAAGAGGAGTGGCAGATGATTGTTGAAAGCGAGTTCCATGATTACATTCGCTTAGAGCAGGATGCAGATGCCACTCCGCTTCCTTTGCCACAGGCGGTGGTTGTCCCTTTTGCCTCGGCAATCCAGCAGGAAGAACTTGGAAAGAGTCCAATAGGAAGTAACAGGAGCGACAGGCTGAGGGTAGGCGACTTTACACCGATTCATGGTGGCAGTGGCAGTGGCGGTGGCTATGCGGACCACCGTGTGGAAGATGAGGAATGTGAAATATACGACGCCCCTGGTGAACCGCTGCCGTTGCCTACCCCTGTCAATGGGGGCTCACCTCCCTACGTGATCGAGACAGGGCGGCCGGTTGGTCACTTTGGCTTATCCAATAACTGAGGATGAGGAAGTACGCCCGAACCCGCTTATTGATATCGTCGCCGGGGCGCAGGAACGCGAAGACGGCTAGAAGCATGAGGTATCAAAAGAATGAATAAAGGAAGTTTAGAGTGCCTGTCATGTAAACGCCACTGTGGCACAAGATGATCTGGCATGTTTGTGGAGGGGTGAGTGTGTGTGTGTGTGTGTGAAGGTTCACAGTTGCGACTACTTTCGAAGGTCGTGGAGCTTTCACGCTTCTCTATCCCTCCGTTGCGCAACTAGCAGTGTCATTTGTATCTTATCTATCACACGCTAGCCACAACTATGTTGGAAGTGTTACTTATTCGCATCGTCGGGCATTAATGGGGGCAAGAAAATGCGTTAGATTGCGCCGTTTTAGGAACGGAGAAGGGGGGAAGTGGAAATGAAAAGGAAAATTTAACACAAATCAGAATGAGTTATTTTCAATCGTATGAAGGGGAAGTGTCCAATTAGAAGTAATCCAGTGCTGTTTTAACCAGTTACTTCCATAGAGCTGTGGCCGGATGAAAGGTGTATGAGATGCGATAAGGGGATTAAAGTAGAAAAAGGCCACCATAAGCATAGAACTACAACACTCGCGTAGATATGCAAGCGTTCTGCAACTGAGGGCATGTTATGAACGTACCGTCTGGCGTTCAGCACCATGTAAGAGCACGCGCAGAAATTAACATAATGGGTTTTTGTTTGTTTTGACGTACATACATATTAATTACGGGTGCTATTTTATTTTTTTTCCCTGGGGTTTGTGTGTTTTGGGTGCCCACTGTCACCGCCTTTTTGATTTGTATGGCAGGCTAACAAGAAGTGGGAAATGAGAATGGGGTGCGTTTCGGCGATGCGACGAAGTGTGTGTATGGGTTTGGCACAGGGTTAATTATGCTCCTTTTGTTATGATTACTTTTATAATTTTTATTATCTCGGCGCTCCCACTGCACCTGCGGCTCGCAAAGAAACACACAACGGTGTTATTTTAGTTCCTCGTTACCATTACCGTAATATTCTGTCTGGGGACCAACTGCGGGTTGTTTTTGGTAATTAATACATCACACGTCGTGCCTCGAGCCAATGGTGTACATTTTGGTCATGGGCGCTATAATTTGGTACTGCCATTGTCACGTTCTTTTTCTCTTTCCCGCTGTCGTCGACCCATTTGTGCTTTTACATGGGGAACAAGTAAGATTGTAGCGTAAGCCTTCGTGGAACCCCCTCCCCACCTCGCTTTGCGCGATAGAGAAGAGCGAAGGGGAAGAAGCATTACCAGTGGCCGTTGCCTTGGTGGTGTCGGTAGTTTCGGTGGGAAAGGAGTACCATTCGAGAGAATGTGCTCCATCACAAGACTTGGAAAGGAACTGCGTGACATCAATGAGCATCCTGACCCCTATGTGAGCCTCCGTCCTTCAGATCCCAACAACATGTTTGTGTGGGAGGCGGTTCTTAAAGGGCCAAGTGAAACACCTTTTGAAGGGGGAAAATACCGCTTGTGTCTGTCCGTTCCACGAGACTACCCCATGGTACCCCCCAAGGCGAATTTTGTCACCAAAGTTTTCCATCCAAATGTGGACTTCGAGACGGGTGCCGTGTGTCTTGATATTTTAAAGAGTCGCTGGTCCCCCGCATGGACGCTCGTCAATGTCTGCCGGGCTGTCTTGTGCCTTTTTTCTGATCCAGACCCCACGAGCCCATTCAACTGCGATGCGGGAAACCTGTTGCGTGCGGGTGACATTACTGGTTACAACTCGATGGTGCGCATGTACGCTATCACCGAGGCCGGTGCGCCGCCCTTCACCGATGACGAGTAGGAGAGTGGAATGTGCTTTTGTGTAAATTGCGCTTATTGTTTCTGCATGCAGCAGAAAAGAGTTCTCTGGCAAAGGGGCAATGTAGCGTGTAATGAAGACTTATGGAATACCAGGCAATGATGGCAAGTGTGCACTTGGCCCTACTTGTTACACGTTGGTTTTCACTCAACCGCACGGTCCATTACACTAAAGTTCCTCTATCGCTGCCCACAGTCCTATAACCTATGCCCCTCTCTCTCTCTCTTTATATATATATAAATATATATATATATATATTTGCTTTTCCATTCGTGTGTGCTCAGGTCTCATATGCGCTTTGACCACTTCTTGTACTAATAAATACCGCGACAATGCGGCCAGGGCAAAAATCAGTGTGCATCCCCCCTGCCCTCGTCTCCCAGCGACACCCCCTCTATTGCGTTCGCGATGTTTTTAGTTGTACACTAATATTCTGTTTATTCTTCTCTTTGTCTTTACTCGCATATTAAAGTGTTATCTTTGCGAAAGCATACAAGTAAAGGGAAGGAAAAGGTATTTATTTGTTTTCATTTTCATTTCCCCTAAAGAAAAGAAAGTAATATAAATTACACAGTGTTTAAAAAAGCAAGGAAAGAAAAGGTGCAATTAGTGTACACGGCTGTCAAGGCGGAAGTACACCACAGGGCAGAGTAGTATAACCTTTGAGCACGAGGATAAAGACAGAGGAGAAAATTGCTGACTTGGTCACTTAGGTGAGAGGGATCCGCGATTTATCCATATTTTTTTTAAAAAAAAAATTCTATTACTACTATTATTATTACTATTATTAGTGTTATTATCATTATTTCGTTTGGGAAATAATAATAATAATAGTAGTAGTAGTAGTAGAATACGCGTGCGCCAGAGAAAGAGAAGTCGGAAAGTACGGTGACAGAAAAGATCAGAGGGAGTTGTCAAGAAGTGGTAAAGGGAGAGAGAGAGAGAGAGAGAGCTGCGGTGTTTCTCGGGCATTAGAAATTGAACTAGCAGCACGGGAAAAAACTGTAGAGTCATTGGTCAGCACCCAAAGCGAGGCTAAAGTATTTTTGGAGATATTTTTGGTGCACGTGGAGGAGAAACAATGAAGCTAAATTCCAGTGGTGTTGACTATGAACTTCTTTTTCAGCGCACTGAGGAGGATAATGAAGAGCTGCGCCTCCTTGAGAGCGACATTCAGCAACGATGTGCAGTGGTCGATGACGACGACGAGGACGACGATGCAGACCTCCAGCGCGCGATGCAACCGGAGATAAACACACAATCAATTGCGGGGTCCGGGTCAGGCGCTTCAGTCGCAAACATGGCTGCCCTCTACGCCACTGAATCCCCACGACAGGAACAGGAACCAAGCGACGCTGAAGGTGGTGCTTCTGTACAAAAAGGAGTTTCACTCATAAGTGGTGCCGGGAAAGGTGACTCGAAAAGCATTTCCAGCACCCGGTCCCGCAGTGGGATGCAGTTGTCACCCAGTGATCCGCCGGCGCCGGCCGAAAAGTGTACCGTGGTATCTCAGATGGCTCCGGTTGCGGTCAGCACGGGCACCCTTGTATACGCAATGCCAGGTTCAGTTTCAGGAGATGCAAAAGCACAAGTAGCCACCCCAAATGAAACGAAGCAGAGATCGCTTCCAGTATATGCCCATCAAGAAGACTGTCCTCCCCCTTACGAATGGGCAGGTAATCAGACGAAGCACCCTCAGGTCGGCGTGACCGGATCCCAACGAGTCCAGCTTAGTGCTCAACCCATCCCCCACACGTCCCCAGCAGTGCAGTCACATGCCCAACTGGCAGGCTCGGTTTACCAGAACAATAGACAGGTTATGAGTGCTAGCGTTTTCCCTCCTACTATTCAGGCGCAGCAGACAGTGGTACATCAAATACCCCAGCCACAGCCACCTCAGATACAAGGGATCGCATCAAGCGTAGGGCCATCCATCAATGTCGGTCAGGTGCCTCCGTCGTTTCCGCAGCCACAGTTACCGCCTTCAGCTCAGTCCTCGGCACCGCAACCTCAACAGCATTTGGCAGCAGGTGTACAGCCCGGTTATGTTCAGCTGCTTGTACCTGTTCGTGGATTGAACGGCTCTACGAACTACCAGCTTGCCATGATGCCAGCTCAACAGCTTCCGCAAGGCTCTGCAGCGTTATCTGCTAGAGTACAGGAGCGTAGGGAACCATTACCGCAGCAAAATGTGCAGCCTCAGCAAGTAATGCAATGCGTCTGGGACCACCAATTGCAGTCGCTCAAGTCACGCCAGGTAACGCAGGCCCTTCAAATTGTTGCCCCGCAGTATGCCAGTATCCCAGGGCAACCTCAGCGCTATGCTATTGTTCCACCACCTGGTCAGCAGGGCGTTATGGCAATATGCATGAATCAGGTGCAACAGCAGCCAAATCAGGCCAGGCCTGTGTTCTTTGCTAACCAACAACAGCCAGTATTTGCCACTCCTGTGCCACTAGGCTGCCATTTCAATTAAGGTTTCGTAGATGCAAAACGGCTCTTGTCAGTTGCTGAGAGGCAACGGAGATGGATAAGTTTTTCCAATTCCACGGGTTGGCGCGGACAGAGCAAAGGAAGGAAAAAAGTGGAGATCGCGAGGTGGATAAATAATTAATAAATGCTGCTCGCGTGGTCGCAACTCTGCGTCATGCGGTAAGGTTGAGTAGGGGATTTAAAGCTCATATAAAATACGAAGCAATATGTGTAGACTAAAACATTTTCATTTTGCTGCATTCTCAGTAAAGGACGATGCTGATTCCTCCTTTACTGCCTTTCCCCTCATGCAGTTCACCTCCGATCTTCACTAAAATCCTTCGCAAGCCGCCCCTTCTTTCGGTCAAAGTACCCCAACACTGTCCACCCGCCAACGTTTACACCCACCACCACCACTTTGTTATTTACCCCTAACCCTAAACCATGGTTTTTTGTTTTTTTTTTCCCTTTTACCTTTTTTTTTTTGTACAACAACACCACTTGCAAAGCACCTAAGGCAGCCATTTTTGTTTTCGTTCTCGCTTCCCCCTTTTTATTTTTATTTTTGTTTTTCATAATCCTCGACGCCTTTGTTTTCTCTTTTGCTTTTATTGTTGCCTGCCAATTACCCGCCTTTTCCTCCATCGCTAACTCTTCTCCCCACTTTCCCCCCTGTGTCGTGCAAAAATGCCTGTTACATGGCTTCAGCCAAGGAATTGGGGCTTTCTTTTTATTCCCTCCCCTCCCCTCCATCATTTTTGTTGTTGGTGGTGTTCTCTTTCTCCCTGTCTTTCCTAATTTTTTTCCGTCATTCCTCCACCCCCATTCACCATTTCTTTTTCTTTTTACTTCTTTTTTTTTCTCCCTTTTCCCTTTTTTGACTTAATTATTGCCATCCTCGAAATATTTACCCCCCTTCTGCAGTGGGAGAGCTGATAGTTCCAAGCACGAACAGCAACGAAATAATAATGCACACTTCCCTTTAACCGGCGTCGAGAGGAGCGAAGGAACAAATAACAATAATAATAATAATGATAATGATAACAACAATAACAATAACAATAATTTTTCTTCTTGATGTCGATGGTGATAGTGATGATTGATGGTCTTAAAGCGAAAACTGAGGTAAAAGAAATAAAGCAAATGGGAAAGCGGGCGAAAAGGAAAAATATTCGTATAAGTAAGTGGTGATGGGGTTTTAAATTGCTCCAAGAATGAGATGAGGGCAACCAAGGAATAAAATGCAATAAAATGATAACAATAAAGAGGCAGGAGGGAAGTGAATGGGGACTGGAAGATTGTGAGGTCTGAAGAAAAGAACATGAGTACTTATTATTATATAAGTAGGTATACTTATACCTTTGTTTAGGCGCCCGTACCACTTGTTTCTTGGTTATAACCCCCCTGTTTCAGTGTGATGGAGAACGTCACGGGAGCAGCGTTTGTCCGCGTTGAAGCTGGCGGATAGTGGAAAGACTGGTGGATCAAGACCACGAGAGGAAAAGTCAATGCTAGGAAGGTGACAGCCAAGCTCCTTTTTTCTTTCTCCCAAGTCAAAGTGAGTATCACACAACACAGCCTGTCACATCGGCGCGGGGGGAGATGGGGCGAGGTGAGGTTCAGGGATGGGGCAAAAAGGTAGCGGCGTTTGACTTGCGTGTTTGGGCCATTCCACACCATCTAGTAATCTTTCTGTTTTTCCTTTTCTTTCTTTTTCTCTTTTACTCCTTTTTTGTTTCACTCCTTTCCTCCACATCCCTTTTTATCTCCCCAACTACTTCGCACTTTCTTACCACCTCTTATTTCTCATTGCCTTATATATAAACTCCCCTTTAAACCCCCGTTTACACCTGATCATTTATTTCTTTATTCGAACTCCCCACAACACGTGTATGCATACAATTACTTGTATGTGCATGTATATACGCATGTGTCCTATTATGGCTACGTGGAGGTATATCTACTACCTGTTCGCCCATATGAGCAACTAGGTAAGTATATTAAAAGAAAAAACAAGAGGAAAGGGATTTTTTCTCTCTTTTTTTAAAAAATAATAATAAAAAAAAATCTATATATAGATTTAAAGTCAAAAATTTTATGTCACTTGATGTATATGGGCATATGTGTGTCGTTCTTTTTGTTTTGTTTTACCTGTTTCATTTTTTTCCCCTGTATTTTGTGTGCTATTTTGTCGGCGGTTACGGGGATGGTTTTGAGAAGGGTGTATGGGTGACGGAGTTGTACAGAGGCAATCAACCCCGCTGCAGCCATCCCACCCCGTGTGGAAGGGTGCGCACAGTACTTCTCCATATGAGCGTGCGGAAGCCCACTGAGGAATAACGCAGAGGTGAACACAAATGTCTACCTGCGGTGAACAGGTTAGATGAGGGAAATTGGTAAGATGAGTTGTAGTAAGAAAATCAGCGTCCCTATGCCCCATTGGTGTCGTGCCCCCTTACCCTCCATTTTTGTTGTTGTTGTTGTACCAAAGGGTTGAATGGAGTGGTGCATTGTAAGTTTCTTGGCGCGACGCTTACAACTTGTGACTTTGCCGATCTCTCTGTTCCCTCGTCAACTCGCCATTTCCACGTGTCAGCTTTATTCTCTGACGTTGCAAAAGTTGGTATGTGCGTTGGTCCCCTCAAAACAGAGCCCAAAATCAAAACTCTCATCGTTCCCCACTTTCCTCACTGGTGCAACGAAAACTTATGTCCATGTGCTGTCACTTGGCATTAAAAACTTTCCCTTCGTTTAACTCGCCCCTTGGTCATCCCAAGCAGACTCGTGGGGAGGAAAGAACACTATTGTACTCCCTATTGGGGACATATATATATATATACATATATATATGTATATGCGTGTGTGTTCATGTATACATCTGCGCATCTCATTCCACCGTTTATTTTGCAAGAAGCTTTAATCAAAACAAACAAACAAACGCACTTACCTTCTCACCTCCCCGCCCCCCATCCACAGCTGCCGAGCATTGGTGTGTGAAATTTGGTGAAGTATTGGGAAATAAAATAAACCAGGGCACTCGATTCGAAGTATTCAAAGTGGGAGGGGGAGAAAAAGAATGTGGCTGGTGGAAATCAGCCACCGCCGCTGCCTTCTCCGCTTAAGTAATGCTTTTCCAGTCGGTTCCGCCAGCCACCTTCAGGCCTTCCCTCGCTATCTGTATTGGAGGTAATATATATATATATATATATATCCCTCGTCCGCCCCCCCCCCCCCCCCCCCCCTCCCTCCCTACTCCAACTACAACTTTTCCCCTTTCCTCCCTCTATTATTGCTAGAATGAATCATCACGCGGGCATTAAGCCATCCACACCTTTGTAAGTTTGTGTGCGCCCCTTTTCCACCCCCTACTCAATGTTTTATTTTCCTTTTTGATTTACTGTCACCTTCACAATACCTCTCTTTTTTTACACATTTTCGCCCTTTTTACCAACTTACGCTAATGATGCCCCCTCCTCCATTACTTGTGTTTTTCTTTTGTTGGTTTTTTGGCTCATCAGTAGCAAATTCAAATTTGAGAGCACCCCACTAACACTTTCCCCACACGCCTGCACACAGGCACATAATGCCTACACAATGGCGGGCCGGCAAGAGGTGCCAACGGAGAATCCCTCTTGTCTTCAATGGACGGTACAGTCCGTCCTTGCCTTGATTTCCTTAATTTTACCCTACTGTTGTGATCCGTTTTTCTTCCTTTCCTCTGAGGTTCACTAAACGTGCTCGCTACGAGGAGAAGGAGGAAGATGAAGGCTGTCGGCTATTTTCTAACACCAGACGCCAAGGTTGAGGAGAGAGGCACCAAAGTGAAGGGAATGGAAAAACATTTGGTGCGCTTATCAAAGTAGCCGAAGTGGGTGCATGATTTTCTTTTATTTAATTATCTCACACCACCGCACTCCCTTTTCCTGTTACTGTTGTTGTTGTTGTTGTTGTTTTTGAGAAGAATAAATATTTATATTTGAGATGGGGTACAACAGATAAATAAAAGAAGTAAGCGGGTGTTTAATATACGTAACACGTGTGAGCAAACAGTTGCCGATAAGCGCCTGTGTAGTATGTTCTTGTGCACGCCCGCAGTGTGAGGAAGGAGCACATGGGGAGATGGGAAGAAACTAGAAGGAGAAGGTGGGACGGTCGCCAGTTAGGTGCTCAGAAGTGACATCGCTCACTCAGTCCCAGCTCGCGCAAGTCAAGTCAATGCAAGGAGGAATAAAATACCTGTGATGAACCGAGTCTGGCCCAACGGCACCTCCACAGAGGCTCTGATTGCTTTTTCGCCCTATTGTTGTGTAGTGTCTGTCCTGTGCTGTGCTGTGCCTTTTTCCCTTTGTTTGTGTTTACTTCGTGACCGATTGGTTGCCACAAAACTGATCAATGTCATGAGGGGAACGAGCTTGGATTAAATGCATTGAACGACAGCGAGATAACTAAAAGTTAAATAGTGTAAAAGCAAAAAAAAAAAAATTGTTTGCCTTGGTCGACGGCTGCGTCTCTGACTGTCGTGAGTGCAAACCTCGAAAGCAACGCCACAAACCTCCACCCGTTAAAAAACATGCGAAAACAGCTAGTGACGATAACGAAAGAGGAGCTACTGTCTTGAGATGACGCTACACTCCTGTGTGTCTGTTGTGGGTGATATCAGTGCTTGCTTCCTTCTCTGTTCTTGAAGCTGTTTACGGTGTTCTTTCCTGTACCGTCGCTCTTTGATGTTGTTGTTTTGTTCTTATTTCTTTTCAGGGAAGGGCCCTGCCAAGCGGCACGTTCTCCCTTCAAGTGCTCATGCCTCTGGGTATTGCGCCAACACCTTGCTTTTAAGTTTTTTCTCGGGTGTACCCCTTTGCTTCCATGGATTTTCCCCACATATATTGTTGGCACCGTCAGCCCTCCACCTTCCCGCGAATCTGCGTACCCATCGCCACGGTTGCATCTTTTGCCAACTTCGTGTTTAAAGAGATGAAAGGGGGCAAAACTTGACGGTAATTCTCCCCTTAGACGGTCACATTAAACGTGCCCCGCCAAGTAGATGAAAATTGGAAGGAGAGGAAGTGGGTGGAGGGAGTGAGCGCACGAAGAAGCACTTGTTTGGTGTAGCGAACAAAGGGAGAAGACTTTAATCTGGTGTGATGTGCATCCGGTACATCTTTCTTTCTCCGTCACTTTGTTAGCTTTTCTTCCTTTTTGCTATACTGGTTGGATGGCACACGCTCGTTTTCGCATGGACAGACACTGCCTCGTCGGGCGTGCACAAGTTTAATTACACAGCAGGCCTCTGTAATGCTGTAGACCAGTTTTCCCCCTTTTTGAAGACGTCCACAGGTGTGCATTGTTTCTTATTCAGGTCTATTTATGGCATGTTTTACTCCTCGATTGTATTTCAACTGCTTCACTCCACCTCATTCTCTCGTTCAAATGGGTAACGGCGCTACATGGCGTGCGAAATTTGCTCACAGATGAACATGGATAAGCCCCGCTTCTTTGTGTGTACCCGCCTCAAATTTTGTACGTATGCGTCTCAGTTTTTTATTAAACTACCCCCACCGCTTCGCCCACTGTTCTCTCCGCTTTCTGTTTGAACAATCCCGTCTTATTTCATCCACAGTGTAACTACTACTCTCACGCACTCATGCTGCAACATTCTGCGAATGAAAGGGAAATTGGTGGTTGGCAAGGTAACTGAAAACGGGCAAAAACCGTAAACTCTTGCTTGATACTGCTTTTTGCCGCAACCTTCCTTCCTTAGTTTTTTGTCTCTGTCTTTACTTCTAATCGAGTGCCAGTGACGACACAAATTGTGACTAAACCGTTGGCACAAAAACACTGAGGCTACACAAATGTTTGCATATGCAAACGCCCGGTTGTATCTACGCACCCATTTGCGCTTAGCACATGTCCTGCACGTGCACGTACTTGTGCAGCAACGTGTAATTGCGTGTTCAAACACCGCAACGAATATAAGGCACACCCACCCCCGCTATTCATTCCCGGTTATTTTCATGACTATCCTAGCTTTTTTCCCCCCGCCTTCAGTTGTCATTTATATATAGACGCGTGTATATATTTATATTCCACACCCCTCATGTTGCTGCCGGCGCTTCCACTGCTGTTACTGCTCCGCGTCTTTTTCGTTCTTTACTGATCGATACCTGTAAGTAACGTCATATCCGTTCTATGCATGCCGTCCTCCTCGTGGGCCAGATGGAACTGCAGCAATGACAGCGGGGAACGTGGGCGCTCATCCTCCGCATACAGTTCTTCCCTACACCACTTTTATCTCTCTTCTAAGTCATTTTGCGCGTTTGCATTCGACAAAATCGCCCCTCTCACTGCTTGCTAGCTCTAGTGAAACATTTTTCACTTCTTGCTTAAAGTCTGTTTGGGTTCTTTTTGATTTTTTCTTCCCTTTTGCCTTCTTTCTTCCCATTCACGCCCCACTTTTATCTTACCGTTGCCATCTTCTATAATTCATCTCCCCTTCTCAACTTCTCTCTGTGTGATTTGTCGTTACAACTGCTCCTCACTTCCTTTTTGTTTCCTCCAGATAATAAACCAACGGTAGCCGTGGCACGACACTTTTCATACCTTGTCTCACTTGTCGACAGTCTCGCTTCGCCTCGTACCTCTGTGCCATCACACAAAAACACGTGCAGTGGTGCGAGGTAGCGAACAAAAATCACCACGATTCAGGAATGATAATGATGATAATAACAAGACTGGTATGATCGGCAAAATGAAAAGAAGTGCGGACCATTCTGCGCACACAGAGAAATAAGAAAGGGGAGATAGAAAAAAAAAAAAAAAAAATGAGTAAACAAAACCCCCCTTGTACAAACAAGCAAAGGGAAAAGAGGAAAGTTAAGAGAAGGGGAAAGAAGAGGCAAAAAAACAAAACAAAAACGACAATAATAATAATAATATAAGCAAACCTATGGAGAGGGCCCGTTTGACTTGTGTGCGCCGGTCAATTACAACCGAATTCTACCTTGCTCGTCCACTTGACAACTTTGGTCATTCTCTTTCTCTCGCACACTCTTTCTCTTTCTCTCTCTCTCTCTCTCTCTCACACACACACACACACTCTCTCTCTCTGACTCATAATTATATAAATATTTATATATGTTTTGAAACCAAGAAAGAAAAGGGAATTGTGTCCCTTCTCTTTAACTCGTGTCATAACACTCCATCTCGACTTCTCCTCATCTGCCATCCGGAGTAATGAAAGGAGGTGGGCAGCATGAGTCCGTGTTTGAAAACCGAAAGGGCAGTGGGGGAGACGTCGTAGTGTGCTCTTTTCTTTTTTATATGTATGTATGTATTGATGTATGGAAGTAGCAGAGTTGGGCCGGAACAGGCGGCGGCGCAAGTGAGTGGCTGATTGATGGAGGGTTGATGGGAAATGGGAGGGGCAAACGTCTGCACTGCAGAGGAATTCGAAAATCGGGAGCGTGTGGTTGCCCCGTGCAGCACCCTTCTCTTTTGGGACTGGGTGTTTGTGCGTGCTTAAATTTTTGTTGTCACAACTCCCATCGAGGCGTCGCTTATATCAAGCAAGTACTTGACTACTGCTTTCCGCCTTTCTGCTCTCGCATTGTCTCTTGCTTTAAGATGCCTTTTTGTTTGTTTGCCTCACCACACATGAAAGTGTCTGCCGGGTTGTGTTCCATGGGTATCCTTTTCCCCTTCCCTGGACGGTATCCATTAAATACGCGGATGCACGGGACGATACCTAATGGAAAGGGTTGCCCTGTTATGTGTCCAATCTAGCACACTGTGAAGCAATCCTCATCATGCATTTTTCTTTTCTTTTCCACTTTTGTTTGTTTTTTTTCCCCCTTTTTTCACCTCTTCAACACACCCACCATTATAAAACTCTGGGAAAATTCCTTATTGTTTTTCTACTATTAACATCGCGTATCTTTGAGCAGGATCCTATTGGGGTTATTGTTTAGTGTTTGTGTGGTGTAAAGTCGTTATTCTCACCAAAGCCTGGGCACAAAAAAAGGAAGGGAGGAGGTTAAGAAAGAAATTTGTGGGAAAATGATTTGTGGACCGTGCACAAAAATTAAAAAAATACCATGCTGTTCAACTCGTGTTTTGCACCATGACGTTTGTAGGTACCTCTGCTTGTTACCATTGAAGGTGTGATTCGTCCCTTTGCGACACTACGCAAAGGGAGGGGTGTGTGACGTCGTGGACATTAAGAGGGTTTAGGATGAGTTTGAATGGTTGCTTCTCCGCATGACGTTTTGTTCTCTTGTCTTTTATTTATTTATTATTATTACTGCAGTGTTACTCCTTTCCAAACTGGTAAAAATATATATCTGTATTGGTTCGCGCTCACATGCTCATCAACACCTGCTGAACTTTCTTTACGCTTAGTTTCAATAAACCCTGTGAAAGAACCAGGGGCAGAATTGTACACAGTGGACGTTAAGGTGGAATAAGCTTGTGAAATATGGGAGACAGTGGCGACGAGTATGGTGACGGTACCTCTAACTCCGTGTCAGTCTTTATCGGACTTGGTCCCGCCGCATCCAAAATTACGAACGAGGCACTTCTCAAGCGTCTTGAAGAAGTGGCACCTGTGGCGGGTTTGCGTATTCGTGGCCGCTGTGCCTTTGCTGATGTACCAAACGTGGAAGCCGCAAACAGGCTTGTTGCTGAGCTAGACGGCAAGTATATTGGCGATGCACGGCTCGCGGTTCAGCTGAGTCGTGGGAAGGACAAGGAGAAACCTCGCGGGAGTCATAGCAGTGGGGGCCGAAATGGCAGTTCCAATCCCGTCGCTCTTTTTATTGGGCTTGGTCCAGCGGGAGGAAGCATCAGCGACAAGGAGTTGCGAAATAAGCTCGAAGAGGTTTGTCCGGTTATTGACTTTCGTCGCCGCGGGCAGTGCGCATTCATCGACGTGCGTGACATGTCGCACGCGCAACGGCTGATTCAAGAGCTGAACAATCATTACATGGGCGACTGTCGCCTCTCTATTCAACACAGCCGGGAAAACAAGTCAGGGCGTGGGTCCATGCGATCAGAGAAGCGCGGTCGAGCAGGAGATAGTCGCGATCGCCGCCGCCGCCGCCGAAGCCACACACGCAGCCGAAGCCGAAGTGGGAGTCGTGACCGGGGTCGCGACCGTCGTCGTCGTCGCAGCAGCGGGAGCAGCGGCAACTCAAGTTACAGAAGAAGCAGTGATGCTTCGGACGAGAGCCGCGGCCATCGCCGGCGTGACAACAGACGCCGTGCCCGGAGCCGCAGTTACAGTAGCAGCTCCAGATCGAGCAGCGGGCGCCGCAACAGACGTAGGGAGTAAAACGAACGCAAAAGTAGATCAACGTGTATCCAGCTGGAGTCCTTGTCACTACGACTCTCTGCTAGTCTGTACAAACATGTTGTATATAGAATCGTAACGTAAATACGTAGGCATTTAGCAAATACGACTAGGAGCGTTGTTTAGTAAGTGGAGACAGGATGGCAACAGAGGCGCGGGTGTGAAAGCTAACGAGTTACGTGCATGTGTGTTGGTGCGTGTGTGCGTGTGTGTGTTTTGGGAGAACCATGCCGAATACCCAACAGCGCCGTACTGTTTAACACCGTTTTAAGATTCCACGAGTGTGCGGATTAGATGAAGGCCCGTGGTAAGGGCTCGCTTGCCCGCGCATCTGTTCATGAGCACCAGTGGCTTGTCTTTCATGGTCGAGAATTGCACACATTCATGTTTTTTCAGAAGGGAGAGGTGGTGGGATCCTTGACACAACTAAAATGAGTGGAGCGTTCATTCGATCATGCATGAATGGATTGAATGAAATAGCGGCACTCGAGGTGTGAGGGTAGACCGGGCTCGTCTAAAATTGTGATGTGGGAGGTGTAAAAGTAGAGAAGTGTTAAATTGCACTGGGTGGAGTGGAGGGGAGGGGGAAAGGAGCGATGATGTGTGTTATTTCCAAGCGGCTGTGTATGGGTTAAATGTTAAGTATCTAAAAGGTGAGCTGTGTAGGGAGGTCAGACTGGTTGAAAGTGACATCAAGTGAACCAAAGCAGACAGGGGGAAAGGGGTGGGGGTGGGTGAATGAGTGCGTGGCAATGTGAGTGATGGGAATTATGAAAAGCCACTGCAATGGACGTGGGCGCTGTAGGCAAGGAAGTACAAGAAGGACGGAAAAGATATGCTCCGGGAGTTTATGGTGTAATGCCTTCCGGCCGTGGTGAGATGCTGTACCCATTTTTGTTTCGTCCTTATTGTTCTTCCACCATTCTTCACTGATCAGAATAAACTTGTCATGCCGATACAGCGGTGAATACTGTAATAATTTACTCTGAGTGGCAGCGGGCCCATAGACCCTTTCATTTTTTACCACGCTGCATTTTTACTCTTCGCGCAATCCTTTTCCTTCGAGGCAATGGGCGCTGTTATTATTTAAAAAAACTGTGTTGCGACAACTGCAAGCGCACTTTCCTTCCGGAGCACCTTTGTGCAGTTAACTGAATGTTGCAGTTAACTGTTCGAAAATGGAGAGAGGTCACTTGTGCAATGGAATATTGCGAGGAACACTGTTGTAAAAAGAGACGTCCGATCCCTACGCACTCCTTGTAAACGACACGGAGAAAGTGTGCAGGAGACGGTTCCAAGTAAAGGGATAAAAGCAGCCATCTTGCTCCCCTTCATCGTGTATGCCACTGTCCACTCGTGATATCAACTCTTTTTTACATGCCTCCCTGCTGTGGTGCTAGTCTGTTCCCCGCGTGCGAATGTGAAACGCAAACATCAAAGATAAAGTTCCAGGTAACATGGCGCAGAAGAAGAATGAAGGAGGGAAATGACGGATAATGCCCCTAACGATTGGGGAAAGGGATTGGGAAAGGTGCGCAGCGGAAAACAGTGGCCATAACTTATCTTCTGGCTACTGCTGTTGTTCACAGCTCGTGGCTCAAACTCCTCTACAGTAATGAAAAACTTTTATTATTAAGGTAATTTCTCTTCTCCTATTGCTCATCGTTATGCATCTCTGAGCCTGACTGCTGGTGTATTTCATTTCGTTTGTGCCCTCTACACAAAAGCGTAACAATACTTTAAGAACAAAACAGCTGCAAATAAAACAGAAGAAAAAAAACGAGTGACACGTTTTTACCACCACAACAAGGGGACAGCAAAGGAAGCGTTACGAAGGTGGTTCGATTCTACTGCTTATAAGCGAGAGAAATACAAGGTAAGGTGTAAGATATGTCATCGGAGTACGACCATTTGTTCAAGCTCCTCCTCATTGGTGACAGCGGTGTAGGTAAGTCCTGTTTGCTGCTACGGTTTGCCGATGACAGTTACACAGAGAGCTACATAAGCACCATTGGAGTGGATTTCAAGATTCGTACGCTCAATCTCGAAGGTAAAGTCATCAAACTGCAGATATGGGACACAGCCGGACAAGAACGCTTTCGCACCATCACCAGTAGCTACTACCGCGGAGCACATGGTATCATCATCGTGTACGATGCAACTGATATGGAAAGCTTCAACAATGTCAAGACATGGCTTTCAGAGATTGATAAGTTTGCGAGTGAGAACGTGAACAAGCTCCTTGTCGGTAACAAGTGCGACCTCGTCACAAAGAAGGCGGTTGACACACAAATGGCAAAAGAATTTGCCGACAGCCTGGGTATACCTTTCCTTGAGACCAGTGCTAAGGAGGCGTCTAACGTTGAGGAAGCGTTCGTGCGCATGGCCACCGACATCAAAAAGCGTGTTGCCGCACAAGGAGCAAACAGTGGATCGGGTGGTCCAAACAGCAAACCGCTTCTAAGCGGAGGAAACAAGCCTGCTGGTGCTTCTGGCAACAAGGGTGGTTGCTGCTAGAAGCAGCCAGGCGCAAACCGGGGAAAATGTACTTTAGTGTGTAACACTAGTGAATTAAGGCCCCTTGTTTGGTGGTGTCAACTGTGTGAGAAGGGGTTCCATGGAGGACGGAGTGTAGTTACGAGATTTTTGCTGAGAATAATGCTGGGGAACGGGTTATGATTCTGTGGTGGTGCAGCTGGGGGTACTAGCCGCCGTGGGGAGAGGGGGACCGGGCACCCGTTTGCTGCGAAACTGAGTAGGGAGAGAGTGTGCAAGGAGATGGTGTGGTCACTGCAGGAATGCCTCTTTTCTATCCGCATCATCAGAAAGTGAAGACGTCTCTCTCTCTCTCTTTCTCTCTCTCTCACACACACATACTCTCTCAATTTATATATATTATTGTTTTCACCCCTATCCTCAACCGCAGGGAGCAACGAAGGAATTTTGTATATACGTATGTATGCATATATGTGATGATAATGGAGCGGGGGCGTAGGGGGGATGATGATACGGGGGCACATGCTGAGAATTGGAACTGCGCAAGTGAACGGGAAGGGGATGCGAAGATGGCATCGCCTACCGCGTTAGTAACAGCGAGAAGAGGGAACGCGGTATGTGGGAAGTCAATCGGGGAGTGTGAGGTCGGGTGGGAAAAGGGAAAAGGACGTCACAAGACGTTTAGAAAAGGTAAAATAATAAGTTTGAGAGTGAAAAAAGAAAGAAAGAAAAAATATTGAGATATCTGTGCGACAATGAGTGAAACCATGAGAGAAGGAATGTGAGCGAGAGATTGCAAATTGGGGGCTGCTTCAGGCGCTTGCCGGTTCTCGAGTCAAGATACAAAATTGGTTTGTAATGTGATGCAGAGACGAATTGTTGCCACCCGCCTTTCACGATGTGTGTGCACGCAGAGAGTTCAGTGATCTACTGCAGCTAGGACAGGAAAAAGCAGCATACAGCATGAAGAAAGGAGCAAGGCAGGCATGAGCAAATGAGGCCAAAGGTAAGTGGGAAAGCATGAGTGCATGCCCCACACCTCTTCCCTTCTGCACCTGATATTGCTTTCTTTTATTATTATTTATTATTATTGTTGTTGTTTTATGTGGTGCTTGGGAGAACATGTTGAAGCTGCTTTCACGTTGTTATCCCCTTACATTCGAACAATAGGCAAATGCGGAGGCACTGTTCAGCCTGGTACCTGTCATGGAAAGGTTTAGTGGACACATATACGAGTTTCCTCAGAATTCATCTTGAACCATGCCGCTGCGTCTTTGTTTATTGCTACTTTTATTATTTTCTAATTCGTATCTTTTATCTTCTCTCGCAAATGATCGTCTGCCCCCGAGTAGTGAGCACTTTGTCATTTCGTAGGACGTGACACTCGGAAATCGGAGAGACACTCGTCCCTCTTCCACAACCAAACGGGGTGAGGAATTGTTGTTCCTGTGGATCTTGTGAAGAGTAAGCCTCCCAGCAAAGGGTCCTGCCCTCCTGATAACCACTCTAGCAGCAAGTGGAACCTGGAACCTTCTACCTCATAACAAGCGAAAGGCTGTGACTCCAAGCTCTGTGGGGGAAACACAAAGAGAAAGGTTTGAGCATGGGTGTGGGGCCGGAAAAGGATTCAAGGAGAACTTTGGATGTGAATCTGGAACTTGAGCATCTCAAAAAGTGTGCCTCAATCACACGCATGGGGGCCTTCCCAGGAGATTGGCTCCTCTATTGTACTCCACGGCCTCCGGTGGTAACCTCCTCCGTAAAGATAAGCAGAAATGGGCGTATCTCTAAGTCCGTTCGGCTTCGCAAGGAAAATAATATGGGGAGCGCAAATACCGTCTCTTTTAAATCCACTTCGATCCCTGAATTCACAAACGCAGCTTGGAACTTGAGTACGGCTCTCGCGCCGAGTCACAGAAATGGTACAGGTGACAAGGAGGCGGATAAGTCGATGACAGACATCTTCGCGTCGGATTGCGACAACAGAGCAGGCGCAGGGAGTCCTGAAAAAGGCAGTGAGAAACATTGATAACTCTTGTCGTTTCACCCTCCAGCCGAAAGACATGTGATTCCGCGATATCAATTGGGGAAGCAGCGCCGCGCCCAAGCGAATCGGTCGCGTTAGCAGTGTCAAACGAAGCGAGGTCAAAGGAGCGTGGTTGTGTCGGGAAGAAAAGAAAGAAAAATAAGTCGCTGCACGGGAAACGTAGCAATGATGAGTTAGGGAAGGTTAACCTGGACAATTTGTGGAATAATAAAAAAAAGAACAAGCGTCCGTCCTGCAACGGGACGCGGCCACCTTATGGACTTTTTCAAGATGAAGATGCACTAGTTGTCACGTGCCCGGCGCACAGCTCTACAAAGGGAGCGTCTGCTACGGGGGAGATACAAAGTCCGAGCGTGACTATCATTATGAGCAATATTGAGTCTGCAATGCCGACAAAAGCTGCGGCGTCAGTCTGCACGATGCCTGTTTGCGTGCAAGCGTCTGCTGTCGGAAGCTCTCTGGCGTCATGCTCTCACACCTCGAATGATGATGGGCCGCGTTCATCGGCGCGAACTAAGGGTAAGAAGCTGAGAGGCAAGAGTATACCTGTCGTTGTCACACACACCCTTCCTCCCCTTTGTGATGCATGTGCAAACGTGGAAAGCTGTCCAGGAACTGGGGGTGTGCATTCTTCCTGCATGGTGTCGTGCACAAGTAGCCCCCAGTGTTCTCACAAAACTACACACCAAGTGAACAGGGACGACAAAGAAAGCGAACAGCCACTTGGTTACACAGAGACCTTGCAAGGAACACCGGCTGCCACGCCGCATCCTCTCCTCGCTGAGGTAACTGATGTCCAAACGACAAGATGGGCTGAGTACTTTGAGTGTGCGAAGTCAGCTTCTCCGCGGATATTTGAGTGTGAACACGAAGCGGAGAGAAACATTAGAAAGAAGGAAGAAGTGGCTAGTAAAGAGGATTTTAGGCCAACGGAAAGAAGCCAAAGAACGAAGAGGGCGGGAGATGAAAAAGGGGTAAGTGAAACGAATAGAACAGGTGAAGGAAAATCGGCGGATGAGACGGCAGTTTCCGACTTTAAAAATGCTGATCAAGTGATGTGTAAAGATGTCTCCAGATCGTCCTCAGAGACCTCAGAGACCTCAGACCAGGCTGTGATGGAGTGTCCAGTGGTCAGAGTGCGCCCTCAGGTGAGTGCACCCGAAGGGCCAACCGCCGTGAGCAACGTGATGCTGCAACACAAAAGGGCACCACAAAAGTGCTGCACGGCCATGTAAGATTAAAAAAAAAAAAAAAACTTGGTTAATGGCTGCTGCTGACGTTAATGCGGATTTTTTCTTTCCTCGCACTTCCAAGTTCACTCGTTCGCCCGAAGACGATACCTAATATGAGACAGAGTAGTATGGTCCCCAGTGCCATTTTCCCTTCACGCTTTTTCCACATTGTGCTTCCCAACTGCTTTCTGTGTACATGAAGCTCGGGTATGAGGCAGTGAGAGTGTCACGGGCCATCTCTTAACACCCATAGTCATCGTTGTAATAGTTTTGTTATTTGTTTGTTCAGTACTTTTCACCTGCTTCCATATCCATCGCGATCATGCGCAACGGCATAATTCCTGTATACGTGCACCACCTTAAGCCTCTTGGAAGTGCGAAGGGAAACAGGGAGGTGCTCCTCAGTCTCATCAAAGAAATTGCGCCTGTGCCCGACGCTCTTCGTACACAAGCTGGTGTCTATTACTGTCTTTCTTCTTCAACAGCTGCATCATGCCCCTTGTGTCAACAAGAGGGGGGCCAGGTTGCAGTGGTCGAGCGTTTTATACAGAAATACTTAAAATGCATTGGTTTTAACTCAAATTAAAACGGCTGGCATTACCACATGGGAGAGAATATGTCCGCACATGGTGATAGCATAAGGGTCTCAGTAAGGAATTAATAAGAGCGGACTTCGGTCAAGTGTCAGTTCTTCGCCACCCACCCACCCCCTTTCCCCGACACCTGTTTGCTTACTTAACGTCATCCCCACCACCACATCACCCGCCCCCTCGTGAACTCGGCGCTTTTCTCACTTCAGGGAGACGCGCAAATGGCCAACAAACTTGTAAATCGCTTCGTGCCTTAGGCAGGTGCGACTATTCCTTTCAGCGGTTACCGCCACCTACGTTATCGCATGTAACTGAAACCAAATCTTGTTGCTGCTGTTGTTGTTGTTTTGCTGTTACAGATGTTGTTTGCGGTGTGTGGAACACGTGTTTAACAGTGTACACTCATCCAGATCCAATATGCTCAAGTGCAAAAAACTGCATTGTCGTTCAGGTATGTGGCATTCGCCATTCAACCGTCAATCCTTCCAGTAAAACAGGTGGCTCGAAAATGCCAGTGTGAAAGTGAGGTGCCCACAGAGATGCGGGTGCAAGTATGCTTGCTGGCAGCGGGGCACGCTCTACGCCCAACGTTCTATATGACGCTAACTCGTTCATACCTATGGTTTGTCCTTTATTTCGATACGTAAAAGGGAGGGATAAGTGCCACAGTGAAATGGGAAAAACAACGTCACATGGCACTTACAACATTAATGTGATATATATATATATATATATATATATATATGTGTGTGTGTGTGTGTGTTCGTGTGGTTGTGACGCACTCTGAATGCCGTATGTATCCGTGCAAAGATGGTTTATTGTTGCAACCCTTCTGGTAGAGCAGACATTGGCGGACGTGCCGTCGTCCGTGTGATATACAGGTACTTTTTTGCGTGTCTTGGCTCCGCCCAGTTGGTATCTGCCATTTATTGGTTTCGCTGCCACGATAGCCCTGCTTTTCTTCACGTTTTGCTGCTACCGTTGTTTTTATTGTTGTTTCTATTTTATACATATTTATATCTGTAATCGTGTGGCACTTGAAGCAGTGTGAAAAGTCAAGGTTAATTCGAGTTTATAAAAAACAGGAGAGATAGGTGAAGAGAGGGCTCAGGAAGACACACACTTTGTAGAGGAAGTGCGGAATCGACGACTCTTCAGAAAATAAGGAGCGCTTAGTAAGCAATCGGTTGGTCAGTTATGAGTGGATCACGGCGCATTGGCCGGTACGAGCTGAGTAAAACGCTCGGTTCTGGGAACTTTTCGAAGGTGAAAGTTGGACGGGACGTTGAGACTGGGAAAGAATGGGCTATTAAAATCATAGACAAGGAGCAGCTGGTGAGGGAGCGCATGGAGGAGCAGCTGAAACGGGAGATTGCTGTCATGAAAGTACTCCACCAGCCAAACATCATCGAGCTCCGTGAGGTGATGCAAACCACAAACCATATATACCTTGTACTTGAGCTGGTGACTGGCGGGGAGTTGTTCGACAAGATTGCCACTGCAAGACGCTTTGATGAGCCGACGGCGCGCCATTATTTTCACCAGCTGATTGCGGGTATCCACTACTGTCACAGCCAAGGTATCGCTCATCGCGACCTGAAACCCGAGAACCTGTTGCTGGACGCCAATGACACGCTCAAGATCAGCGACTTTGGACTAAGTCACCTGCACAATTGTAATTCTGGAGGGCAAGGAACAATGTTGCAGACAGTTTGCGGCACCCCAAACTATGTGGCACCTGAGGTGCTCAAGGAGCGCGGATACGACGGTGTTATGGCAGATGTATGGAGTTGTGGCGTGGTGTTGTTTGTTATGCTTGCTGGCTACCTGCCTTTTGATGATGAGAATGTTAATGCACTTTTCACAAAAATTGAGCGTGGAGAATACCGCATGGCCCGCCACTTCTCTCCGGGCGCACGTGATTTGATATCGCGTATGCTGACCGTAGACCCGCGACGACGCATTACTGTGGCGGAGATTGTGCACCATCCCTGGTTTGTTGAAGGTTGGGACCCAAGTCGATTGACAACAGGGGTCAAGTCGCAGGTATCCGAGGAAACTGACAAAACTGTCTGTGCTTAAACGGGGTTAACTAATACAAAAAGGCAGCCAGTGGACTTGGAGGAGCGAGATGGGAATAAGGTGGGGAGGGGTGCCTTTTGATTGCTGTTACTCCTCTCCTTACCACCTAACGCTGACCCTCGTTGCGATTGGTTGCGATAATGGCGAATTCATGATAGGAACTAGTGAGTGGGGACGTGGGGTTTGTACATTTTTATTTGTTTGAGATTGTTTTTCTTCGCAATGTTATTTTTCTCTTTATTACTCCCCTGATCTATTCGCTGTGCCTCATTTTTCACCACAATAATGTGTGTAGAGAGTGAAACGTGGACACAGTGGTAATGCAAATTTGTCAGGAAGGCACGCAAACAATCAAGGCGAAGGCCTGTTACAACGGCCCTCCCTTGACCTAACACCCTTCCTTCCCACTACTGGTTTGCTGTTGTTTGTTTGTTTTCATACATAAGACCCCACCCCCTCTTGCTTTGGCGGAGTGCATGTATCAAGTACTGGGTAGTACGAGGGGTGTCACAGATGTGGAGCCGTAGATAGGTTTCCACGAGCTCCAATGCTCTAATTAGTTGTTTTCTTTGTTATACGAAGTGATGGCATCAGACGCGGGTGGGTGAGGGCGAATGGAGGATCACTGCCTTCGTAAAGCAGAGTTGTTGAGCGCCGCAACTGGTGCGGTCATCTCAGTTCCTCTTTCCCCTTCCGACGGAAACAAGAGTGCCCCCAAACAATCAAGAAATATATATAATTATATCCGTAACGTATAGGAATGGGTGCCTTTTCATCACCCAAAGATATGTGACAAAAGTGAGTGCTAGCAATTTAGAGTTAGCTTTAGTGCTTGGGAAGAGGAATTTAAGGGCCGGTAGTGGAGTTTCTTGCAAGGAAAAGTGATCTGGACTGGAGAGCTGTAATTGAACACACGGAAGGAATGGGCAAGAACACACTGATCAAAGGTGGGGCGGGGCGCAAGTGACGTGGAGCGGGCGAAGTGTGAGCCAGTAGGGTCGCCGCAAGGAAGCTAACAACGTAATTATTCTATCGATTTCTTTTGCGCGTACATATACACTTGTATGTATGTGTGAATGTACGTGTTTCTCCTTTCTTTATTTCTTTCTTTTTTCTCTTGTTTACGCCCATAGCATATTTCTCTCAATTCCTAGCACTGGGACAGTTTACACAATAAATACCGTTTTTACTTATTACCATTGTTGATTCTTTTTTTCCCCACTTCCTGAAGTGCTCACATAGTACTTGCCTCCGCTTCTGTGCTTTTCGTTCTATTGACTGAATGGTAAGAAAGAAGTGGATAAAGACAAGATGAGGGGGACACAGTCCCGTGTAGGTACGTGCCTATCCGTTGGGAGAAGGAGGAAAGCAGCTTTGAGTAGGCATGGCTACGGATTCAATTCGCTCTCCACAGTCCACAGTCGTTTGTTTGCCCCTTTCTCCCCTTTGTATTTCTTTCCTTTGTTTTATGCTCGCTTCTCTTGTGGTGCACGAGTTTCCCCATCGAACTTCATTTGAGTCTCTGTATTGGGGGAGTAAATTGAAGCGGCACGCGAGGGAAACCGACGAACAAAAACAAACAAACAAACACACACACACACAGAGAGAGAGGCGCATGTCAGTACACTGATGGAGTGAAAACAAGTCGTGGCCCTTTTCCTTATATGTGAAATGACAGCTTGAGGAGGGAATGATCTAATAAGTCGCTCTCGGGGAATAAAAAATTTCCAAGGGCTTGGAGAAATAAGGAGCGCATTTGGCAATTCACAAGCCCAGATGGGCGGAGTGACGTGCGGTAAGACGATCAAATGGATCATGCTTTCGGTGGAGTAAGCATAGGTGGGGGAAAGCTTGTGTTGAACGAGGTAGGGAGGGAAATATTTATGAGTGGCCTGATTGTAACTTGTCGCTGTCAGTGTCCCCTTGCACGCATGCATGAGTGGATAAGTTAACCCCTTCGTTTGATGGGGCGTTTTTCACAGCCCCTTTTATATTTGCCCCCAGACTGCCACACGGAGCCAATATTGCCAGCACTTGGTTACTGAACTTCTCTACAATTTTTAGAGCCATCTTGTCTCTACCACGCAAGTATTTACACTTTTGATGCTTTTGAATACTTGCACAACCTCAGTTGCGTTTATCACCGAACGTGTTACTTTTGTATGCTCGCCACCACGACTGCAATCAATACTGGCGCTAGCAATCTGTGCATTTGTAGGAATTTTGCAGTGAAAAGTGGGAACCGCATAAACAGCTCCTTCAAGCAACAACAAGAACCGGAAGGAAAATAAAATGAAATGTGTTGTCGGGCCTTTGCGTGTACGCATTGCTAAGAGTAGGGGCTAAACGGAACAAAGATGGTACCACGAGCGCCCAGATGGCACGATACACCAACCTCTCCACCCCTGTCGTTCGTTGTAATGCTCGCACTCCGACACAAGTACACAACTCTCCCCTTCCATCATCATTCCTTTCTCGTTGACCAAACGTGCAATTCTATTTGTGTTTAAGCATAAGTCAGTCTCTGATTCGCCCCTGAACTTAAATCCTACACGTACACGCTATATGCATAAATTGTTGTCGAAGCCTACACGCAAATTTATGTAGGTATACACGTACGCGTATGTATACGTGTATGTATCGACGAGAATGAACATAGGTATGCATAAATAGCAGTGGACCTCACACACACACACACACACACTGTCACTCTCTCGCTTATCCTCTGTGCCCTTGTGTGTGTGTGTGTGTGTGTGGCAAAAGTACCGACAACAAACTGGTGTACTGATTTATGCAACACCTCGACCACCAATTTTTCCGCAGTCACTTATATAATCAATTTAAGGAGGAAAAATATCAAGGAATAAAGTTTGGATTTGTTCGTTTCCTCGCTGTCCAGCAATATCACAGGAGCCGATTGTCCTGGGAGCTGGGGAGTAAATTGACGCCCCAAGCAAACTTTGGCAATCAGCTTGTAAAAGAAGTAGTTAGTGATGGAATTGGCGTTCTTCCGCGCGATTGACAAGGATACACTACATTCTGCATCCTTCGTTGCCGTCGCTCTCGAGTTACTGAGCTTTGCGCTGCTCAGCGTTGTCCTGGGCCTTGCTCTGCGGCTTATCCCTAGCTGGTGGGTGAGTGGTAGATTAGGTCACTGCGTCAAATGGAATAGAGTTGTGCGACACAAAAAAAAAATGGGAGTCCGTACGGCTACGCCTAGCGTGAGAGGCCCGCCGCTCACGGGCACGGGCGTGGCGAGCGATAGAGTCAACAGCGCATACCCTGTCGCCGCGCACGGAGACGCAAGAGTGAAGTCGCTCGCAATGAACTCGGGGGTTGGAACTCAAGGCAATCTGAGAGACGACCACACGAAGGTCATGGAATCATGTTTTCGGTTTGCTGATGCAGCAACAAATGACCAGTCTCAGACAGCACCAAGCGAATTGCTCGACGATGCTATTGATCTTTTCGCATCCCAGGAGCGCATGCTTGATGAGGCCCTTGAAATTGCTCATGGCATTGCAACGGAAGAGGGAATAGATAAAGATCGCCAAATACCTCCTAGACTACCAGAGCGTGTCACCACTGGTAAGTATGACAGGTTAAGTCAAGAAGGGGAAAAGCTAGCATGTACGGTTCTTGAAGGTAGCACCGGCATTCCACCTGGCGGGAGCAACGGAGCTTCATCAGAGAGAAAGCCCGTGGTTGGTGAAAACGGTGATACGTCGCTCACGGCAGCACTTGAGGAGTTCTTCAGCGACGAGAAGTTACTGGATGATGCTCTTGCCGAAGCTATGTGAGTGCTCAAACATGGCGTCCGTTTCCCTGTCGCGTGTCTGTATGTGGCATTGGGAAAATTCTGCGCTTCAATTAGTCTGCCTCGCTCCCCGTGCCGCATCCACATTTGGCGCAGGTGCTGTGCGCTAGTGCTTCGTCGCTCATCGGGTGGGAAGTGGAGAAGCACTAACCCCCGGTGCGCAACACACACACACACACACAAAAAAAAAAAGGAGGCCACTGAACCCAGTAAGTTGGGGAAGCGCTGGCGCCTGACTTTGCGGACCTATGGCAATAGGTGGCACGGTATCACGGGAACCTTGTCTGTTGGAAAACACCGCATTGTTTTTTGGCTTGGCGGTCGTTGTTACGTCTCTCTCGTGAAACGTTCACAGGAGTTGATAGAAAATGTTTGTGGGATGCGGGGGTGGAAAAGGTGCCCCTTGATTATCGAGATAAAAGCGATGCAGGGCGGAACACTCTTGTAGAGCGGAAGGTGCGCACACAGCAAGTTTTGATACGGGTGTGCACAGAAATGTCGCACTCCCCCTTTCGTGCGGCTTCTGCACAGCGAGTCCTTTCCGTCTTTTTGCGTTCTCCACAGCCAATCTGTTGTGGTTTTACAACTTGATTTTTTTTACAAGCCTGAGAGTCACTTGTTTCTACTTTTCGCGTTTTTAGTTTTGGTTTTGGTCTTTTTTGCTGTACATGTTGTGGGCACAACAAGCAAAGTACAAGTGAAGAGAGGAGAAAGTGGACGGAGGCGTGCAACCTGCACTTCCTGTGCAGGTTTGTTTATTTGTCGTTGCGTTTTGGCTTTTTCTTATTGTGGTCCTAACTTTTCTATTTTTGGTACACGATGCTGTTGTTGTTTTGTTCGTCCTGAACGGTGTGACGGAGCTGGTAAACGTCAGTCAATTCGTTTGAAAACGTTAACGCCTTAAAGACATGAAAGAAGGCTTGCGGAAACAACGTGCAGAAAGGATAAGTATACACGACGGT
Organism: Trypanosoma vivax; assembly: GCA_021307395.1. Lineage (NCBI taxonomy): Eukaryota > Euglenozoa > Kinetoplastea > Trypanosomatida > Trypanosomatidae > Trypanosoma > Trypanosoma vivax. Next base: position 1,523,149 of record SOPI01000326.1, read on the forward strand.
AGAAGATTTGATGCCCAAGCCACAAGAACCTTGTTGGCCACAGTTCCCCTGGCTGCAAATATTGCTGGTCACTGCAACATCCAAGTGACAACCGAAAGTGGTACTTGTTGTACATGTAGTCACTGCACACCTTTGCTTATCTATTCATTTATTATTTCTTCGTTATTATTTTTTGGAATGTGTGCACCGGCAGAAAAAGGGGGGGATTCGTGCCCTCGGCCGCAGTAGGGTTTGAGAACTTTCTGTCAGAAAACTGTAGTCTCACGAGGATCGGCATCTGGCATCCGTTGAACGGAGAACGGCAGTCTGGCAATAGAAGGAAAGTAGCTAAACAACCACACGTGCACACGTTTTAGAATATTCAACATGCATCGCGCGCAAAATACGTGGCCTGAGCGAAGTAGCACGGAGCTTTGCAGCAAAGGGATCCCAGTGCACAACAAGAAGGTGGAGACAGCGATGTTGAGTAGCCGTCCCTTTCTGTGGTACGAGCGACTGCCATACCGGTTGGTTGTAAGTTGCCTTAGTCTTCTTACGCTTTTCCTGCTGTCGACGTTGTACCGTACACCTGAAGTTATTGAAAACGAACGGCAGCGTAAGGCCATGCTGCGTCACTTCCTCCCCAATGACTACCGTGCAAAGGAGAAGGGCGACATTGTACGGCGACCAACTGCTTTCTTCCACAGTCGCAAAAGCATTCTTGACGGCATCAAAAACTTCGTTTCAACATACTACATGCTCGCAAATGCATCAATTCACGAATTGAAGCATTACTACTTCTCCAACGCTGAGAAAGTTGGGGGAATAGAATCTCTGCGGCGCACCTGGGTCGCGGACAAAATGCCTGAGCACCTTGAAAAACTGGACGCGTTACTCGCTGATGAAATGAACAAGGTAAACAGAGGCGACGAACAGGCACTCTTTGTCGATTTGGTGAAACCAGTCGAGATGAATGTGCAACTATTCACCTACAGCCCACAGGAACATCGCGGGCCGTCACCTGTAATTGAGATGCGGTTTATGCTCGACGAACAAAATCCCTTGGGGCCGTTTTTGAACGAATGTTGCGGTGCAGAGAAATGCAGCACCGACGCCTCTAACCGGGCTCCAGCCAGCACGCACAAGGAAAGTTGTGATGGCTCTGGCCGGGGCGGTGTGAATCCTAAAGCAGCTAAGGAAATTGAAGTTGCATGTGCACCTCGTCTTGATGAATTGACTGGTAGGTACTACAACCCCTGCCGAAGACGGGGTACCAAGCTAGCAACGGGCAAAAATGCCAGCAATCACTTCTCCCTTATGGACAATGTCCGTGCTATACAGTTGCGTGCCTCATTGTACCGCATAGCAGATGCGTCACAAAACAAACACGATACTAGCAGTGGTTTTACTACAGTGACGTACCACTGGTTCGTTGAGGAAACTATTTTATTTCACCCGGCGGGGCTCGTGGAGTTGAATTTCGATATATCCACGAGCACTAAGCACAGCGGAGCTTTCATGCATCAACGGTTTTTCCTTATGGGTGTTTTGTTGGTACTTGTGCTATTTGATATTGTAATAAGGATTTGCGCGCTTTGCCGAATTATTTTTCAGGTGGACGATGCGTGTGCAACTTATTGCGTGCCTGAAAATCAAGAAATGAAACCAAGTAGCAATAGCAGTAGTAACAGTGACTATGGCAACGATTACGAGTGGTCTTCGCTGCTATCGGCAAACTGTTTGAAAACGTCACAGACACCCACCACCCGGCCAAAGAACTCTGAGGATGCCGTGGCGAGTCACAATCAGCAATCCCAAAGCACAAATTCAGTTTTCCGCTTTTTTGCCCTCGCCCGAAGAACTCGTCGTACGGGCAAGCGACAACAAACACCGGAGGTTGCATACATGGACCTTTACGACCTCTGGCAGGAACAGCTTCAGCGCAAGAGAGGAAGCGTTTGGCATTCAGTGGCTCTTGGAACGGATATCATAGTGGTAGTGTGTGTGAGTATGGCACTCGTGCGCATCTGGAGCGTAGAGTTGTCGAGTCGCTACGACATGGTGGAAAACATGATGCTGGGTGTGTCAGTTATGTCTCTTAGCATAAATATGCTTTCGTATTGTCGGTACTTCCCCCGACTTTTTTTCACTGTACATGCGATGTTCAACGTAATTCCAAAACTGTTGATGTTTATTATAACTGCGTTTCCTCTCTTTTTGGGGTTCACGTTGTTCTTCTGTATCGTTTTTGGACCGCATTCCAATGGGGAGTTTCATGATATTGGATTCGCAGTGATGGCGTTGTACTTTATGATGTTCGGCGATTCCCTTCTGCCCGCTATTGATAAAGCTGAGAAGTCGACCTTCGTCTCAGTGACAATTCTTGCTAGTCTCATGACAGTCATATTCCTCTTTCTTACTTGTATCGTACTGAATCTTGCCATGTCCATAACGCAGGAGCAATGGGTACTGCTGCGTCGCCGCTTCGGTGCTTGCTTCAGCGACAAGGACATGCTACTCACAGTGCGGTCGCGTGATCAAGTAAAGGCCGAGACGCTGGAGTGTATCGTTGAGAACTTGGAGTTCCTGCTACGAATTCGGCAAGAAGAGGAAGAGGAGAAAAATTCAATGGTACGTGAAACCTCCTCTTTGTCCGCGGACAAGAAGTCGGTAGAGGAAGGAAAGTGCGATTATAATTCGGAAGGATATTACCAATGGTGAAAAAAAAAAAAAAAAAAAAAAAAAAGGTCGGGGGAGGGAGGGAGGGAGGAAACGCTCGTAAGGGCAGTTTGCTTTTAATATTGTTTTATAGATAACATGACTGGAATTTTCGTCATCTGAACGCAAAACAGGGTCTCATGGTGGTCCAGCACGCCTATTGTGTAGTCCACCTGTGGTGTTAGCCTTCCCCTTCGCCACGGGTTAAGCAATGAAACGGGTAGTGTGCGAAGGTGGAGAAGCAAGAAAAGTTGTGATGTTCCCAGTAATCCCAACCAGTGCACCGCATCTCTTGATGGGTAGATGGCTACAGTAAATGCGCGGCACCAACTGGGGGTTTAGTGGGTGATGCAGCACACTTGAAGGCATGCTTAAATAAGAGGGTGCACATGGTCAGCCAAGAGCTAACGGAAACACGGATTTTGTGGCGAGATTAGGCAGTCGATTGGACTCTGCATATCTCTTTGCGGGTTTTTGTCTCTAATTAAATGTTTGTATGTGCTCTTTCCTCTAATTCGCATGCGTGAGGTCTGAGTCTTTGCTTTGCATTAGGTCAAAGAAGCTATTTACACTTTCCCTTTTTATATATTTACCAACCCACGGCTGATCCCCCCCAATTCGGTCGTGGGTTTTCTCCTTCACTCGTTCCAGTTCAGTAGGTTCATCTTGTATGCCACAATCCCCTTTACACTTCCCCGCTTCTGTTTATCTTAACACACAGTGCACTCAGGGGCTATGCCTCCATTGAACGCTTCCCCACCTCCTGTCCTCTCGTGTCACTTCGAATGTCGTTGCCTGGTACCAAGCCCCATTTTTATAACACTTGTTTTTCGCTACTGCGTATGTTCACTGTTCTCCGCAACTGTGCAACCCCCAAATATGTGCCTGCACTCTTCGCTTTAAAATGCGTGACTGCAACGACGTCATGCCAATATAAAAACGAAATGCAAAAGTAGCGAAAAGGGTGCTCAGCAAAATTTGGTTGAACGGCGGGGAGTTCCGTTTTAGTGACAGTTGCTTTGTTGAGCGGCCTTTCCAAGGGAAACGGAACGGGCTGTGTTGCTCTGAAAAGGTACGGTGATAAGAGACTATTTTACTTTGTTCCATTCCGAAAAGTAAAAGTGAATTGCAACAATTTTGGCCTGTGTAGGCATCTAAACAAGCACCTGCGCGCAACATGTACTACGGTCTGGGGGCATGGGAAGGTAGATGCTCCCATCCGCCGACGAGGTATGATCTGTTCCTTGCTCATTGTATGCAACCGCTTGGTCCACTAAGTAGGACGATAGCATTTGCCTCGGAGGGAAGAGGGCGACAGGAATGGAAGAATAACACACATCCTTGTGTGCCGGACGCCTATTCGGTGGAGGAAGGTGGCGACTTTTGGCCAGGTTTTAGTGGGCCACTTGCGGGAGCACCTGTTGCAGAGCAAGAAGACGGGAGAAGTCAGAGCGCCTCCGCGGCAAAGTGCACAACCTACAGCGAGGTGTACGCAAAGTCTCTTGCAGTACGCCGGGAGCTAAGTGGCCACCGAGGTTGTGTGAACTCTCTTGCTCTTGACGCTGCGAACGAATTCCTTCTCTCTGGTTCAGACGATCTTGCACTTTGTCTTTACGACACTACAAGTTGGGAGCTTCGCCAAACGTATCGAACGACGCACCACTCTAACATTTTTCATGCAGTGTTTGTTCCCGGAAGGGAGAATCATGTCATGTCGTGTGAGCTTAATGGCTGTACATTGCTAACAGATCTGGAAACAAACCAAGCAGTGTACAAGTGCCGCTTCTCTAATATGAGCTCATCCATCGCCACATCACCCTGGTGGCCTGACACGGCGTACATAGCCTATGACAATGGCCTCATCGCACGCGTGGACACACGATTCTGTACCTCGACCAACGAACCGACTACGAGTGGCAGTCCACACTTGGCGCAGGTAGGAGACGTTCGTGCCCTGGCAGTTCATGAGCAGTGGCCGTTTCTCCTTGCCTCGGGCACTAATACGGAATATGTTTATCTGCATGATGTACGCATGGCTTCACTGGGTGCATTTGCCTTCTTGTCAATTCCTCGTCTCAGGTTCTGCGACGGCATAAGTGGGTTGTCGTTTAGCAGTAGCGGGCATTATCTGGCTGTCAACTATAGGGCAGAGGACGTTTATGTCCTCCCATGGTTGGACGCACTCCACGCGACGGAGCTACCCAAGGGACACGCAGCAACAACAGATGGCTTTTCACCAATTCTTAGTGTGGGGTCTGCACATAGTGTTGCACCTGTGCGTGTGCGGAATGCCGTGCGGCTGAAAGGTCGTGTTAATAAAGCCACAATGTTTAAGGAGGTTGCCTTTATGGAGGACGACAGTATCGTATGCTCTGGTAGTGACGATGGCAGGATCTTCTTTTGGAAACGTCAGGATGGAACGTTGTTGCATACCACCCCCGGCGACTCGAGCATCGTGAACGTTGTACTCTATAGTCAACGTGCTGGGTGTCTACTTGCCTCCGGTATCGATGCCACAGTGAAGGTGCTGGAGGGCTGTAAGGCATGAACGGGACTCAAGAGTCGGATGGGGCAGTATCGCAGAGTTTGCCGCTGCAACGTGCTGGCTTGGAGCGGAGCACTATTTTGAGGCTTGATGCAACATCCTTTGCGAGCGCTATTTTCGGTATGGTAAGGTCTCTGGACACAGCCGTTTATATGTTCCCTCCACGAATATTAACGACAGGTGATGAAGAGCAGTTAGTGAGAATGAAGAGTCCCATGATACGGTGGATGACGATGACGATGGTGGTGGTGGCGAAGATGAAAGTGAAGAGTTGTTAAATGTGAGAGGCGGCCACCCTGTTCGCGACGTAAAACGTCTCATGAAGGAGCATTGCAACCGCGCAGCACAGCAATTTGCTGTTGCGGAGAGCGCATGTTGTCACTTGTCGCTCACATGCCTTATTGAAGTCCTTGAAAAGCTGGGACCAGTGTGGGAGTCGCGTGGGATACGAACGGGTGGCTCGGAAGGCATCCTCTCTTATACTAGTCCGATGAGCTTTATCCTAAGCTCGTATGGCTCGTCTAGTGTCAATGCTGAGGAAATGGGTGAAGCCGCAGACCACAGACGTGTTTTGGTAGAAATGGATAGTTTTGAAATGTTTTCTTTGCCGATGGGCAACAGTGATAACCATAGCAGCAGCAGCAGCAGCAGCGTCTCTAGTAACTCAGATGATTTTCACATTGACTTAAGAGAGGATGAAGTGGAAACTGATGCCCGCACGTCTAGAAACACCTCATTGTTAGGTGTACCTATTAGTTTGCCCTTTCAAGAGGCAGAGAGTGAGGTGAGTGAAACCACGTCCACCTCGGGGGAGTTCTCCACGTGCGGAACTGACGGGGGCCATAGCAATATCAACGAAGGGGATCCACCAATCAACGATGCGCGCCAAGATGGAAAGCAGTCTTGTGCAACGGGACAGCCTTGTTATGACCCCCTTTTTGCACGGATGGAGAATCTGTTTCTTAGGCTTCGGAGTCAGTTGCTATCAGCTTTTCGTCTATGGAGAGTGCAGGATGATGAGCAGGTGCAGAAACCTCGATGGGAAGTTTGCATGTTCAATGTCGCGAGGGCAGCGCCCACACCGCTTGACGAGTGGCTGGCTCATGCGACGAGTGAACTCGATGTTGGTTGGGGGTTGCTGCGGCGCCACATTGCTGGAGACCCCCCCGCCGCCGATGTGGCAAATACGACATCGCCGTCCGAAGCAACCGAGGCTGAGCTTGTCCGTGGCAATGAAAATTTCCGCCTTTGTGTGAAGTCTTTGATTCTTATCATGGATATTGTCTTGAATGGGAAGGAATTTATATGCGTTACAACGAAGCAGCGTAGACGTTACTGGATATTCCGCTGCCTTGTAGAGCTGTCGTATGCTTACTATTTCATGGCCATTGGTGAGGTTGAAATGGCTATGGACCGTGTGGAACGTTTGGATAGACATGTGGAATACCGTTGTATCACTGCCCTAGGCTCGGTGAACAGGGATCACCTGATACGCCAAAAGCAGCGTGAAAAACAACGAGTTGGATGTGGAAGTTGCGATCGCGCATGTACAGCAGCGGTACTACCACGTGTACTTGACGCCTCGGGGCTCCCACCTTTACTCGTCCCAGTGGCGCTTCAGATAAGAATTCTGGTCTTGTACCTTGGACAAGGTGGTGTAACGGTGGCCAATAATGCACTTGGCAGCGAAGACACAGAGTATGTCGAATCGGCAGATAAGGGCAGCAATACACAGTGGGAAAAACGCTTGTGGCTGCTGGTAAGGGAAATACGCTACCGTCTCAACGGGCATCCTAACCGCAAGGTGGGGCGGAAAGTTGTGACAATGCTCCAAAACCTGGGGATAGATATCTGCTAAACACAATAAGCTTCTCTCGTTTTGCTGGCAGTAAACGCTCCTCAGTGTGTCTACGTGTTTTTTCGGTGTATGTCACGTAATTGGGTGGTGCGATTGCGCGTCAATATACTTTAGCAGTTGGGCCACTCCTTTTTTCCGGTGGATGGTCGTTATGGGATAGAAGGAAGGGGGATGCAAAAACGGACTCAAGTGTGCATGCTTAAATTTTGTGAATGATCACGTCGTGTGCGGTTGGGGAACGGGGAGCAACGTGTGGAAAGTGACGGGGTGTCGTCGTTGCGAAACTGCATCCGTACAACGTAATAAAATAAGAAAGTGCTCGGCCCCTTGAGTCGTGATTCGGCGGTCAGTGTCATTGTGCAGGTGCCCTTGCCTGAGCTGCAACCGTCACTTGAAGTGCAGTGGAAAAGGCAACCATCTCTGCATACAGCCACATTTCCTACCATCCCACCAGCTACGCTCATCTTGGCTCCCAGCGGTTTCTTTAATTGGCACAAATGATACCAACGGAATGCGATCCACTTCTGCCTCTTTCTAAGCTTGCCAGTTCGCGAAGCCATCACAATAAGCCCTCATATCTTGCATGTGACATTGTGGTTGACTAAGTGGTCACTACTCATACTTCTCCCTTTTCTGAGTGGTCGGCCTTCCTTCGTATTGTTAGCTAATATAGTCTCCTAAAAGCATTCAGTTTAACGCAATTGAGCTACCATACACCTTGCAAAGCCATATACGTCACTCCACTTCCAAACTACTCTTGTGATTAGATATTGTCGGAACGGATCCATAGACGGATGCTTTGATTCTGAGTGTAAAGAACACAATCAGAGCACAAGGATAAGGGACGGGGTAAGGGGCAATCAGGTCTCCCTTACGCTGCACAATATCCTACCTTGGTAAACGTTGTGCGGTAATACAATTGCGCGTTCACCTATACACAATAGCGCTAATAGGCATCGTTTTATTCTGATTATCGTTGCCTCTTAACAGGTTTTTGTTTTTGAACTCGGTTTTTGTGGGGCGGGCAACAACTTTACGGAGCAACTTTTTAATGGAGTGCGTGCGATTGCAGCGTCGGCGTCGGCAGTCTACGAAACAAGCAACTGACAAGCAAAATGACGCACCTGTTACTGTCGTATTTCGCTCTCACGCGGACAGTCTTTCCAAGGCACAGTTTTTATACTGTCCAAAGAACTACGGCCTTCCGCCACCTTCGCAATCCCAACCATTTACAGAGGTAATTATCGAACTGTGCGCCCCTTACCCGTGTCGTGGGGATCGGGACGCGGAAATCGTCAAACCTGGAGCGATAGCAGCAGCGGCGCGCCCCCAAAGTAATCAGCCGCAGCCTACCACCAGCAGAAGCTTGTCGATGTGTTCTCAACACTTAACAGGGAACATGCCAAGTAGTATGCTAGATAAATCTGCCGGGCGCACAGAGGTTACGGAAACTTTGGATGCCATACAGGGCGGGGTAGGGCCTGTGAGTCGTCCTCCAGGCCTGTGTGGAACTCAAATTGACGCCTTTGGCACTTCCGATACGAACAGCGAGATGTGTGAGAGTTGGGTGTGCCGTGCATACTGCTTTGGTGAGAAGGATATGGCGCATTCAAGTGGGGCAATCAGTGTCCATCAATCGTTGGCCAGTAAGAGTGGCTTTATTAACGATATCACAAATGGGAGGTCTATCTCGCGTGTTGTGTCGTCCTACGACGAGGTGAGGATGCGGTTCGGCCTCTCGCATGTGGAGCTGTCCTTCGAGAACCAACAAATACCGCGTGCGGAGATGTTCCTCATATCCGAGGCAGTCCGGGACCACATCCTTTATGAGGGCCAGGAGCTCGTTCTTTTTGGTTTTACCATGAAGGTGAACGAAATGCTTCGCGAACGGAAAGGGAGCACTCAGGCTAACCATGATGCAGACGTGAGGAACGACAATATGGCAGAGCGCCGCAGGGAGGATAAGGATAGTGGCAAATACCACACTGTGCGCTGCGGTCTTGTAACGGATTCTACCCTCATAAACTTCGTTTCATTATCGGCGACCCACTACCTGATTCTGGAGCTGGCGGCGGAAATGTGGAACCCGACAATAGACGGGCGCATAGTCCTTGACTGGGCAGTGAAGGATTTTCTTGGCGAATATGTATCGCAGCAGATCCCAAAGTACAAGGTGTCTCCGCGTCTTAGTCTTGTGATGGCTGGACAGTTACGCGCTCAGTATGCTATCGATAGTCAAGCGAATATTCTTCACATGATGAAAGTGCCGCAGGACTACCGTACAACATCTCTTACCGAAGAAGTCAACCTCCAGTGTGAGGCGCTTCTGCAGCGTGTGCTTGTGGAAATTCGGCAATCCTGGGAAGCCAAGGACGAGGGGGACTGCAGCGGTAACGTGGTCCCTTCAACGGCGGCAGAAGTACCAGCGGTTGAAAATCTCTTTGTTCCATCCAAGCACGCACGCACAATCGAAACAGTTGCTTTACTACTCGAAAAGCACGGGCAGTATGGGGCCGACCACCATACCGGTGTGATTATTACCATTATTTCGGCAGGCAAGGGCGTCTTTCGTATTTCTAACGATTTTTCCCACGCCACTTGCGCCAGATTATTTGTCGTAGGTGCTGAGAAGGTGAATGTCATTTGTATGGGTTGCCCGCCACTGCACGTTACTCCGTTGCTTGAATACACTACTGAGGACGAGAGCTTGCGTCAACAGTATCATTTGAACATTGGGCACGGGCACCGTTGTTTCTATGAGCAACCAGAATGGATTCGCTGCTGCTTTTATCATCCAGCACCAGGTTACGCTGCAAGCGGTATACTAGCGTTCGAGTTGTTCACAAGGGAAGAATGGCTTTTCCTTCACCGGATGGAGCACCAACGGCAGAGTGGATGCACTATAAGCGGGGTTTCCAGCAGCACCAGTATTGCTGGATTGGCTCTCCCATTCCCACTGCAAGGGGATGGTCTGCTGCTGCCATTGATGTCACCCGAGCGAGGTGCTAATCAACCTATCCCGGTTACTCTTCCAGCAAACACAGTGAACTTGGAAAGCACTTCAGTCTCTGAGAAGAAGAGTAAAGCCCATGGGGCGTCTATGCCAACAGTGACCAATTGCCACTCTCTGGGAAGGATCAATGCACAACGTGAGAGGGCGCCTGGCGTACCTTGGGGAGCGAGCGCCAACCACAACAATATAAGCTATACCAATTCCAATGCAGCTCCGACTCAGGTAAGTCCGCAAGTTAACAGTGAGTGTGGGACAGCTTACTTTGTTCAGTCAACGTGGTTTTTTATGTTAGGGCGCAGTTCACAAAGGACTGTACCAACGGACTTCAAAAGTAAGCAAGGTTTTGAATCAAGATGTGAGAGAGAGCAAAATTTATCTTATACGTATAGCAGGTGTGGGGCCGCAGTGCCATTGAAAAGCAGCTTTGTTTCCTGTGGAAACAATATACTTGACAGCGACCTTCAGGGTGGGTACGTGACCCTCCGGCTCCAAATCAACCCTTCCGTTCTGCCAGGGGCGGTGTGGTCACCACTGGTGCTTGGCGAGGAAGATGGTTGGGCATTACTGATGGACTCATTCTATGGCGTGGATGGTCACGCCATGGGTTCGGATGAACCTTGGTCGGAATCCAAGTTTGTGGCGGCCAATACATTCAATCGTGAGCAGAGCACAATTTTTGACGAAGGGCGTGCGCTTATACTTCCCACGCAAGGCAGCAACATTGCGTACACGACACAAGAAAAGATTTATCTACGGTTCCATTGCGGGTTGTTTGACGGTTTGAAGTCCCATTCAATAGAGCCTAATACGACACTAAGGGTGAGTGCACTACACGGCAAACATGTTGCAAATGTAAAAGATAGAGACGGTGACCAACCCGTCTCAGCAATTGTGGCACACGTGCAAATAAGGAACAGCACCCTATTTGCAATCAAGCCTACCAACCCGCACCGCCCGTTAGAAGATGCTGACATACTCACAACCACCACGGCCGGCACCCACAGCGTCAGCACAGAGATCATCATGCGACGCCGCTGGCACTTTTCACATCCAGAGCATGTATCACCACTTCGGAGTGTAGCCTCAATCCCGGGTCGCGGGTCGCTCTGGGCTTCGTTGTGCCTCTGTAAGGCGCTTCCGCTCTACGGCATGAGGTCTGCCTACCCACGGGATAGTTTCTTTGACAAGCCCACACATCAGTATTCCATTTCGTTGTGCAACAAAATGGAGTCTCTTGAATACGTCCTTCAGCGGCTGCATCAACAGTACCAAATTGTCGTATCCGGAACATCGGTGAGCGAATTGACCTGGCCACGCCGCAATCCCACCGTCCATGCCAAGATTGAAATGACCATTGGGCATCAAATTCACGAGCTGAAGATTGGTGAAGCAGGCCAAAGCATACATATCACTCGTCTTATGCACCGCGGCATGTATTGTAACTCGCCCGTCGTACCTGTCGTCAAGCACACTTATCTTTTGCTCAATTATCTCGAAATGCGTCTAAGTGTGCGTGATGTGAGCTTGGAGTTGCGTATTGGAGAGGAAAAGGTATTTAAGTGGGAAACTCTGGATTCATACCTCTGCGGCCGGCACGACCTCGGTGCGGTCGCCCTTCAATCTCCGAAATGGCGGTACCATGGAAATGAGATATGTGTGGCATTGCTACCAGAGGTTGTCGGTGTCCCTCTCGTTCCGTTCACCGAGTTACTGGAATTTGTAGGGTGTATCTTTAGTCTTCACCTCATTGCACGAGCCCCCTTGTCGTGGACGGAAGACTTCAGAGAGCTATCTCAGGATATTCCGGACGAGATGGACTATCCTGAGGTACCATCGGTGTTGTGCGTGCCTGTATCCATTGGGAAGGCCCATCTTCCAGCAAGGCGTTGTGTTATTGATCATGAAACAGGACGGACAACGTCGATGGAGGAGGGCCCGCCCAGTCGTAAAATGATGATTGACGCCACACTGCCTGCGAGCTATAATCGTCGATGTTACTGCCCCCTTAAGCTCTCGTGGCTTGCTTGCCCGCAAGCGGTACTCGCAGAGTGGCTTGGATCACTTCAAGCCACAGTTACTAGGTATCATCTGCGCTTTGTACCGATTCCCACATACAACCACAACAATAAGCAAGAAAGCCTCGTTGCACAGTATACTGTTCGGGCGCGCTCTGCTGAGGAAGAGCCATTACTCCGTCGTGCCTTGCTTTGCATTCTGACGAGTCAGGCTTACACCTACCTGCCGAACGTTTCGGCAATGAACCGTAATTGCCGACTCCTGCACGCCACGGGGTTTTGCTTCGTAACATCTCCACCAGACCGGGAGGTAGTTGCGCAGTGGTACGAAAATTCCATGCTGCGCACCGGGCAGCCGGAACACAGTCAGCTTCTTTCAAATTTCATCGAAGCGGTGCAACTCGCACGCAAGCAGCTCTCTGCCACATCTGTTAAACGGACAGCGGTGGTGTAAGGTCGAGACATGGATCGCCTGGAGAGTGGGCTGCTTAAGAGACTCAGTGTCATTGTAATACACAGGAAATACTGTGTAAAACGCCCATTGTTTGTGTACTCTTATACTTCGTCACCGCATTTCAGACAGTGGAAGTGAAAGGTGTAAAGCATTCTTGGTATTTTTATTTTATTCGTGATTCACCTTCTCATCTCTCAAAGGTCCCAAATTCAAAAGGAGTGCAACGGATCGTTCACTTTCGTGGTGGGCCCTGCAGTCTTTGTATTGATAGGCTTGCTACTATTACACAACGACTACTTCCATTGCACGACATGATGCTGGGAGCAATAAAACAGTCGAAGCTGGGGGTCGATATGGACCGAGAAACGAAACGAAAGGTAGGTTCCGGCAATGTATGCCACTCACCTGGGAAGTCGTGCGTCGCAACTGCTCGTTGCGTAATTAAAAAAACTTACCTTCACACGTTCTCTTTTGACAGCGATGGCTTTGAAGACGGTGAAGCGCAGTGCGCTTGCTTGCATGACGTGAAGAAGTGCAGCGCAATGTTGCTTGACGACGCAGAGAAAAGGACGCTGGTCCTCTCTTCGGGCAACAGCCAGTTGCACGAAGTGGACCTGGAGCGTGGCTGTGTGGTGCGGCAGTTAGGGATGCCGGAGTGCGTCACTGCTATCACGTACGGAGCCCATGTTCCCAGACCAGAGCCTGTTTACACGTGTCTGACGGTTAAGGCTGTTTTCAATGAAGATCTTCGTATGCCCTATAGGCGGTCCACCGTGTCTAAAAGCGAGTGCGTAGTGACTTGGTGTTCACCCGCAACGCGAAAGGGAACACTAAATTGCCACGCTACCTCCTCTTGTGGGCATCTAGTGACTGGTGACAGTTGGGGTGTTGTCCGGCTCTGTACAGCATGGCCTTCCAGCTGTTGCCCCGGCGGCGAGTGCGGATTGGAGGAAATGAGGATCCTCCTAGAAGCAAGGACGCCCATTTTGGACGTGGATGTGACAGCTGATGGCAAGTACGCTTTAGCCACGACTAGAGCGTGCTTGTTTTTCTTACGCACCTACGATATCGAAAACGGATGTTCATACGTGCGGCGATCAGGGAAGGGTTCCAGCGAGCTAAAGCCATTGAGGCTTCAACCAACAAACGAGCAGGCAAACTTGCTCGGTGGCACTGATAAACTGAACTTCACGTCGGGCAAGTTCGACCGATATGGCGTTGGGCAGGAAGTCTGCATCACTGCCTGTGGCGGTAAGCTTATTTGCACATGGGACTTTGAGACAGTGATATCGGCAATGGAAAAGGGCCTTAACGCATGCCAACCGCACGGGTTTTGGGTTGGCAAGAGGGTTCGCGAGGTTTCTGCCCCTACGGCACACAATGTGATGTACCTGACAGATGATGACATCCGCATGGCCCCCCTTATTTGTAGGTCATACTAATGAAGTGTTGTACAATACCTGGGGCATGGGATCTTTTGCTCATATCACTGCAATGCAAATAATCTGTGGCTCTTGCATCTGCGTTTAGTACACTATTTGATTGTGTTCCGAAATGGCCGTCCAAGGTGTGTCACCCCGAAGGAGCACCGAAAAATGCTACAGGGGGCATTGAAACCGCCCAACAAAGGCATTCCGGACCACTTGTGCTAAAACTTGAAGGCGACATCGGCCACCCTCTGGCGAGGCCCCCACCGTGCCTCCTTGCACATTGCGCATCCTTTTACTTCCTGCGGCTTTGAGAATTTACTTAACTAACTCCACCTCATCACCCCCACCCCCACTCCCGCCCTACAGCACAAAGCGATGCGCAGCTGACGCAAACAACCCACTCACAAGCTAGTTGGTACAGTGCTCAAGTCTAATTTGTCCTTTTCCCGAAACGGGCATATCCCCAGCAATGCTTTCTAAATATTCCCTTATGCTTGCAAATATGTATAGAAGACATACGGAGTTTGCTTAGCACCTTGCGCAGTGTGTAGTCATAGTAATGTAAACGTGTATACGCTGCGCGGCGCCAATTTCTCATGCAAAAATAAATAAATAAAAATGTTTCGCATACTGGAAAAACGTACCTTCCGTTTTTCGGCACACTTTGTAAAACTGTTCAGGATCACACGCATATTCTCCTTCCTATTTATTTATTATTTTTTTTTGTGGGGGGGGGGGGGGGGGGGGGGGTGGCGGGCGAAGGAAGTCCGTGCACGAACTGTGGATCAAGGACAAATATAAACAGGTTAGTGGTGTTACTCTACCTGTGGATTCAGGCTCAACTGTAAATTTCCCACGTATTGGACAAACAAGCGCACCATGTGTGTTATTTTATAAGATTGCGTTTGACGCACACGTCGCGCACACTGCGGTAAGTGTGTTTAAAACCTGGCCGGCACCTTGGTCCGTTGGGCGGTTATGTCGATTTGGAGAACAGGCACTCAATGTGCTCGGGTTGCATTGTGACGGAATGCACACGACAGACGAATCTAGCAGCCATGCATGGTGCTGAGTTCAGTGCACAAGCACAGCAGTCAGCAGGTTTTTAGTGCTGCGAACAGAAGTTGGAAGGGTCTATGAAATTAATAGTATGCTCGAACGCTAAGCCCCAGTGCTATAGCGGAACCACGACGTGCCCAACTGCCCAGTGCTTGTAAAAAATGACCAATGAAAACCGAAAAGGCAGAGTGGTGAGGGGGTGCGGTTGACGGACGTGTGTGGATGTTTGTCTTAGTGAACCAGGGGACTGGTCAAGTTCACACGTTCTCTTTTGACAGCGATGGCTTTGAAGACGGTGAAGCGCAGTGCGCTTGCTTGCATGACGTGAAGAAGTGCAGCGCAATGTTGCTTGACGACGCAGAGAAAAGGACGCTGGTCCTCTCTTCGGGCAACAGCCAGTTGCACGAAGTGGACCTGGAGCGTGGCTGTGTGGTGCGGCAGTTAGGGATGCCGGAGTGCGTCACTGCTATCACGTACGGAGCCCATGTTCCCAGACCAGAAATGCGTGAAACGGCAAACTACACTCAGCGAGCGACAGTCAAACAATATATCAACCTCGTCTCGCGTAGCTGTGCAGGTTTCATGTATCTCCGTGAAACTGTGGTGCTCAGTAGCCTATTTTCCTACCTGTGAAGCGGCTGGAGACCCATGCTGAGGCTGGCTTCGAACTTTGTGTTTTATAGGTACATCTTTATTTCTGTAATTGCAATTTTTACTTTTTTTCAAAGGAATGCGATTTACACACAAACTATAGCAATAAAGACTCATCTGCATTACAACGCTAACGGCTGCCACATTGTCTGGAAGTGCACTATCAATCCTTATCCCCCTCCCCACCACTGCAGGAGGACAAGAGAGCAACTTTAAGAGACCACGATAAGCGGGATAATTATATTACCGCTCATCCCCTCTGCAAGCTACCTTTAAGGTGGGTTTTGACACTGGCGCAGTGATTAACTTTACCACCTACGAAGATGGGGAATTGGAATGGTGTGTGAGCGCCTGGTTGCAACTTCGTGGGGTTGTGTGGAGTGGCGCTGCTGTGCCGCATAGTCATACGAAGGTGAGCTACTTGTCTCGAATGTAAGCGAGATTGTAAGTCGCTAAACGCTATTGACACGCGCGCACTTATGCGTGCTTCGGTGGTGATACTCAAAATTACATAACATACGTGGACGCAGTTTTGTTAACACTGGGTGGTGTGGGGAGAGGTTTGCGTCCCGCTCACAGCTTCCACACCATGCTGAAAACCACTGAGCTCCTGGCACTATTTTAGTGCAGATCTAAACCTGGATGGTCTCCGTGCCGCCACGTTGCACCTTCTCCATACGGCTTATTTGGTAGACGTAGCGATCCTGTAATGGGATGTTTGCGGTAGCTGAGTAGCATTCAATACTAAGTTGAATGTTCACGCGAAGCCCTAATGGATCGGCGAGGCGCCATGGCGCTCTTGCTACTCGCAGCCAGATGCGGGTCCGTCACGTCCGCAGAGCCCACAACATGTTGGCCCCTGGAGCAGTAGACTTTAGGTTGCTTAATAATGTACTCGACCTTTCAACAACTCCTGTTGATGGTCGATTTTTCCGCTCAGACGTCAGCGCAGTGTGAACGGAAGGTGTGCTGGTTTGTTAGTGTGGTTCAAACTAATGTGGGAAAAAAATAGGACACTGAAAGGGCCCATTGACTGGCGATGGGGCAGATCAAGCACTGACTCTCAGTCGTTTATTACATTGCATCACTCCTTTAACTTTTTTTGTCATTTTTTCTCTCTTTATTCTGTAGTTTATTCAATGTCGGCATCGGACAACGCCTACGGCCTGAAATATGTTGGTCGCGCACTGAGTACAGCAGAGCGAGCAGCACTGCAGTCGTCCCTTCCTCTCTTGGCACTGAAGTACAACACACCTGTGCAATTTTGGGGGAAGATAACCGCCTACAAGAATGACTACCTTGTCGCGCAGGCAATGCCGTCCGGAATTTTTGGTCAACGTCATTCTTTCTACAGCATTGACGGTGGCACCTCATGGAAAGCCATTGAAGCCATTACTGGTGAGCAGGCAGCCTTCTGTGATCAACTGCGTGGTGTGTACATGGGCGATCCGAACTTTCTTTACAAGGTGCGTCGTGACATTCCACCTGAGCCGGAACCCGAAGTGAAAGTACCGGACGCTGACGAGACGCTAACAGAGGCAAGGGAAAAGTATGGTAACATGGAAGAACAAGAAGAAGGGGAGGAACAAGAAGAAGGGGAGGAGGAGGAGGAGGAAGAGGAACAAGAAGAAGAGGAAGAACAGGAGGAGGAAGAACAGGAAGAGGAGCGGCCAAGAAAGAAGCGACCGAAGTTCATGATCGTTGCGGTACCAGAAGTTGCACGACTTGCACACTTCATTGCTTTGCATGATATGGCGTGTTCGCTTATAGTACGTGGTCAGTATGTATTTACCCCACATGGGGATGTAGTACCGAACACGCTGTTTGCTGGGCAACCAGTCCGGCATGCGATGAAGCCCTCGTGCTACCTACGTGTGTCCCACGTCGGAAACGCGGAACGTAACCGCATACTCTACGGGCCAACGTATAGCACTGTGACAGATCGCCTTTCACCAATCACGGACGACGAGCCACAAGGTGTGTGGGTGGTTAAATACGACCTGACTGCGAGCATCGTCACGGTGCAAAATTTATTGTTTGCGGGGTCCCTCTTTTGGTACCGCCCGGGTACAAGTGACTGTGGTCAAGTTTATTTCGGGAACGGGGAACGGGACTTTGAGACGTGCTTTCTTTTGTAGAGCTAGAGAATAGATTCCGAGCAGTGGTCAGGCAGTGGAAGGCTACTTGGTGTGGGAAAATGCACAGAGGGAGTTCACTAAAGATGGAGGGCGATTTACCGGTAAATAGATGAAATGGAATTTCACTAGTGATATGGTGTGCAGTGCATTACGGTGTGGATAAACTGTTGTCGGCCTGCTGGCGCCTACAGCGTAAGTCGTCATATTACCAAGACTTTGTATTAGCCTCGTGTTCAGCATTCCCGGATTCATTCCTCCACTTTCGTACTGGTAATACTGTTGCCAGTGAAATATATAAATATATTGTTTTTTTTATTCCCATCACACACGCGGGGGAGAGGGAGAGAGAGATTGTGGTACGCGAGAGGGGACACAAAAGGGCTGACAGTCTGCGGGGTGCGCCTTGGTATATGTAAAGTGCCCGCTGTAATAGTTTGCTAACCTCTACGCATCCTCGTACGAATACATGCCCACACACCCGGTGACATCCCACTACGCCGCCACCGAATAATAAAGCAGTGCCTGCAATGATTGACTGGTCGCATTGGGCTATAATGTATATGCGCTCCTTCTTGAACACTGATTCTATACAATACCCCCTTCTTACGTACCATCTCCGTTGGACGCGTGAAGCTGTGGCTGGGCCGCTGTGCATCTCACTTTCGTTCCACTGCTCTTTTCCCTGTTATGTACACACTCTTGGCCACCTTTTTTACTATTTCATTTTATTATCGAAAACAGTTTTTCTCCAGTCGTCTAGTGCTTGCGTGCGAACTGCAACCTGGCTTACAAGACAGGTTACCTTTAGTTACAACAAAGGGAGTGCGCGGTTGTGGTGTTTGGTAAGGTCGTTTGCCTAGGTGTCTGTGTTTGTTCGTGTTTCGCAAAGGGGTTTTTCGTTCACACAAATAAAGTGAAACTTGAGCGCCCTCTGGCTTACACGCAAAAAAAGTTTATTAAGTCACTGCAATAGATTACAAGAGATCTGCGCTACTGGCACGTAAACCAGAGTGGCTGAGCTACGAGACCAAGCGGGCCTTGCTTTGGCATCTCGGTCCGTTGCACACGGACTCGACGCTCGTGTACGTGTACGTGCTTGCTGCCAGTGGATACGCCTGGAAGTGTACAAGGAGAGGGAAGTATTTCAAATTCAAGTTGGTTGAAGAGGCGGAGTGGCGTAGTGCGTGTAAGTGTGGTAAGTTGGCCCTCAGGGACCGTGTGCTGGCTGTAGTCAGCCGAAGTCGGGGTATAGACTGTCAAGATAACAGAAGGGTCGGTGTTGTAAACAGCAGTGTATTTGAAAAATAAAAATAAAAGGAACGCTGTATGTTAGTTGGGAAGGGTTTTACAATAACAAAAGGAGGAAATATACGTTGGTAAGAGTAATTGAGCCAAGGAGCGTGGTGTACGGTGTGGTCTGTGCCCACGCTGAGCAGTAACTTTGTGCAGCAAGGTAATAATAGGGTTTTAAGGCAAATAACGAAGTAAGGTGGTGAGTGGGAGCAGAGGGAGGATCATGCGACTTGATGTGGGGTCATGTACGTCGATCTTGCACCCGGGAGACTTATGTATCCATCCTTATTTGCGTGAGGCTGTCGACACTCGTGACCTCGAGGCGATTGTTAGTAGTGCTCGTTTGCTTGTTGAACATGGAACACCGGATGAAGTAGTGCGTCGCGTTACACTGGTCAGGCAGGAGAGGTGCGTGGAAGGGGCCCCGCAGACGGTTGAGGAATGTGGTGACAAAAAGGTAGGAAGTCAAGACGGAGCCTCCCCTTTTTTACTCGCTTCTTGTAGCGATAGGCATGATGTAACACCTCTCATACCATCAAAACCCGCCTTTATGCATCCCTCGAACTCCCATAGCACGCTTCAGGGTGCTGACGATGAACTATTTCGCCGTTCATCCTTCTTTCAGTCAACGTTTGTGAATGGCGATTCCTCCTATTTTGTTCCAGATGATGTTCAACGTCTAGTGGTTCCATTTTTATACGCATGGGTGGTGGATTGGGATTTCTTACGGCGTGAACCAAGATACTGGAGCTGCCTTGCAACAACATTTTGCCGGGTTATTCGGCGGCGGCGCCGTCTTTACACCGTGCGCGCAGACTTTTCATTGCCGTGGAAACCTCTCGTAGAGCTCATGAGACCGCTATTCTGCCCATCGCAAAGCATGATGGAAATTCAAGCCTTTTGTGATATGCGGAAGGAGGCATTTGGGGTTCTGTCGAAGGTTTGTGAGAGCGCGGCCCTGCACTTCCGCCCCGGCACGTTGTCGGAGCTGTGGGACGAGTTTGCCCCTCTTATTTCCCCGAGAGGTGAGGGCGCAGCAACGGTGTTGGAGATGTTGTTATATCTTATACCTGTGCACGACCTCATCGTCGAGGGGACATGTAAACCACATCCACTGGCAGAGCGCCTTATCCAGCTTCTGTTCGTAGACTCTCGCTCTTGGCTTCATACGGGGAAGTGGCCCTCATGTTCTCTAAAAGTGGCCTCCAAGATAAGTCATAAAATTGGGTTTTTGCACTTTGACAAGTATGCTGGTGCGCTCTTTTCGATGCTGCCATTTGAAATGAGGCATCCCACCACCGGCAGTGCCGGGGTTGTGATGGGAGGTTACATTGGCAACATGCTTCCACGCACTACGACCTCGCCGCTTTGGAACCACCTTCGCCGCTTTGTCACTGCAACAAGCGTGTTCCTTCGGCCAAATGCAACTGACCGCTGTGCACTGCGTTCCGTGTTTCGTTTTTTCTCTGACCTCGTAAAGGTCATTCACAAACGGATAGAAAGACAAATCAACTTTGAGTACAGGCTTGTGACCAGACCAGAGTCGCTAGAAGGATGTTACCGCATTCCAGAGGAGTTTCTTTGGCGGCAAGAAACGGTCGACGTTTTTGTTAAGCTCGTTTCACCGGTACTCCTGTCCGCGTTACATCACCAATTGGATGGAGCATCTCTTGTCGTTAGCATTCTCACCTCACTTTCACCCGTTGTTATGCAACCACTGATCATGCCCTACATAGACGCCTGCCTACACGGATCCGCTGAGACGCGCGCAGGGTGTATTGTAGCTCTGCAGTTGTTTGGCAAGTCTCTGTACCCCCTGTGTGAGTGTCCCGAAACATGTGAAAAGACTTGGGAATGTGTCGCCTGCATCCTTCCATCACTTTTAGTGTGGATTAGTCCATGCGAGTTTTCCACTGCTTCCAGAGCAGCCTTGCAATTCATACATGGAGTATGTTCAGTCACAAAGCTCTGTGAGCTGCTGGGCGACCAGGATGCAGAACGTCAGTTTGTCCTTGCGCTAGTTGAGCGGTTGTTTCATTGCATTGACGATGAGAAAGCTTCCAAAGGCGATGGCTTAGCCCTTGTCGTTAGCGTAATGGATGCGGTGTCTACTGGCATCACCAGCGACACACTTCATGCCTGTGTTTTGAAAGCACTGGAGAAAGCGGGAGCACGTGGTGAGAAGTCAAGGGCAAATGCAGTTAGTTGCTTGCTTGAGCCGCTTGCGCGCCGTGCACCAGAGCATGTGATGCGGTGGGCAATGAAGACTTTGGTGCCACCTCTCCGTGGAGCGCTAACATCTGACAGTGAGGTGGAGTGGTGTGTGCAACTTCTCGCAGGATGCGTCAGGGGGGCAGGTCTTGCTTCTTTCTCCTACCGAGAGGACTTAGTTAGCTGCATTCATGCACTGGTGTCGAGTATCACAAAGGAAAAGCGTGTCATGGCGGGTGCTGTGGTTTATTCTTCAATGTATGCCGCACTCACGGACACAGTTTGTATCGGTGCTCATGCAAAACCAGTGCCACAGGTGGAATTCAAGAAGTACGCTCCCGGTGCCCTCTACGACGCTAAGCATGAGTCAGAGAGTGATGTCCACAAAGTGAAATTGGGCTTTTGTCGCAGTACAACGGTTCAACTAGATTGGCAGGAACCCAGAGAGGAGCATATTGTCTATATATGCAATCTGGGTGAAACATTTTTGCGTGATATAACTGTCGTAATCTGCAACATTGAGTTCGTGAGGCCTTTACAAAGGGAAGAGACTGTTATGGGTTTAGGGTGTCTTGTACCAGTGGCGGTACGTTCAAGCGTTGGTTGTGCTGTAAGCGCTAGTACAGGTGAAAGAAACAAGTTAGCAGGTGCAGCACAGCGTACCACTTGTGGCGAAGGTGTAAGCGGAAACAGGAATCCAGTGCCAAACAACGAGGACGATGCATTTACACCACAAAGTGTCCTTCGTGGAGTTTTGTTGTGGCTCCGTGCTGTGCTCACGATCAACAAGGAGCTGTGCACCCAATGTGAGCAAACTGGTGTGCCAAGCATGGTGCCCTGGTGGGTAAGGACACCAAAAGCACAGTGGATGCTCACACAGACCTCATCGTTGTGTGTGAATGAACTCCTTAAATGCATTGATACTCTGTATGATGTGCTGATAGACCACACGTTGAAGCGTGTGGCTGGCGGTGTGTCGAGCGGAAACTTTACGTCCTCAGTTCTCCAACCACAGAGCAATGCACTTATGCATGGGAAGCCACCC
Source organism: Trypanosoma vivax (assembly GCA_021307395.1). NCBI lineage: Eukaryota > Euglenozoa > Kinetoplastea > Trypanosomatida > Trypanosomatidae > Trypanosoma > Trypanosoma vivax. The sequence continues at coordinate 1,545,558 of SOPI01000326.1, forward strand.
CTCAAAGATGTCTACGCATCGGAGCCGGACGTGAGGAGCTTGGGGTGTCTTCTGTCTATACTCGCAGAACAGTGTAACATACACACGGATGAGATGCCGAACCTTGTCGTACATAATCTATGCAATGAGAAACTGGCCTGTTTTGAGTGGAATCTGATTGGAAATGTATGGCGGCGGTTGTACATGCCTGCAATGTATTGGCGCGTGAGGGCGGAGTGCTTCTTACGCAGTCGACGGGCCATAATTGTTCCTGTAGTACCACCGAAGCGTGTCGCAACATTGTCCGCTGTCGTGTATCCCTTGCTGTTCTCGCCATACAAAATGGTTCAAAATAAGTGCTCTCAGATATTACGCCATATCATGTCAATGGTGGACTACGAGGTCAGTGTTCAGTTTGTCAACAATCACTTCTCTAATCTTGAGCAAATCATTGAACAGTGGTTAGACAAAAAGGAATTAAGTGCAACGCGCAGCAGCAACGTGACGGCGGAGGAGACGGACAAGATGCAAGACGGTGGCAACTGCGGCGTATTGGGCACACGTCCGTGTAGTAGCAGCGCATCCTGCAAGAAGACGGAATCACAATGTTTGCAGCGCACGGAGTCTGCGGGAGGCAATGATTCTGTCCAAGTCTCTTTGAGCTCACATCCCGTAGAGGAAGCGAAAAACGCCGACGGAAAAAGACACATAAGTAAACAAGTAGTTCGTTTGAATGAGGTAAAGGGGCATTCTTTTTGGCGGCTAAAGAACGAACTGGAAACAGCAATTTGGTCCGCACTCACGGGATTTGGTAGCCAGTACTTTTTTCGCGATGTCGAGCTCGTAAAACGTGCCTACAAACTACTAATGAAATTGCCGGAGCAACTGAGTGGGAAGCAGGGTTCCTTGCTTGCGAAAGTTTCTGAAATGGGAAGTCACGTATTCGGAATGGAAATACCGCAAATGGTGCGTCTGTGTAACGAAATGCTGACCATGGCAACGAAGTTTGCGCACTCGGCGCCAATGTACAGCTTTTTAGGGTTAAAGTTGGCCGCAGCGGCCTACAGGCCCTCGAGTAGAGCACTTCTCTCGAGAGAGAGCGTTTCGAAGCTGTTTAGCCTTACGTTGTACAGCCACGCGAACGTGCGCGAAGTATCATTTCAGATTTTGCAAATGCTTTTACATTCACTCAAAAAGTCACACTCGAAGGTCCATGTGTTGATGCGACCGGGACCAGTTGAGAGTACAGAAAGTGCTGACTTTTTCCGCAAGCGGTATGAGGCCCTGCAGCGGGACTGCCCGCTTTTTTATGGTTTGCTACACGAAGGCGTTGTGTTCCCCCCGAAGACACTACGGATTGACGCTGAGTGTGTGTCACGGACGGTGTTTGACGATAGCGAGGTGGTGATAGTACCGAAGGATGTTGTTACTTCACGCAGATCTTACAGGGAGGTGTCGAATCCTTTCAGCGAGGATGACGAGCTACGAGAAATGCTTAGACTGCATATTTCCTCTTGCTCCGGCCTCAGCGCACAGACTAGCTCCCTCGAGGTGGACGAAGGGCAGCTTCGCGCGAGTTGGGTGTGGAAAGTGGTACGAATGCATGATGAGCAAAAAACATTTTCTCACACAACGATGTCTCTGTGGAAGTCCCTGGGAAAAGTGGTGGGCGCAGATGTCGCCGTTAGGTGGTACACGCGAATAGCACTCCTGCAGTTGAAGGATTACATGGCCGCAGCGCGGTCCGACAGCAAAAGTGGAAAGGAATGTTCACGTAGCCTATTTTCGTGCATTGCACGCATGACAGTTGCAGCTGTGCGTATCTCAAAGCGACACCCGGAGGCACGACAGGTGGCACTTAGCTGCTACATACGCGTTCTTGTACAAATCTGCAACAGTACTCTCGTGTCACGCACTGTGTTCACGCCGTTTGTGCGAAGTGTTGCTGCGCTTCGTGGTGTGTTGAAGCACAATGAGTTATGGTCAATTTATGAGTCACTGTTTTTGCTGGTAAGCCCACGGAAGGATGAAGGGAGTTCCTCTCTCCAAACTCAGGTGGGAAACTCTTCTGTTGGGCCGTCTGCACTCCCGAGCAGTGCCTCGGGCATGGGAAAAACGCAAGAAACAACCCGTGCATTGGCTATCATGGAGGCACTCCTCGACACTTTCTCTCGTGAGGAAAACGTTGTGCTTTTGCCAAGGATGTGTCAAAACATTACAGAGAACAAGTCGGTTTTCCTATTTAGCTCATCAAAAAGTATCCGCACATGTGCTGCCAACGTATTAAAGCAAGTTATGTATCTCGGTATTCACCAGAGTGGCCACATTCCTTCGCACGCCATGCTAACCGAACGTGTTCTATCCTTCGCACAAGACATGTTGCGGAATTCTGATTTGTCGCACTTGGCGACATCCCCTAAAATGGGATCATCCATGGCCCTGTGGAACGCAACGGGAGCCTCAGATACCAGCCGTAGTCCCTCTCTGAAACCCGCACTTGTGTCATGTCCCACTACCGCTTCAGGGGAAGTGGAGATGCCTCCAATGTCCCCAGTTCTCCTAGCTCAGACCGACCCAGAGGGCTTGATGCGACACAACTGTGGCGACACGGCAGCAAATGCTGAACTTTCAGTAGTGAAGGTGCTGGCCCTATCGTGGAATACACCTTCGCCTCGTTTGATGGCTGTGCTGGTATCTGAGGTGCTGACCCTTTTAACACGAGCGCTTGATATTACTCTGCCACAAGCGGATGATGTTGATGACACGGTACATCGAACCCTTGGCAGCATTGTTCGCTGCTGGCTTCCAAGGGAGGCAATGCATGAAATGCTGGAATTTTTTTGTGACACCCTGGAGGGGAAACGGCCATACGGAACGTCACGCAGAGCTAAGGTAGCCCTCAGTGAGGCTTTGAGTGGCTTTCTGTTTATCAATCTGCATCACATTGGAAAGTTCGCTGTGATGCAGAGTGTCGGTCGCGCGGCGCTTGTCTCTGTCGGCCACGGCGACGACAGAGTGCGTAGCGGTGGAAGGAAACTATTAGCAGCTCTTACAAAAGTGGCTTCCGATGAGCAAATTCGGGCACTGGTCACGGCATGGTTTGACGAGCTCCGCAAGCTGCCCGATGCCTCATCCAGCACCCTAGCTGAGTCCTGTTTGGATCCCTTGGCTGACGACAGGCACCAGCTAAAGAGACGTCGCACTGCACTACTGTTGGGGCTTTGTGCATTCTTGTCAGCCAATTTGGGAGCAGTTTGCCCTTATATTCCTCGTCTCATGCATCGTCTTGCAGTCTTTGCCAACGACCCAGCTCCGGAAGTGCGACGCGGTATCAAATGCGCGTTCGAGGAGTGGTGGCGGGCGCATCGCGATGGCTGGGAGTTGGAACACCGCTCCCACTTTAGCACAGACCAGGTCGAGCTGATTATGCCATTGATGAAAGCCCCAACGTACCTAGTGTAATTGGGAGTGAAATGATGAGTTTAATGGGAGTTGCGGGTTATGAAACAGGGAAGTCTCTGGAGTGCAAATGCAACAGGAGCAGAACTAAAATAAATATCGCTAAGGAATTGGGCTGGGATGGCTTGTGTCCGTTGTTGTTGGGCGTTACAGCGGCAGTCGTTGAGATAAGGGAAAGCGCCTCAAGATAAATGAATAAGGTGTGATGGAGTGGGTGGCTATGGGTTAGGAGGGCCATCTTCATGTTATCGTTATTGGTCTTACCATTGTAACGCAATGCAAGTGTAAACAAGGTTTATATCTTCGTTGTTGCTGTTTTGCTTTGTTTATTACTGTTGCCAGTTATTCCGTTTTCATCGTGGTTCGTCAGGCAAACTGGGGCCAAAGAATTTTACCCACAGTATTGCCTTCATCAAAAGTGGGTGTTGGATAAACAGTGAGGGGAAAAGCAACACGGTAAAATTGATAATAATAATAATGATGATGATAATAATAATAACTGTAATAATAAGTTCTTTCAAGAGGTGCATTGTTTATATATATATATATGGATGTAACTCGTGTGCACAATTGGCTATTCTTAAACCCCCACCTTGTACTTCCTAATTCTAGACACTTGGTCTACCGCTAGTTTGTGTGAGCCCTCACGTTACACAATACTGTGCGTTAGACTTTTGGCCTCTAGCTAATTTAGGACGTCAGTCGCACCGTGGCGTCTATCGGGAATGAGTAGTGGACGATTGAAAAAGGATGCAAATTCTCCATTAAAGGTTTTAAGGCTTCCGCGCTTGGGGAGTATTCTGAACCCCTCTCCAAGGACGCTGAATGCACCCGCCCCTACTTCGGGGCCCTGTGACCTGCCCTCTGGACCTCCGTCTGATGATACGGCTGAGCAGGGCTTAAAACGGCTTATAGACATAGCTACCAGACTCAATGAAACGCTAACTGACTCCACAGAGAGAATGCTTCGCTTGCGACACCCCCTTGGAAGAGTTCTGAACCTGCTGCGCTCTCAGGCACACAAACTAGAGATTGATGAAGGGGCTGTGGTAAAAAGGAAGGGCGAGGACGTGCCATATGTCCCTCGTCTTGTTGTTACAGGGACTAGCAAGAGTGGGAAGAGTACCACAATCAACTTTTTGCTACAGTGCTCCGTACATGAGCTGGCAAATAGGAACAGCGAGCTGAAGACTGAAGAAAGCCCAAACACCAGTGGTTGTGGTGTAATTACCTCAGCATACACGTCGCTCACACAGCAGGAGTTATCATACCATCAGAACAGTGGTGTAAGCAGCAGTTGTAACACGGGTGAGAACGTGTTCACCATGTCGTGCAGAAGCAGAGCAGCGTCCGGCAAGCAAGGATCACAAACATCAGGAGACGACAGAGTTGACAAGTGTATGGGAGTTAACCCCACTACTCGGTTTACAGCTGGAAACGCGGGAGAAAAGGACACCGCAAGTAGTCGGCATCGGGGATTCAAGTGTGAGAATTCAAGGGATCGAGATAACAGTGCAGCAGTGGATGGGAGCTCGCCGTGGCAGCGTGACCACACAATACTGTGGCTCGAAAGTCACAGTATTGAGGAAGACTCGAAATGTGGGTCGTTGCTTCATGTTATGAACCTCTCCAACTTCCCGCAGGACAAACATCGTCGATCAAGAGGAAGCGATGCCAACTCTCCTTCCTCAGCAATGACCGTCGAGCGTTCCGTGACAATGAAACCTGGGGCGTATGACCAGACCATAGTGGACCGAATTCGTGCACTAAGCGAAGAAAAGGTCCCAAAGACACTTTGTAGCGGAAATCGCGACTTTGACTATGAATGCACACTTCCGCCAATCCCGAAGATGTCATGTTGTGGGTCAGGGAAGACTGAAGGCTCATTACCCACCTTTGCCGAAACCGGCTCCACTGCGTGTCGTGCCGTTCCATGGGTATTGAAGGAAGCTGCTGGTGGTGCTATAAACAGTAGACGGGAAGGTGCACTTGCCTCTCCGTTGCCCGATATTCTTCGTGGTGATATGTTTATGTATACTGTTCCTTGTGAGGTTATAGGAACACAACTTATGAAACAGTGCATAACAGACTTGTTTGGTCCATTCAGCCCATATCAAGAGGTTGATATACCAACGGAATCGGCCAGTGTCAGTAGTGCTAGTGTACTGTTCAACTCGTATAACGCTAAGCAGCACCACACAAAGGAGGACAACGAAGAGGCACGGCATATTCGCCAACTTATCGCGGACCTTACCATCTTTGTTATCACCTTTGCGGATGCTGTGCTCGTTCGTGAGTCCGGTGCAGCAACTAATGACCCGCAGCTCCTCAACCGCCCGCCGCCGATGGCCTCCAACTTGACGTCACTAGTCCATCAGTTTCAGCATCATATGTGGGATCTCTACAATGTACGAGTTTCCCCATGGCAGATGATACCGTACAGCGGGACAGTGAGTAGCGCGGCACAGAGCGTTCTCTCGGCCCTATACGTCGAGCAGATTAGGCAACTTGCAACCTCCCAGCGCGCATACCAAAACAGATCGCGTTCCAGTAATCTATGCTACAGTCCTTCCATGTCACTCCTCTCCTCATCCCAGACAGCAACATCGAGTGTTGAAATGAGCCTGAAAACTAGCGCTGATTTCAATGAGGCCGATAGCAAGGTCGACGACGAAAGTGGGTACCCAGAGCATCCTTTGCAAGTGGCCATTCACAAATACTGTGCAACGGTTTTTGGCGAGCGGTTCATCTCCCGAAATCCACAGCTTCCGCTAGAACAGCTTGGACAAATAGTATGGCATGATGCTTTGGAAAGCATGTGGGTAAAATCCGGAGCGAGCGACCTTTTGCGTATAGCACGGAACTTCGAAAAGCACCCAGAGCTACATATACTTTCAAGCATCGCTGTCTCTCTCGTGATCTGGTGTAACCAACTGCATGCAGCGATAAAAGACGGACTCAATCACTCTTACCGTCGAGTTAGAGCCCTCCGTGTGCAACTGAATCGAATGCAAACCCTTGATAATGCAGTCACTATAGCCCTCAAACAGTTCAGGCGAGAGTTTATCCCTCGTGTTATATCAAAAGACATTCAGGTGCAGCTGCAGGAACGCTTCCAGAGAATTACTGTCCAGTTTTGGTGGAAGCTTGTTGACCTTGTCGACGAGGCTTACTATGCGTCAATGCCAGAAGACCCAACAGGGCGATCGCATTATGTCCCGCGTATTGCCCTGTCGTCTTGTTTGTCGTCGCCGGGTGTGGAAATACGTGCACGCTTGCGTAAAGAGTTTCAACAACTCTTTCAAATGTTTATTGCGCAGGACTACCATCAACGCATTGCACTACTGCGCCAGATCATTTCAGAGAAAACAGAGGGTTTTTGTAAAGATAGCACTCAGTTCTGTATGAGGAAGGACAGCTACATGGAAAATGAAATTAAGCGATCGATGGGGCGTGAAGAGTTTGGTCACTGCAAGTCGAACGAGGCATTGCGTGCAGGACACTGCACATCTCTCGAGTGCCGGCATCACATACCGTTTGTTGAAGACAACGTTTGTGAAATAAAGGCCTCGATAGAAAGTGAGCTTACTCTCAGGTTGGCACGGTTTAACACGGAGATTATCAACTACTTTATGCAAGAGGTCGCAGAGGCGTTGCCAGGTATAAGGGTAATGTGCAGTGGTCAACGAAGACGGTATGTTGAAGCAGTGGTACGAGTACTCGCTCGGTTGGAGGAACACGATGCTGTTGACCCACTGCAGTGGGCCTCCGTACGCCAAAAGCTCGACGAGCTCTCACGCTTTCATCTTGCAGGAATGCAAGTGAAGTGGCAGTTGGAGCCATTCGTGACGAAACTACGTGCTTCTCTAGTCGAGGATCAGATTCTGTTGGTGCTTGGTTCGTCTGGGCTGGTTGACAAGTGCCACATTGCATGCGGAGGTCGTGCCATTTCATACATTAAGGAAGTGGACCAGAGCTTACGTGCCTCACAGACCTCAAGTTTCTTGAATGGGTCAGAAATGGGAGGTGAACGTGCACCGTACGCGTACTTCCCTGCAAGCGATAACTACTTTGCTTCTGCGAAACCAGAAGTCACCAACATCGCGCCCGACCGCTGGTTGGAAAAAATAACGACCGCTCCTGACGAGACGTTATCTTTCAGCGCGTCAGGTGACACTAGAAATCTACAAGGTCTTCGTCCTCAAAAGGAAAGTCTGCCTGATGCTCTTGAAGAAAAGCAAATGAAGCTCCAAGAAGCAAAACAACAGCATCTATATGGCAATCTTTGGAGGGAGGAAGCGTCCTCCCAAAATCCATTGTGGTTTCTGTTAGCTGTGTGGCGACAGGTGCTGGCCAACATGTCCTTCCGCCCGTGGTTACAACTACATAGCCAACGCCATGCTGCTTTGCTAAACATAACCAGCTACTGTTTTTTCACGGGTAGTGACACCCTTAGGGCGCAGTTGAAAGGCGAGCTGGATTATATAAAAGAAATGCTGAGTACCGAACGGAATGAAAAGCAGCGTGCGGACTTGGATGCGCTTAGCGTCCTGAGTCATCTGGGTACAAGTGCGACCGCTGTCGCTCGTAGCCTTGCACAAATGAAAGGCGTGGTTATGACGACTTCTTCAGACACAGAAGAAGGCACACACAGTGCAAGCAGCTGTTCGCAAAAAGGTGAGGTGTGACTAATATTGCAGTCGAAGCGTGAATAGTGGCAGCTCCTCTTCCGTGCGGAGCTCTCTGCGTTCGCGGCCAGGGTGGGTAATGCTGCGACAAAGGGGAAGGTGGGGGACGAGTCAGGCTATAAACCCAAGAAAAATCTCATGGTTCCTACTTTTTTTTTTTTTTTTTTTTTTTTTTTTTTTTGCTTCTTCATTCATAAAGTAGAGAGGTACATGTGTTCTCAGACATGAATTTGTCACGTGCGTAGGAGGTGCACAGAGTCCGAATTGCGCGCCTATAGGTGAGTCGCACATGCCATTTTGCTAACACTGATACAACACCTTTTCGCTCTTCTTTTCTTGTACACTGCTGTCGTGTCCACATACTGGACTGCGCGTTTAAGGCAGTCGTGCTCACTGAGCACGAAAACCATTAATAAAAGGAAGTGGGGCGATTCGCTTTTTTTTTCTGGGTTCATTTCAGTATCTGTGAGCATTGAATACCATTGGGGTCAGTTGTCGTTTGCAGCCAGTAACACGGCGTATTGCATATTCTACAAGAAAGGAAGCGGAGGGTAAAGAGTACTGCCATACAAACTTTGCTCGGGAAATAAAAATTCGTGTTGATGCGTGATTCATCGGCGTGCTATGCTGCAGCTATGCCCCCAGTGCTCCGCAGTGGCACTACCGTGCTCTCTAGGCGTTCTCGAGTAGCGAGTGCCCCACTAAAGGCTGTCATCATGGAGTGTGTCGCGTCGTGCAACGGCGACAGATGGCCCTTTCGCGCAGCAAGCGGGGGCTGTCCATTCCTCAGTTCTGATCTTCTTGCCCTGATGGAAAACCGCAATTCCGTCGAAATTGCTATGCTTCGGCGGGAGATAGAGATGCGCAACGAATTCGCGTCTCTTCGGCGAGCTGAGGAGGAGCGCCTATTAAAGCATCAAGAAGAAAGAAGTCGTGTAGAGGAATACCAGCGAATACTCAATGAAGTGAACAAAATAGAGTTGGCACGCCTAAAACGCGTGGAGGAGCAGCAAGCGAGGATTTTTGCTCAAGAGCGCGAGATTGAAGAGTGGAAACACGAACGTGCAAAGGCAATGGAACGTGAGCGGAGACATGGGATGGAAGAAGAAGAGCGTAGCCGCGAACGAAGACATGAGCGTGAACTGCAGCGACTACGCGAAGAGGCAGAATTACGAGTGCGTGCAAACGAAAACGCGGAAGACTACAGCAGGTTAGTGGAAAAAACGATGAGCACCGCACTCGATGCCGTGTTGGAGAGGCTTCAGGACAAGTTGTGCGAAAATGGGGAAGAGTATAAGAGCAGGTTGAATCAGCTGCAGCAAGCTCAAACGAGTGAGCTTGTTGCGTTGCGGCACGATGTTGAGCGCGAGCACCGGTTGATTGCACAAAGCGAGCGACTGCTGTCAGAAACACGACTTCAGTTAGCGCAGGTTATTTCTCAACTTAATGATATTCGAAAGCTGCGAAACGAATGCGCGAATTCGTGTGTGGCGGAGGGAGCCCTCATGGACATGCATAAGAAGGTTGTGGACCTCCTGCATCGTGAGTTTGAGGACGACAAGATATACAGAAAAAGGTGGTTTGATGAGGAACTTCGTCGTATCGCATGCATGCACGAGCAGATTCGTACTGATGAAGCAGAAAAGTACCGTAGTGAACTCAGGCGAGCCGATGATAATGTGGCTGACCTGCAGCAGCGATTGCGTGATAGTGAAGAGGAGGCGCAGCGACTCAGAGCAAAAGCGACAGCGGCAACAAATGATGCATTGATTCCTTTGGCTGCAGAAGAGGCACGTGTGCGCGAAGAGCTTCGAAACGTACGGTGCCAGTTGCAGGAAGCAATGGATGCGCGCCATCGGGCAGATAAACGAGCAACCGAAGCTGAGCGCAACACTGAGTGTGTACGCAGTGCTCTGCAAGCCGTACAGGCAGAATTGGACGCAACGTCTACAAGGCAAAAGACAGAGTTGCGCAACGTACGTGAGGAGAAGCAGAAACTTGTTGATGAGCTAGCACGGATGAGGACAGCGCATGCTGACGAAATTGAGCAACTTCAGAAGAGCATGGCGACCGCGGGGAACCAGTCGCATGATGTTGTGAGTGAGTTCGAGACGGTGTGTCGTCAAATGAACGAGCGTTATGAAGAGCGACACCGCACGCTGGAAAGCGAAAAGGACCAACTAGTACGCCAACTTCGCGAGATAGAACTGCGAATGGAAAAGGTGCAGCGACAGGCCGTGGAGGATCGTGGCAAAGTGGATGAGCGGTGCCGAACTGTTGAGCGACAGCAACAGCAAAAGATACTTGAACAGGAGTGTCTCATAACAGAACTCCAAGGAACCATAGAGGAACTGAAGCGCAAGCAGGGGGATATGGTCGATCTAACCGCGCACAACTTTGAGCTTCAGCAGCAGATGGAAAAGCTCCGTAGTGAGCAAAGTGAAGTGCTATGTGCGAAAGATGCGGATATGCAGCAAATCCGCCGAGAGTATGCCGAGGCAAAAGGACGTATTGCTGGACTTCAAGGGGAACTAAGTACCCTTCAGCGAATACATGAAGATGCTGAAATGCGTATTAGACAGATAAAAGAGGATGCGGAACTTAAGGAGCGCCAGTTGCGCAGGGATATGGAAGATGTTAAACAAACTGCCCAAACATGGAAAGATCAATTCAGCCAATTACAGGCGCAGTCAACAGCATCTGCAGCTAACACAACGAGTACTGAGTTGCTACTTCGTGAAAAAGATGGCGAGGTCACGCGGCTCCTTGGAATGCTTAAAACGCAAAAGCGTGAAGTCGAGGCTCTCGAGCAGCAGTTGCATGAAGCCCGTCGCTCCGAAGCGGCGAAGGAGAAGGAACTGTTAGAAAAGGAGACAACCATTGGAGTTTTGAACGCAGAAATTGCAGCCATGCGCGAGAAGTTGTATGCTGCTCCGGATGCATTAGGAGAGAATGCGACGCGTCAATTAACTCCAGAGACAAATGAGATTGTTGTTGCAACACCACCTCATCCACAAAGACCAGCGAGTAGCCTGCTAGCTTCGTCCCATTCGCTGTCACCGGGGGCAGCGGCGGCTCTTCAGTGCAGTGCAGTAGCGATTGAAACCAGGTCGTCTCCACTTAAAACAGAAAGTGATGTATCAAGCCACACGACGTTAGCCGTTCCTTTGCAACCGCCTGCTACAACACCATCGGTGGCCGTGGGTGCGCCCTCAAATGCAGCGCCGGTTGGCGTCCCACAGCCGTTGGGTCCACTCCAGAGCGCACCCCAGCCTCCCCAATCACCAAAAATCACGCCAGCCCCTGTACCGCTGAATACGCAGATCCCACCAGCACCGGTTGCGCCGATGCCAACGGGGGCGGGGACACCAATACGACCTACGCTTGGTTTCCCATTAACGGGAACACTGTCGGCGTCAAGTGACAATGTTGTATCGCAAACTATGGCTCCAGGAACTTCTATGTTTTCAGCACAACAGCCATCACTAGCGGGTTCAAACACCTACGCATCTGGAGCACCATTTCGGGCTTTACCAACAGTGAGCAACCCTTCAGGAGTACCGTCACCAACACCAACGCTGACATCGCTTGCGTCCCCAGCCGTTCCTCTCCCTGCTCCTCTAACCCCACCGAAGATAAACGATCAGACGTCAGCTATGGTTTCAAACGCAGTGTTACAAAAGGATCAGTTGCCACTTCCACTTCCTGCACCACTTCTTCCTGTGTCGAGCGGTAATTCTAGTTCGTCTTTAATGCCAGTCGTGAGCATGGGAGGTTCAGCACCACTCTTGAGCCCCCTACCATCACGGCTACCTTCAGATTCCGTGCCACTTTCTGTACCAGTGGTGCCAACGGGATTAACAACAATAAAAAGGAAAAAAGAACACAAGAGTAAGTAACACACAACATGCCCTCTTATTTCTAGTGTTTATCCTCTCATGTCTGTGTATCACATTTTGAATGCTTTTTATGAACGTATCTGTCTCACCCAAACATTTGTACAGAGTTTGTAATCACGTGTATTGTACGCTTTCACCGCCCCTCCTCTTTTCGATCTCATACTTAATTGCACTGACGTGTACTCTTCCTCCTGTTGATGCATGAACTGTGTAATGGGTAAACACCAATACTTCACCCTTCCACATTCACCTCGCTCCTCTGTTGCTCCTGTGGTATCAAAAGCTTCCTTCAAAGGAAGGGAGCGGGTAGTTTTGGAAGCTGAAATCAGAAGCAAGAACAACGTTACCGTAGTAAACCTCAACCACCACACAACGCACACCACCCTCCCAGATAGGGATGGACAGTGTAGCGCGTGGTCGGAGTGGAACTGTGACCTCCACCAGCAGGGACAAGAACGACTCTAGCAGTATTGAATGTGAGACTTTCCGATTTGACAAAAAAACAAAGAAAGCCATGAAGCCATCAGTTAAAGGGACATTTCAGATGACTTGGTGTTGGCCTTCAAGTGATTCACTGCACTCTCTGTCAGTTGGTACGGACTCTGCGGGCTGTAAAAGGGCCATGGGCATTGCAACAGTCACGGAGCTGCGTGGTGACCCGCGTGTATGTCGTGGAGAGCGCAGCGTGGCACTTGTTCTAAGCTGTGGCCGGCGATTTTTGCTGCCGCTTGTACCAGAGCAGCGGCGAAACGCTGTAGTGAATGATACAAGGATGTATTGGTCGGTACCAGACAGACACCAAGAACCGCACTCACCACCACCACAATTTGCTGAACTGGTTGTGGGGAGGGTGAAGGAACTTGAGCATGTGTCCACTTGTATTAGGCGTCTAGCCTGTATGTCGGAACACCAGGGTGACGAAGAAATGGGGAAGGCGAGTGGGGAAATGTGCTGTGACGTTGATACCTATTTTTTCAAAACGCTTCCTTTTCGTACATTGTGGCTCCGTCAGGTCCCAAATCGACTGATCGTGTCGCTCCCATGTGAAGAACGTGTCATCACAGTGAGCACAAGCAGAACCGATGAATACACCTTCATTATGCCAGGCCTTAAAGCAAGGTGCCTTCAGTGTGTTGGAGCATTCAACTTCCCGCCATACACAGTTCCCCTGGATGTGAGTGAAGTCAATGATCGGCCACTACTAGCTGTTGGAACGTTTTGCCATGGTGTCATTGTTCTCCTCCTGGGAGAAGATGGTGTGTGTGGAGGCATACTTCATCGTGTGTTGCTAACAGGGATTGGATCATCGGTGTTTCCAGTAACACGTATTAGCACTGTATTTCCCTCGCAGACAGAGCCAAGGTCAGATGGGGACCGCAGCAATTCTTTACGGGAAAAATCTGCACTCGTATCGCATTGTCTGGATGGGGCTATTCTGGGTTCTTCTCCCTTAGATAGTTGCACAGTAGCTATTCGATGCGTTGCTACAGGTAGTGACGGCTGTGGTTATGAGGCACCTCCACCGCTCCGGTCAATAGGCAGTCTTACGTGTTCCTCACAGTGTATTCACACGTCCATTGGGACAATTGTTGCCACCATGGACGGTATGCTACATAGCTTCAACGTTGGTGATATGCCCTACCTAGCGGAAGCGAGTTGTGGAACAATGATGGGTTGTAGAACGGTTAGTGGAAGATACAGTGGGGCTATTGATGCAGTGTGGCCAGGAATAGCGTACCACAACCTAATACGCCGTCCAAACATTACACTCGCTCACTTCATATGCGAAGGAGGCGCAATAATTCAAAAAACACATCAGTCAGAATATCATACAAAGTACCTTCGCCATTGGCTGTGTATCGGCAACTTTTCAAGGGAAATAGTTCTGCTCGACCGTACCCTTGCTGGCTACGTAAAACACAGTGTTGTAACTCTTAAACATCCTGAGCCACTTGACGAAACCACAACAACGATAGATGACACTGGTGCAACAGTAAATATCAGTAAGGCAATAGGAGAGGGAAAAACAGGAGAATGTAACCATGAAAGAACATCAATTACCGACGGCGGGAACTATCCACCTTCACTGGAGAGCAGCATAGTCGGACTTTCATGGATTACAGTGGGCGATGGAATTCTAGAGGTTCTGGTGGTGCATCACCTAAATTGGTTTTCCATTGTATCGTGGGGAACGTAAACAACCCATCCGTTACTTTTTTTCACAGTCAAAACCACACAACCGGCAATTTGGTCCTGTTGTGTGTACTCTGTGGCGCAGCAACTGTGCCTCTGCAGCCGTACGCCACTGGAGCGTGCGCCCATAGCATCACCTTCCCACTGCTCTCCTTTGCTTGTAGTCACAAGGGCATCTCATTGTCACTAACGCACTATGGAAAGCTTCTATGGCCTAGAAGTTGCCGCCGGAAAGCAGGTGAAGCCCAAGATCCCTGAGGACCACGTGCTTCGTCTGACGCAGGTCGCGCTCCCGGTCAATGCCAATGCTGCCATTTCATTGGTTGTCTCTTTGGAGGGAAAGCAATTTACCATCGCCACACTGGACCCCAAACGCAACACGTTCCAGACAAGCACGGACTTCGTACTGACAACGGAGCAGGCCATTACGTTCTCTGCAGTGGGTGCTGGTGCGGTGCATTTGACCGGTTACATCCAGCCCGTGGATGGCGATGAAATGCTTGATGACACGGAAATTGTAAGCAACGATGAAGATGAAGCGAGTAACGACTCACAAAAAATGCATCCCAGAATGAAAAAGCAGCAGGGTGCAAAAACAAAAAGTGATCGTGGCAAGGATAAAGATGTTAATGACGATGACGACGATGATGATGACTATGACACCGCCGACACTGACGATGACGACGATGAGGAGGATGATGACATCCCCGACAACGACGCCGACACTGACGACGACGATGAGGAGGATGATGACATCCCCGACAACGACGCCGACACTGACGACGACGATGAGGATGAGGATGGGGATGGGGATGTGGAAGATGAAGACGAAGACGAAGACGAAGACGAAGATGACGACGACGACGACGAGGAAGAAGTTGAACAGCCGCCAAAACGTCCACGAACGGAACAAGATGGTTTCCGTGGTGGGCAGGGAACAACAACCGTGGCGACCGTGGCAATGATGGCAACCGCGGCGGCTTCCGTGGTGGGCAAGGGAACAACAACCGCGGCGGTTTCCGTGGTGGGCAGGGGAACAACAACCGTGGCGACCGTGGCAACGATGGCAACCGCGGCGGCTTCCGTGGTGGGCAAGGGAACAACAACCGTGGTGGCTTCCGTGGTGGGCACGGGAACAACAACCGTGGCGACCGTGGTAATGATGGCAACCGCGGCGGCTTCCGTGGTGGTTACGGAAATAATAACCGTGGTGGATTCCGTGGTGGTCGTGGTGGTGGTCGTGGTAGGTTCTAGGTCGTGTCGTCTGTCGCCCTGTGGGGCGCTTCGGGACGTAATAGGGAAGGAACTATGAAGTAAACAATCCGGTATAGTATTGGCTGTAGACCTAATGGGGAGCAATTCCCCTGGCTCCAAAACCCTCTGTTGGCGGTGTCGGCCGCCTCTTGGTAGCAGGGACATGCATCGACTAGCATCGTCGCAGTTGCCGTCTTGAGGCCGCGTGTTGGATGGGGACTTAAAAGTAATCTTAAGCGTTAATAAGGTAAGTGTAAATGATCGCGGGTAGGAAAGTATCACTTACAGTGTGTGAGGGGGCACACAGGCACTCCTCGGAGTGTTGTTCTCTGAACGGATAGTAATAAAATGTCTGCAATTGGCAATTTGGTCCTGTTGTGTGTACTCTGTGGCGCAGCAACTGTGCCTCTGCAGCCGTACGCCACTGGAGCGTGCGCCCATAGCATCACCTTCCCACTGCTCTCCTTTGCTTGTAGTCACAAGGGCATCTCATTGTCACTAACGCACTATGGAAAGCTTCTATGGCCTAGAAGTTGCCGCCGGAAAGCAGGTGAAGCCCAAGATCCCTGAGGACCACGTGCTTCGTCTGACGCAGGTCGCGCTCCCGGTCAATGCCAATGCTGCCATTTCATTGGTTGTCTCTTTGGAGGGAAAGCAATTTACCATCGCCACACTGGACCCCAAACGCAACACGTTCCAGACAAGCACGGACTTCGTACTGACAACGGAGCAGGCCATTACGTTCTCTGCAGTGGGTGCTGGTGCGGTGCATTTGACCGGTTACATCCAGCCCGTGGATGGCGATGAAATGCTTGATGACACGGAAATTGTAAGCAACGATGAAGATGAAGCGAGTAACGACTCACAAAAAATGCATCCCAGAATGAAAAAGCAGCAGGGTGCAAAAACAAAAAGTGATCGTGGCAAGGATAAAGATGTTAATGACGATGACGACGATGATGATGACTATGACACCGCCGACACTGACGATGACGACGATGAGGAGGATGATGACATCGCCAACAACGACGCCGACACTGACGACGACGATGAGGAGGATGATGACATCCCCGACAACGACGCCGACACTGACGACGACGATGAGGATGAGGATGGGGATGGGGATGTGGAAGATGAAGACGAAGACGAAGACGAAGACGAAGATGACGACGACGACGAGGAGGAAGAAGTTGAACAGCCGCCAAAACGTCCACGAACGGAACAAGATGGTTTCCGTGGTGGGCAGGGGAACAACAACCGTGGCGACCGTGGCAATGATGGCAACCGCGGCGGCTTCCGTGGTGGGCAAGGGAACAACAACCGCGGCGGTTTCCGTGGTGGGCAGGGGAACAACAACCGTGGCGACCGTGGCAACGATGGCAACCGCGGCGGCTTCCGTGGTGGGCAAGGGAACAACAACCGTGGTGGCTTCCGTGGTGGGCACGGGAACAACAACCGTGGCGACCGTGGTAATGATGGCAACCGCGGCGGCTTCCGTGGTGGTTACGGAAATAATAACCGTGGTGGATTCCGTGGTGGTCGTGGTGGTGGTCGTGGTAGGTTCTAGGTCGTGTCGTCTGTCGCCCTGTGGGGCGCTTCGGGACGTAATAGGGAAGGAACTATGAAGTAAACAATCCGGTATAGTATTGGCTGTAGACCTAATGGGGAGCAATTCCCCTGGCTCCAAAACCCTCTGTTGGCGGTGTCGGCCGCCTCTTGGTAGCAGGGACATGCATCGACTAGCATCGTCGCAGTTGCCGTCTTGAGGCCGCGTGTTGGATGGGGACTTAAAAGTAATCTTAAGCGTTAATAAGGTAAGTGTAAATGATCGCGGGTAGGAAAGTATCACTTACAGTGTGTGAGGGGGCACACAGGCACTCCTCGGAGTGTTGTTCTCTGAACGGATAGTAATAAAATGTCTGCAATTGGCAATTTGGTCCTGTTGTGTGTACTCTGTGGCGCAGCAACTGTGCCTCTGCAGCCGTACGCCACTGGAGCGTGCGCCCATAGCATCACCTTCCCACTGCTCTCCTTTGCTTGTAGTCACAAGGGCATCTCATTGTCACTAACGCACTATGGAAAGCTTCTATGGCCTAGAAGTTGCCGCCGGAAAGCAGGTGAAGCCCAAGATCCCTGAGGACCACGTGCTTCGTCTGACGCAGGTCGCGCTCCCGGTCAATGCCAATGCTGCCATTTCATTGGTTGTCTCTTTGGAGGGAAAGCAATTTACCATCGCCACACTGGACCCCAAACGCAACACGTTCCAGACAAGCACGGACTTCGTACTGACAACGGAGCAGGCCATTACGTTCTCTGCAGTGGGCGCTGCTACACACGTCACATAAGCCGTATCTCTTTCTTGTGTCCCGCGGAGTTGTGTGCGATCACCTACCATCAAGCTTTTCACGTAACCGCACGCGCACTACTATGCGCTCTTGCTTCACAGATGGTCTGCACTGTCTTGACATGACTTAAATTACTTGTTTCTTATTATCGTTGCTTGGCCCCATTGTGAAAGATCATGTTGATTATTTTCGATTGCTTTTGCTTTTTGTCTTTCCATATGGATCCGCAGACTATTAGTGTTAAAACCCTCTTGCTGCGGCTGCTTTCTCACACCATCACGGAGAATGCACAAATGTTTGCAAATAGGTAAAGGGCACTTAGTTCACATCAGTTTTCATGCCTTATTCCTCTCACACCCGAACCCCGCACCTTTTTTTTCTTGGCCCATGGCGTTTTTTCCAAATGACTCGTTTCCGCAGCCTTTTGCCTTTACAATAAATAGCTGAGAGGGAGTGAATAATTATTTCCCGCACGCCAATTCTGCTGGTATGCGAACCGTTGTGCTTCCGTATCCAACCACTCATTCCGCAGGCGGAATGAAAGTATTATCAGTCGTGCCAGGTGCATGAGTGTTGCATGTTTGAAAAATGGTGCCACATTTGTGTGGTCGACAGTATCGCCACGCATATGTGAACATACGGCAGTCGCATTTTGTTCTGTGGTTGCGCGCTATAGTTAGTTGCCTCTACGCCCTACTCCTTTACTGTCATATGGGTCCATTAAAGAACACGTTGCAAAAATAGGATTACACAAATTAGGTTAAGGATTGATGGCAATGCAGGGGTTCCGTGCCTTTGAAGTTCAACCAAGCAAGGAGTACAAAATGAGTCTGGGAGACAATTGTGTCTTCCACCTCTCAACAGCATCTATTCCGCACGGAGGTAAAGGGCATGGAACTCTGTATGTAACGGTTGATGGAAAATCCTTTGCCATAGCCACGTTTGACTCATCCAAAAACCTGTTGCACAGTTCAACAGATCTTATCTTCAATGATAAGCAGAGTGTTGTGTTCCGCGTTAAGGGGGGCACGTCCGTTCACTGCTGTGGCTACGAACAGCAAGTAGAGAGCGACGTGTTTGCTGATCAGGAAAGCAGCGATGGGTCTGAGGATGGTGGCCTTTCCAAAAGGCACGGAAATGATCTCAAGACGGCCACTTCTAGAGTGAGCAGGAGTGTCGATGATCAGCAGGAGGACCCGACAGCGGTGTCTGCACAGGACATGGACTATGACGATATGGAAGAAGAGGAAATGGAGGAGGAGGAAATGGAGGAGGAAATGGAGGAAGAGGAAATGGAAGAGGAGGAAATGGAAGAGGAGGACGTGAGCGAGAGAGAGAACTCGAATGTAGCTTCAGTAGTGAAACCCGTACAGAAGGGGAGTGAATCTCGCAACTCGGGTAATTCACAAAGGCACATCCCCGAGGGTCATGAGCGACATGGTCAGACAAAGCGTTCAGATTTTCAGAGTCATTCTGGGAAGAAGCGTGCCCGCCAGTGAAGGATGAGACCTTTTGCAAATTTCCCCGAGTCAGCATACTCAGGCATGACCCGACTTGTGGGTTGTGCAGTTGTGTCGCAATTTTCATACACATTAATGAGCATAATAATAAGGTGCTAAATTGTATAACCCTCGCTTTTTTGGATAAGGCGTTTTACTAACAGGTAATTGCAGGTATACTAAGAGATGAAGAGAAGGGCAATATACTCACACCAGCAGACAAGAGAGAAAGGAAACAAACTGAAGTGATTAGGCCATGGAGATAATGATGCTCGTGTACATTTACGGGTCGTGGTCTTTCAAGACGTCTTAATTTCTCAGGCAGCTGGGGGTGTACATCAAAGTTTGAAAGCAGCTGTTGTGGTTGTGGCTGTCGTTAATATCTCCATTAACTGCGTGAGGAATTTATTGTTGGGGTTCAGCCAGAGCCGTGCCCCTAGTCTCATTCCGTGCCCCCCTTGTTGTACCTCAGCCTTATCAACCACTGCTAAGGGCTTCGGTAAAGTGTTTTCAAACTCTGCACTCTTATTCTGTTGATTATTGTGTCGTTCTTAGTCGTTACCGGGTAAACTTTCCGAAACACCCGCCGAAGGTGGTGCGGGGTCGTGGTCGAATTTAGACTTGGGCGAGGGCATTACCATGGTGGAACTTGTTAATCCTAGTCCCGTGGTTGTTCGTGGAGAAAAACGGAGGCGGAGTGCCGAAGAAGAAGAAAGGGAACATGACGAGTCGATACGCGACCCAATTGATGAACTGGAGATATTTGACCACATACGTACTATACGTGATCCAGAACATCCAAACACACTAGAGGAGCTTCAGGTTGTGGATCCAAATCTCATTGCTGTAGATGAGGCGCGTGGACACGTTCACGTGCAGTTTACACCGACGGTTCCACACTGTAGCATGACAACGCTGATAGGCCTGTGCATCCATCTGAAGCTCTATCGCTGTCTGCCACGCTACACAAAGATTGATATTAGCGTCACACCTGGCTCGCATGATCAGGAACAGCAGGTGAACAAGCAGCTTGGGGATAAGGAGCGTGTGGCAGCAGCGCTTGAGAATACAAACCTCTTGAACGTGGTGGAATCCTGCTTGAACCACTTTGACACGCAGCCAGTGTTTCCCCTTAACCATTGGTACTGAGCTTTTCCCTATCTAGCGTCGAAGAAGATCTGATATCAAGGACAGGGAAAAAACAATCACGTAAAGTGCTTCTCGCTCACTCACACACACCTTTGGCTCAACGCGGGCTATTGAACATCCTCCCCGCCCTCTCTTCAAGTACCAACATGTGAAAACCAGCTTGCTGTGCATATTTCTGTTACTTTTTCTCATTACTTCCTCCTCTTTTTCTTTTTCTTTTTCTTTTTTTTTTCTCTCTGACTGCACCCTCGGCGCGCACGTGCGTCTATCACCGCCAATGATGTGAAACTCAAAAGGCAGTAGTACCAACAAGAGGTTTTCACCTCAATAGTTTTACTCTTTAAAAAACTACACAGCTTAAGAGAACAAGGGGAATATAAACGTATATTAAAGAGAAAAGAAGGGAAAGAAAAGGAAAAGAAGGAACTTACACAAACGAAAAACAAAGCAACAAAGCGTGGAGAGGGGAAAGCTAAGAAAAAAGGGAGAAAAGAAATAGAAGAGATACGCAAATTTGGAAAGGTATAAAAGCGAGAGGTGTAAAGGCTACCGTTCGGTGTAAGCACAGAGAGGAAATCCTCGTATACATCCGCTAGTCTTGGCTGACCACTGCATATACAACGCATCCTACGCAGACGTTTAGTAGCAGGTCAGAGAGAACACTGCAGAAAATAGGCCGATCGTAAGCACTCACATTACCGATTCTGCGCATTTGCGATCTTTTTTGAGGTCATTTGTTTCGCTTTCTCTTTGCTTTTGTTCTGTTTATTATTATTTTTGTTTTGTTTTGTTTTTGTCGTTATCTTTGTACGTTTACCAGCACACGTGCCCGCTTGTTGCCCGGCCAACCAACCAGCCCCCCTTTAGAACTGGAATAAAACCTTAAGTGAAAAAAACTACAGTCAAAGGCAAAAAATAATAAAAAATAAAATAAAAAAAAGGTATTATTATTTTTCTCGAAAAAATACGCGTACATTGAAGAGGAGAGAAACAGAAAGGAAAGGAAAGGAAGAGAAACAAGTGTGTTAGCTCTGATAAGGAAGTTCTTGAACGTTGAGCCGTAGTTGTGAACAAATAAATACTCCCTTGCTCGGTGGGTTTACCGCTTGCGTTCGTTTTTAAAGAGAAGTAGAAGTGAGAAGTGAAGAGCAGGGAAAGGGAGTTTATTGAACTAGACTGTGAGCATTACACACACACGCATACATACATATAGGCACACACAGACACACACACACACACACAAGAGAGAAAGATACAAAAGACACCTGCACAAACACACATACATACAGGCACGCATACACCCGGAACAAGTATTTTGTTGACGTACGGGTGCATAACCGAAGAGGTAAATAGGACTAAAAGCACCGCGCTAAAGCGCAAGTGAGTGGAGGCGAGAAAGGGGTTGAGGGTACCCTTATTGCATAATTGTAGAGGAAAGGAGTAAGTGGATTGATCGTAGTGGCCACGGAAATTGTAAACGGGGAGAGGGCGCAGTGAATAGGAGTTGACGAGGGTGAGTGTGAGTAAGAAGGTAACGAGACTAGGTGGTGCTCTTTTGTAAGGGCCTTTTGTTGTTTCGCGTAGGGTATTTTGTGCTTGCTTTGTTGCTAAAAGGACCTGCTGTTTTCTGTTGTTTGTTGTAACGGTTACAATATTGTTTTAATTTATTTTACTGCTTGGGAGCACGGGCAGTTTCGCTGTTGTGGGCCGTTTGCCTGCACGGGGCAATTGATAAAGTGCAGAAAGTTCACTAAAAAAATACGTGTGTGTATACATATATATATTGAGAAAAACATTTTTTAAAAGTGGTGAGAAAAGGGAGGATAATCAAAGAGAGCAGAAGACAGGTCAGAAGTGAAAGGTAAGGAATATAGAGGGAAGAGTGGAAAGAAGATACTCAGCCGACACCGGTACGGTAAGGTTGACTTATACAGCATCACACTTCGCGCGATTACAGTTTGAAGAAGTAGAAACGCGCAGGAACTTCGGGTTATTCGTTGGAGTAAAACTCTTGGAGCGTTTTTGACAAAGGGATTCGTCCTTGAAGTCCACTATAATCTCGATCATATCATGGACAACATTGCCTCGATCTTGGGACACATTTCATCAGCCCAGGAAGAATCGTTGATGCACATGGAAGGTGGACAGTCTTGTTCCACGGAGGAAGCAGGTGTTATCGATAGTCAACGAGAGGGGAAGGGGGGATTCGCCGTTACAGCAGATGATAGTGTGTGGGATCTCGCATCACCTGGCAAGGGAAACACTGTAAACGTAGCCGGCACCGCAACCTTATCGACATGGACAGTTTCTAACGAGACGGAACAGTACCCAGCGAAGTCAACCTTAAATCCAGATGCCAAAGAGTTCCATCTTCCGGTATGGAGCGCTGATTATCCGTTTTCCTCGCCATCTGTAGACGTCCAGGTGTTATTACACAATCACACTCTGGCATGTTCCAGGGGGCAGGTGCCATCAATGGCGTTACCATGGCCAGCGAGTAAAACGAGCGACACGAATGACTCCATATTTTCGCATCCGGCCCAGGAGGAGGTATCAAAATGGTCAGCCACTGTGCCAAGTATCTGTATTCCCATGAGGGACGGGAGCGGGGGCGTGGGCGTGGGCGTGGGGCGTCTAACCGCTCCCGTTCACATGACGCCACGTACGGCAGCGGCGCAAATTGCGAAGGATTTTGAGCAGGAACGCCGAAATGGGGACTTCCATGTTGTAGTGGTATTTAATCTGGAGCCCCGAACGTCCAAAGATGATCTGCTTGGTATCTTCTTCCCTATGAATGCGAAAAAGGCAGAAATCCTTCCACAGAGTCAGTCGATGCGCCCAAATCGCCGTGCAGGCGTCGTATTCTTCCCTTCCAAGGCATTTGCAGAAGTGGCGGTTGAGAAGTTCAATGACTTTGTCCCTAACGGCCAGCACCAACCTCTTACAGTTATTTACTGTCCAGATGCTTTGTCGGAAGATGAGGAAAAAAAAACACGGGCGACGGTGGTTCAGCAAAGGCCCGCTGCAACATCGCAGGCAGTCAGACTGCACAACCTTCACCAGCCAGCTTGGGCAACATCATCCAGACCTTGGCGTCTCCCACAGGGAAGGGACCTTGATCAAGTGCACAATGAAATGTGGCGTTCTGTTCAGAATGTTTTATTTAAGCACACAGGGGTTACAAGGCATTTTGTTGCCGTTCATGGTCTGGATCCCGAGAAGGTGGAGGACGTGATTTCACGCAATTTTGTACGGAGTGGAGAAGAGCAGTACAACGTATGGACCCCTGGGCTGTGTAGAAGCCTCAGCGCTCTTGTTTGGTACGAGGAAGAGGCACGCGCAATGGAGATCCTTTCGTTGTTTCAGTCACGGCCCCCCGACGGTCAGGTGCAACCAGTTGAAACAGTGTACCTCAACAGACTTTTTGGCACCTATAAGAGGAACACTAACGCCATTTCACCTCATCCTCAGATGTTCACCATCACGCGTGAAACTCAGGCCGCCAATATGCCACTGCTTGACACCTCAAATCTCGCATTCGATAAAATTGATGAGTTCTTCTTACGCAACCACGGCAGCCCTGAGCTTCATCTTGTTGCGGTACACAACTTACCGCCGCAAATGGATAAGAAAAGCCTTCTAAGGCTTTTCTCACGACATGGGGCACTGAGTGCCGAGATATTTCCAAACCCGATTCGTTACAAGGACGGTGTGTGCAGCAGCGGTGTTGTCTTGTTCGACAATGAAAGCGTGGCATGCGAGGCAGCTGATAAGCTGAACAATTTTCATTTCAAGGAGCAGTCAACGCCTATTTTTACACGTCACCTTGTACGGCCGAGCCCAGTACCTGTTGCTGATGAAGGAATGCAAGGAGTGGACACTCTCTCGAACACGGTGAAGAAGTTGGCGTCGGAAAGTATGGGTAACGCGTTAGTTAACGCGTCAAATAGTGCACTACTTACTGCGGTCATAAAGGAACTTTATGCGTCGGTGGTGAATGCTGATCAACTAGCTGAGAAAATGTACAACTTGGTTGTATCTCCAGATGCAACGATGGCGATGGCAGAGCACCTGGCCAGTGTTATTGTTAATATCCTGAAGGCGTTCGGGCACCATGCACAGGCGCTATCGACACCACTTGTTAATGCCTTACTAGCACTTCATGAAAAGTTGAACATTCCGCGTAGAGGTTCACGAGAGACAGCGGGACTTGAGAGCGGTGAGGGTCGGAACTCCCCCATGGCGCGAAACGTGATATTCGTGGGGCATATTGCACGTGCACTTCTTCAGCTGCTCATGGATAACAAACAACCAGATGAACCTCGCAAGGTAGCAGCTGTTTTAAGCGCTTATCTGTTCCAGTATTGCTACCTTAAAAAGAGCCCCTACGAACTGGCTGTCAAAATTATGACTGAGAACGAGGAAAAGTTGAGACGTGCACGAGAGTTTGAACAAAACAGGCAAATGTCGGTGAAGCCGGCTGCGCAGTTTTCCTGTGATTGTGAGGAAGAGACTAACCATAAGCCATGGTTAACGATGTTGGCTTGCTTGGATGAGCTAACGTCCGTGTGGAGGCGTAACAACAGGTCTCGTGCGAAAAAGGATCCACATCGCAAGGAATATGAACGTCGCTTGGATGAGCTGGTTCCAGGAGGAAGCACGCAAGCGGGAGGCAGTGCGTCACTCAACGCAAGCGCAAGACCAACACCAAGACGAGTCATCGCAAAGGTAACGCCCGGCAGTGGTACGGGAACAAGCACGAGCTCCCCTGGTGTCACACTTGCGTCTCCACCCTCCATGCACACAAATACCCGAAGTGGTATGGGTGATGCAAACAGTGCCTCGCAAGATGTTTCACTTGATAACGGTTCGTCGTATATAATGACACCCCATTCTGTATTTGGCGCAGACCAGTCCATCCCCTCTGTCTGCACTCGGCAAACAAACAGTGCTCAGACAGGAAGCACTGCATCACAAAAACAGAAGAACGCACAAACAAGAACGCAAGCAGAATCAACTGGTGGGTCGGATTCCGGGAGACCGTTGCCAGGACCGCGTGCTGGTGGCCATGCTCATGGTGTGTATTCGCAATCTGAACTTATGGAGCGCACGGTGTACATTACAAAACTTCCATCCACCTTACGTCGCGCACAGTTTCGTCGCTTGCTTATGCACTTTGGTGAGCTCAACAAGGTACGTCTCTGTCGTGATGATAACCAGCCTACGACGAAAGATGATAAAACTCTTGCTGGAGCGTGCACGCTCGGGATACAGGGATCTGCCGGCTCGTTGTGGTTCAGTTTTGTGGAATTCGCTGACCCGAGTGGGGCCAAGGCAATGATTGAGTACTTTCGCAATGCCATCTTTGGCCGAAACCCACTTGGCTTCCTTCTCGAATCCGTGGAGGACATGCCAGCCTCAAGTCACTTTACAGCGCAAGACATTCAGACATTGCTAAATTTGCGCACGAGTCCTGCACGAAATCCGATTCACGACCAGCTTCCGCTCGATGCAGTCCTCACCGCCACACACCAGCCTCACCGCCACGTAGTGCGCAACGCACCATGCAGATTTGGGTTGGAATTCGGCGACAAGACAATTGACTCCCCGTTGGAGGCGCCAATCTCGTCCTCCTCCAATTCGCCCGCTACAGTGGTAGATGCAAATGCATGGGCAAGTGTAATAGGAGGTAGACACTCAACAGGTGCGGCCACAGTGACATCACCTGTTGGGGGGACGTCCCTATTAGCACATCATGGTCGTCACCCTAATCCCCGTACCACCTCTACAGTGTCCTTCAAGGTGAACAGCGACATAATGGACGACGACTGTATGATTGACGAAATTGTTGATAAGGGAATAAACCATTCGTCGGCGGTCTGTGGAGTGAAAGGGGACCTCAAGCCCTCTTTAATGGATGACGAGACTACCCTTTCGTTTGACTCGATCATAAGGGAAATGGGAAAAACAACGCCCTGTCAAGGCGACCCCCATGGTTCATTCACGGAGGCAGCTGTCGGGGATGGCTTGGCTTGTGCCATTGCGTCTGGCACAGTCCCACAGGACGCCGTTGACAGCGCTCCTGCGTGGTTGAACATTGGATTCATTGGCGACACAATCTCGGGAAGTGCCAGTATTACTGACGGTGTAACGCCTCTGCCATCATGGTAACCACCGTCTACGTTCGCAAGCAAGCATCCTCTCTTGCTTGGTTTTACAGTGCGGAAGGTGTGTTATCTCTAACGCTTATCAGGTCTATTTTTGCAATGATTGTGTAGCTTGTGTATAGGGGATTTTGTTATTGCTATT
This sequence comes from Trypanosoma vivax, assembly GCA_021307395.1. Lineage (NCBI taxonomy): Eukaryota > Euglenozoa > Kinetoplastea > Trypanosomatida > Trypanosomatidae > Trypanosoma > Trypanosoma vivax. Next base: position 1,572,332 of record SOPI01000326.1, read on the forward strand.
TTTGTTGTTCTTGTCGTTGTTGGGGGTTATTTATTTACTTATTATTTTTCGAATAACAACAATAATGCAAACCTTCCTCACCTTTCACATACACTGAGTGCCAACTGTAATCGATTTGAATGCAAAAGCTTGTGGGTGAGTGTGATGATGGTTACAATTACAAGATGCGACGGGAAAGCGTCGAATGATATGAAACACAAAAACTCGTACAAGCAAGTGAACAAACGCTGATAAGTAACTTAATCGACAAAAGTCGATGAGGAAATAAATAAAGAACACCCCTCCATACACATTCCCTTCTATCGTGTTCTCCTCTAGATGCAACTAAACGGCCCCCCTTCGAAAGGTTCCACTTCTACTCCCCCTGCGCCTCACACCCTCACCCACTCACTTGCTTTCTCTCTAACTCAAATGGAACGACCTGTCACTGGAGTCGTATGGCTAGCCCAAAGAAGGAACAGTTGGAGATGAATCGGGAAAGATAACAGCTTTTCAGAAGGGCTAGGTTATTTTACCTCTGCGTGAATGCGTGTGTTTATCTGCTTGTTATTATTGTATCCGTTTCATTTAATGTCTTATCTCAGACCTATCAGTCCTCTGTTGGTTGTACCGTGTCACAGGTGGGCTACAAAAAGAAGAAAAAAAAAAAAAAAAAGAAAGAAAGAAAGAAAGAAAAATGTGGTGCTGAGACTAAATTTTTGTACTTCACGTTTATAATGGCTTTGACTGTATGAGTTTGGGAACGCACGCCTTAGCATTAGCGAGCCGTACATACACGAGAGGATGTGGAGCGGATAAATAAATATGCATAGCACCACAGAGAGAAAGAAAGAAAGAAAGAAACTGACGCCCATAAGCATAGCTTTATGTGTGGGTGCGTGTGTTGCTATTTACGAATGTTCTTACCGCCGCTGGTGTTGTTTTTGATCATATAATGCTTGTGGAACTTGGAGAAATCCTACACGTCATTGAATGAGGTCAGTGTGTTGTAGAAATACCTCTTCCCTGGCGTTTTTCGTGTCTTACGTCCATCTAAACTGGTTCACTACGGCATACACATACACGTACACGCACACTTCTTCCTCCATGCTGCCAATCAAATGTATGCGTATGCGCATCTGCCAGTAGAACAAACGAAGCAGGCGAATGAGGGCATTGGGCAGAGCTTTTGTTTGTGTGCTTCTAATGCCTCTTTCAATTTTATTTTTCCTTTCGTACTGCTTGGGCCCACTTCCCTTTCTTCCCTGTGAAACTCTGCTCACGTGTTTTTTTCTCCTCCCCCTCCTCCTCCGTTCCCATACTCTCGTGCCCTTGTGCTCTCCTCATGGCCTTCCACCTAGAGACTTACAACAAACCCGGCTCGACGCTTGCTCTGTTTTTGCTGCTGTTGCTTTGGCAAACCGAGTGGACGACGTGAACGAAAGGAAACCGCAAATAGCAAAAACAGACATGGGAACGAAATTATGTGATATTGAAGGGTATGTATTTATTGAACGTCGGGTGTCAAAGTTGGGAAGGGGATGTGTGGAAACAGGAGGAGGAATGCAAGTGTGAGGCGAAAGGGGAAGAAGGAGGTGAACATGATGGATGTGATGCGGCGGCAAACGTGACTGGAACTGCAGAGAGGGCAAGTGGGTGAGAAAGCGTGCTTTGCACGTTTGCTGTGTTTACGCATCTCCTCGTTCAATTTTCCGTATATATGGGGGTTTCCACTGCATTAGTGTCTACGCTCTTGTGTCCCTAAGCGCTCTCTGGCTTTTTCCTTGTTCGCTGGAGTGCTGTGGGTGCTTCTCAGGTATCTGCAAAGAGCCCTTCAAGCAACCGCGTGCCCAATCTCAACTCATTTAGCAGTTCATAAATGCATTTATTTACGTTCTCGGCTATGGTTCGTCATGTATACGAGTAGTGATTAATATAATTGTCACGGTTGGTATTATTGGCAACGACTTGTCACCACTCCGCGTCTCATATTTTTACTGTTCAATGAATAGGCCAACCTAAGCGAAAATAGTAATAATAATAATAATAAACAAAAATAGGTGGTGATCAATCCGCGATACTAGCAAACAGCGCGGCTATGTAGTGGTTGAAGCAGGCTCGAATATGAGGGATCTGTGTCCACAACCTACTTGAACGATCCGTAGTGAACAAAGCCAAAGGGCTACTAGAGAGTCTCGAACGAGGCGTTGTCGGGGGGTGGGGGGCGCCAGATATCTTACGCACGACTTATCCTTCTGTGCTGACGCATATACATGAACGTGTATGCGCAACGTCGGTGTAATGTGTTGCTGCCACACAGCTCCGCCTTTGGTGTCTACGCCACGACTGGGGGCAAGTGTCACAAAAAAATCCGAGACAGTTTTCCGTACAGGAGGGGCGGAGAAGGGACGAAGAGGGAACGTGAAGGAACGGCAACGCAGTGGCAAGTGTCTTATGTTGGTTGTGTGGCACCGTTGCCGTCGCTAGGACCCCCCGACACGCCCTAGTGAGCTGCATACAGGCATTGCACAGAAGAAGCTGTGTTAGCAGTCTGTGCAATGAAATCCCATTACCTTTCAAAGAAACACGGGGATGGACATGGAAGCTTTGGAGGGAAGGCGTGACAGTCCCAGTGCCTGCTAACCTGAGCCGGTATCAGTACTTTGGTGGTTTACTTTCCCTCTAATAAAAGTAAACCCTGTTACACTTTTTTGTGCTCAGTCACTTCATATTGCATTTAGCTTCTCATCCGTTCGCACGCGTATTGCCTTTTTAGGCTTAGTAGTTAGGGACATATGTGGAAGGGGGCCCTACAGGCACACAACCATCTACGCACTGTCAAGCGATTTGGTGAACTAGAGAAGAGCGGTGGTGCTGATGCAAGCAATGGGGAAAGCGTCAGTGCGTCGCCACCACAAGTTAACCTTCAGAATACCCGGCACATTGAGGATGCAGACAGTGCAAACACCGAACCCATCGATAGCTATTGTGACTCAATGAATGCGCAAGTAAAGCGGCGGAGGATTGAATCGGTGGGTAATGGTCAGGAGGCTCTCAAGGAAGAGGTGGAGGAGCAGGATGCTGCGGCCTCGTCAAGCGCCCATGAACACATGTTGCCTGCGGAGACGGCAGTATCACAGGTTACAGCACCTTCCGACGAAATCGCCTCTCCCTTGGTGGGCATTGATGAAACCGTTGGTAGCAGTACCAGCAATGAAGATGGGCACAATGTTGCCGTCAACGAATCGCCAAGCAATGATGCTACGGAAATACACCAAATGGTCGGTACAGCGGCGCCTCTTCTTGATTCTCCTTCTGGGGTCTCTCCCCTAACGGGGGAGCAAGCAGCACCACAGTCCAAGTGGAAACTCTCAGACCAACAACAGTCCGTTCTTGACATTGTCACGAAACACCGCCGTAATGTGTTCCTAACGGGAGGTGCTGGTACAGGTAAATCACACCTTCTTCGTGCTATCATTGACGCCTTGCCTGCACGAACGACATTCGTTACGGCAACGACTGGGCTCGCTGCCCTCAACTTGGGTGGTACTACACTTCACAGTTTTTGTGGTTGTGGCCTCGTCGACCAGAGCACACACAGTGCGCGGTCTGTGTACGAGTTGGTTTCCAGCAGATCAAAGGCCAAGAAAAACTGGAGAAAGTGCAACGTTTTGATAATAGATGAGGTATCCATGCTAGACGCGTGGTTTCTAGATGTACTGGAGTATGTGGCACGTAATATCCGCGGAAGTCGTGCTCCCTTTGGTGGGATTCAACTCGTACTTTCGGGTGACTTTCTCCAACTACCTCCAGTTTGTAAGAGCGGGAAGGGGCAGGAAGCACATCTTTGCTTTGAGGCAGGATCATGGTGTCGTGTAAATCCCCTGGTGTGTGTGTTGTCGAATCAATTCAGACAGAAGGATGTGGAGCTGTTCATGCTTCTAAACGAAATGAGGTTTGGTAACCTCACGGTCTCGTCTTTGGCACTACTGAGCTCTCTCTCTGCAGTGACAACCGTGGGATTCCTGAAGGAAAGGCCAGACGCGCGACCAACGACACAGGCAAACACCAATGGCACAGAAGCAAGCGGTAGCGACGGGGAAGATATCGTCGATAGCCGGGGGCGTTCGCGGCGCGAGCGCCAAGAGGGCTTTACGGTACTACGAGCAAGGCGCTCGGAGGTGGACGCCATAAATACTGAGCGATTCAATGACTTGAAGACGGAAATTTTCACCTACAATGGCTTTCATAAAGGGGAAGGTAGATTCCCGGCAGATCTCCCTTCCTGTGTTTCAGTGCGAGTTGGATGCCGGGTAATGCTTTTGACCAATTTGGATCTAACCCTTGGTCTCGCTAATGGTAGCATTGGGACAGTGGAGCGCTTCATTAATGTAGGAAACAGGTACAACAGTGCAAACCCCAACGCTAGAAGTGACCTGCAATGCTTGGCTGGACATAACATGCTGCCAGTCGTGCGATTCGAGGGAAGAGGCAACAACGCTAATGCTGGGGACCCAACCTGTGCCTCCCCTCTCATTGTCGTGGAGCCACACCGCTGGACGACATATCAGGGGGACCGTGAAGTAAGCTGCAGCATCCAGATCCCTCTGCAACTTGCTTATGCCATCACAATACACAAATCACAAGGCATGTCCCTGTCACATGTTAATGTAGACTTTAGAGGAATGTTCGAGGAAGGGCAGGCGTATGTTGCGCTCTCTCGATGCACGAACATAGCGAACCTGATTATCGAAAACTTTGATGCTAAACGTGTAAACGCCAACACTAAGGCCTTGGCTTACTACAAGGCACTAGAACAAGTGAAGGAGCAACAATTCAAGGAGGAGGAAAAGATTCTGAGGGGACACACCCAAACGAATCCCTGGGGCCCGTATGACGCTGACGACCTCTGTGTGGAGGAGGACTATATAACGGATGACGTCAAATCGGAGGGTGGAATTGATGGATGTGAATTGAACAATCTGGCGGTCTTGGTAGAACGGTATCGCCGCCAGTTGATGCCGCAGTACATCATGCACGCTGCCTTGCGCCGACGCGTTCTTTCGGTGGCGGAGGCCGCTACGTCAGTGCGCGGGTCACTGCTGGTGATGGACACCTCGTCCCTTTTGGCACTGACAAGTCTACCGAACTCCGGCGACGTTTACGACGAGATTTTTAATCGTAAGCAAAACATGATGCGCGTGCCGCACGTTGTGAAGGCGGAACTGCTACGCATAGCGTCAGAGGGCACTATGACGGACATGCGCAGCACACCCACTATTCAGTTGAGCTTTAGCAGCGCGTGCTTAAGTTCTCTAGGTAACAATGACGCCTGCTTTGAAGCCATGGAAGTGGCCAGCATTGCGCTGGACATGATGGGGAAAGCCAAGAAGGACTTCGTGTCGGACGAGCAACGTGTTGGTGAGACACATCAACTCCCATCGACTCTGCCAGAGTGGAGAGCTATGTCTCCGCTGCTGCTTCTTGCAGAGGATGAGGAAAAGACAACTGCGGGGCCTGAGCAAGAAATCGAAGAAAACACGGAGCAAGTGATGGACATGAGGAACCAGCACATCGCCGTGCTCCAGTTTACGTGTTATCTGAACAAATTGCATGGAACCAATACGCCCGTGTTGGTTTGCACAGAGTCAGTGGAACTTGCAGCACGGGCACTATCTGTCGGTTTGCGTGTTTGTTCAATGTCCTACCTGTGCCCGTGTGCAGACGCTCGTGACTGAATGGGCGTGCACTCTCCCACAACAGTGCGGTGCGTGGGCAATCGTCTATGCAGTACATCGGGAACAGGTAAGGAGGGAATGGTAAAAACATAAGGTCAGTTTTAGTTTTGCTGTTGTTTGTGGTGATAATAGTCGCTGCTTCTCGGCTAGCACCTACCCTTCCGTGAGGAAAGCAAAAATGGGGGATTCTGCTTTGCTCCTGGTGACAGGAACTCCAATGCAGTTGGTCAACATCCCCCTGCTTTTCATCCTTTGTGCGCAGCCTAGCACAAGCGCACACTGTGAAAGGGCGAAGCTCAGTCCTATGGGATTCGATTTTGCGTTTGTCGCCATAAGCGTTCCGGCACAAACCTAATTTTCTTTATATGTTTTGTGTGTTTTTATGCGAACCTCATGAAGGAGTAGTGTTGTTAGAAGAAGCGGCGATAAGCCAGTCCACGCCGCCCACAGTCTGCACGGCAATGAGATATCAGAAACAATAAGAAGCAAGTGTGGGAATTGTTCTGGTAACCCATTGGGGCGGAGTATGTGCGCCATTTGATTTGCCTGCTCAGTCCCAACTTGCCACTAGGCGCTTGTGTTGCTGCGATGAGCAGGGCCTCTACTACATGTTACATCCCTTTTGTTCCATGTCCATTTCTATATATATATATATATATATATATATATATATTCAAATTATAATTATAAGCAAGCAAGCAAGCAAAGTAGGCCCGCCTTACTTCCAATTCAACAGCAACATGTCTAACAAACTAAGAGCTGCACATCTGCTTATCAAGTATGAAGGAAGCCGCAACCCGACTTCCAGAAGGACCGGAAGCAGCACACTTGGGATAACACGCGAGAAAGCCATTGAGGAGCTGAAGGAGTGGGCAAGTAGAATTAAGAACGGGGAGGTGACTTTCGAATATGCTGCTCGGCAGCGTAGCGACTGTGGTAGCTTCGGCTCGGAAGGCGACCTCGGTTTTTTTGGACCGGGGGAAATGATGCAGCCCTTTGAGGACGCCGTTCGTGCACTCAAAGTCGGTGAAGTGAGCGATATTGTCGAGACTGACAGCGGATTTCATCTGATCAAGAGGCTCGCATAAGTGGGAAAAGAATATTTGATGGAAAGTGCTGGGTTGCAACTAACCCCCCTCCTCCAAGATTGAGGTTCAGTGGTACACTAAAAAACGGGACTTGATATGTGTGAGGAAAGGAAACAAGTGTGTGGGTAATATAACATATCTGTTAGGCATGCAGGAATATTGGTATATTCACACTCGTATTCATTTTCGTATAAATGTATACATATTTATAGATGCCCGTTTACACTTCCTTGCTTTTACCTTAAGGAGTAGTTTGGGCGTGTCGGTGTGAGTGTGGATGTGTGCTGGTTGCCATCATTTCAGCCTTCAGTAAAGGGACGAGCACATTTTACTAAAGGTGGGTAAGGGCGTGGTTTAAGGCAATGACCGAACCCCGTAATTTGACAAAGTGTACTTGCAGCTAATTAACTTGCAAGTACACTGATTTCTTATTTTTATATGTATCAAAACCAGGGTTGTTTTTGAGGGGGCATTTTGATCTCGAACTCAGCCGGTTGACCGGTTCAGTAACATCATGCACTGTGTTCCATGAGAGGATTTCTAACGTGCCTTCTCTCTCTCTCTCTCTCTGTGTGTGTGCGTGTGTGTGTTTGTCTGTCTCAATCCCTCACCCAAAATGCACGGGTTTCCAGCAGTTATAACCGTTAAGTAAAGGGGAAGAGTAAATGTTCACATTGACCCTGAGGCGTCTTGGCTTGCGTCCATTGAACCGTGTCACTATGGTCGGCGCAGTGCACGATGTTCAGATGGGGCTCCTTGAACAGAAAAGCGTGTTTCAGTTTGCACTAACATGTACCGTGCTCAATTGCAACAAAAATAGAGGTCAATCTGATGGATCCGTGGGGAACGACGGCATTTTTATAGCATCTCCCACTGTAAAAGATACGATGGCACAGTGCTTTGACAAGGAGCAGTACACGGTGCGCTGTCTTGGAAGCGAGGCGTACGCTGAGACACTTAGGGATGTACTTGACGAGGGCTCCATTGTCCGTGTGGTTGGGCGGTTGAAAACGGTTGAAACTGCTGATGGAGGCAAAAAGCGGCTTTTTCCGTGCATCATTGTTGAGCAGGGGCGGGCGGGCGGTGTGACACTACTCCATGCATTTCGAAAACAGCGCAACGACTGGAAATTGCAAAACGCACTGGATAGTTTGGCGGCGTCGCAGGCAACATGAAATTTAACGGTTGTTAGGCGAAGAGTGTGCATGGCACAACTCGTACGACTTTCTCGCCGCGCATAACACAAGTGCTGTATTTTCATGTAATCGGTGTTCCTTTGGTAGCCATTGGTCCCCTCCATGTCCATGTTCACCGCTGCCCTGATTACTCTTACTGCTAAAAGTGGTGTTATTTACTCTGTGAATAAGGGATAGGCGCGAGCAAGACGAAGGGGGAACATCCGACACGCTTTCGTATACGTATTGTTTTGGATTTTGTGAACAAATGCGGGAGGTGTCCTTGTTAGTCGCCGGTGCTACGGGGGCGATTGGAAGATGTGTTGTCTATGAAGCCCTACGACGTGAGGAATTCACACGTATTGTGGCGCTCACACGCTCATCTACACTAACGGATCCAGCGGACCTTTTTGGTCTTCCAGTGGGCAATGAGGATGGAAATGCCGACACTGACAGTAGTACGCACTTGACGGGGGAGCAGTTGGCACGGCTTCAGCCAGTCACATTTGACTGGGAAGCATTTTGCTCCTTCTGGGAAAAACGACGTGTTACTGGGGAGAAGTGCAGTACTGAAGACGAGTCATTCTACCGTAATCTGTTCAGCGGCCATACATACGTTGCAATGTGTCTTGGGACCACTCGTCGAGACGCTGGTAGCGCTGGCGCCTTTAAAAGATGTGACTTTGATTACGTCGTTTCCTTCGCTGAGGCAGTGCGAGTATTTAGTGCCTCTTCCCTAAACACATATGCACAGATAAGCGCACAGGTGGCGAGTAAAACATCGTGGCTCCTCTATCCGCGGACAAAAGGAAGGGCAGATGCTGCCGTGGCGGCTCTAGAGTTGCCACGTCTATGCATATACCGTCCTGGTCTGCTGGCGCGTGGGAGTAAGACACGGTCTATGGAGAAAATTGCAAGCTGGTTTATTGCTGCACTGCCAGTGGAGTTGTGCGGACGAGCCATTATCCGCGATTTTATTCACTGTGCCAACGCCAGTGGGGGAGATGAAACAAGGGAAGGTGCCGGTTGCGCGGGAAAACTCGAAGGCTCTCGGTGTCCAGCAAAAATTATTTTATTTGGGAACGAAGCCATCAAAAGGGAGGCGGCAGCGCTTGCAAAGTGCACCACAGAGCCTCTTTGACTTCCTCAACTTCATCGCGTGGGTGTGGCACATCTTAGTGGAAGTAGGATATAAAAAAGAAAGGAGGAGAGAAAGACAGGAACAGCACTAAGTGTGGGGGGCCTTGAGAACAGTGCGACTTACTGTTGTATGAACAAGGGAAGTGTGCTCAATTCAAGTGCTATACCTCTCTGTGATTATCTTACGTGCCTTTCCTGCAAAGGCGTGCCTTTTTAATACCGTCGCTTCTCCATTTATATTTACCGCTACCTCTTACACACCTGCGCCAGAGCACATCGTTACGCTACGCTTGCTTTGCACGTTGCTGGCCCCTAGTCCAGCAGGTGCATTAGCAGTTGTGCGCGTGCCCCACAGAAACTCACTGGTTGCGGGTTCTTTGTATCTCCTAGTCAACACTCGTTCAATACTTGCACAGTCAAGTGGAGTCGAAGGGCGAGTTCTTCTGTTCTTGTCGTTGGTTTAGAACACCAACGAGGGAAAAGGGACAGAAATAAAAAGGACGGTGGCAGTTAGCGTTTAAAGGAGGTAAGTAAGGTGGTGGTGGTGGTGGTGGTGGTGGAAGCGCCGTGAGGCGTTGTGGGAGGAAGATATCAGGATGGATTTCTTCCGAGTGCTTAGTCAGCGGCAACTCGATCAGAGTAGTGAGGTTTACAGAATTCTGCGTGTTTCACTGTGCTATGCGCTCTTGGCACTGTTGCTTTCTATCCTTCCATTCATGCGGATTGTAACAGGAAGCTCAACAGACGTGAATGTGGGACAAAAAGGTGGCTTTCGGAGGTGCCTACGGCACGTGACGTTCGTAAACTGTAGGGTCGGTGGATATCTTCTGCTGGTTAAGTCACTGAACACTCTGTGCTGCAATCGCTTTGTTGTTACCCATCACTACGCAGCTGTACGGAATCGCATCATGGCCTTTCTCCTTCCGGGTCTGCACGACCGACTAACGAGGAGGCAGCGGTTATTTTATGTTTATGGACAGCCGGTCGTCGCCGTACTTTGTACCTGTGCTGGACTTGTTGACCGGGGCTATTTGATCTACGTGCTTCTTCTAGCGACGCAGGGGATATTGTTCGTGTTTTCGTGGACGTTTTATATGAGTCTTCTATATCCCCTCCGCTAAGCGGCCATGCGATGAGCGGGTATGTGAGTGATAGGTACTGCCCACGCCGAAGTAGCGCGAAGAAAAGAGTGAAATTCAACCAGCGACACAAACGTCGCCCAGTTGAAAAAGAGTTGTGATTTTGCGTCGACTTCATCGGCCAGGACCGGGAGACTCCAAAGTGCATACACTGCATTCTGTATGTGGGTGTCATTGCTCCACGTTATACGTGGTGAACTGTACCTCTACGTGATGAGAGGTGCGCGTGGTAAAGTCCAAAGTTATGTGCATTCTTCTTTTTGTTGGAGCATTCTTGCTGGCTTATGTACAGAGACAGAGCCGACTCCAAGCCAAGCTAATTTTTCAGTTCCTATAAGCTTCAGTGCTCGTTCAAAGAGAAGAGTGAATTCAATAAATAAACGAGAAACGAAGAAACGTTTGATCTTTCTCAACGCCTATGCAACTACACTTTGGTGGGAGTAAACAATAAATTGGAACCTCCTGGAAGCTTGTGTACCTTAAACCCCCACAGTCCTTATTCTTCTTCAAGCTATTGGCAGCAGCATTAGTGACAGTGTCTGGAACTCAAAATTTTCGGTCCAACAAACAAAGGGGAAAGGGTGTCGTAGGTCGCTCTCTGTGGATAGGCATGGCGAATGATGTACCGACAGCGAATGCGCTGCACCCCTGTTCCGCAGGCAACGGCCAATCAACGTTTCGTACAAAAAAGTTTATCATGCCCCACGCACCAGTTGTGGCGGCACCATTGTCACATAGCAACATAGAAGACCAGTTGCGTTACATGCTATTAACAGAGGACCTCCCCGCACACGCTGTGCTAGAAAACGATGTGCGGCAAGTTTTAGCAGAACTGCAAAGGCGACGCCAAGCACGAAGGGCGGTTGTCCCGCCGTCACGATCGTCTTCATTAGCAGCATTTCACCGTCCGCATGTTATGGCATTAGTACAGGCATGTGAAGCCCCTCATAATGGGGCAGCATTAGACATTCTCAGGTCATTCCTAGGGAGCTGCTGCCCATCGTCTGGAAAGGATTTGAGTCGTGCATTGGTGGCAGTACCACTCGCTGAGTTGCTGCTGCAGCGCCGTGAGCATACTGAAGATGTCCAGTACGCACTTTCCCTACTAGATGAAGCATCGGCTGCGGGACACGTTGGAGCCATGTTGCTGGTGGGCCTCTGCCTGCGCGACGGCGTGGGAGTGCCAGCCGATCTCATTGCGGCGCTCACATGGGTTGAGCGTGCAGCGGATGCGGGTTATGCCCCGGCAATGTTCGAGCTTGGTGTTATGTTCGAAGATGGCGTCGTGTGTGGCGATTCTCAGTTGCCCTCGGACTGGGGTGACGCACAACAGTGGTACCGCAGAGCAGCCGAGCACGGGCACACAATGGCACAGCTGAACCTAGGTAAACTCCTCTGGCGCGCCGCAGCAGGGGTTGGGCAGGGCGTGTGCGGCGAGCACATGGTGTCAGGACTCAAAGAGCAGTCTTTGGAATGGTTAGGAAGAGCAGCGGCATCTGGGAACGAAGAAGCGATGCGACTGCTTCGTTGCAAGCAGTGAGGGTGTGAGTATGACGGGAAACATTGGGTGCACGGACTCGCTCTATACAGCAATGTACATAAAGTTGTGATTGATCGTGGGCTTTCGCTGTGTGGAACCCTCCAACCACACCACCCCTTTCTCTTTGCCTTGTTGAATTGTTCATCTTCTATTATCGCCCCCCTTAATTCACTATAGCTAACAAACTCGCTGCAGGCCCATACTGAAGAACTATGCCATTGTCTCTTGAATTTTTTTTCCTGCTTTTCACTGTTACTACGATGTCGTGCCGTATAGTTTGGTAAACCGCCAGCACAGAGAGGCACAAACGGTAAATAGGAAAACATAAGCAAGTAAAGGTGAACTAAAAGAGCGGTGAGAACATAATTAACGAAGTTACTATTCACTGTGTGTTAAACAATCGGCGCTCCGCACAGCTTGCTCGGGTGGTATCGATAGAAATAGGCGAGAAGAGATAGCTAAGGCCAACAGAACTGTGGAAATGATCACAAACAACGGCGTCATCAAGGAGATTAGGTTGCTGGAGAAGCGGCACTGGTCACAATGGCCTACCGTATGGCCTTTCATTTTTCTACACGCTGTAAGCATCATGCTATTCAAGTACCCGGAGTTGGTGTGGGACCGCACAACGTATCTGGTGCACGCTGGTTATATTGACTTCTTTCATGCAATCCTCGTTCCAATTCTAATATTTCTACACTGCCTCCTGTCGCTCTTTACGATATGGTCGGTGAAGTTCCGCTCCTATGTACTTTTTCGGCAGCTGGCCCATAGCGAAGTTGAGAGTGCTACTCACGTGTTTGTTTGCACGCGCGAGCATAAGGGAGGCTCAGAGATAGTGCCCCTTGTACAACTGCGTGATGATCAACAGGTCTACTTTGTGTTCCAGCAACGAAAATGGACATTCGATGGCGAAACTGGACGATTTGTAAAACCGCGCTTCCCAACCAAAGAAAGTCTTTCAAAGTACGCAACCTGGGAGGGACTTTCCGATTCTACTGAGTGTTACAAGCAGTTTGATATGTTTGGACCCAACATGATAGAGGTTGTGATCCCAGACTTCCAAACGCTGCTAGTAGATCACGCACTAGCTCCCTTCTTCGTGTTTCAGATGTTCTGCTTACTCCTCTGGTGCCTTGACGAGTATGTGTACTACACTCTACTCACAGGAGTGATGATGGTAGGTATGGAATGCACGGTAGTCATGCAGCGCATTCGCAACATGGAGATGCTACGCAACATGGCCAAGGTACCTGTTCGATCGGTGACAGTTATTCGTGGCGGGCAGGAGAAAACGGTCAAAACGACTGATCTGCTTCCCATGGACCTGATGGTTGTGGACAGCAACGCACCATGCCCTGTTGATGCAATTCTGGTGCATGGCACGTGTGTGGTGAATGAGGCTATGTTGACGGGTGAATCCACGCCTCAGCTTAAGGAAGCGGTAGATAGTACAGATGTGCCGCTAGAAATGAAAAAGCACGGCCGCCATCTGCTGTATTCGGGGACACAACTGCTGTTGAGCACTGGCCCCTCCGGGAAGAGCGAAACGGAGCGCGGACGTGCGGTTGCAGTAGTACTCAAGACAGGGTTTGAAACAAAGCAGGGAAAACTTCTTCGGATCATTCTTCACAGCCATGAACGAGTAAGCGAGAATAGCGGTGAATCCTTTGCATTTATTGGCTTACTTCTTGTGTTCGCGCTAATTGCTGCTGGCTACCTTCTCCGACGCGGGTTGCAGGATCCTAGCCGAAGTCGATGGAAACTGTTCCTTTCGTGTGTACAGATCATTACTGCGGTGGTGCCACCCGAGTTACCAGCTGAGCTCTCACTAGCCGTTAATACATCTCTTCTCGCCCTGATGAAACAGCACGTCTTCTGCACGGAGCCGTTCCGCATTCCGTTTGCGGGAAAAATTGACACTTGCTGCTTTGACAAGACTGGGACACTCACAACAGACGAAATGCTCTTTGGTGGTGTTGATCTGGTGGATGGCAACGGACTCCTAAACACGCTGAAGACAGTTCCAAAAATGTCAGAGCTGGTGTTGGTAACGTGTCATTCGCTATTGCGGCTGGAAGGAACGGACACAGTTGCCGGTGATGCGATGGAGAAGGCTTCTGTTGGTGCACTTGGCTACAGAGTAAACATGGATGACACTGTTGTCTATGAACCTCTTCAGAAGAGCAGTGGTGGGAAAGAAAAAGATGCAGTTGAAGGCAGAGATGAGAATGACACAATGAAAACCGCTGGTAATACAGGGAAAGGCTCCAGACCGAGCAAGCAGAGTAAAATTTTGGCACGGTTCCCGTTCTTGGCAAACCTGCGGCGTATGTCCTGCATTGTGAGTACACAGGAAGGAAAGTACATCGTGGCAAAGGGCTCACCAGAAGCCATAGCTCAATTGTGTGGCAATGTTCCTGTGGACTTCCACACTGTAGCGAATTCGCACGCGTCCAAAGGTTACCGCGTGATTGCACTGGCTTATCGTCCACTGCAGGAAGACGAGCGGACAAAGCAAGCGATACAAAATATGCGGCGTGAGGATTGCGAAAAGAACCTTATTTTTGCCGGGTTGGCCGTTTATCAATGCCCCCTTAAGAAGGATACTAAAGAGACGATCACATTGCTTCAGAACGGGAGCCATCGGTGCACAATCATTACTGGGGATAGTGTGCAGACCGCCATATCGGTTGCCCGTGATGTGTCGATTCTTCAGTGCCGACGGCAACTTATATGCAGTGGTCTGACGGGAGACCGCGGGAATAATCAAGTTGTATGGCGCGACGCAGCCACAGGAGAAGATATACAACTCACACGTACTTGTATACTTGCCAAAACGTTTGTGCGCACACGAAAACACTCAGCTCCAAGCGACGATGAGTGGGAACTGTGCGTGGACGCCGAGAATATTTCATCAGAGGGAATTGCAGCCGTTATCAGAGAATACAATGAACACATTGCCGTCTGGGCCCGCTGTGCGCCAACACACAAGGAGGATATTGTCGCTGATCTTAAGTCCAAGGGTCACATAGTGCTCATGGCCGGTGATGGTACAAATGACGTGGGTGCCCTTAAACAAGCCCACACAGGCGTGGCTGTGTTGAATGCTGCATCAGTCGCCCCACAGGGCGACTCCGCACCACAGTCAAACAGCAACCCTGGACCGCATAACGAGCCGGACATACCTGCCGACCAAAAAATTCCCCCAGGGTTTAAACTCACAGCCCTACCACCCAAACCAGCAGCCGATGCCCCTTTCATGCAGCAAGTGCGCTGGAAGATGCTTGAGGCTAAGCGCAAGGCAGAAGTAATGCAAATTAGTCGCTGGAACAAGCAACTTAGTGAGAGGGAAAGAATGAGAAGTGCCCGTAAGACCGACGCAGCACCAGAGTCTTCCGAGGTGGGCTCCGACTTCTTGATGGGGTCTGTCTTCAACGCAGACGAGGATGTTGACGGGCCACCGCAGGTAAAATTGGGGGATGCATCGATCGCTGCCCCCTTTACATGCCGTTCGAAGGCGCTCATGTCAGTATGCGATATCGTACGCCTTGGACGAAGCACGCTTGTAACAACATTCCAAATGTACAAGATCCTCGCACTCAACTGCCTCACATCGGCTTACTCCATGTCGGTCCTTCGGACGGACGGTGTTAAACTGGGTGAGAGTCAAATGATCGTCTCTGGTATGATTCTTACCGTTTGCTTCTTCTGTATGTCTCGCAGCCAGCCATTGCCCACTCTCTGCCCACAACGCCCAATTACACGTGTGTTCCACCCGTACATGATGTGCACAATTTTCATGCAGTTTGCCGTGCACCTCTACAGTATGATGGAAACAGTTAGGCTTGTTGAGCTATCAGATGCAGCGGGGGTCACTAGCATGCGACAGAGCGGAGAAGAAGGTGAATTCAAGCCCACATTGCTCAACAGCACTATGTTCCTCCTGACCACCCTCATTGGAGGCGTTACGTTCGCCGTAAACTACCGTGGTGAGCCGTTCATGCAAAGCATACGGAAGAACAAGCCGATGTTCTACGCTTTGATTATTCTTGTTGGACTTGTCTTTTACCTCGCTTCCGAGACTGATCCCGAGCTCAACGCCTCATTTGATCTGGTTCCGTTCCCTTCCGATGATTTCCGCGAGAACTTCCTACAATTGCTTGTTACAGATGCACTTGGGTGCTTTGCCATTGAACACATTTGTCTGCGTCTGATGACAGAGTATTACTAAGGCCTGTACAAGCGGCTTTCCCCGATCCCCATTAGGCACGCGTGCGTTTGCGCACTCTCCAGAAATTCACGGCAGGTACTAAGTGCTCTGCAGCACGAGTGTGCCCCTGGCTTGGGGGGTGGGGAGGAGGTAAAGTAGGGGCAATTGGTGTAGCACGTGCCTTCTAGCAGTCGTGCGAGAAATACATCCCAATGGATGCAGATCATTTCGGGGTACATAACACACTCCTAACGAATAGTGGAAAAGTAAGATGACTGCACCCCCGTTGAATCCGCTGGTGTGACGATTCCGCGAGATGCAGAAACTACGAACAGCCGATGAGTTATAAGGATGGGGCGGAGTGCGGTGTCTATTGACACGCTGTAGTGAGTGCTGTGATGGGACGAAGTCTAGTGAACCCTCGAGCGAGTGGCTGTGGCATGGACCGCATGCACGAACGCTGTAAAACTATGCAGTATGACTTGGCCTTCGTTGGATAATTTCCACCCGAGACCTGAGTGGTGCAGTAGCCGTGGAATGGTCAAGCGCTCCACTGACGCTGGTGTTGAGTTTATCGATAGGCGTTATTGTCCTCCGTGAAAGCACATACACACACACACGCGCCTTAGCACTGCATGCGTTTTCGTGGTAGGAGGAGGTTTGTATGAGAGAAATAAAGGGGTAATAAAATGCTTGCGCAATAAATGGGGATCGGTTCCATGAAAGGGATGTGTTATGCGATGCCCATGGGGACGTTATGTGTGGGGGGAAGGAAGGCGTGTGCCTGAAAAAACCTAAAGGTTATTTGTCAACTACATGCTTATCTGTTGGGCGGGGAGGGGGATATGCTTTCTGGCTATTTGCACATACCATCGGGTTCCACCCGATTAGGTGCTTGGTAAACTCCCATTTGTTTGAGCATCTTCTTTGTGAACGAACTTTAAGGAGGAAAGCACTAGAAGGGGTTCCATAGGGCGTAGACACAGAAGGAAAGCCCACCACTGAGTTCGTGTGGTAGTATCAGCGAAGGGTAGACAAGTGTGATGGAATCAAGCAGAGGTATCCATTCTGTTTCATTTAGCGAGGAGGCACAGGGAACGCTATGCGGGGCACAACAGGCTCCAGACGATGAGTCGACCGGGACGACACATCCAAAGCCGCTTAGTGTGCCGGAGTATCTTGAAAGCACCGTTATGACTGTACTTACCGAAGGATTGGAAGACCTCTGTCGTCAGCGGCCTGCAAATCCCGTTGATCACCTCGCGTTGTTCTTGCTCCGACACTCACACAGCAGCAGCGCTACGGAGGTTGACCGCAAAAGCGCGGTCCCTGTTGAGCCAAAAAAGAGGGATGATTAACGCAACCTTGGGTATGTAATATGACAGTGAGACTATGCAAGGTATGCAGCGTGTTCTTTGGGCTATGTGAATTTTCAAGAAACTTTACTACGATTATTTCTCAACCCCCTCACACTACGCAGTGAACAGCGTCTGGGCAATGGTGACGCCAGATTCCCAAAGGGGGGAAAGATAACTGGCGGGAAGATTATAGAAGATCAAATCTGCTGGTGTAAGGTATTTCATGGCTGATCCCATCCTGTACGGAGCGTCAGCGCATACACAGCCTTACTCTGCCGTTTGAAATTGTAATTGATATTGGCCCCCAAATCTTCCTGTGCTATTTGAATCTGCTCTTGCACCCCTGTGAATGCGCTGCTTGTGTTTATGAATAGTGGCAACTGGCAGTGCTTGCTTGCCGAAATCATTTTCCTATACTTTACTTTTGATTCCAATCAAGGGGAAGGGGAGACAAAACAACGGTAACATACATGCGATGCGCTGTTCTTATGGTTGCCTTTTTCCCGTGGTCTCGCTCGCGTCGTTTGTTGCCCGTCACGCAGCGTTGACTCGGCATGACCGACTGCTGACAACAGAGAGGAAAAACGTGGTGTTGATATCCAATTCCCACAATATTTACGAGAACCTTGCGACCGAAGAGGCAATGCTTCGCGGTGTGGTGTTAGGGAAAGATCAGCGGTTTCTCTTCATGTACGTGAATGAGCCATGCGTAGTTGTCGGACGCAACCAGAACCTGCGCACTGAAGTCGCCATCCGTGCAGCCCGGCGTGATGGAATCACCATCGCGCGCCGCAATTCTGGGGGCGGAGCTGTATACCACGATCGTGGAAATGTGTGCCTGGCGGTGTTTACACACCGCGACTCCTACTGCCCTGACAGGTCTGTCAAACTTCTGAGAATGTTTCTCAATAGTGAGTTTGGTGTGGCGTTGGAGAGACAGACTACAACGAATCGTCATGACTTGTTTCTGGACGGTATGAAAATAACAGGTTCAGCCATGCGTGTACAGCGGGACATTGCATATCACCATTTCACGTTGCTCGTTTCGTCTTGCCCTGAGAAGCTGGGCGTCTACCTGAAACAAGAAGGAGACTATGTTTCATTTACAACATCGGCCGTTGGATCCGTGCGCTCACCCGTAACTACACTTCAGGGGGCCGGTGTTTTTCCTGCAGAATATAATAGCGAGAGGGTCGTAGATCACGTGCTAGAAGCAAAGGCAAAGTTCTTTATCAAACACGCAGACGAAGTTTGGGGAAGGGGTGATGCATGCACCCCGTGCGGCGTCGAGGCTCCCACTTACGAAGCCGCGGCGGCACCGTGCTCATTCGTATCCAACAACCCTGCTGGAAGCGTCATGCTGGTGGATGTTGTGGGGGCAGTCGAGCGCGACATAAAGTTTATCGATGGCGAGAATAGGCGAGCCGCGTCAGATGCGTCGCAAAGCATGCGTACCGAATGCAATCGCTTAAGCGCTGCCGAGTGGCTCTTTTGTGCGCCAAAGTTTGAAACGCGCATTTCCATCACCGCTAAAGAACTTCTCGCTCGGAACTCCAGTGTGACCCAGGGTGGGGGCGTTTCGGAGCAGATAGTTGCGTACTGTATGGAAGCGCATACTCGTATAGACATCACAACAGTCGTGGAAAATCACTGTATCGCATCCCTGAGCGCATTTTGGGTGGACAACGGGGCAGTGGTTGATGGGGAGAAGCCCTGGTGCCTTGAACTGCTGCAACGTATTTTGCTAGGCGAGCATGTAAACAACGAAAGTAGCAACATCTGTGAGAAGATCCATCCCCTTCTTGCAGAGAACTTGGGATTTGTTGAAGACGGGGCGGGTGAGTGTATGGGCGACAATACCGAGAAGTGTACACGCCTTAATAGACTGCTCTTCATGGAGGCGGTGCTCGACATATGGTGCGGTAAAAATGTTTTCCGCCTCACAAGCAACTAAGGTGCTATTTCAACTTGTTCACATGATCAGTAGAGTGACTGCTTTCCGGGTTCTTGGGGAATGCGAAAATGGCGGTGGCGATCTGTTGTATTATTGTAGAAGTTTACTGTTGTATACGTAAATATTACATGCACAGGCATTACCACTGTTCGTTTATTCTTCTTGTGCTCTTTTTCACCCTGTCTACCTCACGTGTGTGCATAAGAGCTTGGGTGAAGAAGTGAAAGGAAACAGAAATTAAAAAGCGGAAGCCCGTGTAGCACAACTGAGAGAAAGGGTGGAGGTAACTCTGGTTGCGTTTTGGAGTCTCTGAATGAGGAGTATCGCATCCCGCATCTCTCGGCATGCCTCGCAGCTGCTCCCTCTGGACGTGTGCAGCTCACACTTCGCATCTAGAGGAGTACCATTGCGCTATTACCGCGTGATGGGGGTTTGGTATGCTCCCAAGCAGGAGGCAGCGATGTATCAGTGTAGTGAGTGCGGTAAAACCTTTCGACTCTTTAATGCTCTAAACCACCACATCATGACAAAGCATGCGGGGCAGGCAAAAGCCATGATAAGTAAGGAGGGCACACTGGAGGAAGTCAGGCCAGAAGATGCGCAGCCCAAGCAACAAGCAACGGTACACGCACAATCGGTGGGGGCAGCGGACACAGGAGGCGCAACCCCTGTCCACTCCGCCTTCCCAGGAATGGCGTGCTCACCCCTCGGCGGACCTGCAGCGTTCGGGGCGCCTTTCAACGTTAAGCAAGCCGCATCCAATTCAGAGAAAGGAAGCCCTCCCTCTGAATCTGCCGTAAGGGATGATGACGCTGATAAAAAGTTGTTTGTTTGTACAGTGTGCCAAAAAACTTTTAGACTTGAAGCAGCGTTGCAGCACCACTACCAGGCTAAACACAACATGGAGATGCCTTCGACCTCTACTCATGCTGCATCCTCTTCAAGTGGGTCTGCACGCACTTCAGTGTCGGGTGGAGGCGGGGGTAACGCCTCAGCGGCACCCAGGCCGTCGGAGGAGTCGGGAAAATCCACAAGTGGCACACAGTATGTTCACAGCCAGGAGACAGTGCTCCCTCAGGCCCCCCAGTATCACCTGGACGTAGCGCCTAATGCTCCTGAGGAGGGTGAAGTTGCTGCGCACTGGCGCTGTGTAAACCACTGCGTTATGATGGGAAAGGTGCAGAACATTCAGGAGGGATATGTTTTTGAGGACAAGGTGGTGCAGTTCACGTTAATTACAGACTTTGAAGGCCCCTCGCCCGGAGACCCCGACAAGGACTTCCATACAGTCCGAGTTTTTGAAGAAGCTTATAGTGAACAGGTACGGAGTCGGCTGAAGGAAGGAGAATCGTACTTGGTTACAGGGCGCCTGCGTATGGTACCACAATACGATGATTCTATGAAGAAGTACTACCACTACCCCGTCATTCAGGTCCATCCGGGCTCTGGATCGGTGTTGAAGGTGTAAAAGCCAAGACACAGACTTTCGCCAATTGTTCGTTCTCGCGTTTCGAGAAGGGGAGGTAGTCTGGAGAGTTGGGTGAAATAGTGAGCAGACCAAACTCGTTGCAATAATAAGTGTAAATGAAGTAGCGTGACAGTTGAGATATTTCATGTCTCATAACCTTGACGCACCACAGACCATCCCGCGTGGAACATTGGATGTGTATCTATCTCCAAATTCTTTCTTTCTCTCTCTCTCTCTCTCTCTCTCTCTCTCTCTCTTACTTGTGTATACGTGCAAATTGAGCTGGGTCGCGTTTCTAGAAGAGTGAACGAGGGATCAAGTTGTATAGGGTATTGAATTTACTGGTCTCGCTTTGCTTGCACCTACCTTTGTTTTAGTGCCATACAAACTGGACTGTGTGGCTGGTCATTCGGACTAGGGTGGGAGGAGAATAATAACGTTTGTGAGAGGGGAAAGGAGCCTTTGCTGAGTAAGACACACAGAATGGGGCCTGGCGAAACAGGCGAGTCGCGTGCAAGGCCTAAGTCAAGTTTGATTCCGGCAGGTAGCTTCGAATGCAATGCGCGATGTGGCTGCGCATTTGGTGAAGTAGTTTGGGTTTCGGAACTGCGCGGGGGCGTTGCTGTCCATAACGCACAAAGCGGAGAGCTCGTCACTCGCGTCTCTACTGGTAATGATAACGAGCACATTCACTTCAAGTCGATGGTGGTTGTGAGGGATGAAATTTGGGCTGGTTCCCTTAATGGGGAACTTCACATTTTCAGCGCGAGAAAGCAGCGGTGGATCTGCAGGCTTCTGATCTCCGGCTTTGAAACCTCTGCCCCAATTACCTCTCTCTACTTTGATGGGTATTCGGTTATTGGTGGATCGGAGACGGGAGGTGTTGTGCAGTGGAACTCATACAGTAGGCGTCAGGTAGCCACCTTCATCGCACCCGCGCCTATCACTGCCGTGGTAGTGGTTGCCGGCCTTGTGGTGAGCGGGGACAATGGTGGTGAAATTAGAATGTGGGATCCACTTAGTGGAGAACTAGCAACAGTGCATTCAGCCGGAAAGTCTGGTGTGACGTGTCTCCTTAATGAGCCAACAACTGCGACAGTCTGGGTAGGTCGAAACAACGGAACCATCAGTGTCTATACGCTTTCAGGAAAGGAGGAAGACGCTAGTGTAGGCGATGATCCGCAGACGTCTTTGGTGATTACGCTGATTGGGCGCGTGCCTCTGGGCAAAGGCGCCATTACGTCCCTTCTTTGTGTCACAGGCAAAGTTATGGCCACAACCTATGACCGTAGCGTCGCAGTGCTTTGTGCAACCACACGATCGCTGCTCACGTTTCAGGAGGATGCACACAGTGCATTTATCTATGGTGTTTCTGCTGTGTACGTGGCCGAAACGGCGCGTGTGTGGACTATTGGCAATGACAGTACGGTACGCATATGGGACGTCCCGGGCTACTATGTTCCGCGTCAATCCGTTCCAGCGCTGCAACCACAGGAACAGGCAAAGGTTGCAGAAGGACAGAAGGGTATACTGACAGTTGAGAATGCAAAGCTAGCATCGTGCGTAGCTGCAGCAGGAGCGAAGATGGTGGACTTGAGGCAGCAGGTGCAACAACTTCAAAACGAGGGTCACGAGTTACGTCTGAGACTTGCAACGGTAAATGATGTTATGAAAGAGAAAGATCTTGAAATTTTAGCTCACAAGACACGCGAAAGGGAACTTGAGGAGCTGGTAAAGAAACTCAACAAGGATGCAGCGGACGCCAATGCACGTTCCGACGCGGCGCAGCGCGAGTGTAACAAGGTACGAAGTGACTGTGATAATGCGACTATGGAAGCGGCGCGAGCCAAGACGAATTTATCAGTCAAAATTTCTGAAAAGGCGGAAGTGGAGCAGCAACTCTCAGCTCAGCGCACCCAGCAGCACCATATGGAGATACAAATTCGAGACAAAAATGCTGAATTGGAGCATATGCGTTCAGAGGTGGAGCGCTTGCATCGCATGCTCGAACAGGAAACCACCAAACACGCCGCTATACGGCAGAGTTGTGAGAAAACATTGGCTGAAAACAGTACAGCTCTGCAGCAGGAAGTTGATGACCTGAAAAGAAAGACACAGCTTATGAGTTCGCTGCTCTGTTCGTTGGAGTATACCATTCTCCGCAATGAAGAGGAAAGTCGAGATATGACGGCTTTACTTAACGCCTACCGCAGAAAGGTCGCCGACAAGGTTGCTGATTCGCACTTATCAGCCCTGCTGAACCTCACGATGATGCGGAACCCTACACGTTTTGTGTTGAATTGTGACGAGCACACAAAGAGGGTCTTCAGGGACCGAAACGGTCCACTCGTGCGCTTTTTCCAGACATTGCAGGAAAATGATTCCCTTAGCTACGATAAGTTCGTGGAGTATCTGCAGCACCCAGCAGCCGGCCTACACAACGAGCAACTGTTCGAGAAACTCATGGAACTTGCGCAAAAGGAGGGTGGAGATGTGGACTACCTGATCACTTTCAAGAAAACCCTCCCCATACTGCTGGATACGTTGAATCCACATGCTGTCGAGGCAAGCAAGGGAGGTGTTGGTCTGTCCTCAGTGCAGCAGGGTGCATGTGGTGCAGGCATGGGGCAGGCTGGTGCACACAGCACGGCCGCAGGGGAGACAGCTGTGGAAGTTGGAAAGGAAGGCCGCACAGTGACGAGCGGTAAAGAGGTAGAAGGTGACCCGTCCACCAACGCAGCGGTGGAGAGCGAGACCGACGATCCCTTGGCAAAGCAACTGAAGAGTAATCTGGATTTTATCTTGCGAACAAGGCAAGACCTTGTGGAGCAATTAGGGTTGTTGGTACGACGGGTGAAGAAAGGCTGCCAGGTAGTGGAGGTACTTGTCGGTAGTACTGCGAAGGATTCTCCGTTTCCTCCTGTGGTACGTACGTCTAATGACGGCCTGGGAGACGGCGCCAGAGGACACAACGTGGGCTCCGTGGCGAACAACATTCTGAAGGAATTGCGCCGTATCGTGCTTTGTATCGTATCCGCACACTTGACAGTTGCAGAGCGGCAGCAAGTTGGGATACAGTTGTAGGAAGAGAGAAGCTTGCGCAAGAGGACCCTTTGTGAAACACGTCATTTATCACCGCACCTTTTTTTCTCTTTAGCGCATGCGTTGGTTACCGCACGGTGTCCCTAATTCAGCTGCTCTAGATGGGCTGTAGCGATGCGGTTTCGCATAGATATTTGAGTCAATAGATTGATAGATTTGCAGAGAAAGTGAAGTGAGGTGAACCGATCGAGTTAGGGAAATGTATTTTATAGATTTCATGCTCGTCTGTTAATTGTGTTTTAATTCTCATTGTCTTTGGCTGTTAATTGCAGTTCCATGTATCAGGGTGTGGGCGCCGAGATGCCCTTCCCAATGCTCTCCCACAAGTGAGGGGTGGTGACATTTACTGCCTTTATTTATGTGCTCACGCCATTTCCCCTTCTGTTTTGTGGACCTGTTGTATCCAACCACCTCTTCAATTCTCGCGGATGTGAAGACACTGACACAGTTAACCCAGAGCGCAGTAGGACACTGTCACATGTACAATTAGAGGTCGAGATAGTATCTACAGAAAATTGAAGAAGTAGTGAAGATGGTGGCTGCTTGTAGTGCTAACGAGGTCGTGTTTTGCTAGCAGGAATATGGCGGACGGCCTCCATGACCTAATTATGGGCTTTTTGGTACCACTTTAGTCGTCGCCTCTTTTGTAGTGGCGTGAATAGCGCTTGGCAAGGTGCTGGCCAGTTTGCGGCAACCACTGCTCTAGTAACGCTGAGCAGTAGACTCCCTTACCTGTTACGACCCTCGAGAAGATGGATATATTTAAAATGTCACGCAAACCCCGATTTGCAGCGCTGCCGGGTTTTTTGTTTGCGGCGTGTCGCGGGGGCCTGGAAAGTATGACTAGGTTTAAGAAAAAATTTTGTTTTAAAGGGGAAAAATAGCGTAAGCGAACCACACTTACGTAGTGTGCCCCACGCTAGCGGCAACAGTCTGCAGCTGCCATGAGGAGTGTGTCAATACCCCTCCACTGAAATTCCATTCGCTGCTTCCTTCACTCTTGTCATGCCATAAACGGACGTTTTTGTAGCAGGAAGGAACGCTGAACAGAAGGAAGAGTAAGACCAATGAGTTCCTCTTCATCTTCAGTATCACAATCTGGAACCAATTCTCCAGATTATGAGAGCGGGTCTGAGTCGGCCACTGCACATTCCAGCAGCAATCGTAGCAGCGTATCATCCTCTACGGCTTCGGTTCGTGACAAGGCGCCAAAGGAGCACAGTAACGCCATTGCGGTTGAGTCGATGAAGCGTCAGCAGCAACTGAGGCGTCTCCTTTCTCAGAGAAAAATAGGTGATGTCAAAACCATTCACGATGGAAAGGACGTGGAGCCGTTTGTGTTCCGGCGAGGAATGCTGGACGCGGATGATAGTACTGTGTTTTCCACTTTCTCCAATGCCTTGTTATTTTCGCGCCTCTGTGCAACTCTCTCAACCACGGATGGGCACTCGCGATCGCAAAATTTCGATGACGTGCTTGCAGCAGCGAATCCTATGTTCTACTACAGCTTCAAGTTTCCACTGGATGGCACTGTGACACCGTCCTCGAGGGAAGCTGCATCACATCCCCGGTGGAAGCAAGCAGTGGTGCACAGGGAGTGTGCTGAACTTGATCATAGTGACATTGTTGTGAATCGCCGCAAGCGGCAGCGGTCGACTGTGGAGGCTTCTACCACAAGCGGGAAAAAAAATGGCACGGTTGACGTATCAGGCACAGTACGTGTGATATCGGACTCATCCAGTATCATCAAAAAGTCTCTTCACAACTGGGAGCAGCACCTCGCAGAAGTGCTCAAGGAAGAAGGTGTCTCGGTCCAGAATTTCCGAAGGCAGAGAAATGATAGCAACTACATTGAACGCAAACAATTCTTGGAAAAGTCCCAGTGGGCCGACTATCAGCGCGAGATGGAACTCGAGGCGAAGCAACGAGAGCAAAAGATGAAGCGGGCCATCCGGCGCGGGGAAACGGAAATGAGCTGATTATGTGAGGCGCAACTGTATTAGCCAGTAAAGCAACTTGTCAGGTAAGGGTGTCCATGCCCGTATGGTTTAAAACCACTTTTCTCTTACTCCTCAGGCAAGTGGCCAATCACCATTGGTCTATCCAGCAACTTTGTCGCCTTTTGTAGTTGTTTGTGATAAAATAAACCATGAAAACACTTCACCACACAAAACTGAGGTACTGCACCAAAATCAACCTAAATGATACCTTTGCTTTCCTGCTTCTTAAGGTTTTCTTCTCTGGTTCTCAAGCAAGGCGCACGCAATCACAATGGGGCACTCAGCTAAAATCACCAGGGGTGGGGACAAGAGTCGGACCAATCAGGGACGACGTGAGGCCAAGATGCGGGCCCAGGGGGCAAAGCAGCATATCGTGTCGGCGAAGGAAACGGAGGATGCAAAACGCGTGCAACGGAAAAAATCGCAGTCCATCGCCACAGAGCTCCGTGCAAAGTCCATGACACAGGCAAAGGCAGGTCCAATAGTGAATATGGTGCCGAAGATAAGTAAACCGGAAGTTTAATTCAAACGTCACTATGTGAAAACCACAGTTTGCTTTAATATCTTACTTGGTACCGCTGACCGGCCCACTCGCTGCAGTGGGTTATACTTTTCAGGGGCACGGCCTTCCAAAGATTTCTCCCACTCTTGCCATCTAATATCTTTTCATTTCCATTCTTGTTTTGGTGCCTGCGCACACCTAAACTAGTAGAGACACACACATCACCCAACAGTTTGAAGCGTTTAAGCACAGATAAGCAAAACAGGGGAATAACTTCTTAAGAATGATGCGTCATCTCACCATTCAGTCCTCAATCCGCCGAGCTGTCGCCCTCCCGGGGGCCATAACACCCTTTGCGAAGCACGTTGCTCCAGCGAGCAACGTGGTTGCTGTGCGTCGCGCCTCGACGGTGGCCATCTCCGTGCAGGGTTTGCACTATGTGGGCACAGGCCTCGCGGCTATCGCTCTCGCAGGTGTTGGTCTCGGTATCGGAACTATTTTCGGCAATCTTCTCGTTGCTTGCGCACGCCAACCAAACCTCACTAAGATGCTGTTCAACTATGCCATTCTCGGCTTCGCGCTCACGGAGGCTATCGGGCTTTTTGCCCTCATGCTTGCCTTCCTGATGCTCTTCTCCTAGTATAGTCATTAAAGGATACATCTGGCCCTCGTAGCCACACGTTTTATCGATCGCACTCGCCCCATATCGAGCCACTACACCAAGATTGGAGTACTGGAGGACAGGGGAAAGTGGAGTAATGAGATAGGAAAGATTTGTCGTCGTTGGTGTCCTCGCTTTTGTTATGTTTTTGGCTGTTGTTGTTTTTTTAAACTGCTTCCATAGTACAAGCGTATGGGAATTGCTGTATACTTTGTTCGCCTCGGGAGTGAGGGGGAACTGGGCATTTAGGCAAACAAGATAAGCAACGATGCTGTGGTGCAGTACGGTGTAGAGGTCCGTTTGCGAATCTGATCAGTCAGGGTGTGTGAAGAGAATTGTATGGAGCCTCACACCGTTTGCATTGGGAGGTTTTGAAACTACGGTAATTACTATCCTTCAAGTGTGAACTAGTGTCGTTGTAATCGTTTTTCCTCTGCACAATCGGATACAGCGGTTCACTACGCATTTCTCTTTGTATCACTCATTCTTGTCACACGGAACCGCAACGTAGTGACACGGGTAAGAAATTAAAGACGAAGTCTGTGTTGAGTCCCGCACACAAGGACTATATTGAATCGTGAAGGAACGTATAAATGAACGGTTCACCTTCGTTAAACTGGAGGGGTGGTGCTCGCGTGCCGATCTGTTGCAACAACCGAAGAGTCTGTATGGGCGATCCAGAAGTGTCAAACTCGTGTGGTACGTGCTGTACTGACTTGAAGGAGTAGACAGGGCTGCCGTCTGACCAAAAAGAAAAGCGTCGACGTGTGAATTGTACTACTGGGGTCCGCTGGCAAGGCACCGAGACGTTTCCGCGACACGTCCCTGCGTGTTTCACATGGCCTGTGTGTGGTAATGTAATGCGGCCGTCAAAAGGGAATCTGACGACTCCTGCTTGAAATCGTGCACCGCACCTTGGTCGCCCCTCAGTTTGTTGCGCACGCAACCTGCATCACATTTCACTGAAGACTCTACGGTACGAAGCTACCAATGTGGCATTGTTTCACAACCACGGACTCGTGCAAAGGGCACAGCCCTTCACCCCTGCAGGGGACCATCGTCAATTTAATGTGTTGCTCCCCATGATTCAAATACCGCATGATACGACATGTGGACAACGTTTGGCATACAAATAGGGTTCCCGCATCTATGGGAGATAATGTGTGCCTTGTCGGCAGTGTTCGATCTTTAGACGCTAACCGGGGCAGTGGCACAGCACGTGAGCTGGGGAAAGAGGTCACAGCTAATGCCAATATCTTCAGTACGAAAATGTGTGGCTGGGACACCGTCTGAACGGAAGTGTTGATCACTGGTCGCTGCCAGCAAAGGGAGGCGGGCGTCATTTACAATTGCTTGTGGAGGCCAAGTAGTCGAAAAATGCACCGGATGCCGCAGTCTTGCGAGCGTCTGGTGCAGTGTTTAGCGCCTATGTGGACCGCTGTGTGGCACTCAGCGACGGTAAATGCCCTGAGAGCTGCCATCCTGGTATGGGCGTATTGTGTGCTGTTGATCCATCGGAAAAGAGAGGTTGCAATGTGGAGTGTTCCTCGGTCAACGACAACACAGCGATGGTGGCTTGTGTTCTGTGCCTCCACAAGCCATTGCAGCACACCTTTTGGTCTTTTAGTCCAGAACCGCGGAACGGCTTGTGAAACCCTATTCATCACAGTTGTGGGAACCACAATGCTGGTTGTGACTCGGTGATGCTGCTTGGAAATGTGCTATATCGTCTGTTGCTGATGCGTAAGGAGCACATGCGCGCCTCACCTGTAAAATGCAGGTCACAACGCTGCACGTCAAATTACTTGGTGGTGGAAAGATCAGGAAGTGTTGAGAAAGGATGTGAGTGAAAGCAATCTAAACGTGAGATCGCCTCTTGTACAGCACAGGCGAGGGACGCCGCCGGTGGATAGCCATACGTCTGTAGGCAACACATCTTCTGCCGATTAGTGACACTCTTATATCGTGTCAACGAAGAGGTGATGTGGTATCTGTTTTTTATCTCCTGCGCAGCTATATATATCGAAACAGCACTCGGAAGTTGCACAGTCGGGCTCACTTTTTGTTGTCGCATCCTGACAGCGCGGAATCATTCACAGACTAACTATTCATCTACAGTGTGGATGCGGCTGAAGTTTTCTGGGCATTCCGTCCATCAACTGCGCATAATTGGTGTTTTGAGTGACGGCGTACACTATCCCGAACACTTGTAATCATTGTTTCCCTCTGCGAGAACAATGCATATACCAACACGCAAGCATACGCTTTGAACAAACTCCACCATCTTACAACAGAACGTGCACACTCAAGGGGGCAAGATGGTTCTAATGTGGGGGTGGGGATAGTTGGAAATCTGCGGGAGCGTGTTGCATGTAATGTCGCCGGTTGGAGCAACCCCCAATTTCTCTTTGGGAGTAAGCTTATCTTTGTTCATGGGTTTGTGTGTAATTCAAGGTTGAAAGTGGCAGCTAATAGAAGCATGGCAACGGGGACCATTTGTTGTGCATCCCTGGGGTTGGTCACGGGTAGACGGTTGTCTGTTTTGAGTTTCGCATTTCCCATGCATCTCAGCAAGTGCGTCACATGCACCACCGTGAATACAAATGTCACACGTACAATGTGTCCCGCAACTTGGCTCTCCCTCTCTCCCTCTCACACATGCACATGCACTTTCATGGTTCTCTAGGAACAATGACGAGTCGTGTTGTCCTTAGTGCTGCTCTAGCTGCGGGTGGAATTACCGTAGGAAGTGCCATCCTTTTAGGAAATCGCTACAGGCGACTTGAAATGCGACGCAGCGAGCTCGATGCGGAATACGTCTCCCTTCTCACGGACCTCCGATCGCTTGATGACTCCCGCTTAGCAGAAGTGGAGGCACTGGATCGTAAGGCAAAGGAAAATATACTTCTTCACGAAACAGTAGATACGTTGTGGTCCGACCGCTTGGCACGGTACAAACAAGCTAATAAAGAAATGTATTCGTACCTGAAGGCACTTCCAGAGGCGTTGGACGTATTTCGGGGTATCAACAATCACTACCGTTACATGGCGATGAAAATGCCTGAGTTTTTTCAGTTCGACGTAGCGTGCAGCAAGGTGCACAACTTTGCATTGTTGCTTGCGCACGGTGAGAGGGTGGGTATTGACAGGGTTGCTGAAACCATTCGGCAACTCCTTATAGCAGAACCCCTTGTGCGCGTTGTGTGTGATAGTGTTATAGACAGCAACTCCTCTAGTCGAAGCCCAACTTCTGTCGATGAGTGTAGTACAAGCTTTGAGTTCTGTATTAAGGAGCTAAGAAATGCCATTGAGTCAGCATCGAACCGCTACGTTGAGCTGTGCCTGAAGGATGGGCTGGAAAAGGCCCCGAACGTCATGTGTGAAACGTTGCACAAGATCATAACCAAAATGAAAGCAAACACAATGCGTAAAGGCGATGTGATTGCACATAGGGAACAGGAAGCGTTCCAGGAGCTTTTGCGTAGTGAACGTTGCCAATTGCGCATGACAGTGGATTTGGAAGAGGCAATGAAGTACGTGGAGGAAGTGACACAGGGACTGCGTGCTGGTGCTACTGGTGATGATGCCCTTCTGACAGCGATATCCGCAGATCCGGAGGTAGTCGTAGCACAGCAGCAATTGCAGCTATGGCGGCGGTCGACTGCGGCCTTCCTAGTGCGGCAGCAGGCTATGGATGCCCTTAGCTCATATCAGATACTTTTGGCGGAAACCTTGACAAAAGCCTCACACCCACACGAATAGACAGCCTGCAGCAACTGCCTTAATTGAATTTTTCCGGGGTTCACATCTTTCGTGCTCAACATACCGCTCCTCCTCTCTACTGCGTGTGTCAGCCTCATATGATTGCCTCACTGATGCGCTTTTAGGGGCCGTATAGCAAATGTTCGTGAGTGACGGCTAACGGATGGGTAATTGGAAAGCACAAGGATTGTATAAAACTAAGTGGTTGGCCTAAAGAAAAAAAGGAGCCCAGATCAGGCCAACTCGTGTACTTACGTGAAAATGGACTAATCATCTTCTCCTTGTGTATTAGGTAACAATGCCTTGTGGTACGGTGTTATTCACGCAGTCACAACATTTGTACTAACAATAGGACCCACTAATGTTTGCATGTTCTTTCCTTTCCCCTGCACGTTGCGAGCTTTTCCCCTCACCAATACTGCCAATTTGTGGCCCAAAAATCAGCTAATTTAAACAAAAAAGTAACAAGAGTGTTGCTGCAGACATTAGTGCGGATTTTAAGGAATATCCCTGTGCGGTTACACTTGCATTTTGGCCGGGCGCACAGACACAACGTTGCTTAGTGCCGACCCACTTTACTGTGTAGTGTCTTCAGGTTGGGTTGTGATTCACCATGCTGGAGGCGTGCTTTCTCTGCTTGGACTCCACGGAGTTTATGCGGAACGGCGACCAGTTCCCGAACCGCTTCCTTGTGGTTCAGGAAGCAGCGATGCTTCTCGTAAACGCCAAACTTCAGATGAACGCCGAGAACACCGTAGGATTCCTAGCTATGGGTGGCAATGCGTGTACCGTGTTTGAAACACTCACGCAAGATGTAGACCGCGTTATGTCAGCCCTTTCGAAGGTATTTATTGGTGGTAAGCGCTGTCACTTTTCTAATGGGCTACAAATTGCTTGTCTAGTACTCGGCCGTCGAACAAATACTCTAGCAGCAAAACGTATCGTTGCCTTTGTTGGTTCTCCACTCGCAGAGACTAGCGAGGAACTCAGCGAACTAGCACGCAAGCTTCGGAAGGACGATGTAGCAGTTGACATTGTGAACGTTGGTGTGGAGGCCAACGTGTTGCGACTGACAAAGTTTGTCGAGCAACTCAACAAAAATGGTAACTCGCGCTTCCTCAATGCCCCTGCGAGGGTTCCACTTCTTGACCAGCTGATGTCAAGTCCAATTTTAATCCAAACAGATATTGGCTCGGGGGCTCATGGTCAACAGAGTGACCACCAAGGCTTCGAGGTTGATCCATCTGCGGACCCCGAACTTGCCAGGGCCATTCTTATGTCACTTGAGGAACAGCAGCGGCAGCCCGCCCCCGAAATGGAAACTGTTGAAGCGGGTGGCGCGCCCTCGGCGGAATACGGAGGGCAGCCAGGGGATGTAGACAAAGTAGATCTTGAGAATATGTCAGAGGAGCAGATGATTATGCTTGCCCTTCAAATGTCACGTGAGGAAGCTAAGAGAGCAGCTGGGGAGGCTTCGCAAGCAGAAGAGGATACGTTTCAGCGCCAAGTTCAGGAAGAACTAGAGCAGCAAGAAAAACAACAGGAGTCCAGCAAAGACAACGAGGAAAGCCCAGATACGCAACCAAAGTGAGGAAATTAGAAGAATGAAACAAGGGACCAAAGGTGTCGAGGGGGGATGAATGGATGGCAATGATTATGGACCCTACTAGCAAGTGAGCTGCTTTGTTTCCTACAGCGCTTTAGCGTTCATGGTAAACTTTGTGTGTTTATTTTATATGCAGGGGGGTTCTTTGTCTTTCTGTGACTTGAGGGAAGCAAGCTCACGATTGCAGTCGTATTTATTGTGCAGGGATTAAATGAGGAGTTGGTGTGAGAAGGGGAAAGGGAATAAAAATAGGACAGATGCGACTGAAGTCCGGAATGGAGAAAATGGAAAAGACTCAAGTACGTGTTTTATTTTCTCCACGAAAGTGAAAAGGTATAACCACCAGTCTTGGTCGTTGTTTACTTTTGTGGCACCACAACTTCACTGGCATCTTGTTAGTTAAGTGACGATATGTTTTCGAGTCGAATTCTCGTGTATATGCATACCGTTCCCGCTTTATCAGCTTGGTACAATCTCAAGGGGTCTCATTCCTCCAGGTGACAGGGAAGAGATAGCATAAAAAGGTATCATGGTTCTGACAGCGATTCGTGTGCTGGTTTGCGGCGCGGACTCCGGCATAGTGGAGCAAGCACTAAGTGGGACGGTAGAAAATACACATTACGCCTGGAACAGACGATACGAAGTCGTTTGTACGCCTGTGCCTGGTGTGGGCTCAGTGGATGGTCGACTGCTTTCAACGTGTCACCTCGTTGTCCTTACAAGGGGTGCTACTCCACCCCCAAGCATTGAAAGCTATGCAAATGTGCCCGTTGTTTCAATTGAAGGGGCCCCTGATGTCGTTGTCAATCCCTTGCGCAACTGCAATTGCTATTACGGAACGTACGCAGCGGAAGACTTGAAGTCGGCAGCGGTACAAATTGGTTTGTCACCTATTCACGTTATCTGGGATGACGAGTCCCATACTCTGACTAGGACAGGAGACTTAGTTCTGCGCCGTGCCTTCTGGCTTATTGACAAGGATGGTGATGGCGTTCTTAATGAGGAGGAGCTGCTTGCATGGCAGCGGTCTGTTTCATCGCCGTCATTCTCACGGGCGGAGCTAGAAGACCTCTTCCGAAGTGTTTCTCTCCACACGGCCACCGTTCCGTTAAGTTTGGATACGTTTCTAACTGTTCATAGGTGCTATCTGTTGGATGGTGATTCGCGTTCGGTTTGGGCGACTCTCCACATTACAGGACTTCATCCAAATGGACTTCCGTACTCGTGGCAGGATATAAACGCGATTCGAGTGAGTAGGGAGAGCAATACTTACCTCTCGCACAATGCTATCCAGTTTTTCCGAAACCTGTTCAAGCTAAGGCGGTTTCAAGATATGGACGATGTGTGGGGTGTTACCCCTGGCTGCCCGTGGCAACACGTGAGCGGTTTCGCCAAGAAGAGGATACCCCTAGACAGGTTCATCGAGTATTGGAAATATATGGCACTTGTGAAGCGGGAAACTGTGGTACAGTACGCCCGTTACTGGGGTTATAAAGCAGATGCAAGTCTTCTGTTTCAGTTGCGGCGCGCCAGGCCATTTCGGGACCCTGGCGAGACGGTGCCCAATATGATTCAGGTATTGGTACTCGGATCAAAAGGTTGTGGAAGACGGAGTCTTATGTTTACATTAACCGCATCGGACGATGAGCTCTATGACGACCAGGCTCAGACGGACGATAAGTACGTGCGAACAACCACTTTTTTCGTCCGCAAGGGCATGGACGAGATCCCACAGACGGTTGTGTATGTCACAGTGCCCATTGATCGTGCACTGGAGGTGTTGGGAAATGATGCTCAGGAAAAGCAGATAGATGTGGTGCTTCTCTGTTATGATGGCGGTCGCATGGCAGAAAGCGTGCCACCAATCATAGAGACCTTTTTGCGCGCAAGGGGGTCTCCGTGGCGGTGCAAAAACTTGCCCTTCATTGTAGTGATGAACAAGGCAGAGTTTTCACAGGAGACGGAAAGCGAGTGCGAGGAAGCTAAGCAGATGATGCAACAATTTTGCAAGGATAACAGATTGCTCTGGCCCCCAGTAGCAACAAGCGTAGAAACACCTGAGGAAACTGAGATTGCCACACTCAATGAGTATATGTACGCAGTGGCGAAAGAACCGGAAATTGCCGTAGCTAGTGCACCGATAACACCAGGGCGTATCTTGAAACGCATTGCAATTGTCACAGTGCTGACGATGATGATGGGAAGTGCCGTGCGATTTATGATTCGGAAGGTGTGCGCTATTTCTAGAAGAAAGCAGTAAAACTGTAGGACGTACTCCATTGGAAGGCTCGCTGTTTGAGTCGGTGTTTCTTGCTTATCGTGCTCCGTTTTACTTTTAGGCTGCAAACCCGCATATACACGCGCATGGGCGAAAGTAGCGAGTGGGAAGGGTTGTGTCCTATTCATGTTTGTTTGTTCTGGCTCTTGGGCATTATATTTTTAGTGTGTGTGTGTGTGTGTGTGTGTGTGTGTGTGTGTGTGTGTGTGTGTGTGTGTGTGTGTGTTTGCGCCGGGTGCTGGCGGTATGGTCATGATGTTGGGCCAACACGTGACCCAACCCAGATGTAGGGGCTTACTGCTAGGCCCCTTTGCACTACTGAACAGCAGTCTCCTCCCTTGTTGAAAAACTCCATCTCTTTTTGTCGCTCATAGCTGCGAACACACATTTTACTTTCGTTTTTCATTGCTCTTGGGCGAGCGTGGGAGAAGTACAGCAAAGTGAGTCGATCATCAGTTTCATGGTGAACGCCGGAGTGTGTGCAACATTTGCTGCAGGTTGCTTTTGGGGCACTGAGCACTTTTTTACAAAGCAATTTGGCAGCGCTCTCCTCGCACACCGAGTGGGCTTCATGGGTGGCAGAGACGACACTGTTGTTACATACGCTGATGTGAAGGGTGGTGATACCGGTCATGCGGAAGTTCTCCATCTGACTTTCGACCCGACAAAGGTGGAGTACAGCAAACTGCTAGAGTTTTTTTTCCGCATGCATGACCCAACAACAAAGAACAAACAAGTTGGAGACATTGGTACACAGTACCGTAGCGCGATTTTTTTTCACAATGACGAGCAGCGGAAGCTAGCGGAGGCGTTCATTGCATGTCTTAATGACCCAGGCCAGCAACTGCGCAAGAAGTTTACGGCTGCCTTTGGTCAGGATGCGCGAGTCGTAACGACAGTGGAGCCAGCTACACGATTCCATCCAGCGGAGGACTACCATCAACAATATCTTGAGAAAAACCCAGGCGGGTACTGCGCGCACCGTCTTTACTGGTAGAGAACTGCCGCAGGTGTCATTGACACGCAAGTTTAGATTAACAGTCGTCTTCCATGCGTGTTACCGATTCGGCAACTAGACGGATGTTTTCACAGTGTGGTATGGAAACACCTTCCGTGATGTGGACACCTATCTTACGTTAATACTCCACCAAGTTCACTAAGACTGAGACAGCATCCTGACCCCCATTTTGTAGCCGCCATGTTTGCGTAACAGCGTACCACGTTGTGGTTCTCCAACAGGTGTGGGATGTACTGCCACCGCGCCGCTAGGCGCTGTCCATGGGCAAGCATCCTAATCTAATGCTGCAGGGTGCGTGGTGTTAAGTGGTTAACGTCGTGCAACCATCTGAATACATTTGATAGCAAAAAAAAAAATTGTTTGTTTTGTGTTGTTGTCGTTGTTGTGGTGGTTTCTATTTGTACGGGGATATAATTACAATTGGCAGGGGGAGAAAAAGACACTGGGAAACCATTGTTGAATGAATCCAGCAAAGATAACATCAGAGTGGTACGTGCGCATCAGTAAGGTTAACACTGTTACTGCTGATATGGGGAAAATGTCACCAGATTAATCGCTAGCAACGACATGTTTTTATCGTCTTCCTTCCACAAACAAACGACGCAACGTCTCGAAAGTACTCTGGTAGCCCAGCATTGGGGGAGGCATCTGTGTCCATGCTGGTTCATTAAGCGCTTCATCCACTATTACTCCTCACCATTCGCTTAATCTACCACACGCACGCACACACAACACCATTTGACTTATCTGCAACGCTGCCTCCTCTTCCCGCACGTGTCTCCCGCAATAGGTACATTGAACCTCTGGCACAGTGCAGTGGCACGGCACAGCAAGCCATGCAGCATATTGTCTCTTTCTTGATTTCCCGCGTTGCTAAAATAGCAGATGTTGCCCCATCAAATGTTGAGAGCTCCCTATCCGAGCGCACCGTGTGTTTGCGCAACCTAACACTTCGAACTGATACAGTGAATTCTATGAGTGGCCTTCGCATAAGTTCAGGACGTATAGAGGAGCTGCACTTCCAGCTCCCCCTCCCAACCTCCACCACACCTCTAGTTATTCGCCCAGTGGGAGTTACAATTGTGCTTAGTGATTTGAGTCCACAAGGCAAAAACACCGAAATGACTCCGGATGCCATACGTAGAGGTATAACAACGGAAAGCATCATCGGAATGACAGAGTGTGCAACGCCACCCAGAGGGGCGGCTATGAGGAAGGACGAATCCGCCCATGGCCCCACGGTTGTGGGGAGCAGGGGTGAGGAAGAAAGCACAGGAATTGGGTCCGACTGGGAGAATAGTGATGATGATTACTTCTCGTGTCACAGTGGAACTGAGATTACAACATCGTGCCAGGAAACCGTTGCCGATGGAAATACCAACTTGCAAGGGGGCGGCGGCGTGTTTTCATTCCTGAAAAGTGTGGCAAACATATCTGTGTCGTGGCTATTCAACAGAGCCACTCTTGTTCACGCAACTAATATCACCCTGGTTTTTCTCTCTAGTGTCAGTGATTCTTTTCGTTTGGAGTTGGAAGTGAGGGAGATCATCGCGCAGGTTGAGCCGCTTCAGCAGATGAATTCAGACCGCATAAGGGTAGGGAGAGGCACTCTCAGCACTGTGACGCTCTGCGCATGCACAAACGAGTCACGCACAAACATCATTACAGCGGACAACCTTACCATTTGCGTTACCATGGTATACAATTTGCTTGGTGTCTTGTGTCGCCAAAACACTGCTGTCACGTGTCAGGAGGGAGTGTCGTTGTTCGTCAATCCGACTGCGCTCCGCTCACTCACGAGCTGTATGGCTAACTACAGGAGGGCGACCGAGTTTCCCGAGTACTCCAGACCTTTTGCACACCTCCGCCACGCACGCTGGAAGTTTGCGAAGTGCTGTGTGGTGGAGCTTTTACGTGACAGAAGACGGCGCTACAACTTTAGCCTTCAGCATTTGCATTTTTACAGAGAGGCACGGCAGTGGTATCTAAAACTTCTGGAGGACTGTCACCTCACGGGAGATGTTGCCGGAAGAATTGATGAATTAGTCGAGGCAGAACGTGATCTCCGCTATCACGATGTTGTGACATTTCTCAGGCAAAAGGCGAGGCAGTGGTATTCAGGTTTTACTGTTGCGGACGATGTGGGCCTTGATTCCGCAAGCCAACCCACACGTACTAGTACTGTGATGAGTTCGGTACACGTGAACTTGAGGGAAATTTGCGTACAGACGTTACCGAACATGCAACTGCGAGTAGTGGATATCGAGTTCGTTAGTCGAGTAAAGGAAGTAAGCGTTGGGATCGGTAACGTATTGGTTGTGTGCAGTGGGATAACTGAGTCGTTGTGCGTGCCAGCTGGTCGCTCGGGGGTGCTTTTTTATTTCCGGCTCCTTGAAAAAGGTACAACAGTATCATTGCAAGTGAAACTTCGGCCGGTGAAGGTCTCACTTACAACAGAGGAGGGACTTGGTGCCCTGCGTTCAGTGGCTGAGGTTGCTCCTCCCCTTCTACGCGAGGTGCTGTACTGTAATGTGGGTTCATCGACCACATCCTCGTGTGTCCCAGCAGCAGCAACCACGCCGCGTACAAGGGCAGTGGCTATCACTGCCCCCCTAATCCAGTTGCAACTGGACCAAATATTCTTCACATGCGAAAATCTTTTCCTGACATGGCGCTTCGCAGAGGACGCGTCACGTTCGCGTTTTTCATGTTCATTTAGTGACCTTTCCCTTTGTTTCGGGACGGGGGGCGAGGCAGTTTTTGCACCCGTTTGTGCCAGATCGGCGAGGGGGCATGCTGTGAGTGTATCTATCGTCAAGGCCACGTGTTCCATCAGACTGTGGAACTACTTAAAACAAGTGTGGGGCACTTGGCGTAGCGTGTGGTTTGATCTAATGGAAGCCATTAACGTGGTTGATCAAGCACAGCAAGGGATGGTTGGGGTAGCGGCTGGAGTGACAATGGAAAATGTTCGATGGGTAGCTACGGCGCAGAAGGAATTTAGGAGAAATTGGGAGTCGCAGCAGATAACGGTGGCAGGTGTTGTCTTCAAGTTTGAGCCACTGAACATGGAAATCCATATTGGGCGTATTGGAGCGTTTCCAAGTGAACGCTGGAGTGGGGGAACTGCTGCGCACATTAGCATTGAATCGATTTACCTCATAAGTGAGGAAGACAACGGCACCGTTGTGAGTCTAGAAATCCCTTGTATGGCACACTGTGTAATTACTGGAGCAAGCTCGGACGCATCTACTGGTACACGCTGTTTTTTGGTTTCGGCGGGATCACTAAAGTTACACAAAAAAAGCCTCTACTGCAGCCACTGTTGGTAACAACTGCCTTTCAACTCACCTGTTGCGGCGACCTGCTACACGGAAGCACCGACAGCATGAACCTGTTAAATGCTGTTGAGGTAGCACCGCTTAGGTTCCTTCATAGAAAGTCGAATGCAGAACCTCCTACAAGTTGTCGCCCGTATATTGCGTCCTGGTCACAGATTTGTATGGGCGTCTCAAGTGTCCACCTCGACCGTTTGACTAATGTGCAAGTGAGCTCTGTACTAGGTCTAGTAGAACGATTCTATATGATCGTGACTGATGAGGTGCTTCCTGATGAGGCGCGTCGACTCTTCTTGAGTGGTTTGTCCAACATTGCCATATCGCTTTGTCCTTCGCCATGTGTGGTAACTTACCACGGAACGGAGGCACTTTTGTGCCGGCTTAGCATGCCCTTGAAAGATGGACCAGAGTGCGCCCCGTTGTTGGATGAATTCGGTGTGATCCTGCCCGACATGAAAGATCTGCCATGGTTAGCTCTAATCCATAATACACAGACCCTTATATTGACTTTGCATTTGCCGCTGTTGGTTGCAGAAGTGTGCCACCACAAAAAACCTTCTGTTTATTTGCGTGGCACCATTCGCTCCTTTCGCTCCGAGCTGCCAATGCGTAGACACGAATTTTGGGAAATTGTGGACGCTGCAAGGGACACACCTAGCTCCATTGTATGCTCCAGTCAGTTGATTGCGTTGGATTGTTGTGGTTTTGTAACACAGCTCATGGAATCCGTGAAGTTCTGGCACATTACTCAGCCCAGAGGAACGCAAGACGAAGGCAGCGGCGACTTTGAAGCGGCGCGAGATGCATTCGCCCCTGGGGCTGCCGTGACAACTCGCTTGGAGTTTGGTAGCTTTACACTCCGTAGTACAACGTTCCCGCATCCTTCCTTGTTGGAGGGAATGGCTGCGGTGCACCGTTTATTTGAGCTCTTTTCCCCTAGGCACGTTTTTACCAGCGAGTGCATACGTGACGAGGAGGTGGATATGGATGCCGCGGGTTCTGTGTTCTTTGACTGCCCTGGTAGAGTTGTAAGTGTGGAAAACTGTACATTCATATCCACCCGTGTTGGGGGTCAAATAATAATCTGTAAAGACACCTACGTGTACTTCAAAAACACATTATTTTCGCATGCGCTGCTCGGTGCTATTGTGGGCGAAGACGAAAGTGCATTCTTTGTTTGCGTGGATTGCAAAGAGATTGAAGCGTTTGAGGAAAGCAATTCGCAAAATGCGAGCCTGGGCGAATGTCCCGCGCAAAAGGAAGTGTACAGCGAGAAGCAGAAATTGATCGTGGTGAGCATCCATCGAGTCAAGTGTGAGCTGGAGCTTACCACAGGGCGTCAACTAGCATTTGAACTCCCTCTTGGGGAAATGCGTATTGCCATTGAATCTAATGAGATAAAGTTTTCCGCACATTTGCAGCATGGGTTGTGTGCTTTCTTCAACGGGGATGAGTCATGTCCCGTTATCTTGGACACGGAGACACATGCTGAGGCGGTATTGATAGGAAAAAACGAGGAAGTTGTAGTAGCGGTAACCTTTCAAGTTGGTGGAGTTGTTATTCCTTTTCACCTTGTTCAAGCGCTCCACGACGTGGTGTTAAGATGGAATTATGTGCCAAGCGTTACGGGAACAAACCCGTTTCTTTCCTATGGAACCCACCGCAGCGTAAAGTCTCTGTTTAAATGGGAGGTTTTTCTTGCAGTGTCAACTCTCCCGGTTACTCTGTGTCTCCCAGGTGGTGTCACTTTCGCTAAAATGACTCTGATCAGCAGTGTGTTTCGGTCAAAAGGTGATTCAGAAGAAAGTGCGCGGGTGGAGGTGCGGGTCGGAGTGGAAGAGCTATTTATGTGGGAATTTACCATGCACGCGTTTGCTCCGGTTATCAAACAACCTCTGACAGTAGCGGTGACGGCACAAAGCACGGGCTTTGTTAACTTTTCATGTGAAGTCAATATTTCTGCCGTGGACTTGTGCGTCTCAACCGAGCAGATTCACAGCACATTGTCACTCCTGTCAGGTCTTCGAGCGGGGTCTACAACAGCAACAAAGACCCACTCTTCGAGGCTGGTGAATCTTCTTGGTTTGCCAGTGTGTCTGGATCATACGATGGAAGATGGGCAGGAGCAAAGGGTGCTTGTTGACAGTCAACCAGCATCTTGGCAGGCCACCCTAGTTTCTCCTCAAAATGTTTCCACCGCCGGGGAGTGGAAGGTACGAGATCTCTGCAGGGTTGTCCAGGGCATCGGCGAGCCGCCCAACACGGATCTCTTTACCACGGTGGATATGGCCACGTTGAGCAATGGTGAGAAGATCCAGATTACCTCCTGCGTGTCCCGATATACGCTTTCGCAGCATGTCACACTGCGAACAGTCTTTCACATCGTGAACCAGCTGCCGTGCTATGCAGTCCTCAGCTCCAATATGGCGGGTGCGGCAATGGTAGTGGCTTGTCCCGGTGAGACTTCTTGCATCCCCCTTTCGTTGTTTGATTGTAGGAATATTCTTTTATCGCTTGTGAGAGAAGACGGTACGAACGAATCAAATAAGGAACCATTGTGTAAAGAGGAGTCGCCGCGGGAGATTCTGAAGATGGCTGAGACGCGCGGTGACGACTCTATTGGTAGGCTAAAACTGTTTGAGTTTTCTGGAGATAAGGCTTACGTTGATGTGACATACCGTTTGCAGGGCTCCTTCCTTACAATGTTTTTGGCGCCCGCCTGGCCAAGCATTCGAAACGGGATACGTTTCGCCTTAAAGGTGCGACTCCTGCGCAACGGCATGTGCGTTGAAGAAGCCCTCGTGAACCCCAATGACGTCTTTGTGACACTTCGACATGACCCACATGGTCCAAGGGTGGAATATTTCTTTGAATGTGCAGTTTACTCTCAACTTTATATATCGAGCTACCCTGTTGACGTGCGCTTTATCGACCCTGTTGCGGGAGAAAGCGTTGTGATGAAACATAAGGAGTTCCCATGTCGGTATTTTTTCGAGTTGAGCATCGAACAGCACATTCACGATGTACCCAGCGATTCCCCAGCGTATGTCATTAAACCGCGACATGTTTTTGGTCTCGAAAACAACTCGCACACGGATGTGCGGATTACCTCTGAAGCAGGAGATTCCGTAGGCTCGCTGGGCGGTGGCGTCCTAGCGTGCGAGCCGGGGCGAAACTTCGCGTACCTCCCGTTTCATACGCCGCTTACCGTGCATGCTCTCTCCGCTTCTCCACATGTTTTTAAAGTGGGCAAGAGCTTAGAAGACCGCATACTACAAAGCGCACTCGTGGACGTCGCGGAGGATGCAACGGTGATGCACTGTTTGTTGCTTCGTTCAAGAAATCAAGGAGTGGACCGGTTCATGGAGCTGCTGCCCCCGCTCGTTGTCGTCAATCTTAATACAAGATGTGACGTTGTGGTGTCGCACAGTGTAAAAGGAAAAGTTAGTGCGAAGGATGAGTGGTGCCGCCGCTTTACCGTCCCAGCGGGTAGGGCATTGCCGTGCACAATCCTCTCCAGTGACGAATACACCGACTACCTTGCCTTTGCCTGGACAGGCAACCAGGGTGACGAAGCAGGTGGTGTGGAACGAGATGGAAATGGTGCAATCAGCATCGACGTTGGCAGCGTTTCTACTGCTCTGTGTGATACGAATTACTTTGATAGGCGCAACGATGATACAAACAAGAAAACCAGAACCGTAGCGTGCCCTGAAACATGCTTCAGTGTGCCGTTGGAAGTATTGCTCCTTCCAAAGACAAACTGGTCAGGTTTCGTGCAGTGCGGAAGTACTCATCACGTTGTTTGCATACGCAAGGAAGGCCTATATGATACAGCTATTGTGACTATTAGCGCCCCTCGCACACCGTACGTAACGCTAGTAAACCTGACGCCAAACGCGTACGGGGCACTGCCTCCAATGACTGTTTTGGGCATCACACCGCCTTCTGTGAACAGCGATGAGTTGACCCTTATGAATGCAACAAATGACGAAAAGGAATCGAAGCTCAGGATCAGTATCGATTGGGATTCCGATGTTGACATTGGAAACGGGGTAACAGCTGCCTTGCGCTGCCATCGCGATGGGGCTACAGTGGTTTTTACACAGAGAGAACTCAATTCGATGTGCAGTCTGCAGAGTGGCAAATGGACCTCTAGGAATTCACCACAGGGTAGTGGGCACATGAAGGATTCTCCTGGAAAGAACGATACGGTTGTGCGGTTGGACGTTAAATTTTCTCGATTTTCCCTATTTGTGCGTGACGTTGCAGATACACCGCTGCATTTGGCCTTTGATAGTTGCAGTTTGTGGGCTGTCTACCAGAAGATGAAGATAACAACACAATGTACCGTGTCAAATATCCAAAGCAAGGGTACC
Source organism: Trypanosoma vivax (assembly GCA_021307395.1). Classification (NCBI taxonomy): domain Eukaryota; phylum Euglenozoa; class Kinetoplastea; order Trypanosomatida; family Trypanosomatidae; genus Trypanosoma; species Trypanosoma vivax. The sequence continues at coordinate 1,615,770 of SOPI01000326.1, forward strand.
TATCAAGGGAACAAGAGCCACGAGGTGAAGCCGTTTTGCCTCGATATGACTGTCCGCGACATCCGCTTCAAGGGCAAGACGTTAAGTGCACTCTCCACGCACGTAAATGTAAGTCCTCTGGATATGGAGCTATCGGATGTATTTGCGTATCAGATTCAACAATTGGGAAAGCTTTTTAGAACTTCGCTTCCCGCTATGGATAGCGGGTCCACAGATGTGGCCTCCATGATGGCGGAAGTTGCACAGATGAACGCAAATCCCCTAGGTGGATTGAAATTGCACCTTGGTCTTCTGCTACTGTTTGACATTCGTGCCGTGCTGAGCTACGACAGGAGTGTGAGTCCACCAGAGGACGTTCTGTTCAGTGGATCGCCTATTGGTGGCATCATTCCATCGATCCACCAGGCGACCGTATCTCTACCCAAATTGCAGTTTCACAACCTTAGCGGCAACTCCGTTGTAGAAGTCTGGAGTATTTTGTCCGAGAAACTCGCTTCAGAATTCTTGAAACAAGTTCCGCAGATGCTCTCAAGTGTTGTGTTGTTCCCCTCGATCTTCCCCGTTCGGCGCACCTTGGCACGCATAGGTTCATTCATATTCGGGACGGAAACCAGCGATCCTGAGGTGCAGGACACTTTGCTTATATGAACTGCTTATACCCAAGTAGCTGAAACGGGAGACACCTTGGGACATGACAGTGCACTTTGCACCAGCAGAAACACTACCACCTCAAGAGATAGCTCTGATCCATAGCCATGCCGAGCTCGCCTTCATCTATACTAGCGCCCAAACATATCTTTTAACGTCTAGGTTGTAGGATAAGGGAAACTAGAAGAAAGTGAGCATCGAAACAAAGACCAAAAACACCCGAACGGATAATGCAGGTCGCAGGCACTTACACTGTTGGCGGTCACGGGCGGGGAGAAGCGGGGGCGAACAAACGTAATTTTATGTGCCAGAGGTGATACGATTGCTTTCGCTCCATATTCAGGTAAGTTGTTGGGCACTGTTCGCCTCGTAGCTACGCCAAGGGCCTCACGACTCTATCAGTGGACAATGCCCCTAACACGGAGAGATCGGTTAACTGGTCGTGCCGCAACCCGCTGAACGTTGATTCTGAGAATGGGTGGGATTTATAAAACGTGTTGTTTTTGGATGTCTCTGAGAAAGGCGAGGTATAGGCCGAAAAGGGGCACAGGGCCTTGTTAAAAAGAGAAGAAAAATGAAGGTCTGGTATTCAAATGTGAATAATGTTCGGTGTAACAGATTGAGCATGTCTTACAAGTATGAAAGTGGGACGGCAGAGCGCCAACAGCTTGCGACCTGTAGTATAGGGGCCCTTTTGCGAAACACGCAAGGAAAGCAAGTGTGTGGACTTTAAAAGGCGCTCATCTGCTTGCCTTAAAAGCCATGCAGCTAGAAAGTTCCCGCGTGAGGTGAACTGAAAATGTCCGTAGCCCACCCCCGTTGTGAAACTGCACTGGTTGGGTTGTTTCAAAGAACAGTAAGGCAGCACGTGACTTGGATGTAATAACCATTCAAAACAGCGTCTATACAAACGTTATTGTGCAGCGAAACGCATGAACTGCTGATGCCCTTAAGAGCGGCACATGCAACCCCAAACGCGCTTGTGCGGTATGGGCAAGTAGGAAGGCCCTCTCCATATTCGCGGGGCCATGTCGAGTAAATAGACAGCAGTACACTGAAACCCGTGAATTTTGAGTGCCCAACGCCTCCTGGTGGGGCCGAAGGTTCACTCATAAAAGGAACAAAGCTGGCGCTCGAGTTTCCAGGCTCATCGAGTTGAGCTTGGCACCTATTTACTTGCGGCCCCGGATTTGTGCTTCATGTAGAAGAACAGATTGGGTTTGAGGCACTGAAATACCGCGCATTCCTTCCCTTGGAAGTGACGAGAGACGAGGGCATGCAGAGCACTTCCCGCGCATGAGAGCGGCAACTGTTTACTTTGCTCCGCTTGTCTGCGAAGGTCGCAAACATCGCAAACAGCTCCTGTGCCAAGTCGGCTGCGAACGAGTCTGTAAGGTGATCACAATCAGCTGCGGTGCGCGTGCTCGAGCGCGCTGCTTCGACAGGCACCACTCGCGGTCTACGCATGGCGTGTGGGGAGCGATGAGGCATCGCCGGCCACAGGCCAATACGCGCACATCGGAGTGCGTGCTGCCTTTAAGAGATAGTTGCGCTTGCCGCAGGGTGTTTGGCCGCTGTTCGTATGTAATGGCATGTGCAATGGCCAGAACTAAGCTTCCCCCGCATATCTTTTCCTCCCCTTTCTTTCCTTTTTTTGTCGCAAATAAAAGCGGCGGCAGTGACACTCAAATTGAAGCGAATCAATAATCGAGTGGTGTGGCGTTGTAACTCTGATACGCCGACGTTTCTAGTGTTGTTGTACTGTTTTGTAGACGCGGTCATGTATTGTGTCGGGACAGGGTATCATTCGTGTGATTTAAATGTGCGCGAGCCTGTGGATGGGTATGTCACACTCTTCGTGGACTGGCTCCCCTTGGGGTGTGTACCATTAACTTGTGGCCGCTACTAATCGCCTACCAACCATCGCGAATGAAGTATGGTTCGTCGATGTTTATAAGTGCTGTGTGGCATATGACGTTCTACAACCAGTGTGTGCTGAATGACGGTGGCGGACGCCTTCACCGACACGTCAATGGGTGGTATACGAAGTGTACGGGAACACGTTTTCCGTACACATCGCACATTTGTACATATTGAAGAGGGATGAGAGTGCCATCTGCGTTCGTGTGTGCCTGCACCTAGTCATCGTGAGAAAGCGCCTACTTCAACGTGGAGCAGTGTGGTTGCCGCGCGTACGCACACAGCGACGGACACTGAATTAGTCGTGATGAGCTGTTTCGGTTAACTGTCGCTACGCGCAGATTTTGAAGCAACTTTTGCTCGTTACTACCAGTGTGACGTCCGTTAATACATCCTCAGCGCAAGGAAGGCGGTCTATACCACTGCCAAACGGGATGTGCACATCCGGGTGCATCAGACGCGGTAAGTTGCTGGAAGTGGCACCCCCTGTTGCGTGGATTCCGTGACTCTTTGGGCTCCCTTCATGCGTCAAAGGGCGATTCACGAAACGAAGTGAGTCTACAACACACAAACAGAAAAAATCCTGATCAAGTTCGTATGGGCCCTTGTGTTTACTCTCACCTTTCCATCTTTTCCTCTCCTGTCTTGGTTTGCTGGAGTTGAACCACGAGGAGCGAGCCTTTCTGGAACACCGGAATTGCCTTGTGTGTTTTCCGTCCCCTTACATCAGTTCTCGTGATTGTTCCGATATTCTGCCACGAGTTGCAACATGGCACCACTTGTTTAGCGCCACGGCTTTAGCAAACATGATTCTTTCTCTTTGATCTAGTCAAGGGACACGCACCCTCCACTGCCAAATAGATTTTCCAGAAAATGGCAGTGTTAGGGTTTGAGTCCACCTCGGCCCTGCTTGTTTACGTGAGCTTCCTGTTCTTTGGGATGTCGCTGATGCTGACCGCCAACTCTATATATTCCTTATACGGCTACTCCACAGAGTTTTACAGATTGGCACAGGGCGACCCGAATGCCACAACCAGCGACCCCGACTTCTGGAAGAATATCTACACATATTATAACGTGGTGTTGTTTAGCCTGCAACTTTCTACAGAGCTATTCATGCTGACTCCGCTCGGAAGAAGGATCCCATTGCGGCTGAGGTTGGCGCTAGGCTTCTCCCTTTCGTTCGTGCAGCTCCTTTCGTACATGATGGTCACCACATTCCATACAAGCGAATCCGGCGCAAAGTGTGTATTTTTGTTCAGTGCTTTTGTCAATGGAATTGAAAAATCTCTCTGTGGCTCCAGCACTGTGGCACTTGCAGGTCCCTTTCCAACAAAATTTTTTGCGGCTGTCATCCTTGGTATCCCATTTTCTGGAGTCATCACCGGTATATTATCCGTGACGGTTAAGGCATCGATGGATGGGGACTTTCACAGTTTGCTCCATCAGTCATACATATATTTTTCCATCGCTATGGTTTTTCAGTCGGTGACCTGCGTCCTTTTGTATTTGCTTCCGCGAAATCCGTATGCTTTACGCTATGCTGCAGAATTTAGGTACGCGGCGAGGGGTAATCCTGTTGAGTGTGAGGAGCAGACGGAAAAGAAGGAAGCAAATGGTGCACCTGATTCGCGTCCAGCGAAAGGACCGGCAGATGACTATTGTGACGATGCGCAGCCGTACAACACTGCAAAAAACGTCTTGGATACATCGATTGATCCGGACACGATGAAGGATACTGACCAGGTGGAGAACACCACTAGTGCTGAGCAGATGCTGAAGGCAGAAGTGTGGGTTGTCATCAAGCGCATATACCCGGTCCTTTCTACGTGCTTTTTTGTCTATTTCACAACAGTTTTGTTTTTCCCTGGTGTTTTTATCTCGGTGGATTACAAGGGCTGGAATCACTGGTACGGCACTGCGGTGATGGTTGTGTTCAATTTGGGTGATTTTGTTTCGTGTATGTTTCTTCAGTTCAAGAGAAATCACCCATCACCGAAGGCAGTGATTATAGGGTCATTCGCTCGCCTACTGATTGCAGTACCGCTTTTCCTTTGCCAACGTCGTATAATAGAGGGCCATGCCGCCAAAGCGTTGTCCTGTGTTCTTTCACTCCTCTGGGGTATGACCAACGGTTTTTGTGGCGGTATGATGCTTATTTACGGACCAAGGACCGCGTCGCTTACAACGGCAGGCCAGCGTTCTCTTGCCGGGATATGCAACAATGTGTCACTACTGGTGGGCCTTTTTGCAGGTTCGGCAGCGGCAATAGGACTGAGCAAGACGCTGTAATGTGAGTGGGTTCCAGAAAAGGTTTAAGAGTATACTTATTGTTATTTTTTTCTATTTTTAACCTGTGTGGTAAATAAGTGTTTGTAGTCGAATCACTCCCGCTTCGGTGTATAAGTACGCAGCAATGCGTAGCTGAAAGAAGTTAATTATCATTACGTGATTGCGCTAATATAGAATGGTCTCAAGCGAAAGGCGTTGCATTGTCGCGCGGCCATGTACGGCATGCGGGCAGGCGCCCTTCAGAGACCACTCTACTGTCGTTGCTGTGGCCACAGGAATGCCACAGCGCATGGCGTTTACGTTAAGCAACAAACAGTTGTTTGTGTATTCATCATCTTTTGGAAACTGCGAACAGTGAGCTGCCCAGTGTCCACCGTGTCAAAAATACACGTGCCCCCATTCGTCGAAAAGTGAAACCATTATGCTTTCGCATTTATTAGTGGTGTTTTTATCCCTCCGCCTACTCACCACCCCCTTTCTAATAATAACGTTGACGGCCGCACGATGGCCTACCGGATTAGTTGTACTCGTATTGGCTCATGGTGACCCCTTGTGTAGTATTTGCACACAATCTCAGCACCATATGCATTCCCAAAATATTCGTCTCAGCATACATTTACCCGAAGTATTGTTGTCAGAATGTGAATTGCTCGCCAGGCGGGGGTACATAACCCATGAGGAAACATCCATCAAGGAATCCGGAGATTGCTTGGGATAAACCCCATAAAATCTGATCCTTGCCAGAGACGGGGCACACTTCTTCATCCCCGATTTGTGGCCTGAAAACGTCTTACTGGTATTTTGTCTTCAGTGAGCTAATGCGCACAGGTTGAATGTTGTGACAAAGCTCCTTACGGCATTCCTCGCAACGCTAGTCATGGCCCTAAAAGTGATAATGCGAGTGGTGATTGCTGAATTCGCCATGGCGGAACATGTGTGATTCACTGTTTCCTTTGCAGGATATCTTGGTTGGTCAGGCTTCCCTTCAGCGATTTCCTCGCCAGAGGGGATAGCGGCAGGGAGAAGTCTTGCCTGTGTCGTCGCCTCAATAATGGCTTGGAAGAGAAATGTTTAATGTTGTCGGGCGGACGGAGGCCAAAGCGGGGGCTTTTTATTCGATGGGATGTCGTTTGAGCATGCGGTGAGTGGGGGCTGTTTTCGATCAGGGACCGAGTGGATCAGTTCGTGAGTAATAAAGTGTCGGTTCAGGACGGGGTGCTGGGTGTCGTGTGTGCGCTTGCACGTGTGTAACGACCTGGTGCTGGCAGAGTTATGTAGCGATGTTGTGCAGGAGCGTTCAAGTGAAGATGAGTCATGAACCTCAACAAATAAATTTAAGGGGAGTAAAAAGCACACACGTATATATGTGTATGTGTGTATATACATATATACGGGCATGAGGTGCAAAGGTGGAAAGGGCGAGGAAATGCTTTTGTGAAAAAACAAGGTGGGTATTACACAACATTTTATGCGCCGTTGGCACAGCATCCGTTGGAAGTACAGCGGGTTGGGACATGCTCAACCTTATTTCAGCTGGTGTTGTTGCATGTCGCTAGAAGAGTGGACGGTTCCTCAAGAGGGACAACTTACCGCGCTTGCCAAAAAGAATTCGAACTGACAGTAACTCTTTCAAAGCCATATGGGCATGTTCAAAATTACAAGAACACTGTATGTGTTTTGCTCCGTGAAGACACGTCTTGAACAATGGTGTGTCACTACACACAGCAGCGTAAGAGTTTAGTGGTTTCAGCTACTGGTGCCCTGCGTCATCAAATGCATCGCGAGCTCACCATATGCACTAGCCCACTGAATCGCAAAGACACCACAGCAGTTTCTTACTTTTACGCACCGTGGGATGTGTTGCACACAGAGTGGCGGTCTCGGGACCTGTCCCATTCGTACATGGGAAGTTATTGTAGGATTTGCATCTTAGACTTTAGAACTGTGAACGTAGTCTTAACATTCGCAATACCCCTTGATAGGTTAAGTACGCTGTGCGCTAACACACTGGAACTGTTTACTTTGCTCCGCTTGTCTGCGAAGGTCGCAAACATCGCAAACAGCTCCTGTGCCAAGTCGGCTGCGAACGAGTCTGTAAGGTGATCACAATCAGCTGCGGTGCGCGTGCTCGAGCGCGCTGCTTCGACAGGCACCACTCGCGGTCTACGCATGGCGTGTGGGGAGCGATGAGGCATCGCCGGCCACAGGCCAATACGCGCACATCGGAGTGCGTGCTGCCTTTAAGAGATAGTTGCGCTTGCCGCAGGGTGTTTGGCCGCTGTTCGTATGTAATGGCATGTGCAATGGCCAGAACTAAGCTTCCCCCGCATATCTTTTCCTCCCCTTTCTTTCCTTTTTTTGTCGCAAATAAAAGCGGCGGCAGTGACACTCAAATTGAAGTGAATCAATAATCGAGTGGTGTGGCGTTGTAACTCTGATACGCCGACGTTTCTAGTGATACCGTATTCGAGCGGCCAATTGACAACTGTTCCTGGCCAATCTCGCCTTACCATGCATCGTGTACCTCGGCTCTTTGCAACGATAACCGTAACAATTTTTTCGAACCATGTGCATTGTTCCCTCTATTTATTTATCTTAATGGCTTCTCTTTCATTGCAACCAGTGCTGTCATTTTTGACGTAAGTGCTCCTTCACAATGGGCAAGAGAATGAAGCGAATGCCAAAACAAAAGAGAAAGGTACCCATGACCGAAAGGCCCCGAAAATTAACTAGGAACGGGAAGCTTAAAAGGCGCAAGGGTGATTTGAGAATGATTCACAGCCGCGATGTGAGCTTCCCTGTTAAGCAGAAAAAAGGAGGGAAGTGGGTTAGGATAGGCGAGCGCCGCTGCAATGTACATACGGTGTGCAACTGTGTAAGTCGAACGGATCCCGCGAAAATGTCGTATATCGCCAATCGATAGGAATTTCCAGGGGGTTGATGTGGGTCGTATATTTGGTGCCTCGTCTCAAACCAGTATCCTGCTTCGCATGCCGCCAGCGGACGATGGTCGTAGGGCGGCTTATTGTTTTTCTCTGCATACCGTGTCCTTCCGATCAGCGTCCGGTCCATTCCACAAACAATTTATTTTCCTGCTTAGTGCTTTTCAAGGGTACAGAGTAATTCACTGCCTGGGCCGCAGAACGTTTAAGGAGCAGTCTGTCTCTCAAAGAGATTGGGCGCAGTGTAACGAATTGCATTTTTTTAGTCGCCCATTCTCCCTCCCCACCCCCACTTGGTTCATGAGTGCACCTAACAATAGTGAGTTGCCAACACCTCTGCAGGGTGATGGGTCGCATATTGCCCCCTTTAATGATCCGTAAGGTGGTGGGTGGGGCAGAAAATACAAACTATTGGCGTTCACCGCGGCAGCTCGAAGCAATTGGAGTGTCGGTAGTTTTATATAAACATATATGTAACGTTGCACTTGTCACATCCGTGTTTTACCTTTCCACGTACCTGTTAATGTGCTCGCTTTTTGTCGGTCTATTATGAACTAGGCTCATGCGCCCCTTGTCGAAGGTACAGCATGGCACAGATAGAGTCGAAGAATGTTGTGATGACGGAGGAATTTGTAATACAACAGTGTAAGAAGCATCACGGATACTCCACACCGGAGTTAAACAAGGTGCTCTACCTTCATCACATTGGATTCACGAATATCTCCTCTCTTGGGGCCTTTCATCAATGCAGGGTACTGTATCTCAACAACAACGCGATTGATAGCTTCGATGGGCTCGATCAGCTGCAAAATTTAGACACTTTGTACCTCGCAAACAACGCCCTAAGATATTGCAAAACCCTTCCCGCGTTACCGGCGCTGCGTTTTTTGGATATTTCCTCAAACAGCATCGAGAGTCTAGAAGGGCTTGAAAATGCTCCAAACCTGGACACGCTTCTTGCATCAAGGAACCGCGTTAAAACCCTGAATGGGCTCGAACCTCTGAATAGCCTAGTAACAGTTGATGTTTCGCACAATTGCATCAGCAACAAGGAAGATGCAATACCTCTGTTAGCCAATAAAACGACAGTCCGTAGTTGCATGTTTCATGGCAATCGGTTTGTGGTTACCATGCCCGATTACCGAAAGAGAATAGTGTCCGAGATGCCACTGTTGCGTTTCTTGGACAAATATCCGGTTTTCCCTCAGGAGCGCAGCTGTGCAGAGGCATTCGCGTCCGGGGGGGCAGAAGCGGAGAGTTTACAGCGAGCAGAAAATCAGAGAAGAGAAGAACAAGAGAGATCGGAGCAGTTCTCGTTTTTTGGTAAAATTTGGCGCGAGTTTCAGGGTAGACAAGCACAGGATGGGGTGACAAGAACGCCAACGGCGTATTTTGATGATAATAATACCAGTGACATCTTTTTGCCACAGCAGAGAAAGTAGATGTCCCCCATGCTGCCGGTAACTCTTTTTGCTTTAAAACGACGCAAACTTCAACAAATGTTCTTTTGACTGGCTTCACGGCACCTCATGACGCTCGCTTCCTGTGTCAAGATGTCGCCTGCACCCTTCTAAACGAAACGCCTTTTACAACGGCTCGTGAACACTCAAAGAAAAAAGTAACAGTCTGGCCTCTCTAGTGCTTAGAGCCACAACCACTTTAGTGCCTTTATGCTGTGCTCTTGGTTGTTGTCGTTGTTCGTAGCACGTGCGTGAAACCAAGTGGACCTAAGGTGTTATGAGGCCCACTCGTGGGGAAAAGGGGGCGCCTAGACAATTCTCCAATATTTTGCTGGGGAAAGCGGTGCCATAGGAAGGCGTAGATGGAAAGCCTTGGCTTTGCCAAAAGTGTGGGGAAAAAACCCAGGAAGAATTCTAATGGTGTGTGTGGGCGCAAATTCCACGTGTAAGGCTGCAGCGCGTGTGCCCGGGATGTGTAAAGAATCAAGTCATACAGGCCATTTCACTTCAGCCTCACGGAGTTTTTTGGTGACGTGCTGGTTGTTTGATTGCTCATGAGGTGAAATATCGTCCTCCCCTCTGTGAGCGCCTATCGCCTTAAGATCTGCAAGCGCTAAAAGGTGACGTTAGAAATGGCAGAATGGCGACTTAGTTGGATTAGGTCTTTGTAAGATTTCACGAAGCGCCGAAAACGCACCTTGCGAACGCAACGGCTGTGGCAGCGGAGGCTTGGAACATTACGTAAGTGCGAAAAAAAAATGGGGCACACCGAACTCCGATGGGAAGTTCAGTCGCTCAAACCACTCCCCATACCTTTTTGTTTCGCTATCAGCAATTGGATCTTGTTATTCGCTGTTTCAACTTCGGCCTGAACACCATCTCCGTTCCTTCGTCGGAAAACAAAACCAACTCAATGGCTTGGTGCCTCACTGTTACTGGTTACCATTGTTTGGGGGGTGGGCGCGTTCATCTGCGCAAATCCGCCGACTATAGGTGAAAATGTTCGCTTGCCTAAGGCTGCCCTGACCCATCCACTACGCGGGAAATACCACAAAAATGCTCCTAATTATCCCGCGCGCTCCGGACGCCGCGTTTCTTCAGTGCGCTCTGGGCCCGGATTGCTCCTGTTCCCCTCGCCAGTCCCCTAGGCATGGCATGGACCTGATCGAATTTGCCGTTACATGAACGATCTTCCACACGAAAACGTTTCACAACTCGATGCGGTTCCCTCTTTACCCCCCAATGCCCAAGACAGCATAGCCCACAATCCGATCCAAGCAAAGGAGCTGAGCAAAGCCTTCAATAGCACAACGGACCATATCTCTCAAACTCTTAAAAGCGGGTATTGAACCAGTGACCACAGAATCCGGGGCGCCAGCTTACCCGCTCCGCCAGCCCGGGCGGGCGGCGCCATTGTGTACGTCTTTACTAGCGTCATTTAAATGGATTGGTATTAAACCTTTTTACTATATGTACAATAACATGCTCGGAGGGCTTGCGTGGCGTATCCTGTCGGGTGCGTCGCGCTTTTTCACTCAGAGTATCGCGGAGAAGGCCCGCAGGGCTTAGGACGTTGGGTTCGGCCATTCACCGAACTCGAGGCGCTGTCCCGCCCTTGGGCCAAAGGGAACACCAACAGACTTTGCAAAGTCTGTGCTTTAGTTGTCCGTTGCTCAAATTGACGGCGTTTCGGAGGCTTTTTGAAAACACTAAGAAGACCCGAAAGGCGGAAAAAGTTGAGGCGTGCCGCGGCGCATTAACAGATTTTATTCGTCCACCCTCCAACCCCATAGAGGAGCTAGGCTTCGGCAGTTTAGGACCAACATTCGCCCAAGAACACCGGGCCCACACCGCTCACCCGGGAAGCGCCGCCTCTAAAGATCGACCGGCATCACCGCTGACTTTTCAGAAACCAACCAAAACCAAACTATAAGATAAATCCCGGGGCCTTTCTTTGCCACCGCTAAATTTTCCTCCACAACAGATCTGTCGGACCCGAAATTCGCCGTGGCCTGGGCCGGAACGTGTTTTTGAGTTTTTGGCCGATCGCGCCGCTCTCGAAAGCCAGCTTCTAAGCAGTCAAAGTGGGAGTCCCCACTGCTTGATTGAGTGCCTTCGCCTCCGTTGGTATTTTCTTTCTGCTTCGACTTTCCCGCCCCTCGAGCCGCATTTCGCCACGAAAGCCACCTGAAACGGGCTGGCGGGGACCATTTCCAGCTCACGAGGGTGGCGCACACATTCCCGCCCGAATTGGCCTTTCTCGAACCCGTTCGAAAATCTGAAGGTAAGTTTCTTTTTTGCACAAATCGAATCCACCCACCCTTCTCAGCCGATTTTGATCCCCAAGACGCCGCGATAGGTGAAGTTGTTGGCCTGCCGTTTTGCCGGGCACCTCTTCATTCTTTTCTTCGTCCGCCCGAACGCGGAACACTTACCCGAGAGCAAGCGACATTCGGACTCAACATTGCTGCCCCCATCCGCTCCCCACCCCCAACCCCCCCTCCTACACACTTTGGCCTTCCACGAAACCTAGCAGCGCAGCGGGAAAGCGCTTTTCCATAAGCCCGGCGGGCGGGCGGCCTCCACCAAAGCCCCGCCGCCTACTTTGTAAAAACCATTTCTCTTATTTACGACAACGGCGGCCGGAGCAGCCGGAAACGCTTAGAGACAGACGTTCCGAATCCGGGCGGAGACGCATTTTATCTTTTCACCCGAGAAACGAACACAACTTCACGCCCGGGCTTCCAGGGAAACGTTCGGGAAACCTCAGCCCCCACCCGGGGCGCCTATTTGGGAGAGTGCTTTTTCATTGGCGCGCTCGGCCCATCGCCCATTGAGATCTTTTCGGCTCGAGGGCGGCGCAGGCATTTTCTCACCAGCGGGAGCGGGGCCGCACAAAAACGACGTTTTATTGCTTGGCCCACGCAAGAATCACACTTCCCCCTACAAGCACCGCACGATCCCAGTGACCCAATCGCCTTGCCAAGAACACGAAAAAAGGTCGAAAAAAAAAAAAAAAACCGAGGCCCTCAAATTTCGGTCGGCAAAAAGCGTAGGCCAATGAGAAGGATTGTTCCCCTCAGCACGAATAGAAATCGACAAAAAAACGGCCTTTGCCGGTCGGAGGCGGCCTTCAAACCAATAGCTGGGGAAGAGAAGGCGCCTTCGCACCTCTAAAGGAGAGGGGAACGGGCCGCTCTTGCGAGCAAGCGGGGGCGGCTTTTCAAAAAAGAAAGCCACCTAACACCTACGCTAACCAAGGGCAAAGGATCGGTAAAAACGCGGAAAACGCACCCTTTTTTCAGCGCAGAGGGTCACGGATTTCGAAGAGCCTGCGAAAAGAATGGGCTAGCCTCCACTAAACTTTGCGAGTCCCTCCCCTGCGCTCTACGAGGTTAGCGTTCAGGAATGGGGTGTTTAACGAAAAGCAAGTTTTTTGTAAGTGAAGGAAACGTGCTGACAAACGCATCTCAAACCATTGCGGGTGCAGGATGGAATATTTTCCTGCGCGCCATGCGCGTTTTTGCGGAACAGTGCGGACAAGCGTCCTTTTTTTTCGCCTATTGCCCTCGAGCGGAGGTAGGCGTTGCGCATGCTGACGGACTCTTCGCTCGGAGAATAAGAGCTTCTCCTATTCTTTATAGCAAACCGCGCCTTACCCAACCCCTGTTTGTAAGGGGGGAAATAAAAACCAAAGGGAAATGCGGCCAAATTAACGCTTAATGGGACAACGCCGCGCAGCACAGGGAAAACACAAATCCGTTACTAAAGCGCGGTGCCTGAAAACGGCGACTAACGAAAGAGAGAACAGGGAAAGCGTTTGTCACCTCGTCCTTCGCGCCCCCTTTCGCATGCGCCAAGCCTTCGCGACATCCACATTACGAAGCCTGTTTCCACGCGAAATCCCATCAGCAGGGCTCTCGGCAGAGGCAATGTAGTCCCAAGACGCCTGAACACCTTGCTCTTGCAACGCCTTATCGATAAGCAATGGCTTTCGCACGGGCGCGGAAGAATGCGCGCTGCCTTCATTATATTCATTGCCGCTTTGTTGCGAACGCAAACGTGCAGATTTTTAGGGACCGCTTCGGCAAAGGAGCTCAGCGCCACTGAGCCCACGCACGCCTCACCCCGTAAAACGCAGCGCGGCTCTCGGTCCCACGCGCTGCCCGACGCCCGCACCCCCATATTATCCTTAAACGGGAGCGCGCCACATCCGCGCATGGCGTCCCCCATCGCCTGCGCGGCCGGCGTGGGCCGACGCCTCTGTACTGTGAAGGGTTTGTTTTCCAGCAATCCGTTGAGCCAACCTTTGCCTTCTCCAACCGCATGCGCTGGAAGACAGCCGGCGCTGTTAAGCTAAAATAGGCCCCCGTTGAGTTTTGAAAGCCCCGGCGCACCGCCTTCAGAGGGAAACGGTGATTGAACAGCGCGCCGCCGCGCACACCCACGGCACACACCATGCGCGGCGTCAAACGTTCCAATTCCGCCGCCTTGAGTCTTTCCAGCGGCGGAACGCCCCCCTGAACCTTCTTATCGCTTTTTGGCTCGCGCAAACGGTGTTGAATTCGCGGTTGAAAGGCACGCCGATAAATTCATACTTTTTGGTGAGGCAAATTGCTCTCACCCAGCGCGGCGCCGCACTGCCTCATATTCCGGGCACTGCGCGGCCCCACTTTTCCACCTCCTGCCGCGGCCCGCTGATTCGAACGTTGTCGATCCACGCGTGTATTTTTAGTGGCCGCGGCGTGGCGCACATCGAGCTCACCACTTCGGGGTCGCCTGCCAACGCGCGCCCGACCGTGTGCAGTATTTCGGGGCTAGGCTTATATCCCATTTGGAGCCGCTTGAGCTCCACCAGCCCTCCCGTTTCCGTGCGACACCGGAAACTCGCGCAACTGCCTTGTGGCAGGCTGACCTGGAAAAATGGCGTCTTCAAATCAAATACGGTTGCGACCTCGCAAAACAAAGCATCCATATAGCGCGGCAAATGCTGCAGCGGCGCCTCGGCCTCGCAATTGGCGCGGTCGTTTTCACCCTTCGGGCATGCAACGAAGCGCCTCCTCGCCCCGGTGGGCCTCTCTTCTACGACGGCGAAGGGCACCGCCCAAACCCCCAACCCCCAGGCTTTTGCGGCGCTTCGAAAACGACGCCAGCCCTCTCCGTAGCTCTGGCGTCTGCCTCGCTAACCGCCAGCTTTGGCACGTGTTTGAACGAATGCGGCGGCGGAAAATGGAGCGCAACACCAAACCGCATCGCCCACTGCGGCGAAAGCGCCCCCGCATTCACCTTCCGCAGCGCCAATCACTGCTGTTCCTCCTCGGCGGCCGCTCCAGTAATTCGGGCGCGCCACAAAACGCTGCGCCCATTAAAAAGCGGGCTTGGCGCCCCATCTCCGCCCACAGCCTTTGGAAGCACCCAGGGCAATCTGGCCACGCCCCGCGCGCCCTCCACACGAGGGCCACCAACTTCGCGGAGCTGTTCAAAATGGCGGCCCAGTGTCACTGGCACCGCGCGGCGCTTCGCGGCAGCCCAAGCGGGCCCGCGCGCTCCCCGGGCTTCGTCGGAATCCTCATGCCCCAACCGCGTTCCATCACAGCCGCGGCTGCGGACGCCAGCGCGCCGCCTTTTACGGAATTAGCCGTCATGCCATAAGGCTGCAAAATTCTTTTCGCTGCGCACTTGCCAAGCGCGGCAAACCGCCCCAAAGCCGTCATTTTGGCAATCGCTTTTGTCACCATGACGGCGCCTGCTGCCGCGAGCGCCGCGCAGCGTGCCGCTCTGTGCGGGTCTGCCTCAAATGTTTTCGGCAGAGCGCCCCGGTCGACTATGAGGGCGTTGGGTTCGCTTCGGTGCTCGACAAAGTTTTCCTTCAGCAGCAGCGCAATGTCGCCCCAGCGACTCACCTTGGCCCGCGCGAACGGCGTGGCAACGCGGCCCCTCTCGGATCCCACCTCATCAATGCCCGCACCTGCGTCGTGGCAGTTCCCGCCGCTGCCCTCCGAAGGCCCGATGGAAACATCCGAATCGGCGCCCCCGGCTTTAATGAGCGACAGCGGCGCCCTTGCACACTGCGCGCCGCCGCTCTTCGCCAGGTTCAAACTCACAATAAAAGGCGGCACACGCCCCTCCGACATCCCCGGGCCACGTTTCTTAGTAAATTCGCTGAAGCGTTTCATTATGGCCATTCTCTGTTCCCACGTTGACCCCGTCCAAACCCCCTTGGGGACGCGGGCCGCTTCCGAAGCCAAAGCCACGAAGCACAGATCGCGGCTCGGCACTTTTATTATGACAACGCCGTTTGCGGACGCCATCGATGGCTTGAGTGTTGGCGGTGCGTTGCCAGCGCTGCCCCTCGCTCGCCGAAAGTTCGCCCCGCTTCTTCCACTATTGCCAGCTGTCTTTCTCCTGGCCTCAGGCCGCGCAATGCGACTGGCTTGATTTGTGTTGCCCGCCTTCTCTGGCGGTGGAATCCGACACCGTATCGGCCCCGGAGCTCATTGTTTTCTGGGCCGCTGCGCGCTTGTTGGCTTACAACAAGGCCCGTGAGCCATTTTAGCATAACACGCTGAACCGCAGTGCCCCATTCGCCCGCGGCGGAAACATCGCGCTTTGCTCGGCGCGGGTGTTTGTTGTTTCTGGGCCCTTGGATGCATCTTGAAATTCGGGCCTTTCGCTCTTCGAGGGTTTTTTAGCACCCCTGCGCGCGACCACGCTTGCATACCTGGACGCGCGCCGGCCGCACGCAAGAGACGCCATCGATTATAAACACACCGGCCTAGCCGATTCAAGCCGTCCGTGAGGCCCATTTCGCCAACGGCTCATGCCCATAAAGCCATTTCATTTCATGCGTTTTGCAACAAAAAACCGGGCCTCGGCGGCATTGGAAACGCGCCGCGGCACGCTCTCAAAAGGTGTTGGGCCGGCGTTCCCATCAAATACCCGAGCGCGCCCTCGTGCGTGCGAATCTTTATTTCCGCCTTGAAGGACGTCTCGCCAAGTTTGTCCCGCAATCCATGGATCCCGAGAAATCCAACATTTGCCATTAACGGATCGTTATTTCCCTGCGGTTGCTGCCGTTCGCCGGCTGTGGGCACATGAAAAACCGCCCTGGGCGCTGCTGCCTCAACTGGGCGTTGGGCTCGCCCATTTGCGCGCTCGCGCCTCGCGTTTCCGCGGCCGCATGGACCCTCCCAACTTTCAAAAGACCATTCTCAGCCGCAAGCATTCCGTTGGCGTCCTGGGGGCTTTTGGCGTGCTCGAGCGCGTGTTGAATTTGACCTTCCAGCTGGCAAATCCGCGTGCGCCCAGCAGTGCGAAGCGGCACTTCTGCAAATTCACGAAGAGTGCCAAAGCATGCTGGCGCGCTTTGCCGCTGCGGATGGTGAAAATGGTGGCCTGAAGGAGCGGATTTGCCAGCTGGAAGGTCAAATTCAACACGCGCTCGAGCACGCCAAAAGCCCCCAGGACGCCAACGGAATGCTTGCGGCTGAGAATGGTCTTTTGAAAGTTGGGAGGGTCCATGCGGCCGCGGAAACGCGAGGCGCGAGCGCGCAAATGGGCGAGCCCAACGCCCAGTTGAGGCAGCAGCGCCCAGGGCGGTTTTTCATGTGCCCACAGCCGGCGAACGGCAGCAACCGCAGGGAAATAACGATCCGTTAATGGCAAATGTTGGATTTCTCGGGATCCATGGATTGCGGGACAAACTTGGCGAGACGTCCTTCAAGGCGGAAATAAAGATTCGCACGCACGAGGGCGCGCTCGGGTATTTGATGGGAACGCCGGCCCAACACCTTTTGAGAGCGTGCCGCGGCGCGTTTCCAATGCCGCCGAGGCCCGGTTTTTTGTTGCAAAACGCATGAAATGAAATGGCTTTATGGGCATGAGCCGTTGGCGAAATGGGCCTCACGGACGGCTTGAATCGGCTAGGCCGGTGTGTTTATAATCGATGGCGTCTCTTGCGTGCGGCCGGCGCGCGTCCAGGTATGCAAGCGTGGTCGCGCGCAGGGGTGCTAAAAAACCCTCGAAGAGCGAAAGGCCCGAATTTCAAGATGCATCCAAGGGCCCAGAAACAACAAACACCCGCGCCGAGCAAAGCGCGATGTTTCCGCCGCGGGCGAATGGGGCACTGCGGTTCAGCGTGTTATGCTAAAATGGCTCACGGGCCTTGTTGTAAGCCAACAAGCGCGCAGCGGCCCAGAAAACAATGAGCTCCGGGGCCGATACGGTGTCGGATTCCACCGCCAGAGAAGGCGGGCAACACAAATCAAGCCAGTCGCATTGCGCGGCCTGAGGCCAGGAGAAAGACAGCTGGCAATAGTGGAAGAAGCGGGGCGAACTTTCGGCGAGCGAGGGGCAGCGCTGGCAACGCACCGCCAACACTCAAGCCATCGATGGCGTCCGCAAACGGCGTTGTCATAATAAAAGTGCCGAGCCGCGATCTGTGCTTCGTGGCTTTGGCTTCGGAAGCGGCCCGCGTCCCCAAGGGGGTTTGGACGGGGTCAACGTGGGAACAGAGAATGGCCATAATGAAACGCTTCAGCGAATTTACTAAGAAACGTGGCCCGGGGATGTCGGAGGGGCGTGTGCCGCCTTTTATTGTGAGTTTGAACCTGGCGAAGAGCGGCGGCGCGCAGTGTGCAAGGGCGCCGCTGTCGCTCATTAAAGCCGGGGGCGCCGATTCGGATGTTTCCATCGGGCCTTCGGAGGGCAGCGGCGGGAACTGCCACGACGCAGGTGCGGGCATTGATGAGGTGGGATCCGAGAGGGGCCGCGTTGCCACGCCGTTCGCGCGGGCCAAGGTGAGTCGCTGGGGCGACATTGCGCTGCTGCTGAAGGAAAACTTTGTCGAGCACCGAAGCGACCCCAACGCCCTCATAGTCGACCGGGGCGCTCTGCCGAAAACATTTGAGGCAGACCCGCACAGAGCGGCACGCTGCGCGGCGCTCGCGGCAGCAGGCGCCGTCATGGTGACAAAAGCGATTGCCAAAATGACGGCTTTGGGGCGGTTTGCCGCGCTTGGCAAGTGCGCAGCGAAAAGAATTTTGCAGCCTTATGGCATGACGGCTAATTCCGTAAAAGGCGGCGCGCTGGCGTCCGCAGCCGCGGCTGTGATGGAACGCGGTTGGGGCATGAGGATTCCGACGAAGCCCGGGGAGCGCGCGGGCCCGCTTGGGCTGCCGCGAAGCGCCGCGCGGTGCCAGTGACACTGGGCCGCCATTTTGAACAGCTCCGCGAAGTTGGTGGCCCTCGTGTGGAGGGCGCGCGGGGCGTGGCCAGATTGCCCTGGGTGCTTCCAAAGGCTGTGGGCGGTGATGGGGCGCCAAGCCCGCTTTTTAATGGGCGCAGCGTTTTGTGGCGCGCCCGAATTACTGGAGCGGCCGCCGAGGAGGAACAGCAGTGATTGGCGCTGCGGAAGGTGAATGCGGGGGCGCTTTCGCCGCAGTGGGCGATGCGGTTTGGTGTTGCGCTCCATTTTCCGCCGCCGCATTCGTTCAAACACGTGCCAAAGCTGGCGGTTAGCGAGGCAGACGCCAGAGCTACGGAGAGGGCTGGCGTCGTTTTCGAAGCGCCGCAAAAGCCTGGGGGTTGGGGGTTTGGGCGGTGCCCTTCGCCGTCGTAGAAGAGAGGCCCACCGGGGCGAGGAGGCGCTTCGTTGCATGCCCGAAGGGTGAAAACGACCGCGCCAATTGCGAGGCCGAGGCGCCGCTGCAGCATTTGCCGCGCTATATGGATGCTTTGTTTTGCGAGGTCGCAACCGTATTTGATTTGAAGACGCCATTTTTCCAGGTCAGCCTGCCACAAGGCAGTTGCGCGAGTTTCCGGTGTCGCACGGAAACGGGAGGGCTGGTGGAGCTCAAGCGGCTCCAAATGGGATATAAGCCTAGCCCCGAAATACTGCACACGGTCGGGCGCGCGTTGGCAGGCGACCCCGAAGTGGTGAGCTCGATGTGCGCCACGCCGCGGCCACTAAAAATACACGCGTGGATCGACAACGTTCGAATCAGCGGGCCGCGGCAGGAGGTGGAAAAGTGGGGCCGCGCAGTGCCCGGAATATGAGGCAGTGCGGCGCCGCGCTGGGTGAGAGCAATTTGCCTCACCAAAAAGTATGAATTTATCGGCGTGCCTTTCAACCGCGAATTCAACACCGTTTGCGCGAGCCAAAAAGCGATAAGAAGGTTCAGGGGGGCGTTCCGCCGCTGGAAAGACTCAAGGCGGCGGAATTGGAACGTTTGACGCCGCGCATGGTGTGTGCCGTGGGTGTGCGCGGCGGCGCGCTGTTCAATCACCGTTTCCCTCTGAAGGCGGTGCGCCGGGGCTTTCAAAACTCAACGGGGGCCTATTTTAGCTTAACAGCGCCGGCTGTCTTCCAGCGCATGCGGTTGGAGAAGGCAAAGGTTGGCTCAACGGATTGCTGGAAAACAAACCCTTCACAGTACAGAGGCGTCGGCCCACGCCGGCCGCGCAGGCGATGGGGGACGCCATGCGCGGATGTGGCGCGCTCCCGTTTAAGGATAATATGGGGGTGCGGGCGTCGGGCAGCGCGTGGGACCGAGAGCCGCGCTGCGTTTTACGGGGTGAGGCGTGCGTGGGCTCAGTGGCGCTGAGCTCCTTTGCCGAAGCGGTCCCTAAAAATCTGCACGTTTGCGTTCGCAACAAAGCGGCAATGAATATAATGAAGGCAGCGCGCATTCTTCCGCGCCCGTGCGAAAGCCATTGCTTATCGATAAGGCGTTGCAAGAGCAAGGTGTTCAGGCGTCTTGGGACTACATTGCCTCTGCCGAGAGCCCTGCTGATGGGATTTCGCGTGGAAACAGGCTTCGTAATGTGGATGTCGCGAAGGCTTGGCGCATGCGAAAGGGGGCGCGAAGGACGAGGTGACAAACGCTTTCCCTGTTCTCTCTTTCGTTAGTCGCCGTTTTCAGGCACCGCGCTTTAGTAACGGATTTGTGTTTTCCCTGTGCTGCGCGGCGTTGTCCCATTAAGCGTTAATTTGGCCGCATTTCCCTTTGGTTTTTATTTCCCCCCTTACAAACAGGGGTTGGGTAAGGCGCGGTTTGCTATAAAGAATAGGAGAAGCTCTTATTCTCCGAGCGAAGAGTCCGTCAGCATGCGCAACGCCTACCTCCGCTCGAGGGCAATAGGCGAAAAAAAGGGACGCTTGTCCGCACTGTTCCGCAAAAACGCGCATGGCGCGCAGGAAAATATTCCATCCTGCACCCGCAATGGTTTGAGATGCGTTTGTCAGCGCGTTTCCTTCACTTACAAAAAACTTGCTTTTCGTTAAACACCCCATTCCTGAACGCTAACCTCGTAGAGCGCAGGGGAGGGACTCGCAAAGTTTAGTGGAGGCTAGCCCATTCTTTTCGCAGGCTCTTCGAAATCCTACGCGTATACACGCAAAGAAGCTTGTAATAACAATTTTTTTTTCTATCGATTTCTCGCGATTCGTTCCTTCCAAATCATTCCTTGAAACCATCTCGTCCTTTGCTTCCACAAACTTCGCAAATTAAAATTTATTTTCGATAATTGTTCCTAGACGACGTTCGGCGCCAAAGATGCTGTCATCACCGAGGCTTTCCTTTAGGCTTTTTTATCCTTTTTTTTTTTTTAAAAAAAAATATATATATATCAGATGCACAATTTTTTTTTCATCTTACCTCCGTTCAATTATTCTTTCCCAAAGCAGTGAGGCATGCTTTCATTTTATTTTGTATGCGTTTCCCTCGCGTCCTTCCGCTGGGTTTGTCGTTTGGTGTGATCTATTCCTTTTTCATTTTTTGGTTTATTTTTATTTTTTTATTTCGTGCTCAAATCCTTTTAGCGTGCGACACGCTCGTCCATGCCGTTGGGCCTTCGCATAAATTTTTGTCTCTTAGTCCGCTTGGTGCTTGCTTTTCGCCTATTCGTCCTTCCGGATTGAGAGCTACCCTCGCTCACCATCTAAACACGTCCTTTTTGCAGTGCTTTTTAACTTTTGAAAGATGTAGCGCCACCATGCCGTCGCGCACCGTTGTGCAAAGGCTCTTTTCGCGTGTTCTACCGAAAGGGGTGTTTATCTCTGTGCCCTATTATGTCCTTAAGGATTCTTGATTTCGTCTAGATGCCAGTACCTCCCCTTTAAAGGGGCGTCCACGACTTAGTTGCTCCTACGTTTCATTTCCCGCTTTGAGAGGATGGTGTCTGTTCACCTTTGTTCTATCCTGGTAAAGGCTCCATCCCGTTTACTAATGAAAGTGTTTTTGTACAATATGGAGATTTTGTCCAACCCGATGCTTTGGCCTAGGCTCTATAATATCGACGTTGCTACTTATTATTAATATTATTTATCAACGTAAAAATGTGATGAGTGACTTTTGTGAGCTTCTTTTGGCGCTAATCGGAATGGTCGTCCTGTAGTTTTCCGTTCGCTAGTTGGTCGTAGGATATTTACACTAAAAGCAACTTATTTACTATTGTATTTAAGTATCGTTTTCGTCTAGATATGCTCTGCGGCTTTTCGTTTGCTTGTATATTTTTTCGCTTTGAGTTTTTCAGAGTTACATGTGTATTGTGATACAGGACCACGAAATACCCCTCCCTCTTTATTTCCTGTTATTTATTTATTTTTTTTGTACAAGGTAACGTTGTGAATTTAACTTACAGCACGCTTTAAATGTTTACCCCATCACCGGGCACATTGTACGAGAATTTGAAGTACTCGTTCGAGTCTTTTTACAATAAACCTTTGGTCGAACAGGGGATTCACCCCCATGGCGAGCAGGAGGATGCAGTCGAACGCTTTATCAACATGCTAGATTTAGGCACCCCACCTCACGTCACCACTCTTTCGGTAGAGGACGATCTTATTGAGATAGAAACTTCCGCTCCTCTGGCAATTATTTTGGCAGAATTTGCCGAGACTGTGAATGAACTTTCGCCTGTCGACGAGCAGATATTACTATCTAGGTGTACCTTTATGTTGTCACTTCCAGAACGGCTAGCAAACGTTGTATTTAGCGAACCGCATGGCACTAGTAGTTTTAATGCCGATTTAACTCTTTTTTTGAGCCGTATGTGCCAAGCGCTTTGCTGTTTTATTTTTGCAGGGTACAATAGGCCTTGCACGTCAACGAGTCCATCTGCCGGCAACAAGCGGTATCGTATCAAGAAATGCAACGTGCTCGTAGTATGTCATTACTTTATCCAGTGCCTCTGTCGACGGGGACATATGCGTGTTTTTTCTCGATACTTCGTGACATTTCTGAGAAATGCTAACCAGAGTAAAAACCTCCCGGTGGAATTGCTACCACTTGTATTCAAAGCCATCTGGAAATCCGCGCCGAAACGCCGAAACGCACCTAGGGTACAACAAGATTCTACTTATGTCAGTCATGTTCCTACTCTTTATTGGTCCGAGTGGGTTATGTTTTTCCTGTATGCGGCTTCAAAGGAAGCGAATATTAAAGCCATTCTTCTACGTGGGCTTCCAGCTATGTTACGTGTTTCCGCTGTGGATTCTAACATGCCATTTGGTTCACTTGATATCCATCATGCTCTAGAAAATGAGTTGTTTTTTACGATGTCGTTTTGCCATAGTACACAAAGGGATGTCCTACGACTTATTTTCCGAGACATACTCCCTGCCATCCTAACTTCTGATGAAAACAGAGACCATAAAAACATTACCGAGTTTGAAAAAAATATATTCACTACAATTTTGAGAACATGGGCCAGCACCGATTTTGTGGAGCGTGCCCCTGTTGACCAAAACACTACACTTGCAAATGCCGTTATGTACATATTACTCCATTTAAAGGAATATTATGGAGTGGATAAAGATTTCCGCCTACCAACTGCTCTGTTGCAACCACTTTTAGCGGGGATTTCATTGCGTTTTGAATCGGTACGGTTTCCAAGTATGAGAAATGACGGGATGATTGTTGCATCAGCGTTTGCCTCCTTCTTTGTTGGAGGAGAGGCGTATACTGCATTTTCAAATTTAGAACAAGCTCTGGGCATGTTCAATAACTGGCTCGAGAGTGAAGCATGCCATACATCGCTTTCTGATCCTCTATATGACGATGAAAGACTTCATCGTACCCACGAAGCAAACAAATGTTTACTTGGCCGCTGCTGTGTTGAAGGGGAGAAGTACCCATTAGACCCTGACGCTCAATTCGCCTTTTTTGCATTCATGAATTCCGTCGATTGTGACAAAAAAACACCTGATTTGGAAACCACATATTACGGCGAATTGGATCCAGTAGGCCATAATGAATTAGTGTCGTTCGGAAAGACACACAATGAACGGGACAAATTGGATGACGATATCGACCTGCTAACGACATTACGTGAATCATATAATGCAATTATGGGAATAGGAAGGGGGGGCAATGCTCAACTGTATGAAGTGCAACGAGACATAGAAAGTTCATTTCGTGGTTTTTATACAGCTCTGCGCAGGCTGAGGGATAAACTTGGTCGTTGGAGTGAGGATGTTGCTGGAGGTAATGTATACCATGCGCCTGAAAAGGTTTCAGAGGAAATAAATACGATGATAGGACCTCTTTTTCCTGCACTTTTGTCAGTCAACGTACATGCACCGGAGCCTCGAAAGAGGGAATTGGAAGAGCTTAAACATTTCATTCTAGTTTCCATAATTGTTATATCACCAGCAGCTGCCTTAAACCAACTAAGCAAAATGGTTTACTCTAATTGCTTTAGCATTTTTCAGCGTGTTGAGTTGGCAAAGGCGGTCGGAGAAGCAGCTCAACACCTTTCTCGTGTTGAGACTCGACTTGATTCCAATCAGATGTCAAAACAGTTGAAAAATGATGAGTCTTGCAAGATGGCTAAACGAATTTACCCCCCGATTCCGGTTCCAAGGAAGACCACCACAATTGGATTATTCGAGGGTAAAAATACCCGACGCTGGGGGAATGCTGTTACTCACAGAGTAAACAAAAGCGAAAAGTTATTTGTGAATCTCTTAGCCGATGTTGCACACTTGTTCATTGCGTCTCTTCTAACGAAGTCTGAAGATGATCATTTTTCCTTTTTTCGCGACTCGGATCCGTACGTGTCTGCAGAAGTGCTGCGAAGTATATCTGTAGTTGTACAATGCGTTGCATCGAACAGGCATATCGCACCGGTTCTGTGTGAAAATATTATGCCATTTGTTCTGACAGTGGTGTCACAACATCCTCTACCCACTATTAGGCGACAATGTTGGATACTCGCAGGTGAAGTAATGAGAAGCTGGTGCGGTGCTGGTCCGCTCATCTCATACAATGATGCTAGCGTACGCCCATATGGTGGCCTTATTTACAGTTCATCTCTGACGTTTTCACAAGAGTGGAAAAGCGCGCAGCGAGCGCTTGAATCTACTTTCAGTCTAAAAGAAGACCCGCTATCCGCTGATGTGGCTATTATTGTGCTCGCTGACCTTCAAGATATCGTGGCAGCTACATTAGACTTCGAAAATATGAAAAGCCGTGCGGTTGTACCGAAGCGGATTGTTATTACTACTACTTCAGGTGAAGGCGTCTGACTTACATACATGCTCGCAAACGCTGTGCGGTGTGCCTGGGCTTTTAGTACACCATAACGTCATCCATATGTGGGCAGTGAAATGTAATAATGATATTAAATAGTAAAAAAATATTTTCTCTCCGTTCTTATTTAGTTTTATTTTCTCAAGGAAAGGAAGAATAATAATTACAGCAAAATTTCTCACAAAATTCATTTTTCCCGTTTTGTATACTAAAGGCTAATGAGGCGGTTTTCTCTTGACCATGCACTTCATTGGCGGTTATTTTGTTATTCACGCCGATTTCTACGCAAGCGCAAGGCAACCACTGTAAGCAATGCTAATACAACTAACATCATGAGCGCTGAAACACTACGAGCCGGGGAAGTGTTAGCAGCGCCCGGCACATCATTAGATAGCATTCGTGAAGAGATTCTCCGCATGAGGGGCAAATGTGGTGGATGTCCAGTGGGAATGTCTGAAAAGCCTAGTACACCGTTACCGTCGCAGAGGCTAAAAAACAATGGTCCGGACATCTTAATTGATACGACTCGACCAAGCGAAGTGTACTACTACGGTGACGATGTTATTGAATGCGTGAGAGCGAAAGATTATGTGACCAAAACCCAGTTGTTTGTGGAGGCTGATGAAGTGCTTCGAGCAAAAAACAAAGAAAACGTAATTCGCTATTTACAAATAACACATGGGCCCGTTGGCTCTTGTCAACGACAAGAAGTTAAGGATGCTGCCAAAATCTTGTTGCAGAAGGTTGAATGTGAAACACAGCACGTGTTTGCTAGGGGTAATAACGCACTTAAAGAGAACGCTTGTCCCGACGAAAATGATTTGATTTCTCTTCGCGAAGGAAGGCTCATTGGTTGGGTTAATGTTTTGACGGAGCTTAATGATGAAGAGATCAGGAGGCTGTGGAAATGGGGTTTATTAGACCTTGACACAGTTGAATACTTGCTTTTTAGCGATGAAGTTTATGGCGAACTGGCAGCCCAGGCATATTTACATGACAATGAAACATCAGAGAGTTCTGGTACTGCCGTTTCTGAATGCGGTAAACAGGAAAATGGGGAAGATTACTCTGATTCTATTCCACTTGAGTCTAATATCGATGTGCTGCAAAGCATTGGCGAGTTATGCGAATTGACGGCTACTGTGAGCGAGAATGTTTTTATGGGATTTCCTAACATTGATCTCGCTAAAGTTGTTCAAAAGGTGAAAAAAAATCAATACGACAACATTTCTGACTGTGATTTGCGTCTGTTAGAGCAATACGAAGAAATGAATCAGGTAATTAGATTGCCTAGAAAGGAACTCGAAGGCATTAAGGCCCACACATTCAGAACTTCTCCTGAATGCCATTGCACCACATCAGGAAGCTCTTCTCGTCCAAATAGTTCATGCGCTGATGAGTCAAACGAACACAAAAGAATTTTAAGCACTTCCTTTAATGGTAACCATGTGAATGATGTTCCTCCATCAACATTAGTTGAATCTCGTTCAGATCATGAGAGTAATTCTCCATTGAAATTAGACGTAACTGAGGCTGTAATGGATCGTGCCCTTTGTCCATCCAATCATTTTCTATATGCTATTTCTCGGAACGATAGAGTATTGCGGCATTCATTCGAGTGTATGGAGCGCATAAAACGTCACACGCTATTTGACTCGTCATTTCAAGATGCTGTAAAGGAGGTACACAAATGGCAAGGAATTTCTGCGAATACATACCTACCTAAAAGCAATGAAGTAGACACCACAAAAAAGAACGTATGTAAGCATCGACGGTTGCGAATCGCTCAACGGCCGGTGTCTTTACTTGGTGGACCGCTAGCGAAGCCATATCGGTCATCGGATGTTCCTTACTTCTATGGGAATATTCGAAGTTTTGTTCCACCACGGGGACGTTATAACATGGCAACTCCGAAAACTAGTCCAGGAAGGCATACATATAATGGAAACAAAGGACCACTGAGGATGCACATACGTTTTAGTCAATAGAGTGATCATATGTTGCTAACTTAAGCCTTTACGTGTGCTTTACTACTACCGACTGTTAGGTGTTACGATGATATTCAAAAAACATCTACCTATAACACTTTATTGTTATTTCTCCTTATTGTTGTGCGAAAAGTAGCTATAGCTAATTTAACTATTATTTTTCTGTTTTTTGTCAAGGAAAACTTGTTTCCCTTTCTTTACACTTTTAAATCATAGTTATGGAACTTTGGTTACTTATCGTTATTTTTTTTTCCATCTTTTTGTTTTGTCATCACCTTCCCCTTGTAGAAAAACAACAAGAATAAAATAGAACAAGGAAGAAAACAAAAAAGTTCAAGGAACTAAAGGGAACGAAGTCGTAATTTGATCTGGAAAGGGGTGCAGAATTTTGTTAGAGACTATGACAGGGAACGAGCCAGAGGCAAGCGACTACACGCCTCAGGAGCTTCTTACTGCTATCGTGATGGAGCACAAGAAATTGGAGGCTGCCAATCAAAGCAATATGGACCGAATGTACGGCGCTCTAACTTCGCCATTTAAGCCTGGAGATAAACCGTGCGAGGTTCTACGAGTTGACACCGTTCGTTGCTTCGAAGAAATGATAGGCAAAACTCGTGTAGGTGGTACACTTATCCAGAGTGGCGGCAGCGATAAAACTGTTAGCTCAATGAATAGGCAAATAGGATATAGCGGCGGTAGTGCCTCTCGTGAAGATGGTATCTTTCCGATAAGGAGAGACTTCCCTCCTGTGCATCACTGCTACGACTCGGTACTGCGGTATGAAACGTGTGTCCTGGAGAAAACGCTGTCACAACACAATAGCATGTTGGCATCTTTTGAGGTTCGCCGGCTTCGTGGACTTGCTTTATCATCAGAAAAAGATTCAGGTATGGCTTAAAAGACAACATCCAGGGTTAATATTTTGCCAATGCATACCATTGACCTCCGTTGTACGTGTGGCTATGCGCCTGTGACGTACAGTTAGGGACTGGTGGTCATGTACTGAAAGGGCGCATATCTAGTCTATTTTTCTCAGACCAGTGTGGGTTGGTTTTCTTCGTTCGGGCGCAATGAAAAGTGGAAATACCTATACCTTTGCTAATTTTTGTGTCTAATTTTGGGTCATTTTTATTTATTACGTACAGTTAGTCACCTATTGTGTATTACGAGATACTATTATTTTACATATTCTTTTTCCCTTTTTACATTTCCGCCTGGGTAACATGAGCAGCAACGTTATTAACCATCTAATTGTCACAAAGACCTTTACAGGTAGTAGATTTCACCCTTTAATTAGTTCTGACTGGGTAATTCATCATACTGTCTATTGCTCGCACTCTGTGGTAACTGTCAATGTTGGTGGTGGTTTACATAGGAATCCTCTGCTTTACATAGTGTAGTATTGTGGCGGACTGAATATTAATGTGGAAAATGATAACCACACTTCCGCGCTACACTAGGATCGCGTATCGCCGACACAGTGTTGGGTCTGGGTTATAACAAACCTGGCCTTTTCTAGCATTTATAAACTTAAAAACGTGTTGCTTGCTCAACCAAACGAACTGGAAAATAAGTGTGATGCTGGATGATGAAAACCAAAACGATTGTTATTACCATAACATTTTAATGACTTCGTTCGCGTACACATTCGGTGAAGAGTTTACTTTAACATTTGTACACGGTACCACCAACTTTGTTGATAACGAAGTCAAATATCGCATTGTTATCGAATATCCTTGAATATGCTATTAGAGATATCATTACATCTGATGAATGAACGGTAAAGGTTAATGGCGTGGCGTTTCTCTCTGAGACTTTTTATGTTCATGATCTATGCAATACGGTTTGAGTCACGAGTCATAAAGGGTCTGGCTGTGTTACTAAACTTATTTGGTCGTCTACAAGTGCAAAGACTTGATGCTTCCTACCATAACACAATATTATTGTAGTCGAAATCATTTTTTGCGTTTGTGTTTCTGGATTTGCGGAACATCTTGTTTGCATGTCACAACCTTACTGACATCCCCCCTTTGTGCGTTCTTACCACCGCTGTCGCTTACAGGATAATGTAATGTTTTGCTACTTCCCTTTACATTCATATGCAACCCTGCCTTCATTTCATCTTTTTTTTTTTGTTTCCAGTTCCCATAGCTGCACATGCATGGATGAACGCTTCCACAGTATGCCTAGAAGAGTTGACAGGCAGAGTATGTGACGATAGGGTAGAAGACGAATGGCGGCAGCCGGAGCATCTACCGCCGCTTCGGACCTCTCAGACAATGCAACCTTCGTATTTTGTGGCATCTGTTCCTTCTCAAAGATGCAAGGTTGTCGCTCAGTTCGTGCGGTTTATTTGGACATGCCACAAAAACATTGAAATTCCTCTGGAGGCCTCCCTCCAGGAGAGCGTGGAGTTGGCACAATTTGTTGACTCTAATGCGTCTCGGTGTTTTCTGCCAAGGCAACAAGAAGAGGTTCGGTTGGCGCTTTGGGAACTTCTCCACGAAGCCTCTGAGCGGGATAGGAGTGTAGCGCTGCTTCAATGGCAGTTGGATGACAACGCTACTCGTATGACAAGGATAATAAGTAGTCTTCCGTCAGCAAACTCGACCGTGTATACGCATACGGGTTTCACCTCCTTGAAGAAGCGCCTTGATGCAAACGGTGAGCAATTTGATTGGGAATCTACGAGTTTGGAGGAGGAACAGATTCTCCTTACAGTGCTAGAGGGTCTTGGGCGATACCATACGCGTGCTCCACGCCATGCAGCCCACTGCGCACAGCGCCCAGAAAATAAAAATCGCGTGCACGATTCCGGGAAGAGGTTACCGTTGTCTTATATAGGCCCTTCTCTTTGCAGCCAGCCGCCAACGAAAGGTGTGGGAACTCCGGCAGGTTCGTGTGTGTCTAGGGAGCCCCCGTGCGGTGGGCCTGCAGAAATAGCAAAAAACGGCAAATCACAACTATTACTGGCCAAGACCGAATCTCTCACAACTGGCTGCCCTATCTGTGCAGCAGATGGATTGATTAGGAGTTGCTGGGTGAGTGTACACCTGCTGCAGTTGATGGACATGTTAGCGGCGGCTCATTTATCTGCTGCCCCTTTACTGCTGCCGCACGATGTTGTTTCACTTTCACCAAGAGAAGCTCTCAGCATAGGTTACCACATTGCCCAACAACAACTCCATACTGCATCAGCCCTGCTGCTCTCCATTGCTAATACTCCCGAGGCTTCTACCTCTTGCTCAAAAAACGCTGATCGAGATTCCATTGATAACATGGAAGAAGATAGAAGGAGGCATAACGTGAAGGTTGAGGCTTCCATTGGGACACTAGCTAAACATGGGATCGACATTTGTGTACACTTACTGGCATCATTGAGGTGCATGGAAGTGAATAACGTTTATGTGGTGTTGCTTCATGCATCTGCACTATCCTTCTTTGATTTACATGGTGTAGGGAAGGCAAAGCAGCTCTTGTTGGACTTTGTCGCTTCCATGTCCCGAGAGAGTACAAAATCTGGTGTGTGTGATAGTGGTGGGTTCGACGAAAGTATGGATGACATTTACAAATATTGGGTGTTAGTTGAATCAATCCTGTGTTCTAACGATGCTGTGACGGCGGAATACGCGGAGCACAAACTAATGTGCCTAGAGCAAGTATCCACAGGAATTTTATTTTCCGCATTCCTAGATATCTTGGACTTGAGGGATTTACCA
Source organism: Trypanosoma vivax (assembly GCA_021307395.1). Lineage (NCBI taxonomy): Eukaryota > Euglenozoa > Kinetoplastea > Trypanosomatida > Trypanosomatidae > Trypanosoma > Trypanosoma vivax. The sequence continues at coordinate 1,646,272 of SOPI01000326.1, forward strand.
TTTCCATCCGCATGTAACGAACAACAGTCCCCAGATGCTTATCGCGCTGCTGTACATTCTTGTGTTCGAGCGCGGGATGCTCTTGACAAAATTGTATATCCGTGGATAGTTAAGCTATGCGATGCCGCTGATGGATCTATTAGCATACGGGGACGACAGTCACTTTCGCTCTACTGGCTGCTGAGGGGGACCCTGTGCTATTTATTGAATGCTCTTTCGCTTCTATCTTCTGTAACTGTGCCACCTGGTAGTTATGACGCTGAGGCGCCGCTGAGATGCATGCAGAACGCAGCATCCGAATGCGACTCAGCGCGTGAGTTCGCCGATTTTCCATTATTGGCTGAGTGGGTGAAGGCTATAGTCAATGATAGTGAATCAAAGGAACAATGTGAACGTGTCTGCGGTGGCGCGGAACCTCTATGTGGATGGCGCTTACGGGTCAATATTGACTGTAGTAGATCCAATCTCGTACTACCACCCTCACAGTGCGTATCGAATGTTTCCATTCTTCCACCCCCTATCATGCGCATCTGGTTAGTGTTCGCGCGTGCATTGTTTCGTAATGTACCAGCTGACTTGGTGTCAGCACGGGCGCATGATGTTATTAGCTCGATGGCGGTGCAGTCAGCTGGCGTTAATACTGTTGGTCCTGCGGGAGTTTGTAGCACAGGGCGTGGCGAATACCCAATATCTAGGTGCATTCCAAGTAAGCTTGAAAATGCAACAAAGGTCGAAGAGGCGAAGCGGCGTGCGAAGAAGTCGGTGCTGGGTTTTTGGTTGCGTTGGCACAATATCCTTGTAGCCCATCGTCTTTTGGGTGACGCGGTTGGAGAAAAAAATGATGGTCCCTCACTTCTTCAAAGTTACCGTGATGCCATGCTACTGCAATTAGCTGGGCATGATGCTGAGTCTGGCACATTTTTTATGCGCGTTTTACAGGAAAGTTATCCTCTGATATCTGATCAAAAGAGATCAAGTTGTATTTTTACTTCATTCGAAGCTTGTAAAATGCAGGAAAACACCCAAATACAGAAACACACTAGTCAGTTGGTGACTGAGGAGTTCTCTGTTATCGCAATTGATGCAAGGCTAAGGGACGCGTTGCGACGCTATGAGATGTATTGTGTACGGCCGGTTGTGACAGATGCCCAAAAAAGTGCCAAAAAAAAGTTTCAGGGGCATGAAAAGATGCCTGATGGGCGTATCGGTGGGAAAGTTCGCGGCAGAACCGCTCCACGGGCCACTAGGAAGCAGTGACATTAGGGGGCCACCAATGCCTTTGATACCCGCACCTTGTCGCCTTGCATCCACTCAATTGATCATCATTGTGGTTAGTCCTGCCGATTGTTTGCATTGTGGATGCCCTGGTTAAATATCTACGCTACTTTTCACTGAACCGCAAATAGTATGACCCTGTTTCACGTATGTAATATATAGGGAGCGCAGGATGATCTGTGATGTTTTAAGCGATCTGTATGAATTCAAAAGCACGCACAGCGTCTAACGCTGTGCACTATTACACCGACAGAAGAATTTCACTCCCGACAGTAGCTGGCTAGTAGTAAGCCATTATTGACCTGGGTACTGATGGGTTGTTTTTGTAATAGTTATGGTTAGCGTTGAAAGAAACGCTCGAACAACTTTATACAAAGTGCAAACTAAACCACCTTTCAATCTGTAGTCATTTCTGTACACCTGGAAAATAGTATTCGCTTTATCCCAAAGCTTTTAAACGTTCGCCACGTTTTGGTAAAAAATAGGCAGACGTGCACACACACACACACACACACACGGGGTAAAACGTCACTTGTTCTTGTTTTACTAATATATATATATATATATATATATATATTAAGCAACTAGTTACTCTTCATATGTCTTCTGTGACGTTTGAATGGATTGAAGATTGCCGCAAGCAGCTAACTGGGATATGCCAACAGCATGGCCTCGCCCTCGACCATATTCTATGTTCCCGTGTGTCCAATGAAGTGCAGAAGGCAATGCGTCTCCTTGGTGACAGTGTCAATAATTCCCACTCATATGCTGATGAAGAAACGCCGGTGCTCCGTGCTATCATTGAACAGGATGGAGCGGAGGTCTCGTGCCAAGAACTCATCCCATCGTCTTGGTTCAAGGACGATCACAGCGGGGTAAAGTATCGCTACGTGCTGATGCCGGGCAGACAAAACGAGGGCAAGAACGGTGGCAGTGGGGCGGCTGGTGGTGAGGATCCCCATATCTCGCTCATCATCCAGAAACAATTATCAAAATCGAGCGATGTAACATCGTCATCCAACTCAACACGTGTGGTTGATGTGGACAAGTAGTGGTTCCCAAATATACACTATTGTGCTGAACGTAGTGGGACCGTTTGTTGTAATTGTGCGTAGAGAGAATATGTTTTGTCAAAAAAAAAATCGACAACGACTATTATTTCTATTATTATCTGGTGAAAGTGGTGCCGCTCCAACAGTAGATGCGAATGGGAACACAGAATAAGCAACGCGCTTACATGCTTCAGTTTTTTTGCACATTTCCTGCATGATTATTTTTCCAAGATACTAGGGTAGCAACAACGTTATTCCTGTGACACCTCAACATATGTACCACTCCGCACTTCTATACCATTTATATAACTACTTTGCCTACAGATGTCTCCTTGTGCATGATGCAGTGGAGTGACAAAAAAGTAAAGTACTTACCCCCATTACACAAACCCATTTAACTTTATTTCCAAGGACGTAACTATGGATGTAAACTTTTTTGGAAGCCATACTGATACGTGGTAGCCTCGTTTTCTTACGTTTTCGGATTATGTTGCCACTTTCAACTTTCTGTTGTTATTGGCTTGTGGGAGGAAGGCGTTTTGTGTAACGTCTGGAGTCTTGCAGTGGCCATTAATAACACATTCAAGATTTTTTCAAGCAAGTCGTACGACATAGGAAGCATATATTGCATGCCCCGTCGATGTAGGACGGCTTGCGTAGCATTGGGAGCTACCCCGTTCCATTGTACACGTGTATTTACCCGTTACGTAATGTCTTTTTGCAGCAAGGAGACCTCTGCAAACGATGGTTGTAGTGGCAACGTTGGAGGTGGGATGCCCCCACCCACATCCCATGGGATAGTCGACCTCCAGCGACTTCCAGACACGATTCCAGGTGTATCGCGCGGGGAACTTGCAGACCGCCTGTGTCAACAGCATCGTAAGCTTGTCCGGGACCGTGCACAAGTCACAGCGTCTCACCTGGTGGATGAAATTGATTCGATGCGGCGTGCGATGCCACCCGAAGAATTTAAGCAATTTCTTCGTGACTTGGAGGCATTGAGATTGGGTAGTGAGAAAAAAGCAATGTGGCTGAGCTCCTTGTCCCCGGTGCAGCTATACAGACACCAGCGGCGCGAGCGTCTACGTTTGCGTTTTCACCTTCTATGGAAGACGTTGGTTTTATTTGTCTCAGTGTTTGGTTGTGTATTTTTTATATTCTTCTTTTTTATTTTTTTCAACTAGCATAATCGTACAGTTGCTTTTTCCTTGAACTTTAGTTTGTTTTTATCGAGTGCAAGGGGCGTAAAAGTATGTAATACAAGAGTGTTAGAGTTGTTTTTGACTCTTATTACCCTGAATATTAATTCATTTGCACGAGGGTCGTTACTGGATCCTACTTATCTGAAGGACACAATTCGTGCCTCCTTACTATTGGGCATTTGCTGTATCTGTTGTCCTTGAGTATGATGATTCTTCGCTTTCGACTTCCCCGTAGCTGGTGTAGCATCATAGAACTGCACAAGACACGTTGTTTCTCCTTCTTTCACATATTTTTATCCGCACAAGTACTCGACGTACATCCAAGTTTGTTTCACTCTTGAAATAGGTGAAGTCTCTGGAAAAAGAATTGATTAAAGACGAATAAACCTCAAGTATACACCCCGATAACTGAAGCAGAGGGCCATCTTTATGCTCGTATGTATGTACCTACAGTTTTGAAGTCGATGTTTATTTCTTATTTTTCTTGGGTTCTTGGGAGAAATGATGCGGTGCGCTGTATCGGCTTGGGTTATCCACTGTTGCATGACTTTTTGGAAGCGTCCTTCGTTCTGCGCACCACTATCGAACGTGGAAGGTTCGATGGGGGAAAGGGGGCTTTTCGTCACTCCACTATTCTGCTAAGGCCACAGACGCTTAAGCCTAACCCAGCCCACACTCCCAGCGGGAAGTTTGATCGAAGCTTTGAAAAATTGAGTGGTGAGATCGAGAACCGTATGCCATTTCGCCAGCAACAGATACTTTTTGGTAGCAAATATGATCGAAATTTTGGGGAGGAAAGCTACGAGGAGCTAAAACAGGCTGCTCAAGATGATCTCTTTGGTCGCGAGCCGGAAAGGGCAGCTGCGCGGCAGGCTCGTAGCTACTTTACCGGTGACGACCTTTCTCCCACTAGTATGCACGTAAAGTCGCCGCGACTGAAGGTTGCGCAGCTCCAGCACCGGCAGAAGTATGACAAAGGTATCTTGAAGACATCTAAGGAGTCATGTGAATACTACTATCGCCGGGAGACGCCTTCAGAAAGGAGGAAGCGCTACAGTATCATTTGTGCCATGATCACGGTTACATGCCTATTCTCCTGTATTTTTCTAGTGTACTCATTTTCTGATTAGCGCGAGACAAATTAATAGGAGGATACCTAAATATTTTATCCAGGTGCAGTTCATGCTTTGCATTCGCTGCACGAGAGGCACATAACCATATTCTTGTCTAAGTGGACACGGCCGCAGGCAACTCGATGACAGGTTGTTGCATGCTTTTGCCATCTGCGCCAGACAGTAATTCTAGAACATCTAGGCACCTCTTAGTTTTTGCGTCTTGCCGATTATTGCATTGCATCCCGGTTTGCATTGTCTACCTGTTTAGCTCCCAGTCTGGAACCCCTTCCCCTTCCCTTTTTTTTTTTGGTCGTACTACGTACTACTTCTCCCTTTAACTTTGATTCTTTACTGCTTTTCAACATTGCCATCTGTCTGAACTTAAATTGCGCTCGTTTACACTTGTTGGAAAACGACAGAACCAAGTAGGAAGGGTATCTATTAAGGAAGGACAGACGCCGAAAAACACAAGTGGTGAAAAAGAGGGGCGACGCCAAAATTTGCAAACGGTGTGCATAAAAAAGTTTTCAGGAGATAAAGGGCGTGGACAAGTATATATCCGACAACAAAGATACGCACGCACACAAGAAGGGAAGGCAAAGGCTCTCATTCTTGACAATAGTGGCGAGATCGCTTGCAGGTAGTTGGTGTGTGTGCGGGGCAACAGAGGGCTAATAAAGGTGCTAACTGATGAGCAAGGGAGCAGATATTCTTGACGGCTTTTTCGTTCAGCCCGGCGTGGCAAGAGCTCAACCCGGGGTGGTCGGAGGTGTGTCTCCGTGGACTGAAGAACAGCAACAACGCACGGCATCCCAAGCAATTCAACCACATACACCTGATAATTCCATTGACGTCGGAACGGTGGTGAGTGACAGTAGTAGCAGCTGCAGTCACAGGGCTGAGAAGGGGCATTTGGTTGGTCGAGACCGGGGGGGTTCTGAGTTCAGAAGCTATAGTGCTGAAACGCCCGCTGATAATGTATGCTTGGGGCACGACGTTTCTGAGGAGGGTGCTAATAGCAGCAAAAGTCAAGGAATGGGCCAAGCGGATGCACCGCTGCAAGGGGTTTCGACTTCGATGTCTGGGCCGGCTTACGCGCAAATGCCTTCAAGTTACAACAGAAATCTCAGGCAACCCATGGCGTCCTCACAAATTCAACGGCATTCTCCTTTCCCTTACGTACAGACGACCGTGTTTCCAGGTGCGGAACAGATAAATGAAACAGATATGGCAGCCCTTGCCGCTCGGCAGGCCGGTGATGCAGCTTTTGAAAGGTTAATTGCAATTTTAGATGAAGGAAAGAGATTAGCCACGGCTTTGCTCGCTCCGTTGCCACAGACTCTGGCCAGCCCTTCCCCCGCAACTGCTGTCATGAACCAGGTGATTTCAAGCATTGATGAAAGCCTGTCAAAGCTTGAGCAGTTGTGCGGCACGTGTTTTTGTACCATCCCAGCGTGCGGGACCGCAACACACAACAATCAAGATGCCGATATATCGGAGGATGGCCCACAAGCTGCGCGGTCGCAGACACAGCACCAGCATGTGCACTGCCATCGGGATGCAAGTGAGGCCCCCTTTTTCCCTGACTCTTCGATGGGGGTGAGTTGTGATAGCAAAGGTTTCTGGTGTTCCACACAGCCATCTCGTGGCTGCGATATGAAAGGTGATTCTGGTGGGCGGGATGGTTCATCCATTATAACCACCACGGTAACCCCTCAACAACATGGATTTGAGTCAGCTGTTGTCCCTTCTGATCAGATGCTACCGTACCCAAACAATGGCACAACCGTGACCATGCCTCATTATCACACACTTAAGAATGCCCCTATACTTGGTGTGGGCGACGGCCTCTCTTCACTGTACAATTCTACTGTGGAGCCGGCTTGTTTACGCATAGACAATGGTAGCGACAGTAACTACGAGAACACAATGGCTTTCCCATTCGGTGAAGAGATTCGAGGCCCGCCTCGTCGTGCAGAGGAGATACAGACACCAGAGAATGAGCTTACAGAAAGTTTTCTCGCCTTTGTGGAGTTCAAGAGAGGTCGTGTCCGCAAGTACGACTGCCGTATTGATATTGCTCCTGGCCAATACGTGTTGGTAGACGGTGATCGTGGGCGTGATTGCGGTCTTGTTGTGCAAACAATCAAGAACAATCCGGATGGCAGCTCCGCTCTTTGCTGCATGGATGGGTGTAATGTGAACGCAGACAAAATCAAACTAGAGAAAGGTCGTGTTTTGTGTGTTGCTACGGCTGAGGAAATAGGTTACATGCATCACACAATGCAGCGCGCTGAGCGCGTTGCTCTTGAGACATGTCGCAAAATGTGCCAAGATATGGGCATAAATATTAACTTACAGGACTGCGAATACCAGTTCGACATGGAGAAGGTGAGCTTTTACTTCAATAGCGAGCACAGTGTTGACTTCCGACCTCTCGTGCGCGAGCTGTATCGCACCTTCCGCGTCCGTATATGGATGGAAAACACCAATCCACATGTCAAAAACTCTATGCCAATTGGTGGGAACGGTATGGGGCGTACCGACAGTGCTGCTGATGATGAAGTCCCACGGGGCACAACAAAGCGACGAAACGGACAACGACGATCTCAAAAGAGTGCTGTAACACGACATGACAAAGAATAACTGTGATTAGGGGCTGCTGTGAACAGGGCGTGGGAATGTGTGGCGTGAAAAATTAAGGGAACGCGTGGGCTGATATGGGAATTTGATTAAGGGATTCAGACAAGGGTGACACTCGAGCGTTGTCGTTCACAACGTTTGGTAGTTTTTGCAGAATTAAGAAATATTTTGTGTGTAAGCTAGTGGCAGGAGGTTAATTGGTTAAGTGAGGAGTATGATGAAAGCGGCTTAATATTGGGGCGGATAGGGAGCCAAAAATTGAGGTAAAGTTCTCATAAACAAGTGCATGAGTACATAGACGACAGTCACGGTTGTCTACAGCCACCAGCTGGAGGGTTTGATGCGTTCTAGAAGCCAATCATTGAATTTCTGTGCTTGTTGTCCAACAGCGCGCGCTGCTAGCGTAATGACAAACAGATTAATGGAAGGTGAAGGAAGAAAGAATAGCTTTGTGAGTGCCTAAAAGAGGTTTGCACACGCTAAAAAACTCAAATGAGGAAAAGAAAACCAACGAAAAATATAGGATTGCCCACCTTTTCCAGTGTTCATTCGTTAGTGGTGCATGTGTAGTTGGGTTCGCCTACAACTCCACTACCACCTAATAGTGCTGATTCCTGAGGAGGTGGTTTTCAGTACCATGACGGGTTACTTTCTTCCCTATCACCACTTTCCTTCAACTCTGTGTTATGATCCGATAGAGATTTTGTTTCTATAAACTTGACATGCCGCTTTTGTGTTATCACATCTTTTTTCTTACCATTGTCGTTCCCCTTTCTGTTCCCGTCCTACGCCTCCCTTCCTCTATTTATACTGTTTCCTTGTTTTAAACTCCCCCTTTTCCCTATTCATAGCTGTTTTAATGCTATTTGTCGTGTGCTTGAGTTACCTAGTATCTCTTATTCACCGTAAATGGCATGGGAAGGCCGTCAAATAGTAAGGGAGGTGCTGTGCAATGCGGGATGTGGAACGTATCAAAGTTTTTTTTTTTTTTTTACGTTTATCCCCCTTTTGTGTTTCATGAACATATGTTGGCAGAAGGGGTACAGTGGGTTGGCTGCAAGAAGTTGGTAGAAAGATGGGACCCTGAGGTGGGCGAGGTGCTAATAGTAATGCTAGTCATAAATGTTATTGTCACTGCACTGTTGAGTAAGGGTTGGAGGGAATTTAACCAAAGGTATGGGGCGTGGGCGATACTATGAGTTTAAAAGGGTAGGTTCACTTACTGTTTTGGTAGTTGCTCGAAGATTATAGGAACGAGAATGAGAGGAGTACATCTCTAAGTTTTCCACATTTTTGTCGCTTTCTTCCACTCTCTTTTATCTATTAATGCGTCTACTGTGACTCTTATTACCGAAAGGGGTTCATTTAAGAATTTTCAGTTAGATCATGCCAACAAGAACGTGGAACGATGAGGATCTTTTACTTTTAGCTTCTCATTCAAGGGTATTTCCACTGCTTTTCATTTTTGTCTTCCTTTGAGGCAATACATATGCGGTGGTGGCAATGGAAGGACACGTGTGAATGGAATTTTAATGGCTATGCCTTGAGAAAGGGTAAAGGAGCATAAACACCAACTGAAGAAAGTTGAGAGAGGGATATATGGGAGTAAAATAGGATGCGTCCCTACTCGTATATGTATGGTTGTTTGCGTTCATGTCCGTATAGAGTTGTGCGTGCCAAAGAATGGTGATCAAAAAGTGAAAAAGTTGCTAGTGCGAGGGAAGGCGTGTTCACAACAGAGCGTTTGGAGTTACGGCATTCTTTTGAAGAGGATACAATGGACATGGCAGCTGTCGTATCTTACTCTAATGCCATAAAACTATGCTTGTGTCTAGTTATCCCTACGCAAATAAATCGAAGTATTTGGTGTCCTTTCCATTGTTCCCGTCAGTTCTTTGGCGTGACTGCACCTTCTCACTGTACCGGCTGTCTTACGATGCCCCCTTTTCCTCACACCTTTGACAATCACAGCCTTTTGTCCCCATTGCCTGTATGGCTAGTATCCATCTTTTTATCTCCTATTTACCGTCTATTATCCTATAACACAGCACATCAAACAGCGCCAAAGGGTACCCCTGGAGCTGTATGATAAGGACCACCAGTTTAAAGATGAAGATACCCAAGAGACGCGGGCCATATGTGCAGAAGTTTCTTGAGGGGTGCCCTACTTGCACAACTCTTGTTGATGATATTGCAGGAGCAAACCTGAAGTCTTCTTTGCCCTTCTTTTCAACCACACCACGCTATATTGTAGCTGCAGAGTCGCGTCTTTCAAAGCTCTTTTTTCATCACGTACTTTATCCCGCTGGTGGTGCCAGAAGGCCGTACCGTGTAGTAATTGTACGTGGTGGACGTGGTGTGCGAGTCCATTCCGTGGAGCGTGGAACAGTATCATATTTAGGCTGTCGTGTAAGTGAATTGAGTAGACATGTAGTATCCCGTGACCCAGTACGACGCACGTTTTTCTATGGGGGCTCAACAGTAAAGGAGAATTCAGCGAATATTACTGGCAGAAATAAGTGTTATGCTAGCGAGACCAGTGATATTTCTTCCATTCGCCAACCTCCTGTTGATAATCTCCTTTCGCTCTTATGTGGAGTGGTTGAAGGTCACTTTATGAACTTGAGGGCACCAGCAGTGGCACAGCATGACAGTGCGCCACGGGAAACCGAGTCGGAGAGGAATGAAAATATTTCCTGGTCACTTGCCACATTATTAAGTTGTGGTCACGGGGGTTTGCTGTGTGAGAGAAGAAAGCATTTTCCTGATGCCAATTCTCCTCTTTCTGTAGTCAAGAGACTGCTGGGTGTCGCTGCGCACATTTCTTCTTCCTTTTTTTACGTGCAGACGCAGTTGCCAGCCTCCGCCATATTTCTGACCAGGGCTTCGACAAAGCCTGTTTCCCTTCATGCCCGCTCACCACTTGAAAACCTGCCAGGGCTGGATAGAATGGAGGCATCTGAGTGTTTTGTGGCCCAGTTGGCTGGTGGTTTAGAGCCTGTCGTAAGCTTTGCTGTGGGAACACCCCAGACCGTCCACCGGTTTGGGCCTAGTTTGGGCTCTTGTTCAAGTGGAATTGAAACCAAATTGCCCAAGGAAAAAATTCCATTTGGTCATATTCAGTGTCTTTTGCGTGTGAACACCAGAGGGCGCACGGGTGTAGGACGCAGTGGAAGCATTACTAGCGAACCTGTTGGATTAGCACGAATTGCCAATGATCCCCCCTCAGCAAGTTCTGTGGACCTACACATGCACGTGGCCCCTCGTCATTGCGGCCCAGTTGACAACGTGAAATTTCCCCAACGCGTTGTTCATGAGCGTAATTCAAATGGCATAGAGGAGCCATGTAAACTTGGCACCAGTTTAGACTGCAAGACACCGTTTATTGTGCGGACTGTGAGTGAAAAGCTAGCCATTTTTAACGGTGGTTTTGCATCGGGGCACAAGGCACTGCGGAACATCGGTGGAGCTGTTGATACCGCAATGTCTATGGGTTCATGTCTGAATTTGCAGTTGGTTAGGGATGATTGTGAAACATACCTATTGCCGCAACGCGAATTGCTCTTTTCGTTCTATGCCCCCGCAGAAGTGGTGGCCATGTGTACGGAACAGAATGAAGAACGCATGCGTCGGCAAGCGGCTCTCAGTCATGTGAATTCACCATACTTCCCAACAGACGGTCCGCGGACGGCCGCGCAGGCCCTCCGCGCGGGTTACGTAAACCATGTTGCAACAGAAACGGTAGAAAATAGGAATGCTGAAAATGGCCAACTGAGAGAAGCAGGTGGCACGCCTGTCTATGAGGTAAGAGCGCTTCCAGGAGATGTAGTGTATATTCCCAGAGGTTGGAGCTACAATGTTAGACGTATGCTCGGAGCTGCCATTGTGACTACTGATACAGCTTCATGCACTTTCAACGGTGCTGCGGAGGGTGGGATTGTGAGTACAGCGAATGGACAACCAGCAGTTGGTAAAAATGTGAGGTATGTAGGTAAGTATGATTCATACTGTGGTAGGTCATCCGAGGTGAATGAGTCGGATGTAGGATTAGCTGAGATCGTTGCTGTTGAGGTGGATGCCTTTTTGTTGTGCTATAACCCATATCCAGTACTTTCACCAACCCAGGCAGCAGTGTATGTAGCAGCCAACTACGTACATAGCGGCGTCGACGAGTTTTACGCTAAAGGTGGAAACAATGTGCATCATAATTACAGATAGAAATGTTGATGATTGATGTAGTTACAGATTTAAATGTAAAGAAAGGAGTGGCGAATGTGCATCGCTAACCCCTTTTTTCGTTATGGTGCTGTGTTAGGGGCGTATAGCACACACGTGGAGTGTTTTCTATAACAAAGTGCTGGACTTTGTGGTTTGCATAATGTTTGAGATTGGCGCTCGAGAGATGATGAGATAGTGAAATAAGTGCTAATGGCGGCGACATAGTGTGCTTCCTTTCCCATGTTTGCATTAGTGGGACGCAGTTTGTGTTCTGTATCATCCTATTTGCATCTATCTTCGTATTTTTTTCTCATTCGTTACTGTAGGTTGTTGTCTATTCTAAACCTAATTATGCTTCGAACGTCCTGGAGTATAGAAGAGGCCCTTGCATACAGTGGCAGGTGGCACGTACCCATTTTGGTATTTGTGCATAGCAATGAGGATGGTGTGGGACAGAATTCGTCTGGAGACGAGAACAAGTGCAGTAACATACCAGGGTTTTATACAGAGTCTCCGTTGACGAAAAATAAGAAAGTCATCAACCCTAATTTCTGCTTCGCGTCCGATTCTCTGCCTGGCGATGGACGATTGCAGCGACGAGCATTTGAGGTAGTTTTAGCTGAGCTTCGCCTTGCATCAATATCGATCACACATTTTGTGGAAGTAGGCACCCCTGCACATGAGCTTTTCATTGCTGCTGTACAACAAGTTGGCGACACTGTTCCGTCTTTGCATATATTTCCTCCTCAACGCGAAGTTCCGCGCGTAGCATTGTATGGTAATAGTTTGACACCTAAACAGATATACGATTCATTCCGTGTTGTCATGCAAGCGTCAGTTGCACCACGAGTAAAGGAGCTGAGGAGTTTGCTTTTGCAACAAGTGGAGTATATAAATTCAGAGCAGTGCAGGATGTCCACGTTGAGAGAGTCTTCTCTAACTGTATTGCAGGATGCGGGATGCGCTACGACGCGCCAAGTTGTCACGGAGCCTGGGGGAAGAAGTACTGCGAGCGTTGCTGGTGAGAAGAAACTTGGTGGGCAACCTGAGGAACTGGGGAAGGTGTCTGCAGTACATTGTGGTGCGGATGGTTGTCCTCTGAGCGACACCGTCATCAAAAGTGGAGTTGTTACAAGAGGGACGGGAGATTCATTGACTGTGGTAAGAAAGCAGACCGGGCTACCCAGTATTGGTGATAATTTGGCAGAAGGCAAGAAAAGCGCTCCGGCCCCTTCGTGTTCATTACTGAGGATGGGTATACGTTGTATTTTGCCTGATGGCAGCACGTATATGGTAGATAATCTTGATCCATCTGTAGACACATTATCCGACAGTGTGCGCAAACCCGTGGCGGCACATCTTGATCACAATGCCTTTTATTTTGCTAGTCCACATCCGTGGCATCACTTCACTGAAAACGAAGAGAAGCTATCCCTCGCGGAAATTGGGATGCGTACCTCTTCTACCCTGCGCGTGATTACGGAAAAAAAGAGCGATACTTGTACCGATGGGGAAACACAAATAGGTCGACTGTCGCGGCAGATGATAGGAAGATTGACTAACTTGTTAGGACGTGCATGTGGAACACAAGTTCCATCTACCCAAGTCTCTAATGTCCCTCATACGGAGCCATCGCTGGCGAATGGTGCCGTGCATGGTTCTCGGTTTCGCTGTATGGCTGACATCCGTGCCGAGCAAGAGAGGGAAGAGCTTAGCTCTGAAATGACAAATGCCAAGCGTCATAGATACCAAAAGCAACATGGAACAAAGCCAAATACGTACTATGATGGGAACTCAACGGAGTTTTTAGGGAAAAGGGATGACGATGAAGTCGATGACGGTGATTCGGGAAGTGATGACTCTATTGGTAGCAAAAAGAGGGATGGATGAACACAAATCATACTTAATGGTACGTCTTTTTTTTTTTTTTGACGCTTATATCCATAACTTTTTTCGTAAAATGAGTACTTGTTATGGCCATGTTTTACAACGTTACACAAAACTCTGATTCATTTGGGACCAAATCGGGAACCATAAACTACCATTAGGATGAATTCACACTGACTCAGATAAAAAGTAAACCACATGGAAATAAAGCCTCAAAGCAAAAGACAATAGGAAAATGACGTTTGAAAAGGTGGTGAATGCGTAAATTACACCACCACAGAGTTAGCACAGTCAGAAAGACCCATAAACATGTAACTGTGACAACAATGAGCATGTACACTGGTATTTAATTTATAATCAATTGCTACTCATATAAGACGCTTAATAAGGCACAATTAATTAAAATAAAATACACATTACATTCTTTAAAACGTCAACTCATTTGCTTGAACAACAAAAAAGATGGAACAGCAGTCAAGGTTTGTTGCGAGAAGGGAAAGTCAAACGAGACTTAGTTCCCCAAAACAAGGACCACACAATAAAGGAGAAAAAGAGAAACAAAACCAAACAAAGTAACAACAACAGGAAAGAACGACAAAGGATACACACAAAACAGACAAACACAAAGAAGCAAAATTTTTTTTTTAAAAAAGAAAAAAAAATATGAATCAACAAAATAAATTAGGAACTAATAGCCTCATAGGCAACAAGTATCGCTGTGCACAAAAAATAGGTGAAGGGTCATTCGGAGAAGTTTTCCGTGGAGTAAACATATATACAGATGAAGAAGTAGTAATAAAAATTGAATCATCAATAGTCGGTCAACAGAGATTAAGACTAGAAGTAAGAATGTACAACATACTCAATTGCAATAGCAATGAAGAAAAGCGCGGAATCCCGAACGTCCTCTACCACGGTGTGGAGGGCGAGTTCAATGTGATGGTTATTGACCTCCTGGGTCCCTCGCTGGAGGACCTCTTCAGCTTCTGTGGGCGGCGGCTCTCCCTGAAGACGACGCTGATGCTGGCCGAGCAGATGATCGCACGTGTCGAGTTTGTCCACAGCAAGGGCATCATACACCGGGACATCAAGCCCGACAACTTCCTGATGGGCACGGGGAAAAAGGGACACCACGTGTACATCATCGACTTTGGTCTCGCCAAGAAGTACCGCGACACGCGCACGCATCAGCACATCCCGTACAGGGAGGGCAAGAGCCTCACGGGGACAGCGCGCTACTGCTCCATCAACACACACATCGGGATTGAGCAGAGCCGCCGAGACGACCTTGAGGCCATTGGCTACATCCTCATGTACTTCCTCCGTGGGTCGCTGCCGTGGCAGGGCTTGAAAGGTAGAAACATAAAAGAAACATGTGCTCTTCTAGCAAAAAATAAAATGTCAATCTCTTTAGATATACTTTGCGGTGGGTTCCCAGCGGAGTTTGCCGCATGCCTGCACTACACGCGCAACCTGCATTTCGAGGACAAGCCAGACTACAGCTACCTGAAGCGTCTGTTCCGTGAGTTGTTTGTTCGTGAGGGCTACCACGTCGACTATGTTTTTGATTGGACCCTGAAGAGGATTCACGACGGCCTGCAGGAAGGGAAAGGGGAACAGGCACAGCAACAGCAGGCTAAGGGGGTGTCCGAGAAGAATGAGGCCGAAGGCGCGTGACTCCAAATAATATGGCGCTGTGTGTGAAGACGTGCGGGGGCGACGTGGTTTTAGAAGGGTGAGATAGTTAGTGTGAGTGGATGGGGAGCCGCTGCTGCCGGCCTTGCTTCTTTTCTTTTTTGTTTGCCCTTTTTTGCGCTCCCCCCGCGCACGCCGGCACTGACTTGCTCCGCTTCCACTGACGCCCAGTGGCGGAGGGTGTGCTGGGGGGTCGCTGTTTGTCTGGCCCATTTTACCCTTGCGCTAGGTCGGTTCCAATGTATGAGCACCGCCAGGTGTGTTGGGGCACTACTGAGCCTGCCTGTTTTTGTGTGTTTGTGGTGTGTTCTCCCGCCTAGTCTGTGCGCTTGGCCACCGTTACGTGACCTTTCTTTGGCGTCACCCTCGCCTCCCCCACCGCCTCCCGCAACCTTGTTTAGAAGTCGTGGCATTGTGCGCAAGAGCTTAGACACGTGCGTAGCACGGGGCGCGAGCAATAGACACAGTGTGGCGTGCCCGCGTTTTTGTGCGTGCTCGCTTCCACTGATTGCACGCCCCGACCCTCGCCCCTCCCCTGGAGACGGCGAAGCGCGTGACTTCCCACCCGCACAGCGAGGGTTCCATACAAGGGGCCGTGGCGCGGTGGCTCAACGGAGAGGACGAAGGGAGTTGACAGGAGGGGCGCGACATGAGCGCTGAGCTCCGCGTGGGGAACCGGTTCCGCGTTGGCCAGAAGATTGGCTCCGGTTCGTTCGGCGAGATATTCCGCGGTACCAATGTGCAGAACGGCGACCCTGTTGCCATCAAGCTCGAGCAGGCGAAGACTCGACACCCACAGCTTGCCTTCGAGGCCCGCTTCTACCGCATCCTCAACGCCGGTGGGTCCGTTGTGGGAATCCCGAACGTCCTCTACCACGGTGTGGAGGGCGAGTTCAATGTGATGGTTATTGACCTCCTGGGTCCCTCGCTGGAGGACCTCTTCAGCTTCTGTGGGCGGCGGCTCTCCCTGAAGACGACGCTGATGCTGGCCGAGCAGATGATCGCACGTGTCGAGTTTGTCCACAGCAAGGGCATCATACACCGGGACATCAAGCCCGACAACTTCCTGATGGGCACGGGGAAAAAGGGACACCACGTGTACATCATCGACTTTGGTCTCGCCAAGAAGTACCGCGACACGCGCACGCATCAGCACATCCCGTACAGGGAGGGCAAGAGCCTCACGGGGACAGCGCGCTACTGCTCCATCAACACACACATCGGGATTGAGCAGAGCCGCCGAGACGACCTTGAGGCCATTGGCTACATCCTCATGTACTTCCTCCGTGGGTCGCTGCCGTGGCAGGGCTTGAAGGCGCACACGAAGCAGGACAAGTATGCCCGCATATCTGAGAAGAAGCAAACCACGTCTATAGAGACCCTCTGCAAGGGGTTCCCAGCGGAGTTTGCCGCATGCCTGCACTACACGCGCAACCTGCATTTCGAGGACAAGCCAGACTACAGCTACCTGAAGCGTCTGTTCCGTGAGTTGTTTGTTCGTGAGGGCTACCACGTCGACTATGTTTTTGATTGGACCCTGAAGAGGATTCACGACGGCCTGCAGGAAGGGAAAGGGGAACAGGCACAGCAACAGCAGGCTAAGGGGGTGTCCGAGAAGAATGAGGCCGAAGGCGCGTGACTCCAAATAATATGGCGCTGTGTGTGAAGACGTGCGGGGGCGACGTGGTTTTAGAAGGGTGAGATAGTTAGTGTGAGTGGATGGGGAGCCGCTGCTGCCGGCCTTGCTTCTTTTCTTTTTTGTTTGCCCTTTTTTGCGCTCCCCCCGCGCACGCCGGCACTGACTTGCTCCGCTTCCACTGACGCCCAGTGGCGGAGGGTGTGCTGGGGGGTCGCTGTTTGTCTGGCCCATTTTACCCTTGCGCTAGGTCGGTTCCAATGTATGAGCACCGCCAGGTGTGTTGGGGCACTACTGAGCCTGCCTGTTTTTGTGTGTTTGTGGTGTGTTCTCCCGCCTAGTCTGTGCGCTTGGCCACCGTTACGTGACCTTTCTTTGGCGTCACCCTCGCCTCCCCCACCGCCTCCCGCAACCTTGTTTAGAAGTCGTGGCATTGTGCGCAAGAGCTTAGACACGTGCGTAGCACGGGGCGCGAGCAATAGACACAGTGTGGCGTGCCCGCGTTTTTGTGCGTGCTCGCTTCCACTGATTGCACGCCCCGACCCTCGCCCCTCCCCTGGAGACGGCGAAGCGCGTGACTTCCCACCCGCACAGCGAGGGTTCCATACAAGGGGCCGTGGCGCGGTGGCTCAACGGAGAGGACGAAGGGAGTTGACAGGAGGGGCGCGACATGAGCGCTGAGCTCCGCGTGGGGAACCGGTTCCGCGTTGGCCAGAAGATTGGCTCCGGTTCGTTCGGCGAGATATTCCGCGGTACCAATGTGCAGAACGGCGACCCTGTTGCCATCAAGCTCGAGCAGGCGAAGACTCGACACCCACAGCTTGCCTTCGAGGCCCGCTTCTACCGCATCCTCAACGCCGGTGGGTCCGTTGTGGGAATCCCGAACGTCCTCTACCACGGTGTGGAGGGCGAGTTCAATGTGATGGTTATTGACCTCCTGGGTCCCTCGCTGGAGGACCTCTTCAGCTTCTGTGGGCGGCGGCTCTCCCTGAAGACGACGCTGATGCTGGCCGAGCAGATGATCGCACGTGTCGAGTTTGTCCACAGCAAGGGCATCATACACCGGGACATCAAGCCCGACAACTTCCTGATGGGCACGGGGAAAAAGGGACACCACGTGTACATCATCGACTTTGGTCTCGCCAAGAAGTACCGCGACACGCGCACGCATCAGCACATCCCGTACAGGGAGGGCAAGAGCCTCACGGGGACAGCGCGCTACTGCTCCATCAACACACACATCGGGATTGAGCAGAGCCGCCGAGACGACCTTGAGGCCATTGGCTACATCCTCATGTACTTCCTCCGTGGGTCGCTGCCGTGGCAGGGCTTGAAGGCGCACACGAAGCAGGACAAGTATGCCCGCATATCTGAGAAGAAGCAAACCACGTCTATAGAGACCCTCTGCAAGGGGTTCCCAGCGGAGTTTGCCGCATGCCTGCACTACACGCGCAACCTGCATTTCGAGGACAAGCCAGACTACAGCTACCTGAAGCGTCTGTTCCGTGAGTTGTTTGTTCGTGAGGGCTACCACGTCGACTATGTTTTTGATTGGACCCTGAAGAGGATTCACGACGGCCTGCAGGAAGGGAAAGGGGAACAGGCACAGCAACAGCAGGCTAAGGGGGTGTCCGAGAAGAATGAGGCCGAAGGCGCGTGACTCCAAATAATATGGCGCTGTGTGTGAAGACGTGCGGGGGCGACGTGGTTTTAGAAGGGTGAGATAGTTAGTGTGAGTGGATGGGGAGCCGCTGCTGCCGGCCTTGCTTCTTTTCTTTTTTGTTTGCCCTTTTTTGCGCTCCCCCGCGCACGCCGGCACTGACTTGCTCCGCTTCCACTGACGCCCAGTGGCGGAGGGTGTGCTGGGGGGTCGCTGTTTGTCTGGCCCATTTTACCCTTGCGCTAGGTCGGTTCCAATGTATGAGCACCGCCAGGTGTGTTGGGGCACTACTGAGCCTGCCTGTTTTTGTGTGTTTGTGGTGTGTTCTCCCGCCTAGTCTGTGCGCTTGGCCACCGTTACGTGACCTTTCTTTGGCGTCACCCTCGCCTCCCCCACCGCCTCCCGCAACCTTGTTTAGAAGTCGTGGCATTGTGCGCAAGAGCTTAGACACGTGCGTAGCACGGGGCGCGAGCAATAGACACAGTGTGGCGTGCCCGCGTTTTTGTGCGTGCTCGCTTCCACTGATTGCACGCCCCGACCCTCGCCCCTCCCCTGGAGACGGCGAAGCGCGTGACTTCCCACCCGCACAGCGAGGGTTCCATACAAGGGGCCGTGGCGCGGTGGGTCAACGGAGAGGACGAAGGGAGTTGACAGGAGGGGCGCGACATGAGCGCTGAGCTCCGCGTGGGGAACCGGTTCCGCGTTGGCCAGAAGATTGGCTCCGGTTCGTTCGGCGAGATATTCCGCGGTACCAATGTGCAGAACGGCGACCCTGTTGCCATCAAGCTCGAGCAGGCGAAGACTCGACACCCACAGCTTGCCTTCGAGGCCCGCTTCTACCGCATCCTCAACGCCGGTGGGTCCGTTGTGGGAATCCCGAACGTCCTCTACCACGGTGTGGAGGGCGAGTTCAATGTGATGGTTATTGACCTCCTGGGTCCCTCGCTGGAGGACCTCTTCAGCTTCTGTGGGCGGCGGCTCTCCCTGAAGACGACGCTGATGCTGGCCGAGCAGATGATCGCACGTGTCGAGTTTGTCCACAGCAAGGGCATCATACACCGGGACATCAAGCCCGACAACTTCCTGATGGGCACGGGGAAAAAGGGACACCACGTGTACATCATCGACTTTGGTCTCGCCAAGAAGTACCGCGACACGCGCACGCATCAGCACATCCCGTACAGGGAGGGCAAGAGCCTCACGGGGACAGCGCGCTACTGCTCCATCAACACACACATCGGGATTGAGCAGAGCCGCCGAGACGACCTTGAGGCCATTGGCTACATCCTCATGTACTTCCTCCGTGGGTCGCTGCCGTGGCAGGGCTTGAAGGCGCACACGAAGCAGGACAAGTATGCCCGCATATCTGAGAAGAAGCAAACCACGTCTATAGAGACCCTCTGCAAGGGGTTCCCAGCGGAGTTTGCCGCATGCCTGCACTACACGCGCAACCTGCATTTCGAGGACAAGCCAGACTACAGCTACCTGAAGCGTCTGTTCCGTGAGTTGTTTGTTCGTGAGGGCTACCACGTCGACTATGTTTTTGATTGGACCCTGAAGAGGATTCACGACGGCCTGCAGGAAGGGAAAGGGGAACAGGCACAGCAACAGCAGGCTAAGGGGGTGTCCGAGAAGAATGAGGCCGAAGGCGCGTGACTCCAAATAATATGGCGCTGTGTGTGAAGACGTGCGGGGGCGACGTGGTTTTAGAAGGGTGAGATAGTTAGTGTGAGTGGATGGGGAGCCGCTGCTGCCGGCCTTGCTTCTTTTCTTTTTTGTTTGCCCTTTTTTGCGCTCCCCCCGCGCACGCCGGCACTGACTTGCTCCGCTTCCACTGACGCCCAGTGGCGGAGGGTGTGCTGGGGGGTCGCTGTTTGTCTGGCCCATTTTACCCTTGCGCTAGGTCGGTTCCAATGTATGAGCACCGCCAGGTGTGTTGGGGCACTACTGAGCCTGCCTGTTTTTGTGTGTTTGTGGTGTGTTCTCCCGCCTAGTCTGTGCGCTTGGCCACCGTTACGTGACCTTTCTTTGGCGTCACCCTCGCCTCCCCCACCGCCTCCCGCAACCTTGTTTAGAAGTCGTGGCATTGTGCGCAAGAGCTTAGACACGTGCGTAGCACGGGGCGCGAGCAATAGACACAGTGTGGCGTGCCCGCGTTTTTGTGCGTGCTCGCTTCCACTGATTGCACGCCCCGACCCTCGCCCCTCCCCTGGAGACGGCGAAGCGCGTGACTTCCCACCCGCACAGCGAGGGTTCCATACAAGGGGCCGTGGCGCGGTGGGTCAACGGAGAGGACGAAGGGAGTTGACAGGAGGGGCGCGACATGAGCGCTGAGCTCCGCGTGGGGAACCGGTTCCGCGTTGGCCAGAAGATTGGCTCCGGTTCGTTCGGCGAGATATTCCGCGGTACCAATGTGCAGAACGGCGACCCTGTTGCCATCAAGCTCGAGCAGGCGAAGACTCGACACCCACAGCTTGCCTTCGAGGCCCGCTTCTACCGCATCCTCAACGCCGGTGGGTCCGTTGTGGGAATCCCGAACGTCCTCTACCACGGTGTGGAGGGCGAGTTCAATGTGATGGTTATTGACCTCCTGGGTCCCTCGCTGGAGGACCTCTTCAGCTTCTGTGGGCGGCGGCTCTCCCTGAAGACGACGCTGATGCTGGCCGAGCAGATGATCGCACGTGTCGAGTTTGTCCACAGCAAGGGCATCATACACCGGGACATCAAGCCCGACAACTTCCTGATGGGCACGGGGAAAAAGGGACACCACGTGTACATCATCGACTTTGGTCTCGCCAAGAAGTACCGCGACACGCGCACGCATCAGCACATCCCGTACAGGGAGGGCAAGAGCCTCACGGGGACAGCGCGCTACTGCTCCATCAACACACACATCGGGATTGAGCAGAGCCGCCGAGACGACCTTGAGGCCATTGGCTACATCCTCATGTACTTCCTCCGTGGGTCGCTGCCGTGGCAGGGCTTGAAGGCGCACACGAAGCAGGACAAGTATGCCCGCATATCTGAGAAGAAGCAAACCACGTCTATAGAGACCCTCTGCAAGGGGTTCCCAGCGGAGTTTGCCGCATGCCTGCACTACACGCGCAACCTGCATTTCGAGGACAAGCCAGACTACAGCTACCTGAAGCGTCTGTTCCGTGAGTTGTTTGTTCGTGAGGGCTACCACGTCGACTATGTTTTTGATTGGACCCTGAAGAGGATTCACGACGGCCTGCAGGAAGGGAAAGGGGAACAGGCACAGCAACAGCAGGCTAAGGGGGTGTCCGAGAAGAATGAGGCCGAAGGCGCGTGACTCCAAATAATATGGCGCTGTGTGTGAAGACGTGCGGGGGCGACGTGGTTTTAGAAGGGTGAGATAGTTAGTGTGAGTGGATGGGGAGCCGCTGCTGCCGGCCTTGCTTCTTTTCTTTTTTGTTTGCCCTTTTTTGCGCTCCCCCCGCGCACGCCGGCACTGACTTGCTCCGCTTCCACTGACGCCCAGTGGCGGAGGGTGTGCTGGGGGGTCGCTGTTTGTCTGGCCCATTTTACCCTTGCGCTAGGTCGGTTCCAATGTATGAGCACCGCCAGGTGTGTTGGGGCACTACTGAGCCTGCCTGTTTTTGTGTGTTTGTGGTGTGTTCTCCCGCCTAGTCTGTGCGCTTGGCCACCGTTACGTGACCTTTCTTTGGCGTCACCCTCGCCTCCCCCACCGCCTCCCGCAACCTTGTTTAGAAGTCGTGGCATTGTGCGCAAGAGCTTAGACACGTGCGTAGCACGGGGCGCGAGCAATAGACACAGTGTGGCGTGCCCGCGTTTTTGTGCGTGCTCGCTTCCACTGATTGCACGCCCCGACCCTCGCCCCTCCCCTGGAGACGGCGAAGCGCGTGACTTCCCACCCGCACAGCGAGGGTTCCATACAAGGGGCCGTGGCGCGGTGGGTCAACGGAGAGGACGAAGGGAGTTGACAGGAGGGGCGCGACATGAGCGCTGAGCTCCGCGTGGGGAACCGGTTCCGCATTGGCCAGAAGATTGGCTCCGGTTCGTTCGGCGAGATATTCCGCGGTACCAATGTGCAGAACGGCGACCCTGTTGCCATCAAGCTCGAGCAGGCGAAGACTCGACACCCACAGCTTGCCTTCGAGGCCCGCTTCTACCGCATCCTCAACGCCGGTGGGTCCGTTGTGGGAATCCCGAACGTCCTCTACCACGGTGTGGAGGGCGAGTTCAATGTGATGGTTATTGACCTCCTGGGTCCCTCACTGGAGGACCTCTTCAGCTTCTGTGGGCGGCGGCTCTCCCTGAAGACGACGCTGATGCTGGCCGAGCAGATGATCGCACGTGTCGAGTTTGTCCACAGCAAGGGTATCATACACCGGGACATCAAGCCCGACAACTTCCTGATGGGCACGGGGAAAAAGGGACACCACGTGTACATCATCGACTTTGGTCTCGCCAAGAAGTACCGCGACACGCGCACGCATCAGCACATCCCGTACAGGGAGGGCAAGAGCCTCACGGGGACAGCGCGCTACTGCTCCATCAACACACACATCGGGATTGAGCAGAGCCGCCGAGACGACCTTGAGGCCATTGGCTACATCCTCATGTACTTCCTCCGTGGGTCGCTGCCGTGGCAGGGCTTGAAGGCGCACACGAAGCAGGACAAGTATGCCCGCATATCTGAGAAGAAGCAAACCACGTCTATAGAGACCCTCTGCAAGGGGTTCCCAGCGGAGTTTGCCGCATGCCTGCACTACACGCGCAACCTGCATTTCGAGGACAAGCCAGACTACAGCTACCTGAAGCGTCTGTTCCGTGAGTTGTTTGTTCGTGAGGGCTACCACGTCGACTATGTTTTTGATTGGACCCTGAAGAGGATTCACGACGGCCTGCAGGAAGGGAAAGGGGAACAGGCACAGCAACAGCAGGCTAAGGGGGTGTCCGAGAAGAATGAGGCCGAAGGCGCGTGACTCCAAATAATATGGCGCTGTGTGTGAAGACGTGCGGGGGCGACGTGGTTTTAGAAGGGTGAGATAGTTAGTGTGAGTGGATGGGGAGCCGCTGCTGCCGGCCTTGCTTCTTTTCTTTTTTGTTTGCCCTTTTTTGCGCTCCCCCCGCGCACGCCGGCACTGACTTGCTCCGCTTCCACTGACGCCCAGTGGCGGAGGGTGTGCTGGGGGGTCGCTGTTTGTCTGGCCCATTTTACCCTTGCGCTAGGTCGGTTCCAATGTATGAGCACCGCCAGGTGTGTTGGGGCACTACTGAGCCTGCCTGTTTTTGTGTGTTTGTGGTGTGTTCTCCCGCCTAGTCTGTGCGCTTGGCCACCGTTACGTGACCTTTCTTTGGCGTCACCCTCGCCTCCCCCACCGCCTCCCGCAACCTTGTTTAGAAGTCGTGGCATTGTGCGCAAGAGCTTAGACACGTGCGTAGCACGGGGCGCGAGCAATAGACACAGTGTGGCGTGCCCGCGTTTTTGTGCGTGCTCGCTTCCACTGATTGCACGCCCCGACCCTCGCCCCTCCCCTGGAGACGGCGAAGCGCGTGACTTCCCACCCGCACAGCGAGGGTTCCATACAAGGGGCCGTGGCGCGGTGGGTCAACGGAGAGGACGAAGGGAGTTGACAGGAGGGGCGCGACATGAGCGCTGAGCTCCGCGTGGGGAACCGGTTCCGCATTGGCCAGAAGATTGGCTCCGGTTCGTTCGGCGAGATATTCCGCGGTACCAATGTGCAGAACGGCGACCCTGTTGCCATCAAGCTCGAGCAGGCGAAGACTCGACACCCACAGCTTGCCTTCGAGGCCCGCTTCTACCGCATCCTCAACGCCGGTGGGTCCGTTGTGGGAATCCCGAACGTCCTCTACCACGGTGTGGAGGGCGAGTTCAATGTGATGGTTATTGACCTCCTGGGTCCCTCGCTGGAGGACCTCTTCAGCTTCTGTGGGCGGCGGCTCTCCCTGAAGACGACGCTGATGCTGGCCGAGCAGATGATCGCACGTGTCGAGTTTGTCCACAGCAAGGGCATCATACACCGGGACATCAAGCCCGACAACTTCCTGATGGGCACGGGGAAAAAGGGACACCACGTGTACATCATCGACTTTGGTCTCGCCAAGAAGTACCGCGACACGCGCACGCATCAGCACATCCCGTACAGGGAGGGCAAGAGCCTCACGGGGACAGCGCGCTACTGCTCCATCAACACACACATCGGGATTGAGCAGAGCCGCCGAGACGACCTTGAGGCCATTGGCTACATCCTCATGTACTTCCTCCGTGGGTCGCTGCCGTGGCAGGGCTTGAAGGCGCACACGAAGCAGGACAAGTATGCCCGCATATCTGAGAAGAAGCAAACCACGTCTATAGAGACCCTCTGCAAGGGGTTCCCAGCGGAGTTTGCCGCATGCCTGCACTACACGCGCAACCTGCATTTCGAGGACAAGCCAGACTACAGCTACCTGAAGCGTCTGTTCCGTGAGTTGTTTGTTCGTGAGGGCTACCACGTCGACTATGTTTTTGATTGGACCCTGAAGAGGATTCACGACGGCCTGCAGGAAGGGAAAGGGGAACAGGCACAGCAACAGCAGGCTAAGGGGGTGTCCGAGAAGAATGAGGCCGAAGGCGCGTGACTCCAAATAATATGGCGCTGTGTGTGAAGACGTGCGGGGGCGACGTGGTTTTAGAAGGGTGAGATAGTTAGTGTGAGTGGATGGGGAGCCGCTGCTGCCGGCCTTGCTTCTTTTCTTTTTTGTTTGCCCTTTTTTGCGCTCCCCCCGCGCACGCCGGCACTGACTTGCTCCGCTTCCACTGACGCCCAGTGGCGGAGGGTGTGCTGGGGGGTCGCTGTTTGTCTGGCCCATTTTACCCTTGCGCTAGGTCGGTTCCAATGTATGAGCACCGCCAGGTGTGTTGGGGCACTACTGAGCCTGCCTGTTTTTGTGTGTTTGTGGTGTGTTCTCCCGCCTAGTCTGTGCGCTTGGCCACCGTTACGTGACCTTTCTTTGGCGTCACCCTCGCCTCCCCCACCGCCTCCCGCAACCTTGTTTAGAAGTCGTGGCATTGTGCGCAAGAGCTTAGACACGTGCGTAGCACGGGGCGCGAGCAATAGACACAGTGTGGCGTGCCCGCGTTTTTGTGCGTGCTCGCTTCCACTGATTGCACGCCCCGACCCTCGCCCCTCCCCTGGAGACGGCGAAGCGCGTGACTTCCCACCCGCACAGCGAGGGTTCCATACAAGGGGCCGTGGCGCGGTGGGTCAACGGAGAGGACGAAGGGAGTTGACAGGAGGGGCGCGACATGAGCGCTGAGCTCCGCGTGGGGAACCGGTTCCGCATTGGCCAGAAGATTGGCTCCGGTTCGTTCGGCGAGATATTCCGCGGTACCAATGTGCAGAACGGCGACCCTGTTGCCATCAAGCTCGAGCAGGCGAAGACTCGACACCCACAGCTTGCCTTCGAGGCCCGCTTCTACCGCATCCTCAACGCCGGTGGGTCCGTTGTGGGAATCCCGAACGTCCTCTACCACGGTGTGGAGGGCGAGTTCAATGTGATGGTTATTGACCTCCTGGGTCCCTCGCTGGAGGACCTCTTCAGCTTCTGTGGGCGGCGGCTCTCCCTGAAGACGACGCTGATGCTGGCCGAGCAGATGATCGCACGTGTCGAGTTTGTCCACAGCAAGGGCATCATACACCGGGACATCAAGCCCGACAACTTCCTGATGGGCACGGGGAAAAAGGGACACCACGTGTACATCATCGACTTTGGTCTCGCCAAGAAGTACCGCGACACGCGCACGCATCAGCACATCCCGTACAGGGAGGGCAAGAGCCTCACGGGGACAGCGCGCTACTGCTCCATCAACACACACATCGGGATTGAGCAGAGCCGCCGAGACGACCTTGAGGCCATTGGCTACATCCTCATGTACTTCCTCCGTGGGTCGCTGCCGTGGCAGGGCTTGAAGGCGCACACGAAGCAGGACAAGTATGCCCGCATATCTGAGAAGAAGCAAACCACGTCTATAGAGACCCTCTGCAAGGGGTTCCCAGCGGAGTTTGCCGCATGCCTGCACTACACGCGCAACCTGCATTTCGAGGACAAGCCAGACTACAGCTACCTGAAGCGTCTGTTCCGTGAGTTGTTTGTTCGTGAGGGCTACCACGTCGACTATGTTTTTGATTGGACCCTGAAGAGGATTCACGACGGCCTGCAGGAAGGGAAAGGGGAACAGGCACAGCAACAGCAGGCTAAGGGGGTGTCCGAGAAGAATGAGGCCGAAGGCGCGTGACTCCAAATAATATGGCGCTGTGTGTGAAGACGTGCGGGGGCGACGTGGTTTTAGAAGGGTGAGATAGTTAGTGTGAGTGGATGGGGAGCCGCTGCTGCCGGCCTTGCTTCTTTTCTTTTTTGTTTGCCCTTTTTTGCGCTCCCCCGCGCACGCCGGCACTGACTTGCTCCGCTTCCACTGACGCCCAGTGGCGGAGGGTGTGCTGGGGGGTCGCTGTTTGTCTGGCCCATTTTACCCTTGCGCTAGGTCGGTTCCAATGTATGAGCACCGCCAGGTGTGTTGGGGCACTACTGAGCCTGCCTGTTTTTGTGTGTTTGTGGTGTGTTCTCCCGCCTAGTCTGTGCGCTTGGCCACCGTTACGTGACCTTTCTTTGGCGTCACCCTCGCCTCCCCCACCGCCTCCCGCAACCTTGTTTAGAAGTCGTGGCATTGTGCGCAAGAGCTTAGACACGTGCGTAGCACGGGGCGCGAGCAATAGACACAGTGTGGCGTGCCCGCGTTTTTGTGCGTGCTCGCTTCCACTGATTGCACGCCCCGACCCTCGCCCCTCCCCTGGAGACGGCGAAGCGCGTGACTTCCCACCCGCACAGCGAGGGTTCCATACAAGGGGCCGTGGCGCGGTGGGTCAACGGAGAGGACGAAGGGAGTTGACAGGAGGGGCGCGACATGAGCGCTGAGCTCCGCGTGGGGAACCGGTTCCGCATTGGCCAGAAGATTGGCTCCGGTTCGTTCGGCGAGATATTCCGCGGTACCAATGTGCAGAACGGCGACCCTGTTGCCATCAAGCTCGAGCAGGCGAAGACTCGACACCCACAGCTTGCCTTCGAGGCCCGCTTCTACCGCATCCTCAACGCCGGTGGGTCCGTTGTGGGAATCCCGAACGTCCTCTACCACGGTGTGGAGGGCGAGTTCAATGTGATGGTTATTGACCTCCTGGGTCCCTCGCTGGAGGACCTCTTCAGCTTCTGTGGGCGGCGGCTCTCCCTGAAGACGACGCTGATGCTGGCCGAGCAGATGATCGCACGTGTCGAGTTTGTCCACAGCAAGGGCATCATACACCGGGACATCAAGCCCGACAACTTCCTGATGGGCACGGGGAAAAAGGGACACCACGTGTACATCATCGACTTTGGTCTCGCCAAGAAGTACCGCGACACGCGCACGCATCAGCACATCCCGTACAGGGAGGGCAAGAGCCTCACGGGGACAGCGCGCTACTGCTCCATCAACACACACATCGGGATTGAGCAGAGCCGCCGAGACGACCTTGAGGCCATTGGCTACATCCTCATGTACTTCCTCCGTGGGTCGCTGCCGTGGCAGGGCTTGAAGGCGCACACGAAGCAGGACAAGTATGCCCGCATATCTGAGAAGAAGCAAACCACGTCTATAGAGACCCTCTGCAAGGGGTTCCCAGCGGAGTTTGCCGCATGCCTGCACTACACGCGCAACCTGCATTTCGAGGACAAGCCAGACTACAGCTACCTGAAGCGTCTGTTCCGTGAGTTGTTTGTTCGTGAGGGCTACCACGTCGACTATGTTTTTGATTGGACCCTGAAGAGGATTCACGACGGCCTGCAGGAAGGGAAAGGGGAACAGGCACAGCAACAGCAGGCTAAGGGGGTGTCCGAGAAGAATGAGGCCGAAGGCGCGTGACTCCAAATAATATGGCGCTGTGTGTGAAGACGTGCGGGGGCGACGTGGTTTTAGAAGGGTGAGATAGTTAGTGTGAGTGGATGGGGAGCCGCTGCTGCCGGCCTTGCTTCTTTTCTTTTTTGTTTGCCCTTTTTTGCGCTCCCCCCGCGCACGCCGGCACTGACTTGCTCCGCTTCCACTGACGCCCAGTGGCGGAGGGTGTGCTGGGGGGTCGCTGTTTGTCTGGCCCATTTTACCCTTGCGCTAGGTCGGTTCCAATGTATGAGCACCGCCAGGTGTGTTGGGGCACTACTGAGCCTGCCTGTTTTTGTGTGTTTGTGGTGTGTTCTCCCGCCTAGTCTGTGCGCTTGGCCACCGTTACGTGACCTTTCTTTGGCGTCACCCTCGCCTCCCCCACCGCCTCCCGCAACCTTGTTTAGAAGTCGTGGCATTGTGCGCAAGAGCTTAGACACGTGCGTAGCACGGGGCGCGAGCAATAGACACAGTGTGGCGTGCCCGCGTTTTTGTGCGTGCTCGCTTCCACTGATTGCACGCCCCGACCCTCGCCCCTCCCCTGGAGACGGCGAAGCGCGTGACTTCCCACCCGCACAGCGAGGGTTCCATACAAGGGGCCGTGGCGCGGTGGGTCAACGGAGAGGACGAAGGGAGTTGACAGGAGGGGCGCGACATGAGCGCTGAGCTCCGCGTGGGGAACCGGTTCCGCATTGGCCAGAAGATTGGCTCCGGTTCGTTCGGCGAGATATTCCGCGGTACCAATGTGCAGAACGGCGACCCTGTTGCCATCAAGCTCGAGCAGGCGAAGACTCGACACCCACAGCTTGCCTTCGAGGCCCGCTTCTACCGCATCCTCAACGCCGGTGGGTCCGTTGTGGGAATCCCGAACGTCCTCTACCACGGTGTGGAGGGCGAGTTCAATGTGATGGTTATTGACCTCCTGGGTCCCTCGCTGGAGGACCTCTTCAGCTTCTGTGGGCGGCGGCTCTCCCTGAAGACGACGCTGATGCTGGCCGAGCAGATGATCGCACGTGTCGAGTTTGTCCACAGCAAGGGCATCATACACCGGGACATCAAGCCCGACAACTTCCTGATGGGCACGGGGAAAAAGGGACACCACGTGTACATCATCGACTTTGGTCTCGCCAAGAAGTACCGCGACACGCGCACGCATCAGCACATCCCGTACAGGGAGGGCAAGAGCCTCACGGGGACAGCGCGCTACTGCTCCATCAACACACACATCGGGATTGAGCAGAGCCGCCGAGACGACCTTGAGGCCATTGGCTACATCCTCATGTACTTCCTCCGTGGGTCGCTGCCGTGGCAGGGCTTGAAGGCGCACACGAAGCAGGACAAGTATGCCCGCATATCTGAGAAGAAGCAAACCACGTCTATAGAGACCCTCTGCAAGGGGTTCCCAGCGGAGTTTGCCGCATGCCTGCACTACACGCGCAACCTGCATTTCGAGGACAAGCCAGACTACAGCTACCTGAAGCGTCTGTTCCGTGAGTTGTTTGTTCGTGAGGGCTACCACGTCGACTATGTTTTTGATTGGACCCTGAAGAGGATTCACGACGGCCTGCAGGAAGGGAAAGGGGAACAGGCACAGCAACAGCAGGCTAAGGGGGTGTCCGAGAAGAATGAGGCCGAAGGCGCGTGACTCCAAATAATATGGCGCTGTGTGTGAAGACGTGCGGGGGCGACGTGGTTTTAGAAGGGTGAGATAGTTAGTGTGAGTGGATGGGGAGCCGCTGCTGCCGGCCTTGCTTCTTTTCTTTTTTGTTTGCCCTTTTTTGCGCTCCCCCCGCGCACGCCGGCACTGACTTGCTCCGCTTCCACTGACGCCCAGTGGCGGAGGGTGTGCTGGGGGGTCGCTGTTTGTCTGGCCCATTTTACCCTTGCGCTAGGTCGGTTCCAATGTATGAGCACCGCCAGGTGTGTTGGGGCACTACTGAGCCTGCCTGTTTTTGTGTGTTTGTGGTGTGTTCTCCCGCCTAGTCTGTGCGCTTGGCCACCGTTACGTGACCTTTCTTTGGCGTCACCCTCGCCTCCCCCACCGCCTCCCGCAACCTTGTTTAGAAGTCGTGGCATTGTGCGCAAGAGCTTAGACACGTGCGTAGCACGGGGCGCGAGCAATAGACACAGTGTGGCGTGCCCGCGTTTTTGTGCGTGCTCGCTTCCACTGATTGCACGCCCCGACCCTCGCCCCTCCCCTGGAGACGGCGAAGCGCGTGACTTCCCACCCGCACAGCGAGGGTTCCATACAAGGGGCCGTGGCGCGGTGGCTCAACGGAGAGGACGAAGGGAGTTGACAGGAGGGGCGCGACATGAGCGCTGAGCTCCGCGTGGGGAACCGGTTCCGCGTTGGCCAGAAGATTGGCTCCGGTTCGTTCGGCGAGATATTCCGCGGTACCAATGTGCAGAACGGCGACCCTGTTGCCATCAAGCTCGAGCAGGCGAAGACTCGACACCCACAGCTTGCCTTCGAGGCCCGCTTCTACCGCATCCTCAACGCCGGTGGGTCCGTTGTGGGAATCCCGAACGTCCTCTACCACGGTGTGGAGGGCGAGTTCAATGTGATGGTTATTGACCTCCTGGGTCCCTCGCTGGAGGACCTCTTCAGCTTCTGTGGGCGGCGGCTCTCCCTGAAGACGACGCTGATGCTGGCCGAGCAGATGATCGCACGTGTCGAGTTTGTCCACAGCAAGGGCATCATACACCGGGACATCAAGCCCGACAACTTCCTGATGGGCACGGGGAAAAAGGGACACCACGTGTACATCATCGACTTTGGTCTCGCCAAGAAGTACCGCGACACGCGCACGCATCAGCACATCCCGTACAGGGAGGGCAAGAGCCTCACGGGGACAGCGCGCTACTGCTCCATCAACACACACATCGGGATTGAGCAGAGCCGCCGAGACGACCTTGAGGCCATTGGCTACATCCTCATGTACTTCCTCCGTGGGTCGCTGCCGTGGCAGGGCTTGAAGGCGCACACGAAGCAGGACAAGTATGCCCGCATATCTGAGAAGAAGCAAACCACGTCTATAGAGACCCTCTGCAAGGGGTTCCCAGCGGAGTTTGCCGCATGCCTGCACTACACGCGCAACCTGCATTTCGAGGACAAGCCAGACTACAGCTACCTGAAGCGTCTGTTCCGTGAGTTGTTTGTTCGTGAGGGCTACCACGTCGACTATGTTTTTGATTGGACCCTGAAGAGGATTCACGACGGCCTGCAGGAAGGGAAAGGGGAACAGGCACAGCAA
Organism: Trypanosoma vivax; assembly: GCA_021307395.1. Classification (NCBI taxonomy): domain Eukaryota; phylum Euglenozoa; class Kinetoplastea; order Trypanosomatida; family Trypanosomatidae; genus Trypanosoma; species Trypanosoma vivax. The sequence continues at coordinate 1,677,861 of SOPI01000326.1, forward strand.
CAGCAGGCTAAGGGGGTGTCCGAGAAGAATGAGGCCGAAGGCGCGTGACTCCAAATAATATGGCGCTGTGTGTGAAGACGTGCGGGGGCGACGTGGTTTTAGAAGGGTGAGATAGTTAGTGTGAGTGGATGGGGAGCCGCTGCTGCCGGCCTTGCTTCTTTTCTTTTTTGTTTGCCCTTTTTTGCGCTCCCCCCGCGCACGCCGGCACTGACTTGCTCCGCTTCCACTGACGCCCAGTGGCGGAGGGTGTGCTGGGGGGTCGCTGTTTGTCTGGCCCATTTTACCCTTGCGCTAGGTCGGTTCCAATGTATGAGCACCGCCAGGTGTGTTGGGGCACTACTGAGCCTGCCTGTTTTTGTGTGTTTGTGGTGTGTTCTCCCGCCTAGTCTGTGCGCTTGGCCACCGTTACGTGACCTTTCTTTGGCGTCACCCTCGCCTCCCCCACCGCCTCCCACAACCTTGTTTAGAAGTCGTGGCATTGTGCGCAAGAGCTTAGACACGTGCGTAGCACGGGGCGCGAGCAATAGACACAGTGTGGCGTGCCCGCGTTTTTGTGCGTGCTCGCTTCCACTGATTGCACGCCCCGACCCTCGCCCCTCCCCTGGAGACGGCGAAGCGCGTGACTTCCCACCCGCACAGCGAGGGTTCCATACAAGGGGCCGTGGCGCGGTGGCTCAACGGAGAGGACGAAGGGAGTTGACAGGAGGGGCGCGACATGAGCGCTGAGCTCCGCGTGGGGAACCGGTTCCGCGTTGGCCAGAAGATTGGCTCCGGTTCGTTCGGCGAGATATTCCGCGGTACCAATGTGCAGAACGGCGACCCTGTTGCCATCAAGCTCGAGCAGGCGAAGACTCGACACCCACAGCTTGCCTTCGAGGCCCGCTTCTACCGCATCCTCAACGCCGGTGGGTCCGTTGTGGGAATCCCGAACGTCCTCTACCACGGTGTGGAGGGCGAGTTCAATGTGATGGTTATTGACCTCCTGGGTCCCTCGCTGGAGGACCTCTTCAGCTTCTGTGGGCGGCGGCTCTCCCTGAAGACGACGCTGATGCTGGCCGAGCAGATGATCGCACGTGTCGAGTTTGTCCACAGCAAGGGCATCATACACCGGGACATCAAGCCCGACAACTTCCTGATGGGCACGGGGAAAAAGGGACACCACGTGTACATCATCGACTTTGGTCTCGCCAAGAAGTACCGCGACACGCGCACGCATCAGCACATCCCGTACAGGGAGGGCAAGAGCCTCACGGGGACAGCGCGCTACTGCTCCATCAACACACACATCGGGATTGAGCAGAGCCGCCGAGACGACCTTGAGGCCATTGGCTACATCCTCATGTACTTCCTCCGTGGGTCGCTGCCGTGGCAGGGCTTGAAGGCGCACACGAAGCAGGACAAGTATGCCCGCATATCTGAGAAGAAGCAAACCACGTCTATAGAGACCCTCTGCAAGGGGTTCCCAGCGGAGTTTGCCGCATGCCTGCACTACACGCGCAACCTGCATTTCGAGGACAAGCCAGACTACAGCTACCTGAAGCGTCTGTTCCGTGAGTTGTTTGTTCGTGAGGGCTACCACGTCGACTATGTTTTTGATTGGACCCTGAAGAGGATTCACGACGGCCTGCAGGAAGGGAAAGGGGAACAGGCACAGCAACAGCAGGCTAAGGGGGTGTCCGAGAAGAATGAGGCCGAAGGCGCGTGACTCCAAATAATATGGCGCTGTGTGTGAAGACGTGCGGGGGCGACGTGGTTTTAGAAGGGTGAGATAGTTAGTGTGAGTGGATGGGGAGCCGCTGCTGCCGGCCTTGCTTCTTTTCTTTTTTGTTTGCCCTTTTTTGCGCTCCCCCCGCGCACGCCGGCACTGACTTGCTCCGCTTCCACTGACGCCCAGTGGCGGAGGGTGTGCTGGGGGGTCGCTGTTTGTCTGGCCCATTTTACCCTTGCGCTAGGTCGGTTCCAATGTATGAGCACCGCCAGGTGTGTTGGGGCACTACTGAGCCTGCCTGTTTTTGTGTGTTTGTGGTGTGTTCTCCCGCCTAGTCTGTGCGCTTGGCCACCGTTACGTGACCTTTCTTTGGCGTCACCCTCGCCTCCCCCACCGCCTCCCGCAACCTTGTTTAGAAGTCGTGGCATTGTGCGCAAGAGCTTAGACACGTGCGTAGCACGGGGCGCGAGCAATAGACACAGTGTGGCGTGCCCGCGTTTTTGTGCGTGCTCGCTTCCACTGATTGCACGCCCCGACCCTCGCCCCTCCCCTGGAGACGGCGAAGCGCGTGACTTCCCACCCGCACAGCGAGGGTTCCATACAAGGGGCCGTGGCGCGGTGGCTCAACGGAGAGGACGAAGGGAGTTGACAGGAGGGGCGCGACATGAGCGCTGAGCTCCGCGTGGGGAACCGGTTCCGCGTTGGCCAGAAGATTGGCTCCGGTTCGTTCGGCGAGATATTCCGCGGTACCAATGTGCAGAACGGCGACCCTGTTGCCATCAAGCTCGAGCAGGCGAAGACTCGACACCCACAGCTTGCCTTCGAGGCCCGCTTCTACCGCATCCTCAACGCCGGTGGGTCCGTTGTGGGAATCCCGAACGTCCTCTACCACGGTGTGGAGGGCGAGTTCAATGTGATGGTTATTGACCTCCTGGGTCCCTCGCTGGAGGACCTCTTCAGCTTCTGTGGGCGGCGGCTCTCCCTGAAGACGACGCTGATGCTGGCCGAGCAGATGATCGCACGTGTCGAGTTTGTCCACAGCAAGGGCATCATACACCGGGACATCAAGCCCGACAACTTCCTGATGGGCACGGGGAAAAAGGGACACCACGTGTACATCATCGACTTTGGTCTCGCCAAGAAGTACCGCGACACGCGCACGCATCAGCACATCCCGTACAGGGAGGGCAAGAGCCTCACGGGGACAGCGCGCTACTGCTCCATCAACACACACATCGGGATTGAGCAGAGCCGCCGAGACGACCTTGAGGCCATTGGCTACATCCTCATGTACTTCCTCCGTGGGTCGCTGCCGTGGCAGGGCTTGAAGGCGCACACGAAGCAGGACAAGTATGCCCGCATATCTGAGAAGAAGCAAACCACGTCTATAGAGACCCTCTGCAAGGGGTTCCCAGCGGAGTTTGCCGCATGCCTGCACTACACGCGCAACCTGCATTTCGAGGACAAGCCAGACTACAGCTACCTGAAGCGTCTGTTCCGTGAGTTGTTTGTTCGTGAGGGCTACCACGTCGACTATGTTTTTGATTGGACCCTGAAGAGGATTCACGACGGCCTGCAGGAAGGGAAAGGGGAACAGGCACAGCAACAGCAGGCTAAGGGGGTGTCCGAGAAGAATGAGGCCGAAGGCGCGTGACTCCAAATAATATGGCGCTGTGTGTGAAGACGTGCGGGGGCGACGTGGTTTTAGAAGGGTGAGATAGTTAGTGTGAGTGGATGGGGAGCCGCTGCTGCCGGCCTTGCTTCTTTTCTTTTTTGTTTGCCCTTTTTTGCGCTCCCCCCGCGCACGCCGGCACTGACTTGCTCCGCTTCCACTGACGCCCAGTGGCGGAGGGTGTGCTGGGGGGTCGCTGTTTGTCTGGCCCATTTTACCCTTGCGCTAGGTCGGTTCCAATGTATGAGCACCGCCAGGTGTGTTGGGGCACTACTGAGCCTGCCTGTTTTTGTGTGTTTGTGGTGTGTTCTCCCGCCTAGTCTGTGCGCTTGGCCACCGTTACGTGACCTTTCTTTGGCGTCACCCTCGCCTCCCCCACCGCCTCCCGCAACCTTGTTTAGAAGTCGTGGCATTGTGCGCAAGAGCTTAGACACGTGCGTAGCACGGGGCGCGAGCAATAGACACAGTGTGGCGTGCCCGCGTTTTTGTGCGTGCTCGCTTCCACTGATTGCACGCCCCGACCCTCGCCCCTCCCCTGGAGACGGCGAAGCGCGTGACTTCCCACCCGCACAGCGAGGGTTCCATACAAGGGGCCGTGGCGCGGTGGCTCAACGGAGAGGACGAAGGGAGTTGACAGGAGGGGCGCGACATGAGCGCTGAGCTCCGCGTGGGGAACCGGTTCCGCGTTGGCCAGAAGATTGGCTCCGGTTCGTTCGGCGAGATATTCCGCGGTACCAATGTGCAGAACGGCGACCCTGTTGCCATCAAGCTCGAGCAGGCGAAGACTCGACACCCACAGCTTGCCTTCGAGGCCCGCTTCTACCGCATCCTCAACGCCGGTGGGTCCGTTGTGGGAATCCCGAACGTCCTCTACCACGGTGTGGAGGGCGAGTTCAATGTGATGGTTATTGACCTCCTGGGTCCCTCGCTGGAGGACCTCTTCAGCTTCTGTGGGCGGCGGCTCTCCCTGAAGACGACGCTGATGCTGGCCGAGCAGATGATCGCACGTGTCGAGTTTGTCCACAGCAAGGGCATCATACACCGGGACATCAAGCCCGACAACTTCCTGATGGGCACGGGGAAAAAGGGACACCACGTGTACATCATCGACTTTGGTCTCGCCAAGAAGTACCGCGACACGCGCACGCATCAGCACATCCCGTACAGGGAGGGCAAGAGCCTCACGGGGACAGCGCGCTACTGCTCCATCAACACACACATCGGGATTGAGCAGAGCCGCCGAGACGACCTTGAGGCCATTGGCTACATCCTCATGTACTTCCTCCGTGGGTCGCTGCCGTGGCAGGGCTTGAAGGCGCACACGAAGCAGGACAAGTATGCCCGCATATCTGAGAAGAAGCAAACCACGTCTATAGAGACCCTCTGCAAGGGGTTCCCAGCGGAGTTTGCCGCATGCCTGCACTACACGCGCAACCTGCATTTCGAGGACAAGCCAGACTACAGCTACCTGAAGCGTCTGTTCCGTGAGTTGTTTGTTCGTGAGGGCTACCACGTCGACTATGTTTTTGATTGGACCCTGAAGAGGATTCACGACGGCCTGCAGGAAGGGAAAGGGGAACAGGCACAGCAACAGCAGGCTAAGGGGGTGTCCGAGAAGAATGAGGCCGAAGGCGCGTGACTCCAAATAATATGGCGCTGTGTGTGAAGACGTGCGGGGGCGACGTGGTTTTAGAAGGGTGAGATAGTTAGTGTGAGTGGATGGGGAGCCGCTGCTGCCGGCCTTGCTTCTTTTCTTTTTTGTTTGCCCTTTTTTGCGCTCCCCCCGCGCACGCCGGCACTGACTTGCTCCGCTTCCACTGACGCCCAGTGGCGGAGGGTGTGCTGGGGGGTCGCTGTTTGTCTGGCCCATTTTACCCTTGCGCTAGGTCGGTTCCAATGTATGAGCACCGCCAGGTGTGTTGGGGCACTACTGAGCCTGCCTGTTTTTGTGTGTTTGTGGTGTGTTCTCCCGCCTAGTCTGTGCGCTTGGCCACCGTTACGTGACCTTTCTTTGGCGTCACCCTCGCCTCCCCCACCGCCTCCCGCAACCTTGTTTAGAAGTCGTGGCATTGTGCGCAAGAGCTTAGACACGTGCGTAGCACGGGGCGCGAGCAATAGACACAGTGTGGCGTGCCCGCGTTTTTGTGCGTGCTCGCTTCCACTGATTGCACGCCCCGACCCTCGCCCCTCCCCTGGAGACGGCGAAGCGCGTGACTTCCCACCCGCACAGCGAGGGTTCCATACAAGGGGCCGTGGCGCGGTGGGTCAACGGAGAGGACGAAGGGAGTTGACAGGAGGGGCGCGACATGAGCGCTGAGCTCCGCGTGGGGAACCGGTTCCGCGTTGGCCAGAAGATTGGCTCCGGTTCGTTCGGCGAGATATTCCGCGGTACCAATGTGCAGAACGGCGACCCTGTTGCCATCAAGCTCGAGCAGGCGAAGACTCGACACCCACAGCTTGCCTTCGAGGCCCGCTTCTACCGCATCCTCAACGCCGGTGGGTCCGTTGTGGGAATCCCGAACGTCCTCTACCACGGTGTGGAGGGCGAGTTCAATGTGATGGTTATTGACCTCCTGGGTCCCTCGCTGGAGGACCTCTTCAGCTTCTGTGGGCGGCGGCTCTCCCTGAAGACGACGCTGATGCTGGCCGAGCAGATGATCGCACGTGTCGAGTTTGTCCACAGCAAGGGCATCATACACCGGGACATCAAGCCCGACAACTTCCTGATGGGCACGGGGAAAAAGGGACACCACGTGTACATCATCGACTTTGGTCTCGCCAAGAAGTACCGCGACACGCGCACGCATCAGCACATCCCGTACAGGGAGGGCAAGAGCCTCACGGGGACAGCGCGCTACTGCTCCATCAACACACACATCGGGATTGAGCAGAGCCGCCGAGACGACCTTGAGGCCATTGGCTACATCCTCATGTACTTCCTCCGTGGGTCGCTGCCGTGGCAGGGCTTGAAGGCGCACACGAAGCAGGACAAGTATGCCCGCATATCTGAGAAGAAGCAAACCACGTCTATAGAGACCCTCTGCAAGGGGTTCCCAGCGGAGTTTGCCGCATGCCTGCACTACACGCGCAACCTGCATTTCGAGGACAAGCCAGACTACAGCTACCTGAAGCGTCTGTTCCGTGAGTTGTTTGTTCGTGAGGGCTACCACGTCGACTATGTTTTTGATTGGACCCTGAAGAGGATTCACGACGGCCTGCAGGAAGGGAAAGGGGAACAGGCACAGCAACAGCAGGCTAAGGGGGTGTCCGAGAAGAATGAGGCCGAAGGCGCGTGACTCCAAATAATATGGCGCTGTGTGTGAAGACGTGCGGGGGCGACGTGGTTTTAGAAGGGTGAGATAGTTAGTGTGAGTGGATGGGGAGCCGCTGCTGCCGGCCTTGCTTCTTTTCTTTTTTGTTTGCCCTTTTTTGCGCTCCCCCGCGCACGCCGGCACTGACTTGCTCCGCTTCCACTGACGCCCAGTGGCGGAGGGTGTGCTGGGGGGTCGCTGTTTGTCTGGCCCATTTTACCCTTGCGCTAGGTCGGTTCCAATGTATGAGCACCGCCAGGTGTGTTGGGGCACTACTGAGCCTGCCTGTTTTTGTGTGTTTGTGGTGTGTTCTCCCGCCTAGTCTGTGCGCTTGGCCACCGTTACGTGACCTTTCTTTGGCGTCACCCTCGCCTCCCCCACCGCCTCCCACAACCTTGTTTAGAAGTCGTGGCATTGTGCGCAAGAGCTTAGACACGTGCGTAGCACGGGGCGCGAGCAATAGACACAGTGTGGCGTGCCCGCGTTTTTGTGCGTGCTCGCTTCCACTGATTGCACGCCCCGACCCTCGCCCCTCCCCTGGAGACGGCGAAGCGCGTGACTTCCCACCCGCACAGCGAGGGTTCCATACAAGGGGCCGTGGCGCGGTGGCTCAACGGAGAGGACGAAGGGAGTTGACAGGAGGGGCGCGACATGAGCGCTGAGCTCCGCGTGGGGAACCGGTTCCGCGTTGGCCAGAAGATTGGCTCCGGTTCGTTCGGCGAGATATTCCGCGGTACCAATGTGCAGAACGGCGACCCTGTTGCCATCAAGCTCGAGCAGGCGAAGACTCGACACCCACAGCTTGCCTTCGAGGCCCGCTTCTACCGCATCCTCAACGCCGGTGGGTCCGTTGTGGGAATCCCGAACGTCCTCTACCACGGTGTGGAGGGCGAGTTCAATGTGATGGTTATTGACCTCCTGGGTCCCTCGCTGGAGGACCTCTTCAGCTTCTGTGGGCGGCGGCTCTCCCTGAAGACGACGCTGATGCTGGCCGAGCAGATGATCGCACGTGTCGAGTTTGTCCACAGCAAGGGCATCATACACCGGGACATCAAGCCCGACAACTTCCTGATGGGCACGGGGAAAAAGGGACACCACGTGTACATCATCGACTTTGGTCTCGCCAAGAAGTACCGCGACACGCGCACGCATCAGCACATCCCGTACAGGGAGGGCAAGAGCCTCACGGGGACAGCGCGCTACTGCTCCATCAACACACACATCGGGATTGAGCAGAGCCGCCGAGACGACCTTGAGGCCATTGGCTACATCCTCATGTACTTCCTCCGTGGGTCGCTGCCGTGGCAGGGCTTGAAGGCGCACACGAAGCAGGACAAGTATGCCCGCATATCTGAGAAGAAGCAAACCACGTCTATAGAGACCCTCTGCAAGGGGTTCCCAGCGGAGTTTGCCGCATGCCTGCACTACACGCGCAACCTGCATTTCGAGGACAAGCCAGACTACAGCTACCTGAAGCGTCTGTTCCGTGAGTTGTTTGTTCGTGAGGGCTACCACGTCGACTATGTTTTTGATTGGACCCTGAAGAGGATTCACGACGGCCTGCAGGAAGGGAAAGGGGAACAGGCACAGCAACAGCAGGCTAAGGGGGTGTCCGAGAAGAATGAGGCCGAAGGCGCGTGACTCCAGATAATATGGCGCTGTGTGTGAAGACGTGCGGGGGCGACGTGGTTTTAGAAGGGTGAGATAGTTAGTGTGAGTGGATGGGGAGCCGCTGCTGCCGGCCTTGCTTCTTTTCTTTTTTGTTTGCCCTTTTTTGCGCTCCCCCCGCGCACGCCGGCACTGACTTGCTCCGCTTCCACTGACGCCCAGTGGCGGAGGGTGTGCTGGGGGGTCGCTGTTTGTCTGGCCCATTTTACCCTTGCGCTAGGTCGGTTCCAATGTATGAGCACCGCCAGGTGTGTTGGGGCACTACTGAGCCTGCCTGTTTTTGTGTGTTTGTGGTGTGTTCTCCCGCCTAGTCTGTGCGCTTGGCCACCGTTACGTGACCTTTCTTTGGCGTCACCCTCGCCTCCCCCACCGCCTCCCGCAACCTTGTTTAGAAGTCGTGGCATTGTGCGCAAGAGCTTAGACACGTGCGTAGCACGGGGCGCGAGCAATAGACACAGTGTGGCGTGCCCGCGTTTTTGTGCGTGCTCGCTTCCACTGATTGCACGCCCCGACCCTCGCCCCTCCCCTGGAGACGGCGAAGCGCGTGACTTCCCACCCGCACAGCGAGGGTTCCATACAAGGGGCCGTGGCGCGGTGGGTCAACGGAGAGGACGAAGGGAGTTGACAGGAGGGGCGCGACATGAGCGCTGAGCTCCGCGTGGGGAACCGGTTCCGCATTGGCCAGAAGATTGGCTCCGGTTCGTTCGGCGAGATATTCCGCGGTACCAATGTGCAGAACGGCGACCCTGTTGCCATCAAGCTCGAGCAGGCGAAGACTCGACACCCACAGCTTGCCTTCGAGGCCCGCTTCTACCGCATCCTCAACGCCGGTGGGTCCGTTGTGGGAATCCCGAACGTCCTCTACCACGGTGTGGAGGGCGAGTTCAATGTGATGGTTATTGACCTCCTGGGTCCCTCACTGGAGGACCTCTTCAGCTTCTGTGGGCGGCGGCTCTCCCTGAAGACGACGCTGATGCTGGCCGAGCAGATGATCGCACGTGTCGAGTTTGTCCACAGCAAGGGCATCATACACCGGGACATCAAGCCCGACAACTTCCTGATGGGCACGGGGAAAAAGGGACACCACGTGTACATCATCGACTTTGGTCTCGCCAAGAAGTACCGCGACACGCGCACGCATCAGCACATCCCGTACAGGGAGGGCAAGAGCCTCACGGGGACAGCGCGCTACTGCTCCATCAACACACACATCGGGATTGAGCAGAGCCGCCGAGACGACCTTGAGGCCATTGGCTACATCCTCATGTACTTCCTCCGTGGGTCGCTGCCGTGGCAGGGCTTGAAGGCGCACACGAAGCAGGACAAGTATGCCCGCATATCTGAGAAGAAGCAAACCACGTCTATAGAGACCCTCTGCAAGGGGTTCCCAGCGGAGTTTGCCGCATGCCTGCACTACACGCGCAACCTGCATTTCGAGGACAAGCCAGACTACAGCTACCTGAAGCGTCTGTTCCGTGAGTTGTTTGTTCGTGAGGGCTACCACGTCGACTATGTTTTTGATTGGACCCTGAAGAGGATTCACGACGGCCTGCAGGAAGGGAAAGGGGAACAGGCACAGCAACAGCAGGCTAAGGGGGTGTCCGAGAAGAATGAGGCCGAAGGCGCGTGACTCCAGATAATATGGCGCTGTGTGTGAAGACGTGCGGGGGCGACGTGGTTTTAGAAGGGTGAGATAGTTAGTGTGAGTGGATGGGGAGCCGCTGCTGCCGGCCTTGCTTCTTTTCTTTTTTGTTTGCCCTTTTTTGCGCTCCCCCCGCGCACGCCGGCACTGACTTGCTCCGCTTCCACTGACGCCCAGTGGCGGAGGGTGTGCTGGGGGGTCGCTGTTTGTCTGGCCCATTTTACCCTTGCGCTAGGTCGGTTCCAATGTATGAGCACCGCCAGGTGTGTTGGGGCACTACTGAGCCTGCCTGTTTTTGTGTGTTTGTGGTGTGTTCTCCCGCCTAGTCTGTGCGCTTGGCCACCGTTACGTGACCTTTCTTTGGCGTCACCCTCGCCTCCCCCACCGCCTCCCGCAACCTTGTTTAGAAGTCGTGGCATTGTGCGCAAGAGCTTAGACACGTGCGTAGCACGGGGCGCGAGCAATAGACACAGTGTGGCGTGCCCGCGTTTTTGTGCGTGCTCGCTTCCACTGATTGCACGCCCCGACCCTCGCCCCTCCCCTGGAGACGGCGAAGCGCGTGACTTCCCACCCGCACAGCGAGGGTTCCATACAAGGGGCCGTGGCGCGGTGGCTCAACGGAGAGGACGAAGGGAGTTGACAGGAGGGGCGCGACATGAGCGCTGAGCTCCGCGTGGGGAACCGGTTCCGCATTGGCCAGAAGATTGGCTCCGGTTCGTTCGGCGAGATATTCCGCGGTACCAATGTGCAGAACGGCGACCCTGTTGCCATCAAGCTCGAGCAGGCGAAGACTCGACACCCACAGCTTGCCTTCGAGGCCCGCTTCTACCGCATCCTCAACGCCGGTGGGTCCGTTGTGGGAATCCCGAACGTCCTCTACCACGGTGTGGAGGGCGAGTTCAATGTGATGGTTATTGACCTCCTGGGTCCCTCGCTGGAGGACCTCTTCAGCTTCTGTGGGCGGCGGCTCTCCCTGAAGACGACGCTGATGCTGGCCGAGCAGATGATCGCACGTGTCGAGTTTGTCCACAGCAAGGGCATCATACACCGGGACATCAAGCCCGACAACTTCCTGATGGGCACGGGGAAAAAGGGACACCACGTGTACATCATCGACTTTGGTCTCGCCAAGAAGTACCGCGACACGCGCACGCATCAGCACATCCCGTACAGGGAGGGCAAGAGCCTCACGGGGACAGCGCGCTACTGCTCCATCAACACACACATCGGGATTGAGCAGAGCCGCCGAGACGACCTTGAGGCCATTGGCTACATCCTCATGTACTTCCTCCGTGGGTCGCTGCCGTGGCAGGGCTTGAAGGCGCACACGAAGCAGGACAAGTATGCCCGCATATCTGAGAAGAAGCAAACCACGTCTATAGAGACCCTCTGCAAGGGGTTCCCAGCGGAGTTTGCCGCATGCCTGCACTACACGCGCAACCTGCATTTCGAGGACAAGCCAGACTACAGCTACCTGAAGCGTCTGTTCCGTGAGTTGTTTGTTCGTGAGGGCTACCACGTCGACTATGTTTTTGATTGGACCCTGAAGAGGATTCACGACGGCCTGCAGGAAGGGAAAGGGGAACAGGCACAGCAACAGCAGGCTAAGGGGGTGTCCGAGAAGAATGAGGCCGAAGGCGCGTGACTCCAGATAATATGGCGCTGTGTGTGAAGACGTGCGGGGGCGACGTGGTTTTAGAAGGGTGAGATAGTTAGTGTGAGTGGATGGGGAGCCGCTGCTGCCGGCCTTGCTTCTTTTCTTTTTTGTTTGCCCTTTTTTGCGCTCCCCCCGCGCACGCCGGCACTGACTTGCTCCGCTTCCACTGACGCCCAGTGGCGGAGGGTGTGCTGGGGAGTCGCTGTTTGTCTGTATCTTCTTTTTTTTACTTTTTTTTTCTTATTATTTTTATTATTTTTTTAAAAAACTCTTTTATATATATATATATATATATATATATATTTCTTTTCTGTTTTATCTTCTGTTGTGTTTGTTATGTGTTTTTTCACATTTCATATTTGTTATTTTTCTTATATTTCCTTTTTTTCTCTCTTTTTTTCTTCTTCTGAGCTCAAGGGTGTAAACGTGATTGTCCATACATTAAAAGATACCTTTTGCCCTTTTTAGTTGCGCTTTTTTTTTATTCTTTTGCTTTGACGATTTATTTTCAAACGTTTTTTTATCATCAAAGCGAATTAATTTTCCTTCTTCAGTGTTATACGGACACATGGCGTTTGATTCTTCCAGTGTTACATCCTTGCAAAGTTTAAGCGCTCCTGACGTCCTACCGCCTTCCCTGAGCGTTGATAAACCACATTTTTTCGCTGATTACAATGCAGATTTCAATAAACACGGGAAAACGCTTTTGGCGGAGCGCTATAAGACAAAGCTTTGCAAGAATTTTATGGAATTATCATTCTGCCCTTATGGGTTTATTTGCATGTTTGCCCACGGTGAAGAGGAATTGCGCACTCCGAAGATGAACGTTGAGGATGGTCTATCCACCGAGGAATCCATTCGGGTTTTTCAGCGTATGTGGTATAAGGTAGCCTTTCAGCAACAACACTCTGCAGTGCAAAATTCAGTTGGTTTCCTCTGGCCGTTTACCTGTACGTCACTCATGCCGCCACCTCCGTACCACCACCACGTGCCGTACTTCGCACAAATTCCAGTTAAGTCCACAACATCCTTTCCACCACCAGCAGCCCGATACAGACATGACCCATACTGTGCAGAAGTTATTCCACCAGAGAGCCGCTTCTACAGTCGGCTCCCCGATGCTGCCTTGGACTCACAAGAAGCACGGAATAAACATTGTTACTGTTCACGTGCGCAGTCAGATAATGGCAAAGAAGGGGCACTCTGTACTGCTTCTCCTGCCTCAGAATGCTTTTCACAGTTTCAGCTTACTACCTTGCAATTACAGAACTCCGAGAATGAACCACAACTGTTGCCACACATACGTAGCGACGATGGAGATTCTTCTCTTTGCAGCAGCGTGGGCAGTCATTCCGGCCTTTCTCGCAGTATGAGCGTTACCAATTCCCTCGCAAAACGATCAGAGTCGTTGAGCACATACCACGAGGTAGAAGTGATACAGTAACCACCGACATTGTGGCTGTCATTCTTTTTGTCTTTTCACCCTTGCTCCACTTTTTTTTTTTTTGGTAATAATAATAAAAGTAAACAACGACAACAAAATATAAGAAAAAGGGGAAAAGAAAAAGAGGATTTTTTAAAAGAGGAAAAGACATTTACAGCATGGCAACACTTTGTAAGGAAAAAGCAAGAAGAGTAGGTGATTTGGACTAATAATGAACTATTTCTACAGCTGTACTTCCGTTTACTACCCGCCATAACAGTTTTGTATTCCACTCCGTACGTACCTTCCCTACCCACAGTTTTCCTCGACCTCACCCTTTATTTCTCGTAATTATTCTTCCCTTCTGGTAATCAGTTTTCTTTATATATTTTGTAAGAGAACCGTAACAAAGCAGAACAAGAACAGGGATTTGTTTTCGTGCTTGCCAGGTAACCTTGGAGCGACCAGCCCGCCGTATTCTTTTGTAGTAGGCTTGGGTGCCTCACACTCCCGCGACCAAATACCCATTTCCCCCTTTTACTTCATCGTCTTTTTTATGTTTACTCACTAAAATCCTTCTCTCACTCACCGTTTCCTGTTGATTACTTCTAGTATTTTATTGTTCATTGTGCTCCTAACATTGTGCCCATGTACGTGTCTATTCACGTACATTGCAATGCGGAGTATCACAATGCCCTGGAAAGGAGGTAGAGAAGGCCTGTGTGTAACAGCAGTCTCCTCTGGTCGAGATCATGAAGAAGAGTTGAACATAAATGGGAAAGGAAATTAGGGTTGTCGCGAATGGAGGTGCAGGGCGTCATAGTCTCCGGTGTTGCCACCACTACCCCCTTGTCCACGTAGCTTTCCCGTTTCGTTTTTGAGCTTTTTGACTTATGCACACCTGCACCACTTCCCACCCGCTCCACTTTGTCATTTTCCATCCAGAATCTTGATGTTTATCAAGAATAATTCATTTTCGTATATTTTACTTCCTGCTTCTTAATAAAAAACAGGAAGTAGCACCACCACGTTTTTTTTTTTTTTTTTTTTTCATTGGTTTTAATTGCAGCATATTTGAGTTAAAATAATTGCGGTATGTGCCAGAACATCTCGCCCTAATTTACGTTCTTCGTTTCTCCTCTTCCCATTTGTGTTCATGAGCAAGTGGTGGACTGTGCGACTCTATTTCTTTCCTCTACACTCTTTTGTAGTCTATTTCTCGTGCCTTCACTTCCTGTTCTCCTGTTGTTTCCCCATCCCTAGTGTTATAAGTTTCAATAATTTTCCAATGCATTCGTAAAAAGATGAACTTATTAATGTCGATGCATATAACAATGCTACGCTAAAAGGATGTAACATGTATCCTCTATGAGGTGTGTCAAACACTGGGTGTGATGGAAGATGGGCATGAAGGTCGAAGGGTCCATATGCCAGCGTTTTGAAGGAACGAAAGGAGAATAATAATTGTCTTGACAGTAGCCCGGCAGTAATATGTGTACATGGTCTTTTAGCTTGCTTGCAAACCATCACGTCCCGGCGCAATGTTGGCTTTGGGAAACACATGTACGTCTGGACAGTCGACGCGTGCGGAGACGGGTGCTATATGGGGTGCCGATCGTATATATGTTCACGAGTGCCAGTGGGTGGCTAATGGGTTAAGGTGCATGGGTGAGGAACTGTGCTTAGAATATGATACAGCAGTATATTTGAGGTTTGCAATTGTATCCATCCTACATGATATCAGTCTACATACTTATCCTCACTCGTTTGTATTTTCGCGCACACACAGAGACTGATATGGGGTTGCTGCACATAGGCTTGTTGTTCCTCATTACCATTATGGTTTGCCTACCCTCCTTATTTTAATATTTTGCCTACTGACCGCTACGTTCTGTTGCTAACGTTTTCTTGAGGTTTCAGCAGCGTGAAGAACATTGTTAAGGGTGCGAGTGGTATCCTGGCTTTGATGCATATAAAAGGTAGTTGTATTTTGGGTTTTGTTGATCGTTGTGTTATGGTGGTTGTTTTACAGGTCCTAATTATTTGTTACGTGTTCCTATGTGTTTCTCCATTTACCTTGAAGGTTGTGGTGTTGAGGCTGCATATCCGCTTAGAGTGCAAGCGGTCGGCATAAATCTATGAGAAGGCGAGATTTCTCACGCAGGGAGGGCAGAGGAAACGAAGCCCAGAGGTTGAATCGCCCGACAGGTAATCGTAGAGCTAATGACTACTACAGGCATGACCACAGTGGTAAGGACGAGTATGACCTTTCCTCTCGTCGGCATAGCGGTCGAAGAGAGCACGGTAGAAGGCGAGAGAAGAGCAGGGAATATCCAAATAGATATTCCCAACAGGCTAGGGAAGATGATTACGGACATTATAGGCGTGGGGGCAAACGTCCTCGGTGGGATATAAAAGACTCCGATTCCTCGTCCGAAGCGAGTGTATCCAACTCTTCCCGTCCTATGAGCAAATCTAGGAGTGTACGGCACAGGCGTGAAATTCCCTGTAGGCATCGTTCAGATTCATCTCATTCTTCCGCTTCAATGGGGAGGGGTCCGCACCAACTCAGAGGGGAGGCAAGAAGGTTTGACGAGAAGAGTAGTCCAGGTGGCGTGGAAGGACTTCAGCAACTTATCAGTGGACATGGCAACCAATTGTTGCCTCACTGCGGTAACATGCGTCGAAGGGACGAAGACGATACAGAACATCATCCGTTAATTACCGGGGAAAGCCATGCTGCACCCAGTCGTGTTACTCTGTATGGTGTTGATCTTGGTGTTCAGCCATGTCACGTAAGCTCAATGCTGGAGCAGCTCGTAGGTCAGAGACCGTTAAACGTTTTTCGTCCTGTTGCGGAGCTGTGGCGTTCATGCCGAAGAACTATGGGCTCAACACCAGAAAATATGGAGATCCTGGGCTTTTGTGAAGACGGCCACATCGTCGCGCCAGAGAATCGCTTACATCTCGGGCTACATGACGTGAGGGGAGCCGGTGGGGTTATGCTTGTTGAGCTCTCTCAAGCCAATGACGTGCTAGCTGTGGTAACTGCTCTTAATGGTGCATGTGTTAATGGTAGACAAATTACTGCAATAGCAAACTCTTGATAATAAGTCGCTCAGCATTGTACGTGAACTGGTTCGCGCATTTGTGAGCGTCAATTGAGCTACGAGGAGGGGCATTTCCCTTTCACGAGTAAATTGATAACTTTGTTCTGCATGTTTCCATCTTATTCTCAGAATTTGTTCTCGTTGCTAAAAGTATATTCCTTTTTCAATTGTTTATCGTGGTAATAGTTGTTGTTGTTGGTGGTGTCACATATATACTAGTTATTGAAAAAAGGTAAAAGGGAGGGGCTCTCCACCTCTAAGGAGTGCATCGTGGTCACGTGTCGTTAGTTTTACTAGACCCTTCATACAACTTTCCCTGAATTATACGTCGTCTTCGTGTGCCAGAGGTTTGGGGACCGCTGGTGGCAAGGACGCGTTTGCTCACATAGATTTATAAAAGAAGGGAAGGCGCGGCTGGACACCGTTCATTCAACGCCTCACTCCATCCCACCACGCCCCTTTGTCCGTTGGTTGTGAGTGTATATAGTGGTGTTATTAGAGGTAATTATGTTGTATAATGATATTTTGCACCCCGTTAATCTCGCGTGGTTTGCTTACGATATGCTCGCTGTTGTGGTCCGTTCATTTAGTCCAGAAACTCTTGTTCGAAGGCGGAGTAGGAGACTTAGGCGAGGGCCTGGTAAACGTGGGACTTCCCGTGAAAGAAGGGGTAGATGGGGCAGCCATGTGGAGACATCCTCGTTGCATAGTTCTTACGCTGCACCGGATAGCGCAAAAGTAAGTGCCACCGTACTACTTGCTAACAACTTGCCACCCCAAGTCCCATGGCGCCGTGTTGTGGATGAACCGAAGTCGCATCGTGGAGCGCGCCGGTCTCTCAATGACAGCAACGATAACGACCGAACTGCGCCAGTTATTGAGATTGAAGAGCGTAAAAAGGGAGAAACAACTCAAGATTCTTTTTATATTCATATGCTTGACTGGAAAGATGTTGATATTTCCAAGCAACTCTCACTGCTCTCACACGTTCTTCGCGCTATTCCAGTTTCTGTGCTCCACTTTCTGTGTCAGCTGGAGACAGATGTATCCGCGATGCGCCTAATGCGGTTTAGTGACCTTAACGAGAATGCAATGAGGTTACTTAGTCTGAACGAGGCCGACTTGCTTTCCCCCAACTTTATACAGGGATTTTTGCTCACACGATGTCTACTAACTATGGTGCAACGCCATCTGTTGGAGCGTATTTGCTTCGAAACAAACATCATCGTACAGCGTCTCAGAAGTAAACGGACCTACAGACACGTTATGGGCTTAGCAATGATGCTTGCTTCGCACACATTAACAGATCCAGTTGCAAATAGTATACTATCTACGATACTGCTATGTACGGTACAAGATTACTCACCGGTGAGTGGTCCTCTCCGTTACACTCCTGTAGGACTGTGCACGGCAGCTCTTACTGGAGGTGTGGGTGTTGTTCTTGAGTTAGCAGTTGTGCCTGTTTCTGTACAATTCTGCCAGCGTGTGATAGTGCGCATTTGTGAGGGGGTTGAGTACTTGTTTCTCCGCCGCTACCGTTCTCTTGGGCAAAGCCAAGGTCATGGGATCGGGAAACAGATGATCATTATTCCATCATCCTCGGTGGGAGACTTGGCTTCCAGCGGTGAAGAGTCTGGTCATGACTCACGGTTGACGGGCAACAGAGCCGGGATTTTAGAGGAGCGACCCCATCAGGGATTCGCAAATGATAAGGCAAGTCATCCTGTGCTTCGCGCGATTATTTACCGTGTGAGTGCCGCGCTGATTGCGCAATGTCTTGTACAGCATCCAATCTCCGTTGTGGCACGCGTTCTTTACGGTCGCGCTGTGCTACACGCCACTGGGTCTCTTAAGATGTACTCTTGTGCACCCTCCGCTCCACTAACATGGAGTCGTTTTTCAGAAATTTTTGGGTCGTACGAGCGGGATAAAAATTTTTGCGGTGCCAGTGGTGGTGTGTCAGTGTTGGGACTCCTACGTCGAGTAAGCCATGTCATTGGATATGAGATAAACACTGTTTATAGCAGCGTAGTGACGTGTTCTTCTCAGGGTGGAGCCATAGCAGATCTTTTTGCCCAGACAAGGAATAGACGTGGTTTGAATCTGGCGTCCGGGTTGGAGAGTTTAGAACTGATGATTAGAACTATTGCTTCCTATATGCCACTTTATACTTCAGTTCACCTTACAGCGATGGACAAGTTGCTAAGCTTTTACATGGATATGTGGGTACGACTTCGAGGTGACTGAGCTGTGCCAGAACATGGTTTGTGGCCTGAGGCAATTGCTTGTATACCAAGGCTTGTTTCTCCTTAATTTTGTACCAATGAGGGTGAACGGAGGGTAGCTCAACATTTTACACATGCGCGTAGACAACTAAGGGCGAAAAAGTTCAAGTCTATGCATGCTTGTTGTACAAGCAATTCTACGTACAGGTGCTCTGCACATGTAAGAAATGGTTTGGAATGAACGGTAGCCAATTGGTGTTGGTGCACAGCCCCATGTGAGATTTTTTACGTATCTTACATTTTAGTACAATATGCATAGAAAATGCAGATGACAGGTGTGTTTCTGTTAGTAGTTGCGCTGCTGAGGTGACATTGTTGACTCTATGGGGTTGTTCGCTGCTCTACGCTTTCTTGATCCCTTTGTTTTTATCAGTTTTTTGCGCGTAAACATGCCGGTTTTTGAAGGGCCTGCGAAAACAGTGGGCTAGCCCGCCTAGCCACTACAAATCCTTCCTCTATCTTTGTTATGCTAGTATTTAGGGGTAGAGCGTTTAACGAAAAGCAAGTTTTTTGTAAGTGAAGGAAACGTACTGACAAACACATCTCAAACCGTTGCGGGAGCGGGATGGAACATTTTCCTGCGCGCCATGCGCGTTTTTGCGGAACAGTGCGGACAAGCGTCCTTTTCTTTCGCCTATCGCCCTCGAGCAGAGGTAGGCGTTGCGCATGCTGACGGACTCTTGCGCTCGGAGAACAAGAGCTTCTCTTATTTTTCAAAAACCAACAGATGAAGTTTGTGGATTTGCAAAATGCGATGGTTTCTTTTGGATTGCCAAAAAGTGGCGATTTCATCCGCACATTTGAAGTTGCAAAGGAATGCTTTTGGAATGAGTGGGGTGCATTGGAGGGCAGGCTCGCTCTCTTCCAGGAGTGCGAAGCGGCACTTCTGCAAATTCACGAAGAGTGCCAAAGCATGCTGGCGCGCTTTGCCGCTGCGGATGGTGAAAATGGTGGCCTGAAGGAGCGGATTTGCCAGCTGGAAGGTCAAATTCAACACGCGCTCGAGCACGCCAAAAGCCCCCAGGACGCCAACGGAATGCTTGCGGCTGAGAATGGTCTTTTGAAAGTTGGGAGGGTCCATGCGGCCGCGGAAACGCGAGGCGCGAGCGCGCAAATGGGCGAGCCCAACGCCCAGTTGAGGCAGCAGCGCCCAGGGCGGTTTTTCATGTGCCCACAGCCGGCGAACGGCAGCAACCGCAGGGAAATAACGATCCGTTAATGGCAAATGTTGGATTTCTCGGGATCCATGGATTGCGGGACAAACTTGGCGAGACGTCCTTCAAGGCGGAAATAAAGATTCGCACGCACGAGGGCGCGCTCGGGTATTTGATGGGAACGCCGGCCCAACACCTTTTGAGAGCGTGCCGCGGCGCGTTTCCAATGCCGCCGAGGCCCGGTTTTTTGTTGCAAAACGCATGAAATGAAATGGCTTTATGGGCATGAGCCGTTGGCGAAATGGGCCTCACGGACGGCTTGAATCGGCTAGGCCGGTGTGTTTATAATCGATGGCGTCTCTTGCGTGCGGCCGGCGCGCGTCCAGGTATGCAAGCGTGGTCGCGCGCAGGGGTGCTAAAAAACCCTCGAAGAGCGAAAGGCCCGAATTTCAAGATGCATCCAAGGGCCCAGAAACAACAAACACCCGCGCCGAGCAAAGCGCGATGTTTCCGCCGCGGGCGAATGGGGCACTGCGGTTCAGCGTGTTATGCTAAAATGGCTCACGGGCCTTGTTGTAAGCCAACAAGCGCGCAGCGGCCCAGAAAACAATGAGCTCCGGGGCCGATACGGTGTCGGATTCCACCGCCAGAGAAGGCGGGCAACACAAATCAAGCCAGTCGCATTGCGCGGCCTGAGGCCAGGAGAAAGACAGCTGGCAATAGTGGAAGAAGCGGGGCGAACTTTCGGCGAGCGAGGGGCAGCGCTGGCAACGCACCGCCAACACTCAAGCCATCGATGGCGTCCGCAAACGGCGTTATCATAATAAAAGTGCCGAGCCGCGATCTGTGCTTCGTGGCTTTGGCTTCGGAAGCGGCCCGCGTCCCCAAGGGGGTTTGGACGGGGTCAACGTGGGAACAGAGAATGGCCATAATGAAACGCTTCAGCGAATTTACTAAGAAACGTGGCCCGGGGATGTCGGAGGGGCGTGTGCCGCCTTTTATTGTGAGTTTGAACCTGGCGAAGAGCGGCGGCGCGCAGTGTGCAAGGGCGCCGCTGTCGCTCATTAAAGCCGGGGGCGCCGATTCGGATGTTTCCATCGGGCCTTCGGAGGGCAGCGGCGGGAACTGCCACGACGCAGGTGCGGGCATTGATGAGGTGGGATCCGAGAGGGGCCGCGTTGCCACGCCGTTCGCGCGGGCCAAGGTGAGTCGCTGGGGCGACATTGCGCTGCTGCTGAAGGAAAACTTTGTCGAGCACCAAAGCGACCCCAACGCCCTCATAGTCGACCGGGGCGCTCTGCCGAAAACATTTGAGGCAGACCCGCACAGAGCGGCACGCTGCGCGGCGCTCGCGGCAGCAGGCGCCGTCATGGTGACAAAAGCGATTGCCAAAATGACGGCTTTGGGGCGGTTTGCCGCGCTTGGCAAGTGCGCAGCGAAAAGAATTTTGCAGCCTTATGGCATGACGGCTAATTCCGTAAAAGGCGGCGCGCTGGCGTCCGCAGCCGCGGCTGTGATGGAGCGCGGTTGGGGCATGAGGATTCCGACGAAGCCCGGGGAGCGCGCGGGCCCGCTTGGGCTGCCGCGAAGCGCCGCGCGGTGCCAGGGACACTGGGCCGCCATTTTGAACAGCTCCGCGAAGTTGGTGGCCCTCGTGTGGAGGGCGCGCGGGGCGTGGCCAGATTGCCCTGGGTGCTTCCAAAGGCTGTGGGCGGAGATGGGGCGCCAAGCCCGCTTTTTAATGGGCGCAGCGTTTTGTGGCGCGCCCGAATTACTGGAGCGGCCGCCGAGGAGGAACAGCAGTGATTGGCGCTGCGGAAGGTGAATGCGGGGGCGCTTTCGCCGCAGTGGGCGATGCGGTTTGGTGTTGCGCTCCATTTTCCGCCGCCGCATTCGTTCAAACACGTGCCAAAGCTGGCGGTTAGCGAGGCAGACGCCAGAGCTACGGAGAGGGCTGGCGTCGTTTTCGAAGCGCCGCAAAAGCCTGGGGGTTGGGGGGTTGGGCGGTGCCCTTCGCCGTCGTAGAAGAGAGGCCCACCGGGGCGAGGAGGCGCTTCGTTGCATGCCCGAAGGGTGAAAACGACCGCGCCAATTGCGAGGCCGAGGCGCCGCTGCAGCATTTGCCGCGCTATATGGATGCTTTGTTTTGCGAGGTCGCAACCGTATTTGATTTGAAGACGCCATTTTTCCAGGTCAGCCTGCCACAAGGCAGTTGCGCGAGTTTCCGGTGTCGCACGGAAACGGGAGGGCTGGTGGAGCTCAAGCGGCTCCAAATGGGATATAAGCCCAGCCCCGAAATACTGCACACGGTCGGGCGCGCGTTGGCAGGCGACCCCGAAGTGGTGAGCTCGATGTGCGCCACGCCGCGGCCACTAAAAATACACGCGTGGATCGACAACGTTCGAATCAGCGGGCCGCGGCAGGAGGTGGAAAAGTGGGGCCGCGCAGTGCCCGGAATATGAGGCAGTGCGGCGCCGCGCTGGGTGAGAGCAATTTGCCTCACCAAAAAGTATGAATTTATCGGCGTGCCTTTCAACCGCGAATTCAACACCGTTTGCGCGAGCCAAAAAGCGATAAGAAGGCTCAGGGGGGCGTTCCGCCGCTGGAAAGACTCAAGGCGGCGGAATTGGAACGTTTGACGCCGCGCATGGTGTGTGCCGTGGGTGTGCGCGGCGGCGCGCTGTTCAATCACCGTTTCCCTCTGAAGGCGGTGCGCCGGGGCTTTCAAAACTCAACGGGGGCCTATTTTAGCTTAACAGCGCCGGCTGTCTTCCAGCGCATGCGGTTGGAGAAGGCAAAGGTTGGCTCAACGGATTGCTGGAAAACAAACCCTTCACAGTACAGAGGCGTCGGCCCACGCCGGCCGCGCAGGCGATGGGGGACGCCATGCGCGGATGTGGCGCGCTCCCGTTTAAGGATAATATGGGGGTGCGGGCGTCGGGCAGCGCGTGGGACCGAGAGCCGCGCTGCGTTTTACGGGGTGAGGCGTGCGTGGGTTCAGTGGCGCTGAGCTCCTTTGCCGAAGCGGTCCCTAAAAATCTGCACGTTTGCGTTCGCAACAAAGCGGCAATGAATATAATGAAGGCAGCGCGCATTCTTCCGCGCCCGTGCGAAAGCCATTGCTTATCGATAAGGCGTTGCAAGAGCAAGGTGTTCAGGCCTCTTGGGACTACATTGCCTCTGCCGAGAGCCCTGCTGATGGGATTTCGCGTGGAAACAGGCTTCGTAATGTGGATGTCGCGAAGGCTTGGCGCATGCGAAAGGGGGCGCGAAGGACGAGGTGACAAACGCTTTCCCTGTTCTCTCTTTCGTTAGTCGCCGTTTTCAGGCACCGCGCTTTAGTAACGGATTTGTGTTTTCCCTGTGCTGCGCCGCATGCTTAATTGTGCGTTTGTCTATTTTTTTATTACATGTTCTTCGCCAGCGAAGGTTGTGCGAGGTGTATTCTTATCTTGCTTTTTAGCCTGAAATACATAAATCTTTTGTTTTATGATTATTTTTGTCTGCTTTTCTTGTTTTTGTTGTGGTTTCTATAGTGCCAATAACGAATAAGGTTCAAATTTGTTTACTGTTGCTAACGGTTTTGCATGACAAAAGAGTATTAAAAGCGTGTGCCGTGACTACTGTGGAGAATATAAGAATTTTAGACTAATAGGACATGGTAAAGCGAGATCTATTCCCCTCGTTCTCTGACACTGATAATGATTGTGACAGCTTGACTCAGCAGATGTTTAATGCTTCTGCATGCAAGGAACGACATAATCCGCATGCGAGTGTCCCTTTGGTAGTACAGGAAATACGCTCGAAAAAGTCGGTGTCTTCGTTCGGGGACGGTACTGTGGATGTTTGTACCCTCTCTGGCAGGGATCGTGAAGAGAGTGACGGGAATAGCAGTTTGAGCATACAGACAGGGTCGAAGAGGTTGACTGCGAGATGCAAGGTAACGCAAGGCAAAGCGAATGATGGTGAGGAAAATAAAAGTATCAAGCGCACCTGCATTCTCGATGAGGTTGACGATGAGAGTGATGGTATCCGTATCAACAAACAATATGCTGCCAAGTACGATGAAGTGAAGCGACGTAAAGAATTACGTCAGTTGACTCAGAAGTATGGCGACAATGCTCATGGTGTCAACTCCAGCACTGACGAAGAGGACGAAGAGGACGAAGAGGACGATGGAGCTGTTCTTTTAACAGAGAGTAAGGAACTCTCTTTCGCCAAAGCGTTTTTAGCGATTCGTCGGGCTGTGGCTGCGGCTCATGCAGAGGATAAGCGTGAGAAAACTACTGGTGAGGCGGTGAATGCTGCAGGTCCCGACTTGTTGAGCTCGGAACTTTCGTTTTTTCCATCGATTGAAGAGCAAATGAGAGAGAACGCTGAAGTATTTGCCAAGGCTATGAGGGCCAAACGCCAACAAAGAAAAAAGTTTACTTTAGCGGATGAGTATCGTCGTGGGATAACAAACAGCGCAGAAGACGGTGGTGTGGAAAATGTAGACGTGGCTGAAAGGCAACGTAATCTTGGCAACAGTCGCATCCAACCCAATTCTGCACATGAGAGAGAATTACGTGATTCGTTTCTGAAAAGCGTTGCCGAGAGTGACCCATCATTCTTTGTGCAGCCCGCCAACCCACCAGCAAGTGACGAGCGGGGTGATGTGCTGAGAAGTGAGGCTAAGGAACTGCTGGCCGATGCGTTCGTTATTGGTAGCGAAGCTAAAGGTTATGCGCCGTTAATGGACAACGCTGATGATGCCTTTCTTCGTGATTTCTTCGTCGAGGAGTTATGGAAACCAGAAAATAATCGGAAAGGTAAGAAAACCACTTCAAGTTCACAAAAACAGGGGGATCCTGGAGATAAAATCAACACTGCAGTTAGTTCTGAGAGCGATTGTGATTTATACACTGGGGAAGAGGGTAGCAACTATGCAGCTCTTGCTGAGCTGGCTCGAGCAGAAGAGGATGAACACTTTTACGCAGATGCAGCAATCTGGGAGCGTGAATATCAGGAGCGGGCATACCGCCATCTGGATGAGGAAGCTGAACATGTGCAGTCCTTTCCACGAGCAATTGGAGAGCATGCTACTGGGCTTCTGCGAAAGACAGTGCAGTCTTCGCGCAAAGAAGCAAGATTGCGGAGGGTTCAGCGTTTAAGAGAAGTACGTGAGCAACAGTTGGCTGAGTTGCGTCGTCTTAAAACACTTAAGCGGCAGGAGATTGAAGCACAACGCGCATTAATTGCCTCTGTTGCAGGCATCACAAGGCGAGATGGTTATGACAGTAGTGGTAAAGTGCCTAGTAAAGGCGTTGGAAGCATAGGACGTGGATGTGATGATGCAGCACTGAAGCGTATAATGGCAATATGGAGTGAGAAGGATCTTGATGAAGAGTTTGATCCAAAGAAATTTGATAGTAAAATGGCACAAATTTTTGATGACGAATATTATGATGAACAAAATGTTGATGAGGAAGAGATGGCTTACTTTGAGGATGAGGAAGACAGTGTGGAAGATGAGGGCGGAGAAGTGGGTCAATTCCAGGAAAAAAGTGCGTGTAGCGAGGGAAAAAGTTTACGGATCTGCTCCACACACCATGAAGCTGATGCGTCCCGGCTTACTAAGGAAGACAGGCAAAACGACGCATTTTTTGTTGATGCAGATAGGGAGTTGCTTTATCCTTCGGTCACTATGCACGAAAGTGTGGCTCCTGAGCAGAACCAACGTGAGCGCATTGAGCGCATGGTTTTCGAACACCATCCGGCTGTAGCAGATAAGGAAGAAGTGTTACCACAGCTGCAAGCTACATTGAAGGCAAAAGAAGAGGAATATTTTCAACTACATCACGAGTCGACATTGCATGGAGGTGCAATAAAGACGCGTTTTAAATACCGCGAAGTGGCTCCTGAGGATTTTACTCTTTCCGTCGAGGAAATACTCGCGAAGGATGATAGGCAGCTTAATATGCTCGTCCCCATGAATTGTTATGCTGCTTACCTCTCACCTGCGGATAACATGCGTGATCGCATGAGAGTAGAAAGACGGCGCCGAAAGGGTTTTCGTGAAATCGACTCTTCGCGCGGGTCTCGGAGATATGGGAAAGTGGCAAAAACATCGTTAGTGGACATGAATATGAAGGAAGAGGAAGGGGAGAAGTGGTCACAGCAAGTGCGAATGTCACTACGGCGTATGTGCCGGGAAATGGAACTTGATGAGGAAGATGGCGTCTACAACAGACACAAAAATGGTAGAAATAGCGGTGCCGTGGATATTTCTGGCGTTTGTAACAAATCTCGTTTCAAAGGACGCCGGTTGTCTCAATTTAAAAGGGCAAGAAATGAGGAAGGAGGCGGCGGTGCGTGGACCCGTGAAGCTCGACAATGAGGTGCTGGTAGTCATTGGGCTAACGGAAACAATTCACGCGGAGGCGGTGGGAGGCTATAATAAGTCTTCCATCGCTTTTTGAGATGGGGTCTCCAGTCTGTCATATCTTTTTTGCCTTTATTGCACATTTGCTAACGGTTGTCAGTCCGCGTAACGCGTAAGTTGTTGAGTGGCCTTCAGAGGTGATTAGTGAGCAGAGATAAAGCTGGGGCGGGATTTCGATGGTGTTATAAACATATTCTTCGGAGCGAAACTTTCATCTGTACGGTTTCATTATCAGAGTCTCGTATATATAAGAACTGCTACACTAGAAATGTTCTTGCATACGTGGGAAGCGGCGTTTTGCTCTACTGGTTCAGTAGCTTATTCGTCTTATTCACATTTATTGTTGGATGCATTAAAATTGGCTTCTACATCCTTATTTACATATATTCTCTTATGCGAAATGAAAGTGCACTACAGAGAGAGGATAGGTAGATAGAACACGATCAGCATTGGTAACGCATCTAGAAGTGTGACGTGTGCCGCAGTGAAATACAACGACGTTATGCACTTGCAGAATTTATTTAGAGAAGAAAGCTTCGACGTTTTTGAGGGAGCCAATATAACGGCTACACGTCGAACTTGGTTGGTAAACATGTATGGTGATTGCAAGCGTTTTTCCACTGTGGGCGCCAGCATCGATGGCAGTAACGTAGCAGCAACAAACAGCGGGATTTCCTCTGAAGCTAACATGCTGACACCGTCAGACGACAATCAACTGTTGTGCTCTCGGTTCACGCCGCTAACCCAGTCACCTCAGCGAAATGACGCTCGGAGAGAATGTGTAAAACGCCAACGTTCTGGGCGTGCACCGTCAACAGATTTTTTGTGGGAGGAAGAGCTTGTAACGGAGGGTCAAAAAGCCGATCAGGATCACCCTCCCAGATTTATACCTGTGACTGGGACTACACCGTCAACTGTGTGCGCGCGTATCCGGTGTCCTGCCGACTGCCGTCATACCCTTTCACCTGATGCTGTTAGACGACGACTTTCACTTCACGAAGGCATTCGTAGCAGCCATGAGGGATATGAACAAAACGCCAATGACACTAGTGAACCTTTGCAGTTCAGACGAACTGCAGTAGCATCCATAAACGCTACCACTGCAGCCCAAGTAACGCCTGCCTCAACTCCTCTTAATCATGGTTATTTGCAGCTGCTTCCGGAGCCTGATCCGCCAACAGAGTCACGTGCGGCACCTCGACAGTCTGGCGCCGACACACCGAGTTCTTGCACACCGCTGTGGACAGCACCAGAGAACGAGGATGGCGAGCGCGTGGAACTTGAGAATGAAGACGAATTCTCACGTCCTTACGACGACGAGGACGATATTATTGCACGGCTTCCTCTTGGGCGTCGGCCGTCCTCTTTTTCGAAAGATACCGTGCTGGCAGTGAGGCTAGCTGAAGAGAGCGGTGCAGATGAGCAACACATTGGGGCTCAGAAATGGATAGAGGATACAAAAAACTTTTTTAAAAAAATTGACGAGCGCCCACTACTCGCGTTGTCTGTCGATTAGCAGTAAGCTGCTGCGCTTATGAACGTTGTGTTTTTACCTGTTCCCTTATTATGATTTGGATGGTGGGCATTTGTTAACTTACAGCCACCTGTGACGGTATGTGTGATATGCAGTTAACGACAGATGAAGAGCAAAGGTGCAACTCCCCAACATTGTGGGCACCTGCAAAAATTATTTTCGCTTTGCTTCCAGATGTTGAGTCCCTGTGAAGTAATGTCAAAGAAGGTGCCAAATTTTTTCTACCAAAAACACGTGGAAAAAGTGAGATGATATATACCAATTTAGGCAAAGAAAGAGCTATATTCGAACAGTACAGGGCAAACGCAGATTCTTTACACTTACTTAGCAGCTATAAAGAGGGCCTACAGGGTAGAGTGAGGGTTATCTTTTAAGGCATTCATACATCGTAGATACGTCTATCTTGTTGTTTTCCGCCACTACCATCATATTATACATATGTCTGTTGTGTGATAGGACTTTCCTGCGCTTAGAGAAGATGCAAAACATAATCAAGAACAGATGCCCTTCTTCTACCGTTAGAAAGCTCTTCTGTTATTGTGCTACCATCCAGGTTCGCGTACCACAGTAAATGCGAATACATCATATGTGTATCACTCTATTGTTTACCATCCTCATCCTTCTATTTTTTTGCCCTTTTTCGTAACAATACATTACCTGGTAGAAATTAAGACCCAGCTGCGTGGGAACCACCCAAAGGGTGGTAAGTGGTTGGTTCCGCAGCGTAGGCAGCACAATAAGGGGCCCACAGGTTTCACGGATACATTTAAGTGTCCTCTCTGGCTCTTGTTTCCCTTCAGACAAATAGGGTGTGCTCTTGTCAGGCTGAAAAGGCGCGACCTTCCAGGAGGAATATTGTGTGGTTCAGCGAAAGGTTAACAAGCGAGACAGGAGATGATTAAGACTCTCATTTCACTGTTCATCCTTGTAATTACAGCGGCCTTTTCGGCGACGCTTGGCGTACAGAGCAGGGATATTACAGTTGACACCGAACGTGACGAGGACTTGCGGTACGAATACCTCAGTATGTTGGATGACGCAGATCTCAAGCTGATGCTACATGAGAAGGGGGAATCATTTCTACATCTAGAAACTAAGGAACAACTCATTGATGCCCTAATAAAACTGGAACAGAAGGAGAAAAGTCAAAATAACGTACTCCACACGAGTACCATACAACACGAACTGCGTGTGGAGTATTGCTCAGGATGAGGATATCGGCGGCACTACGAGGACGTAATTGAGGAACTTACTCGTAGATTGCCGCCAAATCTGCAAAGAAGACAGAAACAGCATGGGAATCCGTTTATCAAGTATGTCGGTATAATTTACCCTGTTGGCCTGGTTCGCGAGATGATTTCAAACCTGCTTTCTGCTTTCTTTGTGGTTTCACTCGCTTTGAGCTTTGTGCCTTCTATCCTTTCTATGGTACTGCCAGTAACCATCATGGCTCGGCTACAAAGCCACCGGACTGCAGTCCTTATTGCTGGCTTCATTCTGAACATGGTCGCAGCAAACCTGACACAGTCTGGAGCTTTTGAAGTTTATCTTGATGGTAACCTTGTGTACTCCAAACTGGAAAGTGGAGTTGTGCCAAGGGCGGAGGCATTAGCGGAGTTCATAGTTCAAAAGCTGATTGAAGCTTCGGCCACCTAAAGTAGCTGCCGTGACTGTTCTGAGATCTTGAAAGTGATTGTTTGAGGGGAATAGCAGCAGATCGAAGCAAAACAATCACATAACTCGAGGCATCTGACAAAGAGCACAGCGCATGTTCCTGGAGAGCAAAATAGATTTGAGGCTAAATGAACAAATACGGATATATGAACTCAACGAACCCATAAGTGTAGTGCAGCAGATGCTTTATCTATCCGTTGCTTCCTCCAAAGGTCCTCTTCCATCATATTTGATTCTTGCTCACTGTCTTCATCCCATTTTTAATGACGAAGAGAAGGAGAAAACCAACATAAGGTGCCTTCCTTCTGAATCTATTCAAGTTCTTACCACGGTTAATAACATAATGAAGCTAAAGAAGTTGTAGGCAAAAAACGTTACCTACTTTGAATGCGATCGTGTGAGACTTTTGGGAAAAGTAAAGCGTGCAAGGAAAAGTATTGGGGGAGAGCCGCTATGGGAAATGAAAATAGAAGGGTAAAGTGACATGTCTAAAAGGCTGTAGCTCTTGCAAAACAACAAAAGAGTTTAATTGGCAAAGACAAAAGAGGGGGAAGGCATGCACAAAGAGTTTGAACAAACACACTAAATGAACATAAAATTGCAAATGCTTAGCACAGAAAGGTTAGCAGTGAGTACAGGCATAGAAGGAACATACGAGATCAATTGCGGAAGGGGAAAATCTAACAGCAAAAGACACAAAAAATATAGGAATATATATATTTTTAAGAGGAATCAATTTTTATTACTATTGAAAGAAATACAAAAAATAAAAAAATAAATTAAGCGAAAATATCAGCCTCAAATACAAAAACAAAGTAAGCACACTAAACAAAATGACATGGGAGGGAGGTAACAAGATGAGAAAAATAGGGGAAAAGGTAGAAAATAAAAAAAAACAACAAAGAAGAATACAAATAACAAATGGAAAAAAAAATTATTTAAAGAAAAACGAACGAAAATACGTCTATATAAGCAATTAATCTTCAAAGTCTTAAGTGTCTCGATCTCCAAGTAAAGGTTTTGTTGGTGACAAACAAAGGTAGCGCGCCCGCGGCATCGTGTGTAGGACGATAAAACACCACCGCCATTTAGGCCCTCGGACCCCTGCCTGTCTGGATGCCGGCAAAGAGCAAGATGGCCGGGGCAAAGGCCAGACCGGTCGAGGGGGACGGCTCCTCCGAAGCGCTGCAGCCTATCCGGCGACTCCTGAAGCCCGCTAGCACGCTTGCCTGCGTGCTGCTTTTGTTGTACTCCGCCTACCGTGCCTATGACATCCGCCTGCACTCTGTTCGCGTCTACGGCAAGGTGATTCACGAGTTCGACCCGTGGTTCAACTACCGCGCGACACAGTATCTGAGTGACAACGGGTGGCGTGCCTTCTTCGAGTGGTACGACTACATGAGCTGGTACCCGCTGGGTAGGCCTGTGGGCACGACCATCTTTCCTGGGATGCAGATCACGGGTGTCGTCATCCACCGGATCCTGGCTGCGCTGGGGCACGAAATGTCCATCAACGATATCTGCGTGTACATGCCTGCATGGTTTGGGAGCATTGCCACTGTCCTTGCTTCGCTCATCTCCTACGAGTCCTCTCGGTCAGTCACTGTTGCGGCATTCACGGCATACTTCTTTGCTATTGTTCCCGCCCACCTGATGCGCTCCATGGCTGGCGAGTTTGACAATGAATGTGTTGCTGTGACGGCGATGCTCCTGACATTCTACATGTGGATCCGAGCGCTGCGCAGCGAGGGCTCTTGGCCCATTGGGGCTCTGGCGGGGGTGGCGTACGGCTACATGGCATCCACGTGGGGCGGCTATGTCTTTGTGCTGAACATGGTTGCTCTGCACACCGCAACCAGCGTGATTGTGGACTGGGTGCGTGGCACCTACAATGCTGGCCTGGTGAAGGCGTACTCACTGTTTTTTGTTGTGGGGACGTCGATCGCTGTCAATGTTCCGCCGGTGCACTGGATGCCATTTCGATCGCTGGAGCAGTTGATGGCCCTGCTGGGGTTCTTCCTTATGTGGGCGCTGCACTTCTCGGAGTACCTCCGGCATCGCGACAAGCTGCCCATTCTATGCCGCAAGACGCTGCGGATCCGCGCGCGGGTCCTTCTGGCTTCTGTTGCCCTGCTCACGACGCTGTCAGTTATACTAGAGCAATTTGGGTTCTTTAGCCCCGTCTCGTACCGCGTCCGTGCCCTCTTCATGAAGCACACACACACTGGGAACCCGCTGGTGGATTCGGTTGCGGAGCATCAGCCTTCTTCCATGGATGCGTTTTGGGGATATCTCCACGTGTGCTTTTTCGGTTGGATTTTCGGATATTTTTTTGTGCTCATTTCCTCATCTGTGCAGTATTGCCCAGGGAAGTCATTTCTTTTGCTGTACTCGGTTATTGCGTTTTATTTTTCACTGAAAATGAGTCGTTTGCTATTGCTCTCCGCCCCGGTCGCCGCTGCACTTACTGGATATGCTGTGGGTGATCTTATAGATGCTGTGGTCGAGTTGTTTTCAGGCTCCGTGCCAGTGAATACGGTCTCAAGGAAGCAGCACAAGTCCACGAAAGAGCGCGCACCCACGAGCAGAACTCACCCCATCACCATGATATGGAACAACGCCTTTGATCCTCATCGTGCTCGCGGAAGGGTTGTTCTCGTCGCACTCGTTGCCATCTGCTGCCAGTTCTTTCTTTCATCATGGTTCCGTACCTACTCGGAAGAATTCGCTGATGCGATATCTAACCCACAAATAATGATGAGAGGGAGGCTGTCAAACGGCCAAGAGGTCATGATAGACGACTACTATGTGTCATACCTGTGGCTGCGTAACAACACTCCTGAAGATGCCCGCATCCTTTCCTGGTGGGACTACGGCTACCAGGTCACGGGTATTGGCAACCGCACGAGCCTTGCTGACGGCAACACGTGGAACCACGAGCACATCGCCACCATTGGGAAACTGCTCACCTCCCCAGTGCAGGAATCACATTCCCTTGTCCGGCATCTTGCCGACTACGTTCTCATATGGGCGGGTGAAGAGGGCAGCGACTTGATGAAATCACCTCACATGGCCCGTATCGGCAACAGCGTGTACCACGATATTTGCCCCAAGGGCGATCCCTCGTGCCACCAGTTTGGGTTCTACAACGGTGATTTCAACCAGCCGACACCCATGATGGAGCGCTCCCTGCTGTATAACCTGCACGCTTTTGGCGTCTATCCCAATGTACGGCTTGACAGGAGTCTCTTTCAGCCTGTTTATGTCTCACGTTTTGGCCTTGTGAAGATATTCAAGGTGATGAACGTGAGCGAGGAAAGCAAGGCGTGGGTGGCAGACCCAAGGAACCGCAGATGTAACCCGCCCGGGTCGTGGCTGTGCTCCGGCCAGTACCCGCCAGCAAAGGAGATCCAGGACTTATTGGCAAAGCGCCGCGGTACGAGCAAGTATAGAGCGCTGGCATTCAGGGGCACCACCGCGCACATGAGACCCAAGCTGGTGAGCACCTTTGCTTTGGCCCAGACGGGAGGACACTCCGTGCCGAGCGGATGCTGACTTGTCAGGGTGCTGTATGGGTGAGCAGGGTATTTGCTGCACACTTTCACGAGGGATCCTTCTCGCCCTCAGGCAGTCCCTCATGAGCGCAACGGGCGACCCCCGTTCAATAATTAGTGCCCTCCCTTTGATGATTCTGCTTTGCGCCGGATGGGGGTGATAACGGACCCCCGCAACGCGCCAACATAACATTGCCCATGTGTGCGCATATTTTCACAAGTGCGGCTGTTTTGAAGTCTCGCCGATATTGTCCGGCCTCCCCTTGTACTGCCACGCGTGGTGGCGCTGATGTGGGCCCCATACTCACTGTTCTGCAACCTTCCGTCCCCACAGTCTTAAGTGTCTCGATCTCCAAGTAAAGGTTTTGTTGGTGACAAACAAAGGTAGCGCGCCCGCGGCATCGTGTGTAGGACGATAAAACACCACCGCCATTTAGGCCCTCGGACCCCTGCCTGTCTGGATGCCGGCAAAGAGCAAGATGGCCGGGGCAAAGGCCAGACCGGTCGAGGGGGACGGCTCCTCCGAAGCGCTGCAGCCTATCCGGCGACTCCTGAAGCCCGCTAGCACGCTTGCCTGCGTGCTGCTTTTGTTGTACTCCGCCTACCGTGCCTATGACATCCGCCTGCACTCTGTTCGCGTCTACGGCAAGGTGATTCACGAGTTCGACCCGTGGTTCAACTACCGCGCGACACAGTATCTGAGTGACAACGGGTGGCGTGCCTTCTTCGAGTGGTACGACTACATGAGCTGGTACCCGCTGGGTAGGCCTGTGGGCACGACCATCTTTCCTGGGATGCAGATCACGGGTGTCGTCATCCACCGGATCCTGGCTGCGCTGGGGCACGAAATGTCCATCAACGATATCTGCGTGTACATGCCTGCATGGTTTGGGAGCATTGCCACTGTCCTTGCTTCGCTCATCTCCTACGAGTCCTCTCGGTCAGTCACTGTTGCGGCATTCACGGCATACTTCTTTGCTATTGTTCCCGCCCACCTGATGCGCTCCATGGCTGGCGAGTTTGACAATGAATGTGTTGCTGTGACGGCGATGCTCCTGACATTCTACATGTGGATCCGAGCGCTGCGCAGCGAGGGCTCTTGGCCCATTGGGGCTCTGGCGGGGGTGGCGTACGGCTACATGGCATCCACGTGGGGCGGCTATGTCTTTGTGCTGAACATGGTTGCTCTGCACACCGCAACCAGCGTGATTGTGGACTGGGTGCGTGGCACCTACAATGCTGGCCTGGTGAAGGCGTACTCACTGTTTTTTGTTGTGGGGACGTCGATCGCTGTCAATGTTCCGCCGGTGCACTGGATGCCATTTCGATCGCTGGAGCAGTTGATGGCCCTGCTGGGGTTCTTCCTTATGTGGGCGCTGCACTTCTCGGAGTACCTCCGGCATCGCGACAAGCTGCCCATTCTATGCCGCAAGACGCTGCGGATCCGCGCGCGGGTCCTTCTGGCTTCTGTTGCCCTGCTCACGACGCTGTCAGTTATACTAGAGCAATTTGGGTTCTTTAGCCCCGTCTCGTACCGCGTCCGTGCCCTCTTCATGAAGCACACACACACTGGGAACCCGCTGGTGGATTCGGTTGCGGAGCATCAGCCTTCTTCCATGGATGCGTTTTGGGGATATCTCCACGTGTGCTTTTTCGGTTGGATTTTCGGATATTTTTTTGTGCTCATTTCCTCATCTGTGCAGTATTGCCCAGGGAAGTCATTTCTTTTGCTGTACTCGGTTATTGCGTTTTATTTTTCACTGAAAATGAGTCGTTTGCTATTGCTCTCCGCCCCGGTCGCCGCTGCACTTACTGGATATGCTGTGGGTGATCTTATAGATGCTGTGGTCGAGTTGTTTTCAGGCTCCGTGCCAGTGAATACGGTCTCAAGGAAGCAGCACAAGTCCACGAAAGAGCGCGCACCCACGAGCAGAACTCACCCCATCACCATGATATGGAACAACGCCTTTGATCCTCATCGTGCTCGCGGAAGGGTTGTTCTCGTCGCACTCGTTGCCATCTGCTGCCAGTTCTTTCTTTCATCATGGTTCCGTAC
Source organism: Trypanosoma vivax (assembly GCA_021307395.1). NCBI lineage: Eukaryota > Euglenozoa > Kinetoplastea > Trypanosomatida > Trypanosomatidae > Trypanosoma > Trypanosoma vivax. The sequence goes on from SOPI01000326.1 coordinate 1,712,733, forward strand.
CTACTCGGAAGAATTCGCTGATGCGATATCTAACCCACAAATAATGATGAGAGGGAGGCTGTCAAACGGCCAAGAGGTCATGATAGACGACTACTATGTGTCATACCTGTGGCTGCGTAACAACACTCCTGAAGATGCCCGCATCCTTTCCTGGTGGGACTACGGCTACCAGGTCACGGGTATTGGCAACCGCACGAGCCTTGCTGACGGCAACACGTGGAACCACGAGCACATCGCCACCATTGGGAAACTGCTCACCTCCCCAGTGCAGGAATCACATTCCCTTGTCCGGCATCTTGCCGACTACGTTCTCATATGGGCGGGTGAAGAGGGCAGCGACTTGATGAAATCACCTCACATGGCCCGTATCGGCAACAGCGTGTACCACGATATTTGCCCCAAGGGCGATCCCTCGTGCCACCAGTTTGGGTTCTACAACGGTGATTTCAACCAGCCGACACCCATGATGGAGCGCTCCCTGCTGTATAACCTGCACGCTTTTGGCGTCTATCCCAATGTACGGCTTGACAGGAGTCTCTTTCAGCCTGTTTATGTCTCACGTTTTGGCCTTGTGAAGATATTCAAGGTGATGAACGTGAGCGAGGAAAGCAAGGCGTGGGTGGCAGACCCAAGGAACCGCAGATGTAACCCGCCCGGGTCGTGGCTGTGCTCCGGCCAGTACCCTTCAGCAAAGGAGATCCAGGACTTATTGGCAAAGCGCACGGATTACCGACAAGTATAGAGCGCTGGCATTCAGGGGCACCACCGCGCACATGAGACCCAAGCTGGTGAGCACCTTTGCTTTGGCCCAGACGGGAGGACACTCCGTGCCGAGCGGATGCTGACTTGTCAGGGTGCTGTATGGGTGAGCAGGGTATTTGCTGCACACTTTCACGAGGGATCCTTCTCGCCCTCAGGCAGTCCCTCATGAGCGCAACGGGCGACCCCCGTTCAATAATTAGTGCCCTCCCTTTGATGATTCTGCTTTGCGCCGGATGGGGGTGATAACGGACCCCCGCAACGCGCCAACATAACATTGCCCATGTGTGCGCATATTTTCACAAGTGCGGCTGTTTTGAAGTCTCGCCGATATTGTCCGGCCTCCCCTTGTACTGCCACGCGTGGTGGCGCTGATGTGGGCCCCATACTCACTGTTCTGCAACCTTCCGTCCCCACAGTCTTAAGTGTCTCGATCTCCAAGTAAAGGTTTTGTTGGTGACAAACAAAGGTAGCGCGCCCGCGGCATCGTGTGTAGGACGATAAAACACCACCGCCATTTAGGCCCTCGGACCCCTGCCTGTCTGGATGCCGGCAAAGAGCAAGATGGCCGGGGCAAAGGCCAGACCGGTCGAGGGGGACGGCTCCTCCGAAGCGCTGCAGCCTATCCGGCGACTCCTGAAGCCCGCTAGCACGCTTGCCTGCGTGCTGCTTTTGTTGTACTCCGCCTACCGTGCCTATGACATCCGCCTGCACTCTGTTCGCGTCTACGGCAAGGTGATTCACGAGTTCGACCCGTGGTTCAACTACCGCGCGACACAGTATCTGAGTGACAACGGGTGGCGTGCCTTCTTCGAGTGGTACGACTACATGAGCTGGTACCCGCTGGGTAGGCCTGTGGGCACGACCATCTTTCCTGGGATGCAGATCACGGGTGTCGTCATCCACCGGATCCTGGCTGCGCTGGGGCACGAAATGTCCATCAACGATATCTGCGTGTACATGCCTGCATGGTTTGGGAGCATTGCCACTGTCCTTGCTTCGCTCATCTCCTACGAGTCCTCTCGGTCAGTCACTGTTGCGTCATTCACGGCATACTTCTTTGCTATTGTTCCCGCCCACCTGATGCGCTCCATGGCTGGCGAGTTTGACAATGAATGTGTTGCTGTGACGGCGATGCTCCTGACATTCTACATGTGGATCCGAGCGCTGCGCAGCGAGGGCTCTTGGCCCATTGGGGCTCTGGCGGGGGTGGCGTACGGCTACATGGCATCCACGTGGGGCGGCTATGTCTTTGTGCTGAACATGGTTGCTCTGCACACCGCAACCAGCGTGATTGTGGACTGGGTGCGTGGCACCTACAATGCTGGCCTGGTGAAGGCGTACTCACTGTTTTTTGTTGTGGGGACGTCGATCGCTGTCAATGTTCCGCCGGTGCACTGGATGCCATTTCGATCGCTGGAGCAGTTGATGGCCCTGCTGGGGTTCTTCCTTATGTGGGCGCTGCACTTCTCGGAGTACCTCCGGCATCGCGACAAGCTGCCCATTCTATGCCGCAAGACGCTGAGGATCCGCGCGCGGGTCCTTCTGGCTTCTGTTGCCCTGCTCACGACGCTGTCAGTTATACTAGAGCAATTTGGGTTCTTTAGCCCCGTCTCGTACCGCGTCCGTGCCCTCTTCATGAAGCACACACACACTGGGAACCCGCTGGTGGATTCGGTTGCGGAGCACAGGGCAACGTCTGCCGGTGCATACCTTCGCTACCTAAATATTTGCTACCCGCTGTGGTTTTTTGGTGTCGTCGTGATGCTGTTATTTGCCAGAAAACACACGTGGCATGCCGCCGTCTTCAACACTTGTTTTTCAGTGGCAGCGCTGTACTTTAGCTCTCGCATGTCCCGACTCATTCTCTTGGCTGGTCCTCCTGCGGCACTCGGTACGGGCATTCTCCTTGGAACCGTGTATGACTGGGCGCTTTGTCTGCTTGTTTGTGAAGAGAGCAAGACGTCATCTGGAAACTCCTCCAGTAGAAGCTCGAAGAAAGTACACAGTATAACGTCTCAACGTGAATCTAGCGGTTATGTATTCCCAGTGGACAAACTTGAATTCATGAGCAGCCGGCCAAGAGGGTTCCAGCGCGCCTTCGCTGTTCTGGTGATCGCCATCATGGTGTTCAACCCTACATGGCGAGCATACGATGCTGCAGCACAGGACATGGCTGATGCGTTCTCCAACCCACGAATCTTGTTCCATGTATCGCTTGGTTCGGGGGAAAGAGTCATGATAGACGACTACTATGTGTCATACCTGTGGCTGCGTAACAACACTCCTGAAGATGCCCGCATCCTTTCCTGGTGGGACTACGGCTACCAGGTCACGGGTATTGGCAACCGCACGAGCCTTGCTGACGGCAACACGTGGAACCATCGCCACATCGCCACCATTGGGAAACTGCTCACCTCCCCAGTGCAGGAATCACATTCCCTTGTCCGGCATCTTGCCGACTACGTTCTCATATGGGCGGGTGAAGAGGGCAGCGACTTGATGAAATCACCTCACATGGCCCGTATCGGCAACAGCGTGTACCACGACATTTGCCCCAAGGGCGATCCCTCGTGCCACCAGTTTGGGTTCTACAACGGTGATTTCAACCAGCCGACACCCATGATGGAGCGCTCCCTGCTGTATAACCTGCATCACAGTGAGATAGACTCTACCAAAAAGATGGATGAGCGATACTTTAAACACGTGTACTCCTCACGTTTTGGCCTTGTGAAGATATTCAAGGTGATGAACGTGAGCGAGGAAAGCAAGGCGTGGGTGGCAGACCCAAGGAACCGCAGATGTAACCCGCCCGGGTCGTGGCTGTGCTCCGGCCAGTACCCGCCAGCAAAGGAGATCCAGGACTTATTGGCAAAGCGCCGCGGGTACGAGCAAGTATAGAGCGCTGGCATTCAGGGGCACCACCGCGCACATGAGACCCAAGCTGGTGAGCACCTTTGCTTTGGCCCAGACGGGAGGACACTCCGTGCCGAGCGGATGCTGACTTGTCAGGGTGCTGTATGGGTGAGCAGGGTATTTGCTGCACACTTTCACGAGGGATCCTTCTCGCCCTCAGGCAGTCCCTCATGAGCGCAACGGGCGACCCCCGTTCAATAATTAGTGCCCTCCCTTTGATGATTCTGCTTTGCGCCGGATGGGGGTGATAACGGACCCCCGCAACGCGCCAACATAACATTGCCCATGTGTGCGCATATTTTCACAAGTGCGGCTGTTTTGAAGTCTCGCCGATATTGTCCGGCCTCCCCTTGTACTGCCACGCGTGGTGGCGCTGATGTGGGCCCCATACTCACTGTTCTGCAACCTTCCGTCCCCACAGTCTTAAGTGTCTCGATCTCCAAGTAAAGGTTTTGTTGGTGACAAACAAAGGTAGCGCGCCCGCGGCATCGTGTGTAGGACGATAAAACACCACCGCCATTTAGGCCCTCGGACCCCTGCCTGTCTGGATGCCGGCAAAGAGCAAGATGGCCGGGGCAAAGGCCAGACCGGTCGAGGGGGACGGCTCCTCCGAAGCGCTGCAGCCTATCCGGCGACTCCTGAAGCCCGCTAGCACGCTTGCCTGCGTGCTGCTTTTGTTGTACTCCGCCTACCGTGCCTATGACATCCGCCTGCACTCTGTTCGCGTCTACGGCAAGGTGATTCACGAGTTCGACCCGTGGTTCAACTACCGCGCGACACAGTATCTGAGTGACAACGGGTGGCGTGCCTTCTTCGAGTGGTACGACTACATGAGCTGGTACCCGCTGGGTAGGCCTGTGGGCACGACCATCTTTCCTGGGATGCAGATCACGGGTGTCGTCATCCACCGGATCCTGGCTGCGCTGGGGCACGAAATGTCCATCAACGATATCTGCGTGTACATGCCTGCATGGTTTGGGAGCATTGCCACTGTCCTTGCTTCGCTCATCTCCTACGAGTCCTCTCGGTCAGTCACTGTTGCGGCATTCACGGCATACTTCTTTGCTATTGTTCCCGCCCACCTGATGCGCTCCATGGCTGGCGAGTTTGACAATGAATGTGTTGCTGTGACGGCGATGCTCCTGACATTCTACATGTGGATCCGAGCGCTGCGCAGCGAGGGCTCTTGGCCCATTGGGGCTCTGGCGGGGGTGGCGTACGGCTACATGGCATCCACGTGGGGCGGCTATGTCTTTGTGCTGAACATGGTTGCTCTGCACACCGCAACCAGCGTGATTGTGGACTGGGTGCGTGGCACCTACAATGCTGGCCTGGTGAAGGCGTACTCACTGTTTTTTGTTGTGGGGACGTCGATCGCTGTCAATGTTCCGCCGGTGCACTGGATGCCATTTCGATCGCTGGAGCAGTTGATGGCCCTGCTGGGGTTCTTCCTTATGTGGGCGCTGCACTTCTCGGAGTACCTCCGGCATCGCGACAAGCTGCCCATTCTATGCCGCAAGACGCTGCGGATCCGCGCGCGGGTCCTTCTGGCTTCTGTTGCCCTGCTCACGACGCTGTCAGTTATACTAGAGCAATTTGGGTTCTTTAGCCCCGTCTCGTACCGCGTCCGTGCCCTCTTCATGAAGCACACACACACTGGGAACCCGCTGGTGGATTCGGTTGCGGAGCACAGGGCAACGTCTGCCGGTGCATACCTTCGCTACCTAAATATTTGCTACCCGCTGTGGTTTTTTGGTGTCGTCGTGATGCTGTTATTTGCCAGAAAACACACGTGGCATGCCGCCGTCTTCAACACTTGTTTTTCAGTGGCAGCGCTGTACTTTAGCTCTCGCATGTCCCGACTCATTCTCTTGGCTGGTCCTCCTGCGGCACTCGGTACGGGCATTCTCCTTGGAACCGTGTATGACTGGGCGCTTTGTCTGCTTGTTTGTGAAGAGAGCAAGACGTCATCTGGAAACTCCTCCAGTAGAAGCTCGAAGAAAGTACACAGTATAACGTCTCAACGTGAATCTAGCGGTTATGTATTCCCAGTGGACAAACTTGAATTCATGAGCAGCCGGCCAAGAGGGTTCCAGCGCGCCTTCGCTGTTCTGGTGATCGCCATCATGGTGTTCAACCCTACATGGCGAGCATACGATGCTGCAGCACAGGACATGGCTGATGCGTTCTCCAACCCACGAATCTTGTTCCATGTATCGCTTGGTTCGGGGGAAAGAGTCATGATAGACGACTACTATGTGTCATACCTGTGGCTGCGTAACAACACTCCTGAAGATGCCCGCATCCTTTCCTGGTGGGACTACGGCTACCAGGTCACGGGTATTGGCAACCGCACGAGCCTTGCTGACGGCAACACGTGGAACCATCGCCACATCGCCACCATTGGGAAACTGCTCACCTCCCCAGTGCAGGAATCACATTCCCTTGTCCGGCATCTTGCCGACTACGTTCTCATATGGGCGGGTGAAGAGGGCAGCGACTTGATGAAATCACCTCACATGGCCCGTATCGGCAACAGCGTGTACCACGACATTTGCCCCAAGGGCGATCCCTCGTGCCACCAGTTTGGGTTCTACAACGGTGATTTCAACCAGCCGACACCCATGATGGAGCGCTCCCTGCTGTATAACCTGCATCACAGTGAGATAGACTCTACCAAAAAGATGGATGAGCGATACTTTAAACACGTGTACTCCTCACGTTTTGGCCTTGTGAAGATATTCAAGGTGATGAACGTGAGCGAGGAAAGCAAGGCGTGGGTGGCAGACCCAAGGAACCGCAGATGTAACCCGCCCGGGTCGTGGCTGTGCTCCGGCCAGTACCCGCCAGCAAAGGAGATCCAGGACTTATTGGCAAAGCGCCGCGGGTACGAGCAAGTATAGAGCGCTGGCATTCAGGGGCACCACCGCGCACATGAGACCCAAGCTGGTGAGCACCTTTGCTTTGGCCCAGACGGGAGGACACTCCGTGCCGAGCGGATGCTGACTTGTCAGGGTGCTGTATGGGTGAGCAGGGTATTTGCTGCACACTTTCACGAGGGATCCTTCTCGCCCTCAGGCAGTCCCTCATGAGCGCAACGGGCGACCCCCGTTCAATAATTAGTGCCCTCCCTTTGATGATTCTGCTTTGCGCCGGATGGGGGTGATAACGGACCCCCGCAACGCGCCAACATAACATTGCCCATGTGTGCGCATATTTTCACAAGTGCGGCTGTTTTGAAGTCTCGCCGATATTGTCCGGCCTCCCCTTGTACTGCCACGCGTGGTGGCGCTGATGTGGGCCCCATACTCACTGTTCTGCAACCTTCCGTCCCCACAGTCTTAAGTGTCTCGATCTCCAAGTAAAGGTTTTGTTGGTGACAAACAAAGGTAGCGCGCCCGCGGCATCGTGTGTAGGACGATAAAACACCACCGCCATTTAGGCCCTCGGACCCCTGCCTGTCTGGATGCCGGCAAAGAGCAAGATGGCCGGGGCAAAGGCCAGACCGGTCGAGGGGGACGGCTCCTCCGAAGCGCTGCAGCCTATCCGGCGACTCCTGAAGCCCGCTAGCACGCTTGCCTGCGTGCTGCTTTTGTTGTACTCCGCCTACCGTGCCTATGACATCCGCCTGCACTCTGTTCGCGTCTACGGCAAGGTGATTCACGAGTTCGACCCGTGGTTCAACTACCGCGCGACACAGTATCTGAGTGACAACGGGTGGCGTGCCTTCTTCGAGTGGTACGACTACATGAGCTGGTACCCGCTGGGTAGGCCTGTGGGCACGACCATCTTTCCTGGGATGCAGATCACGGGTGTCGTCATCCACCGGATCCTGGCTGCGCTGGGGCACGAAATGTCCATCAACGATATCTGCGTGTACATGCCTGCATGGTTTGGGAGCATTGCCACTGTCCTTGCTTCGCTCATCTCCTACGAGTCCTCTCGGTCAGTCACTGTTGCGGCATTCACGGCATACTTCTTTGCTATTGTTCCCGCCCACCTGATGCGCTCCATGGCTGGCGAGTTTGACAATGAATGTGTTGCTGTGACGGCGATGCTCCTGACATTCTACATGTGGATCCGAGCGCTGCGCAGCGAGGGCTCTTGGCCCATTGGGGCTCTGGCGGGGGTGGCGTACGGCTACATGGCATCCACGTGGGGCGGCTATGTCTTTGTGCTGAACATGGTTGCTCTGCACACCGCAACCAGCGTGATTGTGGACTGGGTGCGTGGCACCTACAATGCTGGCCTGGTGAAGGCGTACTCACTGTTTTTTGTTGTGGGGACGTCGATCGCTGTCAATGTTCCGCCGGTGCACTGGATGCCATTTCGATCGCTGGAGCAGTTGATGGCCCTGCTGGGGTTCTTCCTTATGTGGGCGCTGCACTTCTCGGAGTACCTCCGGCATCGCGACAAGCTGCCCATTCTATGCCGCAAGACGCTGCGGATCCGCGCGCGGGTCCTTCTGGCTTCTGTTGCCCTGCTCACGACGCTGTCAGTTATACTAGAGCAATTTGGGTTCTTTAGCCCCGTCTCGTACCGCGTCCGTGCCCTCTTCATGAAGCACACACACACTGGGAACCCGCTGGTGGATTCGGTTGCGGAGCACAGGGCAACGTCTGCCGGTGCATACCTTCGCTACCTAAATATTTGCTACCCGCTGTGGTTTTTTGGTGTCGTCGTGATGCTGTTATTTGCCAGAAAACACACGTGGCATGCCGCCGTCTTCAACACTTGTTTTTCAGTGGCAGCGCTGTACTTTAGCTCTCGCATGTCCCGACTCATTCTCTTGGCTGGTCCTCCTGCGGCACTCGGTACGGGCATTCTCCTTGGAACCGTGTATGACTGGGCGCTTTGTCTGCTTGTTTGTGAAGAGAGCAAGACGTCATCTGGAAACTCCTCCAGTAGAAGCTCGAAGAAAGTACACAGTATAACGTCTCAACGTGAATCTAGCGGTTATGTATTCCCAGTGGACAAACTTGAATTCATGAGCAGCCGGCCAAGAGGGTTCCAGCGCGCCTTCGCTGTTCTGGTGATCGCCATCATGGTGTTCAACCCTACATGGCGAGCATACGATGCTGCAGCACAGGACATGGCTGATGCGTTCTCCAACCCACGAATCTTGTTCCATGTATCGCTTGGTTCGGGGGAAAGAGTCATGATAGACGACTACTATGTGTCATACCTGTGGCTGCGTAACAACACTCCTGAAGATGCCCGCATCCTTTCCTGGTGGGACTACGGCTACCAGGTCACGGGTATTGGCAACCGCACGAGCCTTGCTGACGGCAACACGTGGAACCATCGCCACATCGCCACCATTGGGAAACTGCTCACCTCCCCAGTGCAGGAATCACATTCCCTTGTCCGGCATCTTGCCGACTACGTTCTCATATGGGCGGGTGAAGAGGGCAGCGACTTGATGAAATCACCTCACATGGCCCGTATCGGCAACAGCGTGTACCACGACATTTGCCCCAAGGGCGATCCCTCGTGCCACCAGTTTGGGTTCTACAACGGTGATTTCAACCAGCCGACACCCATGATGGAGCGCTCCCTGCTGTATAACCTGCATCACAGTGAGATAGACTCTACCAAAAAGATGGATGAGCGATACTTTAAACACGTGTACTCCTCACGTTTTGGCCTTGTGAAGATATTCAAGGTGATGAACGTGAGCGAGGAAAGCAAGGCGTGGGTGGCAGACCCAAGGAACCGCAGATGTAACCCGCCCGGGTCGTGGCTGTGCTCCGGCCAGTACCCGCCAGCAAAGGAGATCCAGGACTTATTGGCAAAGCGCCGCGGGTACGAGCAAGTATAGAGCGCTGGCATTCAGGGGCACCACCGCGCACATGAGACCCAAGCTGGTGAGCACCTTTGCTTTGGCCCAGACGGGAGGACACTCCGTGCCGAGCGGATGCTGACTTGTCAGGGTGCTGTATGGGTGAGCAGGGTATTTGCTGCACACTTTCACGAGGGATCCTTCTCGCCCTCAGGCAGTCCCTCATGAGCGCAACGGGCGACCCCCGTTCAATAATTAGTGCCCTCCCTTTGATGATTCTGCTTTGCGCCGGATGGGGGTGATAACGGACCCCCGCAACGCGCCAACATAACATTGCCCATGTGTGCGCATATTTTCACAAGTGCGGCTGTTTTGAAGTCTCGCCGATATTGTCCGGCCTCCCCTTGTACTGCCACGCGTGGTGGCGCTGATGTGGGCCCCATACTCACTGTTCTGCAACCTTCCGTCCCCACAGTCTTAAGTGTCTCGATCTCCAAGTAAAGGTTTTGTTGGTGACAAACAAAGGTAGCGCGCCCGCGGCATCGTGTGTAGGACGATAAAACACCACCGCCATTTAGGCCCTCGGACCCCTGCCTGTCTGGATGCCGGCAAAGAGCAAGATGGCCGGGGCAAAGGCCAGACCGGTCGAGGGGGACGGCTCCTCCGAAGCGCTGCAGCCTATCCGGCGACTCCTGAAGCCCGCTAGCACGCTTGCCTGCGTGCTGCTTTTGTTGTACTCCGCCTACCGTGCCTATGACATCCGCCTGCACTCTGTTCGCGTCTACGGCAAGGTGATTCACGAGTTCGACCCGTGGTTCAACTACCGCGCGACACAGTATCTGAGTGACAACGGGTGGCGTGCCTTCTTCGAGTGGTACGACTACATGAGCTGGTACCCGCTGGGTAGGCCTGTGGGCACGACCATCTTTCCTGGGATGCAGATCACGGGTGTCGTCATCCACCGGATCCTGGCTGCGCTGGGGCACGAAATGTCCATCAACGATATCTGCGTGTACATGCCTGCATGGTTTGGGAGCATTGCCACTGTCCTTGCTTCGCTCATCTCCTACGAGTCCTCTCGGTCAGTCACTGTTGCGGCATTCACGGCATACTTCTTTGCTATTGTTCCCGCCCACCTGATGCGCTCCATGGCTGGCGAGTTTGACAATGAATGTGTTGCTGTGACGGCGATGCTCCTGACATTCTACATGTGGATCCGAGCGCTGCGCAGCGAGGGCTCTTGGCCCATTGGGGCTCTGGCGGGGGTGGCGTACGGCTACATGGCATCCACGTGGGGCGGCTATGTCTTTGTGCTGAACATGGTTGCTCTGCACACCGCAACCAGCGTGATTGTGGACTGGGTGCGTGGCACCTACAATGCTGGCCTGGTGAAGGCGTACTCACTGTTTTTTGTTGTGGGGACGTCGATCGCTGTCAATGTTCCGCCGGTGCACTGGATGCCATTTCGATCGCTGGAGCAGTTGATGGCCCTGCTGGGGTTCTTCCTTATGTGGGCGCTGCACTTCTCGGAGTACCTCCGGCATCGCGACAAGCTGCCCATTCTATGCCGCAAGACGCTGCGGATCCGCGCGCGGGTCCTTCTGGCTTCTGTTGCCCTGCTCACGACGCTGTCAGTTATACTAGAGCAATTTGGGTTCTTTAGCCCCGTCTCGTACCGCGTCCGTGCCCTCTTCATGAAGCACACACACACTGGGAACCCGCTGGTGGATTCGGTTGCGGAGCACAGGGCAACGTCTGCCGGTGCATACCTTCGCTACCTAAATATTTGCTACCCGCTGTGGTTTTTTGGTGTCGTCGTGATGCTGTTATTTGCCAGAAAACACACGTGGCATGCCGCCGTCTTCAACACTTGTTTTTCAGTGGCAGCGCTGTACTTTAGCTCTCGCATGTCCCGACTCATTCTCTTGGCTGGTCCTCCTGCGGCACTCGGTACGGGCATTCTCCTTGGAACCGTGTATGACTGGGCGCTTTGTCTGCTTGTTTGTGAAGAGAGCAAGACGTCATCTGGAAACTCCTCCAGTAGAAGCTCGAAGAAAGTACACAGTATAACGTCTCAACGTGAATCTAGCGGTTATGTATTCCCAGTGGACAAACTTGAATTCATGAGCAGCCGGCCAAGAGGGTTCCAGCGCGCCTTCGCTGTTCTGGTGATCGCCATCATGGTGTTCAACCCTACATGGCGAGCATACGATGCTGCAGCACAGGACATGGCTGATGCGTTCTCCAACCCACGAATCTTGTTCCATGTATCGCTTGGTTCGGGGGAAAGAGTCATGATAGACGACTACTATGTATCATACCTGTGGCTGCGTAACAACACTCCTGAAGATGCCCGCATCCTTTCCTGGTGGGACTACGGCTACCAGGTCACGGGTATTGGCAACCGCACGAGCCTTGCTGACGGCAACACGTGGAACCATCGCCACATCGCCACCATTGGGAAACTGCTCACCTCCCCAGTGCAGGAATCACATTCCCTTGTCCGGCATCTTGCCGACTACGTTCTCATATGGGCGGGTGAAAGGGGCAGCGACTTGATGAAATCACCTCACATGGCCCGTATCGGCAACAGCGTGTACCACGACATTTGCCCCAAGGGCGATCCCTCGTGCCACCAGTTTGGGTTCTACAACGGTGATTTCAACCAGCCGACACCCATGATGGAGCGCTCCCTGCTGTATAACCTGCATCACAGTGAGATAGACTCTACCAAAAAGATGGATGAGCGATACTTTAAACACGTGTACTCCTCACGTTTTGGCCTTGTGAAGATATTCAAGGTGATGAACGTGAGCGAGGAAAGCAAGGCGTGGGTGGCAGACCCAAGGAACCGCAGATGTAACCCGCCCGGGTCGTGGCTGTGCTCCGGCCAGTACCCGCCAGCAAAGGAGATCCAGGACTTATTGGCAAAGCGCCGCGGGTACGAGCAAGTATAGAGCGCTGGCATTCAGGGGCACCACCGCGCACATGAGACCCAAGCTGGTGAGCACCTTTGCTTTGGCCCAGACGGGAGGACACTCCGTGCCGAGCGGATGCTGACTTGTCAGGGTGCTGTATGGGTGAGCAGGGTATTTGCTGCACACTTTCACGAGGGATCCTTCTCGCCCTCAGGCAGTCCCTCATGAGCGCAACGGGCGACCCCCGTTCAATAATTAGTGCCCTCCCTTTGATGATTCTGCTTTGCGCCGGATGGGGGTGATAACGGACCCCCGCAACGCGCCAACATAACATTGCCCATGTGTGCGCATATTTTCACAAGTGCGGCTGTTTTGAAGTCTCGCCGATATTGTCCGGCCTCCCCTTGTACTGCCACGCGTGGTGGCGCTGATGTGGGCCCCATACTCACTGTTCTGCAACCTTCCGTCCCCACAGTCTTAAGTGTCTCGATCTCCAAGTAAAGGTTTTGTTGGTGACAAACAAAGGTAGCGCGCCCGCGGCATCGTGTGTAGGACGATAAAACACCACCGCCATTTAGGCCCTCGGACCCCTGCCTGTCTGGATGCCGGCAAAGAGCAAGATGGCCGGGGCAAAGGCCAGACCGGTCGAGGGGGACGGCTCCTCCGAAGCGCTGCAGCCTATCCGGCGACTCCTGAAGCCCGCTAGCACGCTTGCCTGCGTGCTGCTTTTGTTGTACTCCGCCTACCGTGCCTATGACATCCGCCTGCACTCTGTTCGCGTCTACGGCAAGGTGATTCACGAGTTCGACCCGTGGTTCAACTACCGCGCGACACAGTATCTGAGTGACAACGGGTGGCGTGCCTTCTTCGAGTGGTACGACTACATGAGCTGGTACCCGCTGGGTAGGCCTGTGGGCACGACCATCTTTCCTGGGATGCAGATCACGGGTGTCGTCATCCACCGGATCCTGGCTGCGCTGGGGCACGAAATGTCCATCAACGATATCTGCGTGTACATGCCTGCATGGTTTGGGAGCATTGCCACTGTCCTTGCTTCGCTCATCTCCTACGAGTCCTCTCGGTCAGTCACTGTTGCGGCATTCACGGCATACTTCTTTGCTATTGTTCCCGCCCACCTGATGCGCTCCATGGCTGGCGAGTTTGACAATGAATGTGTTGCTGTGACGGCGATGCTCCTGACATTCTACATGTGGATCCGAGCGCTGCGCAGCGAGGGCTCTTGGCCCATTGGGGCTCTGGCGGGGGTGGCGTACGGCTACATGGCATCCACGTGGGGCGGCTATGTCTTTGTGCTGAACATGGTTGCTCTGCACACCGCAACCAGCGTGATTGTGGACTGGGTGCGTGGCACCTACAATGCTGGCCTGGTGAAGGCGTACTCACTGTTTTTTGTTGTGGGGACGTCGATCGCTGTCAATGTTCCGCCGGTGCACTGGATGCCATTTCGATCGCTGGAGCAGTTGATGGCCCTGCTGGGGTTCTTCCTTATGTGGGCGCTGCACTTCTCGGAGTACCTCCGGCATCGCGACAAGCTGCCCATTCTATGCCGCAAGACGCTGCGGATCCGCGCGCGGGTCCTTCTGGCTTCTGTTGCCCTGCTCACGACGCTGTCAGTTATACTAGAGCAATTTGGGTTCTTTAGCCCCGTCTCGTACCGCGTCCGTGCCCTCTTCATGAAGCACACACACACTGGGAACCCGCTGGTGGATTCGGTTGCGGAGCACAGGGCAACGTCTGCCGGTGCATACCTTCGCTACCTAAATATTTGCTACCCGCTGTGGTTTTTTGGTGTCGTCGTGATGCTGTTATTTGCCAGAAAACACACGTGGCATGCCGCCGTCTTCAACACTTGTTTTTCAGTGGCAGCGCTGTACTTTAGCTCTCGCATGTCCCGACTCATTCTCTTGGCTGGTCCTCCTGCGGCACTCGGTACGGGCATTCTCCTTGGAACCGTGTATGACTGGGCGCTTTGTCTGCTTGTTTGTGAAGAGAGCAAGACGTCATCTGGAAACTCCTCCAGTAGAAGCTCGAAGAAAGTACACAGTATAACGTCTCAACGTGAATCTAGCGGTTATGTATTCCCAGTGGACAAACTTGAATTCATGAGCAGCCGGCCAAGAGGGTTCCAGCGCGCCTTCGCTGTTCTGGTGATCGCCATCATGGTGTTCAACCCTACATGGCGAGCATACGATGCTGCAGCACAGGACATGGCTGATGCGTTCTCCAACCCACGAATCTTGTTCCATGTATCGCTTGGTTCGGGGGAAAGAGTCATGATAGACGACTACTATGTGTCATACCTGTGGCTGCGTAACAACACTCCTGAAGATGCCCGCATCCTTTCCTGGTGGGACTACGGCTACCAGGTCACGGGTATTGGCAACCGCACGAGCCTTGCTGACGGCAACACGTGGAACCATCGCCACATCGCCACCATTGGGAAACTGCTCACCTCCCCAGTGCAGGAATCACATTCCCTTGTCCGGCATCTTGCCGACTACGTTCTCATATGGGCGGGTGAAGAGGGCAGCGACTTGATGAAATCACCTCACATGGCCCGTATCGGCAACAGCGTGTACCACGACATTTGCCCCAAGGGCGATCCCTCGTGCCACCAGTTTGGGTTCTACAACGGTGATTTCAACCAGCCGACACCCATGATGGAGCGCTCCCTGCTGTATAACCTGCATCACAGTGAGATAGACTCTACCAAAAAGATGGATGAGCGATACTTTAAACACGTGTACTCCTCACGTTTTGGCCTTGTGAAGATATTCAAGGTGATGAACGTGAGCGAGGAAAGCAAGGCGTGGGTGGCAGACCCAAGGAACCGCAGATGTAACCCGCCCGGGTCGTGGCTGTGCTCCGGCCAGTACCCGCCAGCAAAGGAGATCCAGGACTTATTGGCAAAGCACCGCGGGTACGAGCAAGTATAGAGCGCTGGCATTCAGGGGCACCACCGCGCACATGAGACCCAAGCTGGTGAGCACCTTTGCTTTGGCCCAGACGGGAGGACACTCCGTGCCGAGCGGATGCTGACTTGTCAGGGTGCTGTATGGGTGAGCAGGGTATTTGCTGCACACTTTCACGAGGGATCCTTCTCGCCCTCAGGCAGTCCCTCATGAGCGCAACGGGCGACCCCCGTTCAATAATTAGTGCCCTCCCTTTGATGATTCTGCTTTGCGCCGGATGGGGGTGATAACGGACCCCCGCAACGCGCCAACATAACATTGCCCATGTGTGCGCATATTTTCACAAGTGCGGCTGTTTTGAAGTCTCGCCGATATTGTCCGGCCTCCCCTTGTACTGCCACGCGTGGTGGCGCTGATGTGGGCCCCATACTCACTGTTCTGCAACCTTCCGTCCCCACAGTCTTAAGTGTCTCGATCTCCAAGTAAAGGTTTTGTTGGTGACAAACAAAGGTAGCGCGCCCGCGGCATCGTGTGTAGGACGATAAAACACGACCGCCATTTAGGCCCTCGGACCCCTGCCTGTCTGGATGCCGGCAAAGAGCAAGATGGCCGGGGCAAAGGCCAGACCGGTCGAGGGGGACGGCTCCTCCGAAGCGCTGCAGCCTATCCGGCGACTCCTGAAGCCCGCTAGCACGCTTGCCTGCGTGCTGCTTTTGTTGTACTCCGCCTACCGTGCCTATGACATCCGCCTGCACTCTGTTCGCGTCTACGGCAAGGTGATTCACGAGTTCGACCCGTGGTTCAACTACCGCGCGACACAGTATCTGAGTGACAACGGGTGGCGTGCCTTCTTCGAGTGGTACGACTACATGAGCTGGTACCCGCTGGGTAGGCCTGTGGGCACGACCATCTTTCCTGGGATGCAGATCACGGGTGTCGTCATCCACCGGATCCTGGCTGCGCTGGGGCACGAAATGTCCATCAACGATATCTGCGTGTACATGCCTGCATGGTTTGGGAGCATTGCCACTGTCCTTGCTTCGCTCATCTCCTACGAGTCCTCTCGGTCAGTCACTGTTGCGGCATTCACGGCATACTTCTTTGCTATTGTTCCCGCCCACCTGATGCGCTCCATGGCTGGCGAGTTTGACAATGAATGTGTTGCTGTGACGGCGATGCTCCTGACATTCTACATGTGGATCCGAGCGCTGCGCAGCGAGGGCTCTTGGCCCATTGGGGCTCTGGCGGGGGTGGCGTACGGCTACATGGCATCCACGTGGGGCGGCTATGTCTTTGTGCTGAACATGGTTGCTCTGCACACCGCAACCAGCGTGATTGTGGACTGGGTGCGTGGCACCTACAATGCTGGCCTGGTGAAGGCGTACTCACTGTTTTTTGTTGTGGGGACGTCGATCGCTGTCAATGTTCCGCCGGTGCACTGGATGCCATTTCGATCGCTGGAGCAGTTGATGGCCCTGCTGGGGTTCTTCCTTATGTGGGCGCTGCACTTCTCGGAGTACCTCCGGCATCGCGACAAGCTGCCCATTCTATGCCGCAAGACGCTGCGGATCCGCGCGCGGGTCCTTCTGGCTTCTGTTGCCCTGCTCACGACGCTGTCAGTTATACTAGAGCAATTTGGGTTCTTTAGCCCCGTCTCGTACCGCGTCCGTGCCCTCTTCATGAAGCACACACACACTGGGAACCCGCTGGTGGATTCGGTTGCGGAGCACAGGGCAACGTCTGCCGGTGCATACCTTCGCTACCTAAATATTTGCTACCCGCTGTGGTTTTTTGGTGTCGTCGTGATGCTGTTATTTGCCAGAAAACACACGTGGCATGCCGCCGTCTTCAACACTTGTTTTTCAGTGGCAGCGCTGTACTTTAGCTCTCGCATGTCCCGACTCATTCTCTTGGCTGGTCCTCCTGCGGCACTCGGTACGGGCATTCTCCTTGGAACCGTGTATGACTGGGCGCTTTGTCTGCTTGTTTGTGAAGAGAGCAAGACGTCATCTGGAAACTCCTCCAGTAGAAGCTCGAAGAAAGTACACAGTATAACGTCTCAACGTGAATCTAGCGGTTATGTATTCCCAGTGGACAAACTTGAATTCATGAGCAGCCGGCCAAGAGGGTTCCAGCGCGCCTTCGCTGTTCTGGTGATCGCCATCATGGTGTTCAACCCTACATGGCGAGCATACGATGCTGCAGCACAGGACATGGCTGATGCGTTCTCCAACCCACGAATCTTGTTCCATGTATCGCTTGGTTCGGGGGAAAGAGTCATGATAGACGACTACTATGTGTCATACCTGTGGCTGCGTAACAACACTCCTGAAGATGCCCGCATCCTTTCCTGGTGGGACTACGGCTACCAGGTCACGGGTATTGGCAACCGCACGAGCCTTGCTGACGGCAACACGTGGAACCACGAGCACATCGCCACCATTGGGAAACTGCTCACCTCCCCAGTGCAGGAATCACATTCCCTTGTCCGGCATCTTGCCGACTACGTTCTCATATGGGCGGGTAAAAGGGGCAGCGACTTGATGAAATCACCTCACATGGCCCGTATCGGCAACAGCGTGTACCACGACATTTGCCCCAAGGGCGATCCCTCGTGCCACCAGTTTGGGTTCTACAACGGTGATTTCAACCAGCCGACACCCATGATGGAGCGCTCCTTGCTGTATAACCTGCACGCTTTTGGCGTCTATCCCAATGTACGGCTTGACAGGAGTCTCTTTCAGCCTGTTTATGTCTCACGTTTTGGCCTTGTGAAGATATTCAAGGTGATGAACGTGAGCGAGGAAAGCAAGGCGTGGGTGGCAGACCCAAGGAACCGCAGATGTAACCCGCCCGGGTCGTGGCTGTGCTCCGGCCAGTACCCGCCAGCAAAGGAGATCCAGGACTTATTGGCAAAGCACCGAGCGTACGAATAATTGTAGTGTTTTCGCTTGTATTTATTATTATTATTTTGTGTGTTATGACATTTTTTATCGGAATTTTAATTTGTTTTTATTGTTTCTCTTTTATATGAATTTACTTATTTAAATCTTTTTTTATGCAATTTTGTTTAGCTTCGCCTGTTCCTCCTTACTTTGTGATTCGGTTCCTATATCTCTTTTTTAATGTAGTCTTCGTGTCCAGTTTATTTTTTCCGAAGAATTTGTTTTGCTCTTTCCTGTTTATTATCGTATTTTATTTTTTCTTTGTTTTTCCACCTTTTTTGTTGTTATATGTTTTTGTTTTTTTTTTCTCCCTTTACGTTGTTGTTCGCTTCTTTATATGTATAAATATATAAAATGTTTTGTCATTCTGTAGGTACATTTTTTAAAAAATTTGGTAGCTTTTATTCTTCAACACCTTCTCCTTACTGTCATACCCTCAGCTGATGTTATCCTTCGCACGTGATATTGTTTTCCTGTGCTCTGAGAGTCACTTCTATTATTTTCATTGTAGCTTTTTTATTTTATTCCTTCTTAATTCCTCTCCGTTTGTGTATTTCATCTGCTTTTCCCACTTTTAGTACTTCCCTTGTTGTAAATGTGCTATTAGATACCCCTCCTAAACTTTATTATTTTTCTGAAAGTGGAGGCCTATATTTATCGACAAACTTCTGTCAACACCTAAAGCAAATGTGCTCTCTCCCAGTTTATAAATGTCCTTGTCCGTGGCTGTGGTCAGGAATGAAACTGCGTTTTTCTCCACTTCTTGTCCCAGATCACACTATAAAAACGGTCAAGCTTCGAGTCTTGTTTATACCGAGTAGCTTTTGTGGCGCCTGTGGTATCTCATCTCCACCCATCCTAATTCAGGTACTCATTGGTGCATATCTTGTCTTAAAATCTGCTTACACTGTTCGTTTGAAACAGCATGCTTCGCAGTATTTATGAATTGCATGTCGGTACGAGAAGCTACCCACAATTGTTGCTAAAACGTGGTGTGATGCTCGCCACATCTCGCCTATTCGCATTGAGCAAGGCCATTGGCAATGCGCAGCAGCAGCGTGGAATGGGTACGGATTTGTATCTTGAAAATCCGTCGCGACTCTTGGAGGAATTGAAAACAACACAAAATGAATCGCATCTTGTAGGTCAACAGACAGACACACTGGACGGTAAGCGTCACAATGAGACGCGTGATGAGTGGACAGAGCCCGCTCTAGAAGATTTAGATCGCTCTATACCTCAAGTCGACTGTGCCTTCATTGCAGATCTAGTCCGATCCAGAAACTTGCAACGGAGAAGCTTTATGCAGAAGAAGTCTCAGATAGAAGCCAAGGTCGCGTCGCTGAGCAGGGCACTTGCGAGGTCGGTTGAGGAGACATCGAAGTATCTCGTTTTGGGGTCGCTCGAAGGTGGTAATAGCGGCCCAGGTACTATAGTGAGTAATGGGAACGACACCTCCGCAGTTTCTATAGCACCAGAGGTCCTTGCACAGTTGACCGATGACGAGCGTGATGCGTTACTTGCGTCGCGCCCTGACTATGATGATGGATTTGTACTTCTTGACTGCCGCACAGTCAACGAAGTAACTTCATGGGGTATTATTGAAGGTGCAAAAGTTCTCCCCGCTCATGAAATGTTTGAGGGTTTTCATCTAACCGTCGAGGAATTTGAGGTTGAGTTTGGCTTTCCGAAACCTAAACCCGAACAAAAAATCATCTGCTATTGCCAGTATGGGCCTAGATCTCTCATGGCCGCGCAAGTCCTGAGTTGGATGGGTTATTCCAAGGTGCTACACTTTCGTGATGGTTATTATGAGTGGGGTAAGCAGTATAATCTTCTTCTACGTAGGTGGATGCTTCACGATAAGGAAACTGGGAATGAGGTTAAACGACAAGTCGTATTTCAAGCCGGACTAGAGCTCCAGCGCGAGATTGCGCCTGAGTTCAACGAGCTCCCTATAAAGGAGGCCAGTCGTTATAAAATTGACACTACGCGGAGTAGAGGACAGATGTTGGTGGGTGAAGGTGTTCGTGAGGAGGCTTACAGGGAAGTACAGGCTCTGGTGTCCGGATTAAACCCATTACTCCTTCCTGGTGTATTAGACGATGACGACCGTGTAATGGGTTCGAGTAGTGTAGTTGGACATTCTGGGGAGCGTCTGCAACGTTTCCTGCAAGAATCAACAGGAACAGATGTGCTTCAAGAGGACACGCGCCCGCCTATGAGTTTGGCAGAAGCACAGGAGAAAGCAATGCAGACGTTTGCACATTATAAAGGAAGCAACCAATTGTCATAGTGGTCAACAAACTTTCATTCGCCTTACAAATGTCTACGTGAACCTTGGCAGTGCCGAAAAACGGCCCTGTTCACCGCGCGAATGCACGTACTTGTCGACACTATTATTTTACATCTTAAGTCTTTTAGTTTCTATTTACAGCCCCCTTTCTGTGCTTGAAGATGCAGTAGCTCCACTTCCATCTGGAATATTATGTGGATGTGCGTTCGATCTTTTAATCGTCAACATCTCAACTTATGTGCTGTGTTACTTAAAAGGTGGACCGTACGTGTGTCTGAATCAGAACGGTTGATTTTCCGGTTATTAGTGGGTTCTTTCCTAATCATCTTGGGCGTTACAGTATGGATATCACTTGTAAAAAATCTGCGCCCCAAATTGGGTTGTGCATCACAGGCTGCTTTGATTTTGATGGCTGCCGATTGCCAGAAAGGCTTAATAAAAAGCGCAAGGCTGCTGATTAGCTTTGTGCAGGCATATGGGAAGTGCGTGTGTTGCATAATTGATTCAACCGAGGGGCCTTGAATGCATGAGTGGGGCTGCAATTTTTTTTTCAGAGTCTTATTCTCAGCGGAAGAGGATTGATACCCTGTTGGTCACATGCAAAGAGTCGCATTTTTATTGTTAAGACTACGCAATGGTGCCGTATCCAACACCGGTGCCGTGGCCACACCTAAATACTTCCTATACCGTCTTTATCGTGACATGGTGTTTTCGATTTCATCGTTGTCACTATTTTAAATAACAAACGACATAGGTTATCAGTAGTCTAATATTATCATTGATTGCCGCGTACTGACCATCAGAGCTGTACCAAGGGACATATATTTTGGAACAAGGAGTAGAATATTGTGACCCAAGGTGGGATCTTTTCATTTTAGAAGACGTAGTAGATAGATCTCGGAGAGTGGTACGATAATGGCTGACGGTCGTTCTTCAGCTTCGACTGTGGTGACTGATCCAGAGAAAGCAGCACGAGAGCGTGATGCCTTGGCGCGTGCATTTCTGCAGGACAGCCCCCAGAGTGCACCCATGCAATATGCTGTATCAGGACTAGAGCTTACAGTACCGTATGTCATAAAAGTTGTGACCTCTGCTGAGGAGTTTGATCGTGCAAGGAACGTAACCGATGAAGTACTTCGTTCTGCATGGCAGCTGGCTGACGCCGTATTGAACAACTTCAACCCGGACAGTGAAGTATCCTTGATAGGTAAGCTTCCGGTGGGACGGTGCCACCAGATGTCAGCTCCCCTAAAACGAGTAATTGCTTGTTGCTTGCGAGTGTATAACACTTCTGGAGGCAGCTTTGACCCCGCTTCTGGTCCAATTGTGGATGCTTTGCGCAATGTGGTTATGGGGAAACAAACAAGTTCTGGGGAGATTGAAGTGCTTGTCCAGAGCTGTACATTAAGCAATAGCTTTGTTATTGATATGCGGGAAGGCACTATCGCTCGCAAGCACGAATACGCACGACTCGATTTGGGTGGTGTCAGCAAGGGTTATATCGTGGATTACGTCGTAGAAAGTCTCAATGCTGCCGCGTTTCCAAATGTATTTTTTGAGTGGGGCGGTGACTGTCGAGCAAGCGGCACAAATGCGCGCAATGGACCGTGGATTGTGGGAATCACGCGCCCTCCTCCACTCGATGAACTGTGTAACGTAAAGCGTGACGCAGCGTACATAAGCGTCGTACGTCTTGAAAACGAAGCCTTGGCGACAAGTGGTGACTATGAAAATCTGCTGGTGACGCCAAATAAAGAATTTTTTACAACAATCTACGACTGGAAAACAAAGAGTCTTCTCGCTCCTTCGCATACAAATATTTCCCAGGTCACTGTGAAATGCTACAGCGCCATGTACGCGGATGCTTTGGCTACAGCGTGCTTGGTGAAACGTGATCCCGTAAAAGTACGGTACATGCTTGACGGGTGGCGCCACGTGCGTGACGCTGTTAAGGACTACATATTGTACATACGTGAAAATGAGCGTGTGGCAAAAATGTTTGAAATCGCAACAGAGAATCCGGAAATGAGAAAAAAACGCATACTAAATTCGCTCCCCGCTCGCGTTATTGTCGTTGGCGGTGGGCTGGCAGGTTTATCTGCGGCCATCGAGGCAGCAGGGTGTGGCGCGCAGGTTATTCTGCTGGAGAAGGAAGGTCGACTTGGTGGGAACAGTGCCAAGGCCACGTCAGGTATCAATGGATGGGGGACACGTGCGCAGGCCAAAGCGGGCATCATGGACGGCGGAAAGTATTTCGAGCGCGACACATATAAATCCGGAGTGGGTGGTAACACCGATCCTGCGCTTGTGAAGACGCTTTCCATGAAGAGCGCGGATGCCATCAGCTGGCTTACCTCGCTCGGAGTACCGCTCACTGTGCTGTCGCAGCTTGGTGGGCATAGCCGGAAGCGCACGCACCGTGCGCCCGATACCACGGATGGCACCCCCATGCCGATTGGGCACACAATAATGAAGGTCCTTGAGAACCACATTCGCAGCAACCTCTCGGACCGTGTAACGATCATGACCAACTCATCGGTGACGGAGCTGCTGAACGAGAGGCGGGAGCACCCCGATGGTAGTGTGCAGGTGAGGGTGACAGGTGTGAAGATTCGGCATGGTGACGGGGATGAGACGCAGATACTTGCTGATGCTGTGATCCTTGCCACTGGTGGTTTCTCGAACGATAAGACATCGGATTCCCTTCTCCGCGAGTACGCCCCAGACTTGCCTGGCTTCCCAACTACCAACGGGCCGTGGGCCACTGGTGATGGTGTGAAGCTGGCGCGGCGCCTTGGCGCAAAACTCGTGGACATGGACAAGAT
Source organism: Trypanosoma vivax (assembly GCA_021307395.1). NCBI lineage: Eukaryota > Euglenozoa > Kinetoplastea > Trypanosomatida > Trypanosomatidae > Trypanosoma > Trypanosoma vivax. The sequence continues at coordinate 1,736,107 of SOPI01000326.1, forward strand.
CCAGCTTCATCCCACTGGTCTCATCAACCCGAAGGACCCGGCGAACCCGACGAAGTTCCTTGGCCCAGAAGCACTGCGCGGCTCTGGTGGCATCCTGTTGAACAAGCAGGGTAAACGCTTCGTCAACGAGCTTGGCCTCCGCTCAGCCGTTTCAAGGGCCATCATCCAGCAGAAGAATGAATACCCTGGGTCGAACGGCAGCCACTTCGCCTATTGTGTCCTCAACGACGCGGCGCGGCAGTTATTTGGTGTGGGTACTCACGACTTTTATTGGAAGCGTGCGGGTCTCTTTGTCAAGGCGGACACAGTGGGCAGTCTCGCGGCCCTGATTGGGTGCCCCGTGGAGACTCTCCAGGAGACGCTGGAGGAGTACGAGCGGCTCTCTAAGGCCCGCCAGCGCTGCCCAGTGACGCACAAAAGCGTGTACCCGTGCACGCTTGGGCCACAGGGCCCCTACTATGTTGCCTTTGCGACGCCGTCTATTCACTACACGATGGGTGGCTGTCTTATTTCACCATCCGCTGAGGTACAAATGGAGGACACGTCCTACCGCTCGCCCCTGAGCCGCACCCGTTCCATTCTGGGGCTGTTTGGTGCTGGAGAGGTGACGGGTGGGGTGCACGGCGGTAATCGACTTGGTGGCAACTCATTATTGGAGTGCGTAGTATTTGGTAAAATTGCTGGCGACAGGGCAGCCACTATACTGCAAAAAAAAAAAAATTCTTTATCGTTTACTTTGTGGACGACTGTCGTGTTGCGTGAAGTTCTGGAGGGGGGCATGTATGGTGTCGGTTCTCGTGTATTGCGCTTTAATTTGCCTGGTGCGTTACAGGTGTCTGGCCTCAGTTTGGGCCAATTCATCGCTATTCGTGGAGAGTGGGATGGCCAACAGTTGATTGGTTACTATAGCCCCATAACATTGCCTGACGATCCCGGTGTCATTGGAATTCTTGCAAGAAGTGACCGTGGAAATCTGCGCGAGTGGATTTCTGCCCTGGAACCCGGAGATGCCGTTGAGATGAAAGGTTGTGGTGGTCTGGTAATTGAACGTCGTTTCAAGGAGGAACACTTCGTGTTTTCGGGTCACGTCATTAACAAACTCTGCCTCATTGCCGGGGGCACAGGTGTGGCTCCAATGCTGCAGATTATCCAGGCTGCGTTAAGGCCACCATTTATCGATACTATGGACAGCGTTCACCTTATTTATGCTGCTGAAGATGTTTCTGAGCTAACGTACCGCGAGGTACTAGAAGAGTACCGTCGAAATTCTCGCGGGAAGTTCAAGAAAACGTTTGTTTTGAATCACCCCCCTCCGCTTTGGACTGATGGCGTCGGGTTTGTCGATAAGGTCATTCTTTCTAATCATGTTCAGTCACCTGCTGACAATCTTTTGGTGGTAATATGCGGGCCACCAGTGATGCAGCGTGCTGTCAAGCACAACTTAAAGGGCCTTGGTTACAATATGTACCTGGTACGCACCGTCGATGAAACTGACTCGAAGATGCATTCCAAGATATAAGTGAGTTGCTATATTTCACCTGTTTTCCCAAAGTCCTCTTATCGCTAGTTCCCAGGTGCCTTTTCTTCGTCTCTGTTGTTGCATCATGCACAAAGTGTATGGGTTGTTAGTCTATGGCGTGAGGGGATGGTTGCTGCTAGATTTTTTGGCTACTTGTTTTCGTAAACACTGTTATTATATTTTCCTCTGAACATTCCATTCAGCCTATACACGATTACTGGCCAACTGAAGGAGTGGTGGCACATTTTGCAGCTGGAAACTCGCCACAATATGCGTTAGGAGATATATTACAAGGTACATCTTACACAACCAATGCACAAGATGTGAGTGAGCATATTTCTCCATGGCAAACTAATTGATGAAGATGGAAAAAGATGCATTGTGATTTTGTGTGTACTTGTCACTCTCACGTGCGAGCTGGGTAGCGGATGTGGTGGCATATGAAATATCTCCATATTTTCGGGTTATGAGGTACAATAACCCAACATACGATACAATTATCGTTTTTTGTAACTTAATGGGCACCATTTAACCCACCCGCTAGGTAAGGGGAGAAGAAAAAAGTTTACAATAATTGCACCACACGATAACTGTAGTCTCCTCTGATTTGTGCACCTGTATATTTATGTATAAAATCCAGTGCAGGAGCAAATGCACCTGTATAGGTAGCCACACGTGAGCTAAGACGTTCTACTCCCACCTACTTGGCGTAGTGGTCGTGGTTAGGTCCTTTCCCCATTGTCCATTCCACTGTATTTCGTACATTGATCTTGTGACTTAGTTTTCGCGGTTCTAGGCGGTATCTGGGCCAAAGGACAACAAAACAGATCGCAATAGTAACTAAATTCCATTGTTTAGCGCCAGTAAAAAGAATCGTAGGGCTATAATATTTCCACAACTGAATTGGGCCATCATTCACATGAATCACAGGTTGCGGTCTGGGATATGCATTTCGTACTTATGCCCTATTCTTACCTTCTTATCCCTGTTAAATACGTCTACTGCGTTGACTGTTATCAACGGCACGGAACTGGACAATATGGTCCCGAAGTTCAAGATAACTAGAGATAAGATGTCGCTTGTGGTAGTCGTTGGCGGTGGGCTGGCAGGTTTATCTGCGGCCATCGAGGCAGCAGGGTGTGGCGCGCAGGTTATTCTGCTGGAGAAGGAAGGTCGACTTGGTGGGAACAGTGCCAAGGCCACGTCAGGTATCAATGGATGGGGGACACGTGCGCAGGCCAAAGCGGGCATCATGGACGGCGGAAAGTATTTCGAGCGCGACACATATAAATCCGGAGTGGGTGGTAACACCGATCCTGCGCTTGTGAAGACGCTTTCCATGAAGAGCGCGGATGCCATCAGCTGGCTTACCTCGCTCGGAGTGCCGCTCACTGTGCTGTCGCAGCTTGGTGGGCATAGCCGGAAGCGCACGCACCGTGCGCCCGATACCACGGATGGCACCCCCATGCCGATTGGGCACACAATAATGAAGGTCCTTGAGAACCACATTCGCAGCAACCTCTCGGACCGTGTAACGATCATGACCAACTCATCGGTGACGGAGCTGCTGAACGAGAGGCGGGAGCACCCCGATGGTAGTGTGCAGGTGAGGGTGACAGGTGTGAAGATTCGGCATGGTGACGGGGATGAGACGCAGATACTTGCTGATGCTGTGATCCTTGCCACTGGTGGTTTCTCGAACGATAAGACATCGGATTCCCTTCTCCGCGAGTACGCCCCAGACTTGCCTGGCTTCCCAACTACCAACGGGCCGTGGGCCACTGGTGATGGTGTGAAGCTGGCGCGGCGCCTTGGCGCAAAACTCGTGGACATGGACAAGATCCAGCTTCATCCCACTGGTCTCATCAACCCGAAGGACCCGGCGAACCCGACGAAGTTCCTTGGCCCAGAAGCACTGCGCGGCTCTGGTGGCATCCTGTTGAACAAGCAGGGTAAACGCTTCGTCAACGAGCTTGGCCTCCGCTCAGCCGTTTCAAGGGCCATCATCCAGCAGAAGAATGAATACCCTGGGTCGAACGGCAGCCACTTCGCCTATTGTGTCCTCAACGACGCGGCGCGGCAGTTATTTGGTGTGGGTACTCACGACTTTTATTGGAAGCGTGCGGGTCTCTTTGTCAAGGCGGACACAGTGGGCAGTCTCGCGGCCCTGATTGGGTGCCCCGTGGAGACTCTCCAGGAGACGCTGGAGGAGTACGAGCGGCTCTCTAAGGCCCGCCAGCGCTGCCCAGTGACGCACAAAAGCGTGTACCCGTGCACGCTTGGGCCACAGGGCCCCTACTATGTTGCCTTTGCGACGCCGTCTATTCACTACACGATGGGTGGCTGTCTTATTTCACCATCCGCTGAGGTACAAATGGAGGACACGTCCTACCGCTCGCCCCTGAGCCGCACCCGTTCCATTCTGGGGCTGTTTGGTGCTGGAGAGGTGACGGGTGGGGTGCACGGCGGTAATCGACTTGGTGGCAACTCATTATTGGAGTGCGTAGTATTTGGGCGTATCTCAGGTTCGAATGCTGCAAATATTTTATTTAACGATAGTTCTTACTTACTGCGTGATCGGTGGTCAGCAGTGACGTTAGAAAGCTCTCTGGAAGACTCTAATGGTTTTTTATTGTTGTACTTCAGATTTCCAAGCACTCTTCAAGTCTCCGGATTGGATATTTTGCAGTCTGTCGAACTGCGTTTTACTAGATCAGACCAGCTCCTTTATTCTGCGATGCCGTTTACTCTACCTTACGAGGAAGGCAGAGTTGGCCTTCTTCTTTCTCCTGGACAGAGGGACGAAACAGCTGTTTTGCTGCGTTCCCTAAATGTTGGAGATTCCGTTGAAATGAAAGCTGCTGAACCTTTAGAAAAGTATCAAACTAAATTCGTCCATGGGTCTCAGTTGACAGTTATCGCTACCCACAGTGGCGCTGCCTGTGTGATGCAGCTCGTGCGCTACATTCTTGATGGAAAAGGTAAAAACACAACCCTGCAAATTGTATATGTCGCGGAACGCAAGGACGATATTCCTCACTTTGTCGAACTTCAGAAGCTGGCACAGGAGCTCGAACAAAGATTTAGATTAACTGTTGTGTTGAACCATCCGCCACCCTTGTGGCCGGGAGGCGTAAACGTCTTGGATGAGATTATTGCCTCAGTGTCGCCCGGCAGAAGTAGCGCTATCTTTTTGTGTGGTGCTTCTCATGAAGTTGCGCCTCTGAAATCTTCTCTTTTAGAGCTTGGCTACGAGGAGAAGAACATCGTTGTGATAGTGTCGTAGAGACGCCTTGCTGCTCACCTGAAAACGTCGTGTGGATTTATCTCGTATTAGTATATGGCTGTTCCTTCCTCCAATGAAAGAACCTTAGTTGACTACTTCATTTAGCAGTGTCTAAAGTTTCGGTATCCATGTTTATACCTAACTGGTATTGTCACGTTATTCCTTTAGGAAGTGCTGTAAACTCCCACCCCCCACCCCCACCTTTTGTGGGAAGCGGCAATGCGTATTTACCACTTCCCTATTTTGCAGCATTGTGGTCACAGAAGTCAATATAGTGCACATGCCGTTGCCGGTTTTACAAAGAAGCTCTTTGTAAGTAGACCTGGCGGCGGCTTATGTTATGCATCTCGGACGCGAGATCTCGTTTGCCTGCAGAAATGCCTCTGCATAGATGCAGGTGATCTGGCCGTTCGGCGGTTGAAGCGTACAATCATCCTTTGGAGTTGTATTTCGTAGCCTCTCGGGTTTGTGACCCTTTGCAGTTTCTCTGATCGCCACCGACTTTCCTGGCCATGATGTTCCCGAGCATCCTGCTCCGAGAGGGGTTTGCTGTCTCCGCCTTTAGACCGTGCAGCTTTGTTGTGAAGCTAAGGAAACGCTGCCAGCAAACCCCCGATTAGAAATATCGACAGCTGGCACCAAGAGAAAATAAGGGATGGCAGGCCGTCAGAGTAGGAGTCTCAAAGTTGGACTTTGGACTCCGTTCAGCCATGGCACTCTAAAGGTGCACTTGGCCGCTGAGCTGCCATGGCCTCCGGCAACTGCCAGCGTATACTTTATAGTTGTAAGGGGCCTGTGCGCAGTTGCAAATTCCGTTGGCTTGGCAAGCGGCCCGCCCCATTGTTGCCTGTTAGGGTTTTTTCTGAACGGTTTCTCAAGGTGCAGTGGCAACTGATGTCCCACGGACGATGACGCCTGCGTTTGCTTTCTTGCGACGATGCTCCTGACAGTTTGGGATCGGTGCCGCCTTCTTTCCGGAGTTGGATGGCGGCAAGGGATATTTTTAAAAAAATCAGAACTTTTCCCAAACATTTGTACACGCGCGGTGGCATCTTTTAGCTGCGGAAGCATCCGCTTTCGCACGCCTCATTCGTTACTCGTGGACGGGCAGCTTATTTTGCTGCACTTGCCGGTTTTTACGAGTGGTTAAATTTTAAACGCGATAACCTGCCGGTCAGGAATATTTTTCAAATTCGCTCTCAGGTCTCCTTCCGTTGCCTTTCACTGCTAGTGTAAACCGCGCCTTTGTCGGACGGCGTTAATTATTCCGTGGGCGCCGCAATTTCCAGAGGCACGCCACCCCCAATTCAGCAGAACGTCACTCCTTTTTAATGCTCTGATCTGCGAGGCGCGTGGTTAAATTCCGCGACGCTTCGCCAAAACAGGCGCCAAAATGTATATGCAGCGTCGCTTCCCATATTAGTGGGGCAGCGTTTCGAAACCATACGAGAATAAAGGGGGCAACCAGAGGCACATAAAATCAAAGCATTCCCCAAACCGTTCCGTGCAACAAGGGTCTCTGGAGCAGGGACTGGCTTCTGTCAACTGAGGCTTGCTGATTTCTTGCTTGGGCTTCGCTCGGGGCATGGTTTTGCCAGTGTGCAAGGGTACTTGCGCATCCTATTTCGCCAAATCGAAAAAACATTGTACATGCACGCCGTCGCTGAACTGATATTGAAAATTTTTCTTAAAAATCAGCGACACCGTAATTTTGCGCAAAAGTAGAAGACATACCCAAGACCTTAGGGGCCGTTTCCTATTTTAGGCCGGACGTTTGGGGCGCGACCCGTTTTCACCCACAGAGTGGGACCGGACATCGCTTGTTAATTGGCCTGGGCTTCTGTTGCCCAGGCGGGCTTGTCTAAGGTAGCTTGGCCCATAGGGTTTCCGCGAGATGTGGGGAACTATTCGTTTGTTGGTGAGCGGAAAATTTTGTGGCTTTCATTCGCAAATTTGTCCCGTTACAATTTCCACCCGCCATTTCGACCTTTAATTCCCAAGAGATGCGGTCGGCGGCAGTGTACTCCTGTCGTGTGCGAATGCCCTTTTTGAATTTCAGTTAAAGGCATGCAGTTCCCGAGGGGCACCTGCAAACCCATTAGAAGGCAATTGCTCTCAGGGGGTGCTTGTTTTGGTTGGCGTTTCGGCGGGGAGTTTGTAAGCTAACAAGCCCGTGTGGGTGACATTCCGTTTTCCATTGGCCCCAAATTTGGATTCGCAAAGGCTCACCGTGTTTCCGCACGTTGTCCCTTCCCAGGCCTGAGGGCCCCAAACCGTCAGGAAGGGGGGCTCTCAATCTTTCAAAAGACGTTCGGCCCCCCTTTTGCTTTGCAAATCGCTGTTGCTGAGCGGCCGGTCGGTGGACCGAATAGCCGAAGGTGTCTGGAGAAGTTTTGTTGCATGTATTTTCCTCCGCCGGTGCCCTTATGCATCACGTGTTTGTTGTTGTGCTTTGCTCAGGGCTCCGCTCCTGGTGTCGGAGAACCGAGGTGGCGCCAATCGTGGGATGAAATTAAAAAGCATTCCCTTCGCATTTGCATTTCGCCAACTGCCCGGCAACAAATCTGGGGGCTTTTTCGCTTACAAAGCTACTGCCTCCTGGGGTGTTGAGAGGAAAGCTTTCACCGTAAAATGCGTGCTGTCACTTCGGAGGCCGCGCGTGCTGGACTTTTTTCTTCCCTTCGCTGAAGGTTACTGGGCTCCGGCGTTGGGGAAAAAAAAAGGTGGGTGGGGGTCACGTTTCCATGGTGTATTGTGGAAAGGCTTTTGCTTGTTTGGCTCCTTTTGCGTGCCGATTGGCTCTCCTTAAATGTGGCCCCATGCCCCGAAAAGAAATTGAATCAACTGCCAGCCTTTTCGGCGAGTGGCAGCGGCCCTCCGCCCTCAACAAAAGTCCGCATAGCGGGACAGTACGTTGTTGTGCGCCTTTCCCCTTCTCCCCACTATTCCTTTGCTGTGTCCAAGGGGCGTGCGTTTGTTTTAAAGGGCGGCGGGCGCCCTTGGTATGCTCTTTTAAATCTTTAGTGATGTGGAAGGCAGGCGCGTCTTTCGACTTTCTCTGGGTAAAGCATTTAAAAGCTCTTGAAAGGCTACCGGGAGAAGGCTGGTTTGTATGTGGGTAATCTGAATTCATGTTTTTATCATTTGTGGTTTGCATATTTATAGTATGCTATTTTTATTTTTATTTTTTTGGCTCCTGCAATAGGTGCTTCATATTGCTATCTTCAGGAGAACATTTTTTTTACTTACCAAGGGCTGCTGGAAGAGTACCCATTTGTTGTTCTAATAATTTGCGTGAATTTTTGCATACCGGCAGGCCTTCAAGTGGACGTTGCGCTTCTGTTTTTGCAATATGGGATAATTAGCGTGACTACTGTTAACTTAAACCTGACCATAATGATCAGCTGGATAATCTACTTGGTATAAAATGTGCGCTGATCTGCGTCATAGGATGCATCTTCTTTACTGTCATTGATTTTGCTTTGTGCTTATACTATAAGAATGCCATTTTATTTTATATGCTAAGATTATAATTGGACCTAATGCGCAAGAATGTAGAAATTAAACTGCAAACAAACAAAAGAAAGAAAGTGTTTCACTTCCCTTATTCGTCCCAACAATTACATTCCCGACTATTCAATTGCAAACGGCCTTATGGACCAATAAAGCCATTTCGAACACATATTAGTACCTGTATGCATTTGCATTCGTGTGCTGAGTTAATTTAGCCTTTTGTGCTTTTTATAATTATTTTGTACTAGTTAATATGTTTTTCATCTAGTTGGTGGACGTAATAAGCAAAGGGTGTATTATTGCTTATATTGGGACCTTATATCGCCGAAGTCCCATTCAAAATTTATTTTATATAAATCAATTTAATAATAATGCTAATGATAATAATAATAATAGTAAAATTTTTTTTTTATGTTATCTTTATCATTGGTAGAAAAAAGGCGGCCATTTGATTTAGCTCAGCTAAGAAGAAAATCCACAAGCAGGCAAATAAATAAATAAAAATAACTACAGAAGCAAGAAAAAAAAAATGAGAAAAGTTGCATCAACTACAGATTTTGACAAATTAAAAGGAATGACAAATTACCTTGGTATTGTCACTCATTTCAGTGCTAGTTGGTGTGAGCCATGCGCACTCGTGAACGAAATGTTGGAAGCCCATGCGAAAAAATATGAAGGTAGCGTACTTTTTGTCCAAGTTGACACCGAGCTTCTAGGGGAACTGTGTAACACTGAGTGTGTCGATTGTGTCCCATTTATTGCATTCTATAGAAGATCTGAAAAGGGCCAGGAGAGGGTCGCCCATGTTATTGGTGGGAAATCTGATCAAATAGAACAGAACATAATTTCCCTGTTTGGAAATGGTCATGACACTCAAGACTCCTTCCCAGATATTCAATCTTACTTGAAGTATCTGACAACTCGTAGTGGGATCGTCATTTTTATCACTGGCACACCCTCCATGCCACGCTGTGGTTTTACTGCCAAGCTTATTACATTATTAGATGAACTTGGTGCCAATTTTTTGTACTACGATGTTTGGGCAAGTGACGAAGTCTGTGAAGGCCTCAAGAAATTTTCAGAGTGGCCAACATACCCCCAAGTCTATGTTGATGGTGAGTTTATTGGGGGATATGATATATGTGTTGAACTCAAGGCATCTGGTGAACTAAAGTCGGTGCTAAAGTTGTGAATTGGTACCCAATTTATGTTTGCATTAAAACTAGGATCCTGCGTTCCCATTGTAATGGTAACCACTTTATCGTCGTGCGGAGTTCAAATCGAATATGGAGACCGTTGCTGTTTTGTACTGTTTCTACTGGGATAGTGCTGTTCGCAGATATATTAGTATTTTACAACACTAACAGCGTCAGAACCAACGAATAAGGCATTAATAAGGAATAAATTAATAAATAAAAATGATGAAAATAGTAATAGAAAGTGTAGCATTTCCTTTTAATATATATATATATATATATATATATATATATATAATTTAATTCTCGATACGTGATAGGAGTTACAAATGGGCTTGTTATTTCTGTAGTTATGTCGAAGCCAGTGATACTGAATTGTCTATTTACCCACAACGTTTCTTTCTTTGTTTCTTTAGTTCTTTCCCATATATATTAAGCGAGAGATCATCCTCTCATTAAATCGCTTTACCCTTCACCTTTTTGTGATACCTTTTGCCTATGCTTTACTTTTTATCATCTTCTATTAAAAAACACTACAAAGTTTAATCCCGTCTCATTTATTCAAACCATGACATCTATAAAGTATGCTTATCATCTTTATAGATGTTTTATTCCAAGTTTGTATAACCTTGTCAGCTATATCGTATACGCTGATATGGCGTTTTTTGTATTACTGACCTCTTGCGAGTAAATTTTTAATAAAATTAGTATTTGTTAGCACCAATAGCATTTAGACAAGTCGCATAGCTTTATTTTTATTTTTTAGTCCTTCATATTTCAGTAGTCATTAATTAGGGAAAGGATGTAAGTATCCTTTGTAAGCTGATTAGTGTATACTCTCTGGTTACACTCGAGTCCATCGAGATCAGTTTATTTGAAGTGGCGTAAGCGCAGGATGAAAAATATAGTGCAATTTTACCATTGGTCTAGCTCTTGAAAATACCTAAATAGAAATTTAAACACACGTGGATGATGCTGTATCAAACATTTTTGCTATTTATAGTAGAGCGCGATTGCTTCTTGGCGATACAATTGGATATTGCTTGATGTATTCCGACACGTTTAGCACGGAAGTACTCTTGGCTCATATGTTACTTCAGTTAATGTCTTGTCATTGCCCACCGTATTGTGTCCACTCGTTTACACAGCAGACCCTGTCCCATTTTACACACATTTCATTGTAAAAATAAAATAAAATAATTAACAACTAAATGATGGTGTTATAAGTTGTTATTTTGGTTTTGCTATTATTATCTATGAACATCTGTACACCTTATTATGGCTCATTTTATCCGAGCCACTTACTTATGTACGTATCCAGATACTCATACAGTGTACTAGTACAATATAATTTATTTAACAAAGTTACCGATGAGAGTTACACACTACCTTAGAGATGCTTACGATAGCCTTATTTCTTCTGCAAAAAATACACCACTGTTCATATGGATATACTTATCATTTTTGGTGTATATGACACGCAAAATCACGTTTCGTTTTGGCTTTACTTCAAAAACAAAAAGAGTGAACGGGCGTTTTGTGGTGATTAATTCGGCTGAGGAAGTTATTTTGGAGAGCGTCCTTGACACCAATAAAATTGATGCTACATTCGAAAGTGTTGGAGGTTTAGAGGAGCAAAAGAGAATACTTACAGAGCATGTGAAATGGCCGTTTATTCACTCGGAGATGTTTGGCGCCAACTCATTAAGATCTTATCCTAAAGGTGTTTTATTACATGGTCCACCTGGAACTGGGAAAACGCTCTTGGTACGGGCCCTCGCAAAGGAGCTTAATTGCACATTTATCAACGTAAAAACTGACTTGCTTTTCTCTAGGTGGTTGGGAGAAACCGAAAAAAACTGCGCCGCAGTATTTTCATTGGCAGAAAAACTTTCTCCCACAATCATATTCATTGACGAGATTGATTCTCTTCTCGGCTGTCGAAATTCTCTCGATGATGGATCACGCAACCACGCAAAAACGATATTTATGACTTCGTGGGATGGCATAACGGGTATTCAGGGTAAAGTTGTTGTAGTTGGGGCCACAAACAGACTTAATAGCATTGACGAAGCCATACGCAGACGCTTACCCTTGCAAATTGAGGTTCCACGTCCGGACCCAGACACGCGTAAGAGTATACTGGATATTCTTTTACGACAGGATATCAAAAGTACTTCGGAAAGGGAGGCGATGCTGAACTACGTTGTTGCAAAGACTGATGGTTATACGGGTTCTGATCTTTCCGAGTTGTGCAAGGCTGCTGCATTGTTAACTTTACGAGAAATCAGTGACGGCGGCAAATTTCCTGACTTAGGAAAGCGTCATTTTGACGAAGCATTCAAGCGCATTAAACCCTCTTGCTAACAAATGTGCTTAAGAGACTATTTTTATTTTATTTCCCAAATTGAAAAGATATGATCCAGATTCATTTCCGAGACCAATTTTTTTGGCGTAACATTTTTTACTATATTTCCTTCTCCTTACTTTTAATAGAGGAGATGCGGCCAGGGAACTCGTTAGCTGTACAGTTTTGCAAGCAGGGTATGCGATACGAAGAGTCATCAGATACACTTTGGTGCTCTCTATGCACAACCGCACAGAAATTGGAAATAATTACGGCCCCAACAAAGGAGAATGTACTTGAACACTGCAAGCAAAAACGGCATTTACTTTGCATGGAAAAGGAGATGCTTAAGGAGTATTATTGCCCTGTCGAGATCAATGGCCGTCGAATGCTGCTGGATCATAACTGTATTTACCCCGCAGTCATGTTTGGAAGGGGAAGAATGCTTCTGGACGATACATTGGGCTGTATTATGGCTGTGGATGTATGTGGTGGAGTGAAGTTGATACCCAGGCATAAATACACTGTTGTGGAACTTATTATATCTCCCAGTACTGCTCCTGTACCAACCGAACCAGAATATTACGTCGAGAGGCCCATTCGCTCCCGTAAATATTTGACGGGTGTAAAGTTATTGCTTAAACAGCACAATAAATCTGTTGACGGAGAGTCGGCCCTAATGAAGCGCAGAAGGGTATCCTTTGGCCAGCTGAATATGTAACCTAGTAACAAAAAACTGTAGTCTCCATACACTTTTTTTACTTCCCCTTTTTTACTTGCACATCTCTGATAACTGTTGAGCAGGTCACAATCATGCGGCCATGTTGCTGCTGCTAACAGGTATATAGTGCGTGCATCTGGGAACGTGATTACAGATACTTATCCATTGTTCTTTATTTTTATACTACCCCAATTTTTCTCTCTCAAGAGTTTATGAATCGCCTGTGGACTGGGGTAAAGCATCTACTCAATGGTGGCAGTCTTGGCTATTTGGCTGCTGACAAGCCATATCAGCCATTCGGGGAAGATTTTGGATTGACCATCTTTCCGGACTATGTTCAGATGATGGAAAAAATAGCATTACGCAAGGGTTACGTTGATGTTTACACTCAACGCTCGGCCTCAATTAGACTCAGTGATGGGCGCTTTCAGTTACCACCATTACCACAACATTCGTTTCTTCCACTTGTGGAGCGCATGGAACAAGATGGGTTGGTACCGTGTGGATGGCTGAACAACCAAACTGCGAATTTTTATGAAACTAACGACTTCATACGCGCTCACATCGATAATCTCTTCATTTACGACGATATATTTGCAATAGTTTCACTTGGTGCCAATGCCCTCTTACGTTTTGTACATGTACAGAACGGCGAGGAGCTTGACGTAGTTATACCTGATGGCAGTGTGTACATCATGTCTGGACCTTCTCGTTATGTGTACTTTCACATGGTTCTTCCAGTTGAAGCACAACGCGTTAGCATTGTATTTAGACGTTCTATTTTGAACTCGGATGGCAGTTTCCGTCCAGTTTCTACGCCTTTAGGCGATCTCATGCCATACAGATCCACACAAATAGTGAATACTCTTTATGCTAAGCAGGTTGGAGGTGTCCGCGTGGCTGTGAATGATCAATTTCTAGAAGAGAAGAAGATTGGTGCGTTCGATACAGCAAGATGGGTGAAGGGCTTGCAACCTCTTCGTGACTGGACGTTGTCGTCACAACTAGATGAGGACGAGGTCCGTGTGGACGAACTGAAAGAGAAACGCTATCTTGATGTTGATTTCAGTTGGAGGTTTGCCGAACTGAGGAAGCGGTATAAGGAAATGGAAGAGCTCTTGCGCATTTAGTCTGAGGGATGTGGTATCTTCCTGTCTCTGGGACGTGATCATTACGGTGGTTGCTGATGTCATCAATTTTTTGCCTTTTTCACAGGAGTCAGAATGTAATATCTGTCGTAGCGCGTATTTTCTCGTTTTAAGCAACTCAGGCTTATTGGCAGTAGATAAATAAAAAAGTGGGAAGTCTTGTGGATAAATTCAGTGGGCATTTATAGTAGTGCCGTCACCATTGTCGTTTTCCCCGCTTTCCCTAAACTGCTTGAAGATAGAGCTCATTCAGCAGAAATGGAATCACATGGGCCTCCACCACGGGATGCACAGGACAAACCCTGTATAAAAGGAGTATTTAATAGCGGCCACCAGAAGGACACTGACGATGAGAAGTTGTGTTCCACCGCCACTACACTTTTTATTCGATGTGCGCGGATGCGCAACAGAGGGGACCTTGTGAATGGCTTTTTATTTACTCATCGGGATGCACTCGGTTTATCGGACTGGTATGAGCTGAGGGAGAGTGTATCTGGCAATGAGACCGTGGTTGGACTTCGTACTGATGCTCCCATCGAATGCATCTATGTAAAGAACTCGAGGAAACCGTACTTTCTTTTGGAATTTTCCATAGGTGATGGGACTGCAGCGGCGCTCGTGGAGAGGCTAAAACTACTTAGCAACACTTTATATGAAGATGCTCCTGTGGTTGTGGAGGTCGCAAAGGGTGACGTCACTGTGGCCAACGAAAGAAGAAAGCTAATCAAACGGGATGCAATGAAGCGGAGGCGCGACACATCCACTGTTTCACCCCCATTCACGGAGGCCAGTTTCGTTCCCCGTGCTGTGCAAAGAGGCTTTGACCGGTTGGATTAGTGTATTATGCCACTGACGCCCGCCATTCCGAATGGAAGAAGAATAATAATTACTCGTACCAAACCGGTAGCGAGTGACGGGGCTTGTGACATCGGAGCCATGCGCAATGTATGTACGTTCATCTAGTTAGCAGTGACTTACGTCTCACGACAAGCTGGCCGTGAACAGGAGCGCCAACGGTGTTTGTACGGACAGAGTATATTTGCTTGTGTTGCTGCTGGATGAAGATCGGGTTCACGTCAGAGACTTAGTGAGTTAAAGTTAAATATCTTGGATCCCGGTACAAAAAAATGGGACTTTTTCTTTACAAGCGCTGCACCGAGGCAAAGGGAACAACTGACACTTCTCTAATTAATGGGGATTACATGGCACTGCCCTGTGGCCCTTTCGATCAATAGTGCATCATAGCTGGCTGGGGTTACGCATCTCATGTCGCATCTGCACAGTTTTAGCAAGTACAACTTGATTTCATCCAAGCAACGTGTTTCAAGAGACGTGGGTTTATCATAGTGTCTAGCTTGCGTGCCTCTGTTACACGTGTGGCTTTCTAAACGCACAATACAAACCAATCTACTCCAGAAGAAAGTGGGGTATAAAGCATGTTCTGCCAGTACTGCGCAGCGGATTCTGCGTGAGTTCGAATTTTGCCAGTAGGGTATCCATCGCCTGCCATTACTATTGTAGGTTGGGCCCTACCAACTCAGATCCTGGTTTGGGATTTGTCATTGTAGAGGACGTGGCAGCTGCTTCAGTGCCCGCTCATGGATGGGCAATTTCGCACTAAGGTGTTAAAACGACCGCATGCGTATGGTGTGTCGTTATCACTTTCACGTGACCGCTTGTATGATATGTGAGGAGCCGCTGGCGGCAAGTTAGTGGTACGTGGCTGTGTTTGTTGTTGTGATGGTAGTCGGCATTCAAATTGTGCCTCCGAGCTCGCGTGCATATCCTTAAGTATTCAGCATGGCTCGTTTGCCAACACGAGGTGTAAGCTAGACCATCAGTGGACTGGTGAGGAAGTAAGGGCCGCTCTTAAACCAGGGGGTCTGCATTTTTGGAATGCGCTGTTATTGATAGATCCGTTGGTGCGCTGGACGTGACTCTCCCTCCAGGGCCTCTCGCACCCTGCTGCAATGTCTGGAATGTAGTGCCCAATATTCATTTCGCGTTGTGTAACACACAACTAGTTTGTCTTCGAACTAGCTTATAAGTGTTATACTATATATGACGGCGTAGACATGGTGTTAGCTGCTTAACCTTCCTCTGCCTGATCTTGGTATGCCCAACAATGGCTGCTAAACAAGGTGTCGCCTAGGTTGGCAGCGCACAAAACAAAAGTGAAGCGGTTTGCTTTCATCTCTCCTCCGCATAAAGCGCGTGACTCGTGAAGAGGAAGCTGGAGAAGTAATCGGGCCCGTTGCTATATACGAGTAAATAATCCTCATCGAGCTGTACACTGCCTTGTGCTTTTATATTTAAACCTCTCTCCTTTTTCCCCTTTGCTCGTTTTCATTTTTCATTCACTTTCTCACCACCTGATGTTTTAACAGTGTTGAGCTATTGGCATTAGCGCTGGGCGAACCAACGTCAAGTATATTTTTAAGGTACCTGCTTCTATGGCACTGCGTCGAATTCAGAAGGAGCTGAAGGAACTCGAGCGAGACCCCCCGGCGAACACCAGCGGCGGCCCCATCAGCGAGAACGACCTGTTCAACTGGAAAGCGACCATTATAGGTCCTGAGGACTCACCGTATGCTGGTGGGCTCTTTTTCCTAAACATTCACTTTTCGTCTGACTACCCCTTCAAGCCGCCCAAGCTGCAGTTCACGACGAAGATCTACCATCCGAACATAAACAACAATGGTGGAATCTGCCTTGACATTCTAAAAGACCAATGGTCCCCCGCTCTTACCATTTCAAAGGTTCTGCTCTCTGTATGCTCACTGCTGACAGACCCGAACCCTGATGATCCGCTTGTTCCCGACATTGCACGACAGTATAAGACGGACCGCAACGCGTTCAACAAAACAGCAATGGAGTGGACGAGACAGTATGCCATGTAGAGGTGGACCACAGAAGGTAATTAGATCAAACACAGTGGCTCGTGCTTGAATATCAGGTGAGTGGGAAGCCAAGGGAAAGCAGTGATCCTTCAACGTCAAGAGTAAAAAGGTAAAGCAAAACAAATAAGAAAATTCAACATCTCTTGACGGTGCAGTTCGGACGGTGGCAACAGTTGAAATTAAGTACGACACAATTTGATTGTAAAAGAGATGGTGAAAGGTCAAATTAAAACAAAAATCCAAAAAGCCGTGAAAAAGAAGTATGTCAACCCCTCCACCACCTAAAAAAAAAAAAAAATGGAAAATAAAAGCTACAGCAAAATAATGATTAAAAGATGAAGAAATGCGGGGGAAAAGTTTTTTAGAGGAAGGTAAAGTGAAAGGATGCAAATGAATGAACAGCAAGAGGTAAGGTGACCAGGTGGCAAGGTTGTTTTGTATGCGATACTAGCATATATGTACGTATTCACCCATCGATGCTTGTAAAAAAATGGCGACGAAAAAGGACGTGCGGCAACAGTAGGGATCATCAAGGGACGCTGTGGTGGGAAAAGCAGCGAAAAGTAAGGGAAGTGAAGTGGTGCGACCTAAGTCTTGATACGGGAGCGGAAAAGACCTGATAAGTGGTCCACCATCGCGAATGGATGGGGTGAAGTTCGAGGTGTGTATGTGTGTGTGAGAGAGTTTGTTTGTTTGTGTGATTGCTGCTATTGTTGCCGTTGTTATTTTCGCCTTGTATTACTTTTTTGATCTTCAAATAAAAAAGGTGGGGTGATAGAGGATGGCGACAGTTTGTAGGTGCACACAAATGGGAGCGGAGCCGAATGGGCATTTGATGGGACACGGTACAACTAGGAAATAACGCAAGATGCGATGAGGGCATGGAATAAATAAGGAAGTGATAATGAAGGAGAACGGGCATTGTTCATTGACTGGCGGATAATGAGGGGGCACTTTTGATTAAGCAGCTAAATGCTCTTTTCTTTTTTCTTGTGTGCTGAGTGAGGTGTGTGCTCCAGTGATAAATGCTTTTGTTGATTACCCACTATGCAAGGATTTAGGGAGAAGATAGGAGGATTCTACGATGACATTTTTTGTTATAATCCGCAGTTACAGATTTTAAGGTGTTCGCCAGCCAATTTTCTTATCCAGTCTCCTCATTTGTCCTTTCTGTTGCGATTATTATCATAGTGGCCGTTACTAATTTACCTCTCGCCCTGTCATTCCCGCGCTTCCCAATAATCAAGTTAAGCTCCGCCCATTCCCTGCATCAATTGGTTGCCATTGTTATTAAAATCATCTCCGTCAATATGAAGCATCGCGATATTTTACATTGTCGTGGTGCCTTTCTTTTTCCCTTCAATGTCTTTTTACGTCCATTTTTTATTTGTGCACACAACCTATGGGGTACTGAATCATGATAACAACAAGAAGCATTAGAGGGTCGTTGCGCATACGCGAGGTAAAATACTCAAGGTCGAGGGATGGATGCAACATCACCAGGAGAAATCAATTCTGTCTCTGTAGACAGAGCCTTTGTTCTATCGCTTTTTCATGGGTTCTGTAAGGCCGTGCCGGACGATGTGCGCCGACTTGCTACACACAATGATGCGGATGCGCTGCAGTATTTGTTTGCTGTTCGTCCACGCCTCACAAGCTTTGGACACCGCCAGCGCTCCTCACTACGGCATCCTGCCGTGTCTATGGCGGCCAAACGATATTATAATTCGCTGCGAGCCGCCATAAAAGATGATGCGTCACGAAGAAGTCAGTCATTTTCGCGACAGGTACCTGGAGAGGGTTCGTTCGCAGGTTCAGAAAGCCTTTGTCGTACTGAGAAAGTCGATGCATCCGTGACAGCGTTGCTAGGAGCCAATAACATTTCTCTGGAGCAACTGAACCGACACAACTGGCCTCTTCTCGAGATGTGTCACAAAAGAGTTCTACAACGCTCATCCATCTGTCCCGTAGCATTAGGGAACATATTATCCTACGAGCCACTGAACAAAATTATCACACGCTACTGGGAGCGCATAACCTCCCCCATTGGGGTACATAAATCCGGTTCTTTTATGTCCAGCATGGGTAGTGCCCCCCTTTCGCCCGGCAGTGGGCAATCACATCAGGAAATGTATATGACTTCCGCACAATATGCATATCTACACCTTCGGGTGGCTGGGATTCTGCTCCCACGGGGTGCTCTGGAGGCTGAAATTATAGAGTCTACGATAGCCGACCTCAAGCTGGACGCAAAGATGCCTCGTAAGGTGTTCTTGGATTCCTCTGCGGATTTGAAGCACCAATACAGCTCTTTGCAAGAAGCCATTGAGTCACTTATCGACGTGGAGGCGTACCTGAGCCGGATATCACCAACAACTCCATCTTCAGCTGCAAACTTTGATTCTTCAGCTGTATCGCCAATTACTGCAAGCAACTTGAAATTACCAAGTGCGGTGCCATTCCCAGCTTCGCTTCATTCTTCCGTCCAAGCACTTCCAGCACTCACATTTTCTCAATTTTGGCGTTCCATGGTTGAACTAGCTGACAACTGGACTAGCAGTGCCCATCCTTCCGAATATGCTATTTTTCTCACTGAACTTTATTACGAAGTGTTTGAGCACAACTTAGATGAGGGAGAGGCAGCTGTGAAATCTGCTCAAGAAGCAGCCTGTACATCAAGTCTTGAGTCGTCAGAATATGGTTCCACTTTTGGTGACATTTGTATCACCGAACATCTGTTCGAGGAGTTCAATAAAGCTATGGAGTCTCTCAAATGTGATATTCGAGCACGTATGCAATCCCCCCATGAGTGTGATACTGATTCAGCCGCGGCAGTAGCCACCTTAGGTAGATATGAGGAGGGAATAGCGCTCACGGAGGGCGCCTGGGATTCGATTCCACTTGAGGAAGGTGATGCTGCGGTTGATATGCTAAAACCATTTTCCAATAGGGAGAGTGCTGCTGAATTAGGAAAGACTAATGTGGAAGGAGAGGCAACTGGGAGTGATGAGGGGGAGGAAGTGTCAGTTAAGGGCTCGGAGACGAGAATGAAGAAGATGGAGAGGCAGCACTGGGGTGAAAACTTTCTAGTTTCGTCTTCCGAAGGTGCTGAAGACGCTAGCGGTGGTGCTGGTCCATGTGCAGTGGGTGATAGGTTTTCTGGCTCTGCAGGCCATCGTCTGGAGGGGGAGGAACTTGTGGAGAGTGCACGTAGCTCCAAAATTAAGGCTGAACTAACTGCGCATGCGACCACCATCAGTCAGAGTGAGGGTAGTGGTGCAACCAGCAGTCACAAGGAAACGGGAGAGATTCCTTTAGAGACGAGCGAACGAGCTGTTGATCCCATAGAGCGGCGTCGTTTGAGGAAGGAAAGGGAAGCCGCTCTACGAAGAGAAAAGATGATGAAAACTGAAAAGCCGACGTACGATGAAGGCGATGAAGAACATGTGAATCGCAGGGGCGACGGTCTTTATTCCTCTGATTCCCGTCCGAAACGGAAAGGCTACATGCAACCCCGTGCGAGGGATTCTGTACGGGGTTGGGGCGCCGACCGCCGTTCCAACAGCGAGCACGATGATCTTATAGGTACGTGGCAACGTAAAACACGATCTTATAGGAAATTCGAAATGCAGTTTGCTAGACAGCGTGAAGTACGGCCTGCTAGGCAGCGAAGATACGCATCGGAGAGTGAGATGTCTCTTGACAGCTCTTTCAACTCCAGTGCTTCTTCTCAGTATGAGAGTCCGGTGTATTCTGTCGCTGATAGTGAGCTTACCCCCCGTGAGCTGGAGAAACGGAATGCACAGCGAACTCGTCGAAGGATGCAGTGGGAAAGAGAGCATCAGATCAGGAAGCAGTTGAGAATACTACAGTATGGAAACAGATTTGATGGTCAAAGCGTATCTCTTCCTCCTGTGCACGGTCGCCCTCGTGCAACGATGAATGAGATTAATGAACACCGGTCCGTCATTCGACAGCGTCTGTTAGAAGCCGGTATCTCGATGGATCTAAGTTTTCTGTCAGACGATGATGTCTGTGACCTTATAGAAGGTAGGCTAGAGGGAGGGTTATATGAACGTTTGTTGCACGCTGGGGATGGTGTTCTACGTTCGTATAAACTTGGCGACGTTGTGCGTATGTTTGTTGGCAGCAAGCAGTCTAAGGGTATGGGTACTGCGACCTTCCCAGTGTTGACAATGCTTGACACACTGCGCAAGAAGTCGAGATTTGGTGGACGTGAAACAGCTTATATGCGCTATTTACAAGAAAAGCGGGAGCGACTGAAGTATAGTCTGCAGGAGAAATTGAGGGCTTCCGAAAAGGAAGCTGAACAAGCTGAACAAGCTGAGCTTGTGTCGTCGAAGTCGGGGTCCGAGTCTAAGAGTACGCAACAGTTTCAACCCGAGTCGTCAGTCAGTACTGTGCATTCGGTGCCTAACTTCCCCGCCCGTCCCCTGGTTCCTTTTCTCACTCTGCAGTTTGAGGGTGACTCGAGGAACAGAACGTCGGATACCTTTGTCGTATGCCCGACAACACAGCCACGTGTACCCAGACGTCCGACTCTCCGACCCCCTTTCTTACTGCAGGGGCTACCTCCCGACACTCAGCCACACTTAGCAATAAGTGTGAGAGGCCTTTCTCGTCTTTCTTCGGTGGATTCTTTCATTGAGAGCGAGAGAGGGGGCGACGATCAAGTGATGATGCACCAGCACTCCCAGAGTCGCATGAATACTTTCTACCGTCAACTGCTGGTGGACCGTCCAATAAGGGGTCGTGCTCCGCTTGCGGCACCAACGTCTCTTCTTGGTGGCACCTACCACCAATTACCCATTGTACAAGGGGAGCATGAAAGGCCTTGGAGGGTACAACGGAGACAAAGGAATGAGGGCTCATCCGATGATGCTCCGCTATTGCCAAGATATGCTCCAGTAAAACTCTTTTCACTTACTACGAAGACGACTCTGACAGAGGCCTTGCAGGAGAGTCTACAGTGCTACGTTAATGACAAGACGTATCTTGATGTTGTTCGTGGGAATTCACCGAGGTGATTCTCCACGTGTTCATCTATCTGAATGTAACAACATATTTACACCTTTACTTGTTTTGTTTACATATACGTGCGCATATGAACTGGTGCACGACTGAGTCAACGGAAATGTAGTACTCCTTTTTGGTGTCACTCACCAGTCTCGCTGCTGTGGGCATGGACGCCTGTAATCTTTTGCTGTTTCAAGAGGTCCACTAATGTTTATGCGACTGATGCACTGATGTACTTCGTACTTGTAACGTGTTTATCCTATATCACTTACTTTACTGTGCCACAGCAATTCCTACAAGGCCCCACATGTCTCTTGTTCTAATCGTATACGTGCTTCGTTGCACTTCCCTCATCTTCGATTTCAATATTTTTATTGCTAGCATCATCGTATGCATGCTTCTTAGAAGGAAAGAAGCAACAACAAACTCTTGGGAAGGTGCCAGCACTCTACCCTGTACATCTCTGGCCTTACAGCGTCGGGTCTTGTTGTCTGGGGAGGTTAATAATAGAAGGAGCAAACACTTGCCGCAATTACTGTCAAGGCCCTTTGGCAGGCGGGTTATATTTTCGTGCACAAACATCTGGAGGCATGCCACCGTTATTTATAAAGCTGGGATTCATCGTTGTGTTTTCATTGCACATATTGTCCTCCTGGCCCACACTGTCTCTTCCCACGGCGCACGCTGCACTACCTATCGACGTGGAGGGCGACGCACAGGGACATAGTGTGGTCCTTTTGGACACTGAAACCTTCGATGCACAAGTATTTTCACACAATCATGTAGATGGAGTACATTTTGGTAAACCATGGTTAATCATTTTCTTTGCTGCATGGTGCGGCCATTGCAGGGTTGTACTACCCCAATTTGTGAATGCTAGTAGGCTACTGTCACAAAACGGGATTCCACATGCCAGTTTTGGCATGGTGGACGCTGTTAAAAGCCGCGAACTAGTTGCACGCTTCAAAATCAGATCCTATCCCACACTGCTCTACACAACGGGAAAGGGAAACAATTGTCATGTGTTTCAAGGTAGCCGCAATTTCGAGCGTTTTGTTAGCTTTTCAATACATCTTCAGAAAGCCGCAGATACGGGATCATTTGCCGAGGTCGTGTCGGACCCGGAGAGGTTTTTGAGTGCCCAGAAGCGATGGAGGGATAGTCGTGTTCCAATGTACATTTACTTGCCACCCAAATCCTCAGGAACGTCGAGTGTGCTTTCTGAGGATTCGAGGGGTATGAAAAAGGAAGCGGAGCACGAACGGGCACGTGGGAAGACGTATGGTAGTGGAGTTGTAGTGCCCTCGGAGGCTCTGTGGAACGTTGCTGTTGATGCAGCATCGTCGATGGAAAACATCCGGTTTGGCATCGTACACGGTGATGCTATACCATCTGACTGGAAGAGTAGCCGAGTACCGTCGTATATTGCTGTTGTTAAAGCCGCTATGCAATGCAGAGGTCGAGGACCTGACGGTGCGCTGCTTATTGTAGACTCAGATGCCTATACAAAACCACACTGCTATGAAGGCCCGTGGTTTGAAGGAGATGTTGAAACCAACATCGACAAAATAAACGACATAAATGATTCAATCTTAACTTTACACCCACTTATCGATCGCTTTTTCACCTTGAACGGGTTTCGCGCAGTGGAGGAGGCGTCTCCCACACTTTTCTTTGCGCTTCGTCGCATCAAAAATCAGTTACTTGGAGTCCTCGTTACGAATGGGCCCATTTCACCAACAGACAACAATATGCTGCCCGTGCTGCGCGAGGTGGTACGTAAACGTAATGAGGCTGCAAGTGCCACTCCCTCATCAAAGGCTGCGAATCATCCACTCGTGCCATCTGGGGCATCCTTCTGGTTGCATCACCGCACAATCGTGACGTATGTGGATGGCAGTACCCAGGTTGCTTGGCGTGAGCATTACAAACTGAAACTGGATGAACTTCCCACATTTATCGTCATTGATGCACATCTCGAAAAAGTTTACAAGATGGGTACTCACGCACTACACTTCGAGACAATAAAGCATACCTTGCCATGGCGCCTTGGGGGGCAACAGCAGGCAGTTATTGAAACCTTCATTGAGAGCGTAGAACGGGGGGAAGTGAGTGGTGAGCGAATGACTATTGCCGGTAAAATTTCCGACTGGCTGCTTCCGCTTCCGGGCATGGACTACGTGCATACAGTACTAGGGTTTGAGGACTCTCTTTTCGTCCTTGTAGTGTTGTCTTTGGCATTTTTTGTGATTGTCCTTGTTGTGGTGTTTGTAGTAGACCCTTTAGTTACACGCCTCGCGGAGTCTTCGTCCAAACGTGAAGCGATCGCTGTTGCAAAGAAGCAGGATTAGTATTCATTCGTAAGAATGCTCCCAAGTCGTGCGTGTGATGGATAGCCAGTAAGTGAGCAGAGTTGGAGTTGAGAGTGGTGGCGAAGAATGATGGTTAGATGAGTAAAGAAATCAACCACCATGATAAATTTAAGTTAAAGCTGACAGGAAAAGATTGAAAATGGCAAGAGCGTGAAGATAACGTCAATGCGTGGCGAAAGATGAGGCTGCAGTTCGGTTGCTAAGTTGAGCGGGTGTGCTGGGCGTGATACGGTGTTAGTTGGGGATATGCGTGGGCAGCAGTCGACAGGACTGCAGGATTGTACACGTAAGCGTCAAACGCCGTTTGCGTTTCTGCTTCCTAGAAGTGTACCCGGCTATGAAGTAGTGAGGCGCGCGTTGGTTTGGCTGGCTTACGTAGATGTGTTTTGCGTATATTCCTTTTTATTTACACCCTGTTATCTCTACTTATTAGCGGTTTGTGTCCTTGTGCGCACGTGCGTTTTGGTGGAGAAGCCTCAAACAATTAGGAGGAGGAATAGCGTGCACAAGCAAAGAGAATTCACAGAAGGAAGATTATTAAGGCTATATTAGGGTGAGATTTTCTGATCCACCGCCGCGACTGCTCGCACCAACGGTTAGTGGTGCTGAGCTAGTTTTAAAGCACCCAAACATGTTGCGCGGTTCGCTACTTCTTTTCTCTCTTCCCTCCTTTTCTGCAGTATACGGCAAGTGCTTTTCCGTCACTCCGCGGGCTTGGAAGCGCATTAGCGACAAGAACGCGGAGGAAGGTTTCACTAATGACTGTCGCTACTTGCGCTTGACGATCGAGTCTGGGGGGTGTCATGGGTATTCGTACAAGTTTATCTTCGAGGAAAACAGTGGTTTTGTTCCTGACGAGGACATTGTTGTGTCCGAGACCGATGTTGCATCTAAGCAAATATCGGACGCTGACCCACCGCCGCGGATTGTTGTTGACAGGCACTCAGTTGGAAAGCTCTTATCTGCGATAGTGGATTTTCATTCGGAGTTGAAGGGCTCATCTTTCGTTGTAGTCGGTAATGAACTTGTCGATAAGTCGTGTGCTTGTGCCATGTCATTTTCGATGAAAAAGCAGAAGCACAAAGTTTAGGATTCTACTGCTCTGTCTATCCGTGTGTGTGTAGACCACAGCGCAGAATACGGGATTGCGAGTTCTGGATGCCCTTCGCTTTTTGGCTCCTCGCCCATTTCGTGTGCCATCTTTGTACCACATGGTTTTGCTCTCTGACGCATTATTTGTCAGGCTTTCATTCATGTTGGTGGGCATGCTAAGGGACAGGAAGTGGGGAGAAGGGAAGCGACTTTTGGGGCGGTGGAAGGCCCATGGTCTATGTTTGGTTTGTTGACTTTCCTTTTAAGTTATAAGAATTATCTACTATGATTTATTGTATAGATACCTTCTCATTTTAGTGTCTCATTTCTTGTAGTGACGCGCAGGAAACACATATTCGATGTCCACCAAAGGGAGCGAACACCAGAGCCAGTTGTTTCGGATCGTGCGTTTAAACCGCCCCCCCGCCGTGGGGCCATCACGCACAATCACTATGTCAGGTACTCCATCTCTTGGGTGTGACGCTGCGGAAGGCGGCCGCAGAGGTAGTAACTGCACTTCACCTGCGGATAGCATGGCCTGTACTCATGGGTTGTCCTCGGATGGACCACTGGCACCGGCAGGCACATTGCTGGAGAGTTTTTCCACCATCCGCTCCTCCTTTGGCCATTTGGGTTTGTTGCCATGGTCAGGAGCAGCCGGGCGCCAGGAATGCAGGCAGCGTGGTGCTGGCAGGTCTCGCGCCACTGAGAACCATCTCACCGGAAGCGGTGCAGTAGTTGCTACTGCACCGCAGCTGCTGTACGCAGGACGAAAAATCTATCGTGAAGAAGCACGCGAGGCAACCCTTCAACCGCTTAATATTTTTTGCGATCCTTCTGTGACTCAGGGCTGCGCGTACTTGAAAGGAAAGGGTGGGAAGTCCCGCCAGATGTATCTGGCCATGATGCGGGGGAATGGACCGCTCTGGTAATATGAGGAGCCACCGAGATGTCAAGGACTTTTTACACTTCTGGTGCGGAGGACATTGTTGAGGTGGGGTTTTCCATTATTTATTTATAGACGTCCACATAGACACACCTGTTTAATACTTGCAACTATACTTCTGTAGAGGGTGCGCCACAATCCTGTTTGTTTATTGCAAAGTACCTCGAATTATCAAATGCGGCATTTCCATCACCTCTATCTGCACTCTCCCTTTTACAATCTTCCTTGTAGCACAACAAGGACATTTGTATCAGAAGGTTTCCACATTGAATCAAGAAGCATTCCAGCCGAGGGAAGGGTCACAGTGGTGGGTCAGCGTGTCTGTGTCTCTGAAGTTTAAGTGAATAACTTTTAGTTTGCGAGGGCTTGATCAAGAGACAGCAGGGGGAATTAGGCAAGAGGGTGCTCGTCACAGGTGTGCGCAAAAACCCGAGATATTCTGGCTCTTTTATTAATTTTTTGTGCTTAATTATTTTCTTTACCGTCTATTAACTGGTATTGCGCCTCAGAAAGCGACATTGTGTGGTTGGTGTGGCACAAAAAAAAAAGATTGGCGTGAAATTGGAGGTGACGCCCTGCGCGGACGAGTGCAAGTGATAGACTATAGGTTTTTGCAGGCTCCTTTTCCATAGGCGCGCCATGGACAGCGCGTGTGAATTTCCCTCACATCGGGTACACTCGCCGCTCGAGTATCGGTGTACCTCATCCCCTCAGCTCTCGCTTATTTCTACGGGGCTCTTGTTGCACTCAAACTGTAGCCGATCCAGCAGTTCAGATGGATTGGATCGCAATTGCATGAAAGAAGGGGGTCTTGTTGATGATACACCTTTGAATGACGGGAGCCGTAGCGCTCACTGCATGCAGGACGAATGCACGAGCCAGAAATCGGCTCGAAGGAGGTCGTTTATTAGCCGCGTGAAGCAGCTGTTTGCTCCATCTAAGCGAAGCATACTCACTATGGACGTCACTGCGAATGAGCCCTTTGCTGATAGTGATACGTGGTCGGGTATGCATGCAGACAATACCACGTCAGGCGGCAAGATGGGGAGTGACAAACGTTTGAAACGTGTCCTTGAACGCAGTGACAATAACACAAACGACGAGCAAAATGACTCTACCTGTCCAGGAAAACAGGTTTGTGAACGTCAGGTCGTTGTGAAACAATATGAAGGGCGCCTAAAACGGAGCCTAGCCAGTTCACTCTCCACGGAAGAAGGCAAGGCACGCAAGCAACTAAGGGAGGAATGCTTTATTGTTATGCAGGACATTGGACGCACATATGCCGCTATGTCACGCTGCGTGTTGATTGAGGCGGGACACCACAGGGAGAAGAAGTGATTTAGGACTCTTTGAAGAGTAGAAGAGAGGGACTGTTGGCGGCACGGAACTCCCTTTATTCATTCTCTTTTTGTCAATTCTCTGGCCATATTATGATCGCCTTTTTATCTCCCTCTATTCGTCCTCATGCAAGATTCAAGTGCTGCGAAGACGGACTGACGGAGTGGCCCCAGCTGAGTGTCTCTGACAGTTGGTCATGACTCGGTAGCAGGCGGAGTCCTTCTCCATCTTCTGATAATGTGTGCAAATGCGAGGCGTAACTTGGTGCATCGTTCCGATAAGACGTAGGGATGTTTCTACCCGCGTATGTATGAAAGCATGGTCATGTGTGCGTCTGTGTGTGTAGTGACATAAGAGCGTTTGCAGCCGGTGAATCGATGATCACGGGTCAGCAGTGAGTAACGCTTCAATTTCATACAAAACTTCACAACAGGCGTTCGCATGTGTGTGTGTGTGTGTGTGTGTGTGTGTGTGTGTGTTTGCCTTTAGTTGTTTTGTATATCGATCTCTCACCCTCTTTTTTAAACCTTTATTTATACATGGTAATGTGAACTAATGTAAAGCGACTGCAGCCCTCTCTGTATTTCCGTTTTTTCTACCACATTGAGTCGTTTTTACGATATGTATGTCGTCAATAGTCCTACTCACCCGATTCCGCCTGCTTATGTATTTTTATTGTTTTTTTGCTTGTTGTGTGTACATCCTGCTCTGTACCTTGCTACCAAGCCACTTGATATTGTGGTCATTTATGTGTCTTCATGCTGCTGCGCAAGTTGAGAGTCATTGTGTCACTTCATCTGCGCCACGAGATCTCGCTATACTTACCAGGCCAAGAAATTCCGACATACGGTAAACCTAGGATACCTGCTATCCTTCTAGCAACGTTGTCATTACTAACTGCTAGAGATGTTTTTAAAAGTTCCATGACCCTTGGCGACTTAATTATCCACAGGAAACTTTTGGTCAGGAGGTGGCACATTCTTTCTCCCCGCACGTATGCAATATACCACTAAATACTTTCTGCGACCAAGTTACAGAGCCAACGGTATGGAAGCAGGTACGCGAGTGTCACTCAACAACGGTCAACTGAAGATTAAAATACCAAAAACAAAGAAAAAGAAAAAAACCTTGTCATTTAATGAACAGTTTTGAAGGAGTGGAATGTAACAGCCTGTGCTGCGGAGAGGAAATCTCTTTTTGCCAACCCTCATTTTACCAGTAGCGACTCACACGCCATCTAGTTGGGCATCATCACAACCGAGGGCACCCACGAGGACTGAGTACTGAATAGGTTTGAGTGCAGACTGGACCACCCCAGAGCATGGCGTGCAGAGTTTCAGTGTCAAACGTTCTTTTATCCAAATTGCTGCGCCAGACACTCTCGAACTGTATTACTGATGCTATCATTCTCACCATTTTATTATCACTGCCCATCTATGTTGCGGCACTTGACTACATTCCTTACTATTTTTATTTTCTTTCGCGTCTTCTGTGTCTGTATGACGACAAAGTGGAGCATTAACGGTATCGAAAATTTTCAGGAGGTGGGTTTCCCCTCAGTTGACAAGAAGGGAAAAATCGGAAATAGAGGGGGCGTGGGCAACTCGGGGGAACACAAACTCGGATGTCTGTCAGCTTTTCCACATTGGTACAGCGCTCCCGTCCGGCTTCCAACCATGCGACCACCCAGTTGCTTCGGGGAGTACTTGCGAGGTTACCACCCACAACGCTAAGTACTATTGGCAGTGGCGTGCGTGTTGCCTGCGAGGAGAACCCTCTTGCATCAATCGCGACCATTGGAATATGGTTGGATGCTGGAACCCGTCACGAGCCAGCGCAGTACGCGGGTACAGCACGTGTTCTTCAGAAGTGTGGTTTCCTCGCCACAAGCAACCGTTCTGCAACGCAGATCGCTGGAGCGGTGGATTCGCTTGGAGGACAGCTGTCGGCAACGGTTGGGCGGGAACAGACACATCTGTACGTAAGGGTTTCGCGGGAAAAAGTGGAGGAAGCGGTGGCTTTTCTTGCTGATGTGGTTCGAAATGCTCGTCTCTCAGATGAGGATGTTGCGGTGGCTCAACGCGCGGTGCTGGAAGAGCAGCGAGAATTTGAGCAGCGCCCTGATGACATTTGTATGGATAACTTACACCGCTGCGCTTTTGACAGCACAGAACATGGCCCTGGTACACCACTTTATGGCACTGAAACTGGCACATCTAGTGTGACACCAAGTCAGTTGCGCGATTATCGCGAGAAAGCTGTGAGCGGCCATCGGATTGTAGTTGTTGGTACTGGCGCTGTTAATCATACAGTGCTCGAGCGAGCCGCATCACGTTGTTTCGGTGACTTGAGCGGGCGTACGGTCGCACTTCCAGGGGAGATGATGGCACGGTATGTGGGAGGCGAATATAAACTGTGGAATTTGCGGTACAAGACAGTGCACATAGCGTGGGCATTCGAGACCTGTGGTGCCGCATGTGAAGACTCGCTTCCACTAGCACTCGCTTGCGAAATACCAGGACCGTTTCACAGGTCTCAGCATGAACTTGGCCAACATGCCATGCATCGCGTACTTAAAACCTTTTCTTCGCTGGACCACAGCACACCGACTAACACGCATTTCAATGAAAAGTGTATTGAGATTGCAAATCCATTTCTGCACCAGTACAGGGATACGGGGCTTTGCGGGATGTATGTAGTTGGTCGCCCTGCCCAGGCTGGCCCAGGTGACGGCACGGCTATGATCGAAGTGTTTCAGTACACTCTTGCTGAGTGGTGCCGTATTTGTCAAAAGGTTCTTCACCCAAATGAGCTCGAGCAAGCAAAGGTCAATCTCAAGTCTCAACTGCTTTATAATATGGACGGGAGTATCAACTCGGCGGAGGATACGGGGCGACAGGTGTTACAGTACGGTCGACGCATACCGCTCGAGGAAATATATGCCCGCATTGATGATATAACACCTACTAACGTGCAGGAGGTTTTGCAACATTACTTTTACGGGCGTAAGCCGGTCTACAGCTATCTTGGTTACTGCGCGAACATTCCGGGTTATGATTGGACCCAGCACTGGTCCTACAAGTACTGGTACTGATTTGAAGCCTCTGTTTTGCCAACCTTTAGTGCATTCACTATACTAGCTCGAGCAGTTCTTGCCTTGTGAATAGCTAGTTAGCATCGTCTGATCCATTGCCAACGCCACCGTTATGGTGTACCTTTTTAAAGAACCTCTTGAAACATGGGGAGTCCCCCTTCCTCTTTCCCTTGCTTACTCTTTGCCTTTGTTTTGTTGTCATAAAGCATTTTGCCCGATTCGGTCACCTGACTGATTTTCAATAAACACACACACCGGCCCCCTCAAAAAAAAAAAAAAAAAAAAAAAAAAAAAAAAAAAACTGTACGATATCTTCCCTTTTCCTTCTCACCTTACCTCTCACGTCATTTGTGTTACACATTTTTTTCCTTATTTTTATTTATTTCGACTGTGCAGCTGTAGCTGCGCCTCCGCACACGGAGCAGGCGTATTGGTACATTTCCTTTTTTCTTTTTTATTGCCTTTTACCATATTTCACCAGCATTACTATCTTCATACTATGAGTGCAACTTATCGTTCTCCATATTCCTTCTTTTCCAGATGAACAACTGCCTTCTACTTTTACCCACTTAGCACCACTTGGGAGGTTCAGTGTATCAACATCACCGTCTCCCACTGTGTCCATTCGATTTATCCCCAGAGAGGGACGAAAAATGTGAGGCACACGAAGGAGGTTCTGGTGGATTCGGCGAACCAACGGCTTTTGTAGGTGCTCGCTGTGAGGCAGCAGGAGGCAGGATGAAGGCTTCCGTATACGATAATAGTGAAAAGCAGTAATAATACTAATAATAATAATTGAAAAGACGAACCTGGAGTAGGAAGGTTGACAGTTTTACACTTGGCAGACATACTGCCACAACATATTTGTTTCCGTTCTGGGTTTTCTATTACACTCGAGACGTTGAGGTCGGTGAGATGCCCCAAAGGCCGGACTGTAGGAGGTGGGCAAAGTGGAGGATGTGTTCTGCGGAACGTGCAATCCGCTGAACTGTTTCCCGTATTGGATTCCACTTCATGTCTTTACTGTCTCCACCCCACCCCTTATCAGATTCTGTTCCAGCACCTTCCTAGCGTTCTCTCCTTCCCTGGGCCAAGTATGTGGATGTTCCCATTTTAATTCAACCCGTCAGCCCGTGACCTCTTCCCAGCTTGTCACCCTTCTATTGTGTGCCCTTTCGACCATTCTCTTGTACCTTATTCGTCTCTTGCCTCTCACCCCATTCCTTACAACACAAACACTTACGCTCATATTGCGTGTTTACAAATACTTCTAAGAACAGCGGAAGGTCGGATCGCACAAGTTTGCACTACAAATTGGTGTTGGTCTATCTTTTTGCCTCAACGTTGCGGTTGTGCATTCACCACGCTCCTTGTTGAACTTTGAGCTGTGGAGGTGGTGTGTGGATTCATAGTGAGTGAGCCCGTCGTACATCGTCCTGGGATACTTGCTCTGGTGTGTGTTTTGTTACTTTGAGTGACGATCGCAGAAAAGTTGTGAAGCAAGAGCAACGCGCGGATGCGCGACAGAGATGCGTATACATGTACCAATGAGGGAAACAAGGAACTTCACAGTGAACTCCAAACGGGTACTTGTGGGGGTTCTCTTTCATCCATTACACCATGTCGCGGTTCTGTGACTTGCGTTACAACCCCTAAGGCAAACCAGTCACGTGCAATGCAATTACTCAGGGAGCTCATACGTAGAAAGGCAGAGCGATTGTGTTCGTCTTCCCAGGTAGACGACCCGCAGGCCACTCATCACATTGTGGAAGTCGTTGGCGAGAGGAAGGTGGGTTCCCAGCCCGGATACCTCTGCTGGCTTTGTGGCCGCCAGACATTGTTTCATATTGACGAGAATGAAGTTGTCCTTTGTCTCAGTTGCTTCCGGCGTGCCTATCTGGCTTTGATATTACCATATATTAAGGAGTCAAAACGACAGGAAAGTGACTCACGTTTTGTCTCAAAGATACTGCACTTAATAGACACGGAGGAGGAGAGGTCCTGTATTCCGAAGGCGCGGATCGCACCTTGTAGGTTGCGCCGACAAACAGTTGAGGTGAGGCATCCATCAGAAACCGGCTTCAACAGCGTATTAGAGAGACCGAACTCGTCACATGGCTGTGTCAAAAAAGCACAGGGGGGAGGGGACGAGAAAAGGGGGGACGGTAAAGCGATGGGAGTTTCGACGCCAAGAGTATCTGGTCGGTGCACCTATACAAATGTGAGCGATTCGAATGTGTGCACGGCGTCCCACTTCGAACATGCTGATACGGTTCGTTGCTCGTCTTGTCAAGCGATGTGCAAAGCTGTAGACGAGAGACCATCACGTTGCCCGGTGACTAACGCACTGCATATTGCGTGGACGTGCCGTAGTTGTCGTGGTTCCAATATGTTGGAGGCTGATGAGTGTTCTCACTGTTCGAAAGTATTCATGTGGGACTGCGTTTGGTGCACAAAGCGGCAGGAATCGCGTCGTACACCGGAGGGACTTTGGGCATGCTGTTCGTGTGGTGCGTTTAACACGCCTGTAGATGTTGCGCGGTCATTGATTTCTGCGCGACAGGCGGTGCATGGTGCAAGATTGGAGTCATCCGAGGTGGGAACGCACCAACAAGAAAATGAGGAGGTCATTTTTGGTGTCAATGATCCTGCAACAATAGCGGAACAGGCGAGACAACGCGAGTTGGGGGAAGGTAAAATGCGCCTAGAGCGCCGCCTGAGAGAGTTGGGCGTTGAGGATGTAAGTAGACAGACGTCTGATGGAAACTGTATGTTTCGAGCACTCTCTAACCAACTGCTTGGTCGGCCTGATTTTCATTTGATCGTGCGTCGCCTTGTGGTCGAATACATGAGGGATTATTCCTGTAACTATAAGTTCCTGTTCGATGGCGAAGAGGAATGGAATGCGTACCTGAACAAAATGTCCCAAAGCGGTTACTGGGGTGATGAACTGTGCCTGAATGCCGCAGCTTGCTGTTTTCACGCAGATATACATGTAATCACAAGTTCGGCCACTCGCTGGCACCTGGTATTTCGGTATGGGACGCTACGTGGTGACCGAAGGGCCTCTCAATGCGGGGAAGCAGCGGTGAAAGCACGGAAGCCCGAAAGCAAGTCTATTTGCTTGTTTCTCGTGTATCTTGCACCTGTACATTATGATGACATAACGCCACGTTGTTCGCAAGAGGTGTCCTTGAAGTCGAAACTTTTTGGTAGGCTCATAGAGATGCTGAAGGAAGAGAGTCCACCAACCATCAACAGACTAGCGAAGATTCCTGTGCCAACGGAGCGAGATGAACTGGTAGGTGCCCGCCCGTCTCTAACGCACAGGATGTGCGATGGTAGTATCGAAGAAGTTCGCAATCCAGATGTATGTTGTCGCATACAGTTTAGGCAGTTTCGACCATCACTACCTTGTGAGCCGTTCAGGCCACTTGTTGCAGAGGGGTGCCAACATATTCCGGTAAACCAGGCGCTACAACAATCGCATTGCGTAGGGCGGCGTCATAGAGGCACGGCGCCCCCTATCACGGTAACCCAGTCGTATCAGGGCCCGCTCGTGAGCAGCGCGCCCCGGGGATCGGCTAGGGTAAGTGGACAAAGGATGCATCCAGAGTTGCCAAACCACAATAATTCGTTATTTCAACATAACGTACTTCCCCGTAGAGATTCTGCGATGCCACGGGGGCGCTTTTCCTAAAAGCGCTATAATATGTTTTGGCTGCTCTGGCCCTTGATTGTGTGGCGTTCTGTATTGAGCGGGTTTGTGGGACGTACTTAGTGGATCAAGCCAATATTTGTGAAGTTCGAGAAGATCGGGCGTGCGGGAAATTGCTGGGAGTGTCTTGTCCCTATTCCCCTGGGATGGTTGTGTCATGCAGCTAATTTTGTGCTGGTAATGGATGTATGAGCTGTAGATGGTTGCGAAGGCTTGAATGTCGCTGTGATATTTTTGTGGAACAGGTGTTTATTTCTGTACTCGTGGAAGGAGAAGTCATTCCCTCCACTCTCTGTTACGTTTACCAGCGCTTTCACCAAGGGAAACGTATATTTATTTATTCCGCTATTACTGTATTTCGCTTCAAGTCTTGCTGCAAAGCCTTCCACTCCGCTCGTTACTGCAAGTGTATCATTATGTGGAAGAAGGTATCCCCTGCCTGATACATAAATGTCTTGCCCTACACCCAGTTGTACTCCAAATGCAAGCAAGCAACATTTTAGGTTGGGGTTGGCTCCTTGAAACCGCTTCCACAAATACTCTCTTTATCGTCACTACGAAGGGGAATTAGGCTCATTTATGAGGTTTGTTTGTTATTTTTATTTTAGTTACTACGACATGTGCAGTATATTCCTAGCAAGTCAAGTATTTCATTCACTTATCTCTCTCTTTCCCTGCTAGCGTGCTTGAGTGACGAGACCGTGCTCTTCTTTCCTTTCTTCTCTTGCAGTATCGTGTCTTCTGTTCTTTCCACGCCTTACCTACGCACCCTGCCTCCACGGAGCCACCTCCGAAGCCATCTTCACGCTTAACTTCGTAAATTGCTGTTCAAACCTTCA
The DNA here is from genome assembly GCA_021307395.1 of Trypanosoma vivax. Classification (NCBI taxonomy): domain Eukaryota; phylum Euglenozoa; class Kinetoplastea; order Trypanosomatida; family Trypanosomatidae; genus Trypanosoma; species Trypanosoma vivax. The sequence goes on from SOPI01000326.1 coordinate 1,771,173, forward strand.
CTCTGTCCACACCATACGTCCATGCTCAGGGGAGGGTTAGACCTTTAGGCGAGTAGACAGGGTCAGTGGACTACTGCTTCTGATCAAGTCATCTGGCAGTGCATCAGACTCGTCGCACATGATGCTGCACACAAGCGGCTATACTCTTCCCACTCAGCGCGGGGTTCTTTTCTTTTCTAGTATACCTCGTGACATGCGCCCCAACGAGGTGTTAATGCACTTCAACCGCTTCGGCACCATCACACGTCATAAATTCACGCCTTTTCCAAAAAAGGAACGGCGGCCCAATGGACCCTTGAAACCTTTGCAGTTCATGCGGGGATATATTGAATTCGCACACGCTGGTGATGCTCGTCATGCTGCCACTGTAATGAACGGGTTGCCAGTTTCATGCAAAAGGAGACGTCGCTGCAGTGGGCAGCTATGGACGGTTAAGTACGACGCAGAACTCACCTGGGATAAGCTGTTAGAGGAGCGCGAGTCGGCGGCACGGGAGCGTCGGCAGCGGGAGATGGAGGCGCGTAATTACGAACGAGAAATTAATGAAGCCTACCGTGCCGCCGTACTTGGGGGGACAAGGAGGAAACACAACGCGAAACGAACAAAGTGTGAGGACGCAGAGGGTGATGGATATGTGAATGTGGTTGAGACAGCGTATCAAGAGAACACCGGACACGAGATTGGAAAACCTCGGATGAGGAAGAGGCGCTTGGAAGGTGAAGTGGAAAGGGCAAAGAACTGAGTTGAGATTCCTCTTCGGTGCAGCGGTGTTTATTTACTTGTCTCCATTTTTTTACTTGTGCACACCTATTGGAATATGCTGCGCCGGAGGGTGGTGCATGCTTGCCTGGTGGCTGGAAGTGAAAGTGACAGGAGTTTTCAAGCACATCCGGCGATTTATTACGTTGGAAACGCTAATTTTCCATTTTGTGATGTGTCATAATTATTTTTACCGTCGCCTTGGGTGATGTGAAATACATCTGGATTGAAAACGTCGTCACTACTTTGGCCAAGGCAGGCACGTGCCGCTTGTCACATATCGAGGTCTTGATTCGTTAAATTCATTTATTATTATTATTATTATTATTATTATTATTATTATTATTATTATTATTTGCTCGCTAAACACATTCCTTCCCCCAAACCGCTGTGAGAGCGTTGTTTTAGTGCACTAAAGGGAGAAAAAGACAGGGCAGATCCAATAGGAATAAAAAGTCAGAACGTTTACCGTGTTTCGCGTAACCCAACAGTTGCTATTCCGAAGAACAGCATCCCGGGTATCATCCACCGTTACTTCCTTGGACGCAGCGGCTGCGGTTCCCTACTCACGCGCGATGGCTACAGTTGGCGGTGGAAAGAAAAAAGGCGCCGCAATTACGGTTGACCTGAAGTCATTGCGAGAGCCTGAGTTCTGGAAGGCGCGCTATGATTTATTTGAAGAACTGTTTGCTGCACAGCAGGCGAAGCAGCAGTCCATGCAGAAACCCATCACGATAACGCTCCCCGACGGCAAGCAACTCCCGGCAACGAGCTGGCTTACAACGCCTATTGACGTTGCAAAAAAGTTGTCCAATTCCCTCCCTGAAAAGGTAATTGTTGCACGAGTTAATGACGAGCTGTGGGACCTCACTCGTCCTTTCGAGGACGACTCAACACTGGAGTTGCTTGACTGGGATGATAAAGACGCGCAGCACGTTTTTTTTCACAGTTCTTCTCATGTTCTTGGCTATGCGTTGGAAAGGGTGTTTGACACACGTCTGTCAGTCGGTCCTGCGCTGGAGGAAGGTGGATTTTTCTACGAGGGCGAGACCAACCGTCCGGTGACAGAGGCAGACTACCCGACTATAGAAGCAGCCATGCAAGAGCTCGTGAAGATGAAGGTACCGTTCCAGCGCCTAACTGTGAGTAAGGAGGAAGCTCTGCGGCTTTTTGGGTACACGGAGTTCAAGAGCAAGATTCTCAGGAGCAAGGTGCCGGACAGTGGATTCTGCACCGTATATCGTTGTGGAAACCTGATTGATCCCTGTCGAGGTCCTCATTTACCCGATACTGGTCGCGTGAAGGCCTTCGCACTGACAAAAAATTCCTCATCGTACTTTGAAGGAAAGGCAGAGAATGCAGTTCTGCAGCGTGTTTACGGCATGTCGTTTCCCAAGCAGGCAATGTTAACCGAATGGAAGAAGTTGCAGGAGGAGGCGGCACGGCGTGATCACCGCACAATTGGTAAGCAGCAACAGCTTTTTCTGTTCCACGAAGTTGCACCCGGCAGCGCCTTTTGGTTACCTCATGGCGCGCGCATATATAACGCGTTGGTTGAGTTTCAGCGTAGACAATACCGCGAGCGCGGATTCGAGGAAGTCGTTTCGCCCAACTTGTTCTCTTCCAAGTTATGGATGGTTTCTGGCCACTGGGACAAGTATGCGGACAGTATGTTTCGTGTAGAAGTCGAAAAGGAAGAACACGGAATGAAGCCAATGAATTGTCCAGGCCATTGCATTATGTTTGCTATGCAACAGCACTCCTACAGAGACCTTCCCATCCGCTACGCGGATTTTGGTGTGCTCCACAGGAACGAACTGAGCGGCGCCCTTACAGGTCTTACTCGCGTACGGCGGTTTCAGCAGGACGATGCACACATTTTCTGTCGCATGGATCAGGTGAAGGATGAAATACAAAACGCACTTAAATTTTTACACGATGTCTATTGCATTCTCGGATTCAAGTTTTACTTGAAGCACTCTACGCGGCCTCAGAACAAGTTAGGCACAGATGAAATGTGGGACAAAGCGGAATCGTATTTGCGTGCGGCTTTGAACAGCTTTTGTGGTATTCCTGACGTACTTCCGGATCCCTTTAATGAGGGGGCTACATTTGTTTTCGATGGTTTAAAGGATAGTGTTAAAAAACTCCGTGCTCTCATGAAGAAACGTGAAGCGGATAAGGAGAACAGGATTGATAACGGTGCGTGGCAGGGACCTACGCACGAGGGCGCGTGGGAGGAGAACGCCGGAGATGGCGCATTCTACGGTCCCAAGATAGATATTGTCGTTGAGGATGCGCTGCGCAGGCGTCATCAGTGCGCTACTATACAGCTAGATTTTAACTTACCGCAGCGGTTTGGTCTGAAGTATACGCTTTCAGGCGGTGGCGCAGGATCTTCGCAGGACCACACAGCTGCATCAAAGGAAAGTCACGTGGACCCTAATAATACTAAGACATATACTGGCGCAAATATGGTACGGGACGGCACGGCTGAAGTGATAAGTGGATCCAAATCGTCTTACGACAGGGCTGCACATGATCTCGGTATTGACCAACGCCTCGATCCAAACCAAGCGCGCCCCGTGATGATACATCGCGCCATCTTTGGATCGCTTGAGCGTTGCATTGCCATTCTGTGTGAGCACTATGGCGGAGAATGGCCTTTGTGGTTAAGTCCGCGGCAGGTTATAGTTGTGCCTGTCTCACTGGAAAATGCCACTTATGCCCAACGTGTGTGCGATACGTTCGGCAAGGCTGGATTCTACGCAGACACTGATAATGGTCCCGCAACCCTTGACAAGAAGATTCGCAACGCAGAGCTTGCGAGGTATAACTTTATTCTCGTCGTAGGGCAGGCCGAAGAGGACGCGCAGACAGTCAACATTCGGACTCGCGATAATCGACGCCATGGAACGAAAACACTGGAGGAGGCTGTCGCTTGGTTACGCACGCTCGTTGACACGTATGACTCATCCTTCTAAGTCTCCATCTTTATGGTATAAAGGCTTTAAGGGTGATCGAAATTATTTTTGAGAGCAGGAAAGGCGCTGTGTAAGTGCACACGGTGCATGCCATACACGCCCATGCACCGCATGTGATCAAGAGGTTGAGGTGATACGGTGCAGGAGCACACTTGGGCGCTTGTAGGGTTATGGTAAAATGCCAGGCCGATGGAGCTTACCGTGAGACGCCGAATTTCCGTAAAATGATTGGCTGGACCTGCGCACACGTGGGCGCGTGTTTTTTCGCTTTTCTTCTCTTTCTTCCTTAAGGTGCTCGGGCGAGCAGAGGGATGCAGTTAACAGGTAGCAGTTGCACTCAGTGCTGGCAGAGTTACCACTAGTGACGCTTTGGGATTTAAAAGGTGGGATTCCTTTTAAACTGTTGTTGATCCTCACGCGACAAAAGGGAGATAAAAAGGCAGCTCCCCTCTTTCTTTACTTATTTCTGTCCACCAGTAAGACTATGGTGATTTCACGCCTTTTTTTTTTTCCGGTATAAGACCCGAAGCGAGGGCAAATCCGTATCGTTGTACGCCTCTGTGACGATTGAGAGCTCTAACGGTGTACATATATTTGCCTCGTTGACGTGAGCTAATGTGTGTGGGCAACAGACGCTAATACTGTTGTGGGTTGCGTCGTTGGGAGTTTGTGGATGCATTACTACTTGCGACATACACTTAGGAATTTGTTTCACCTACACGTGTTCCGTTTTGCTATACAGTCGCGGTAGGCGAATTTGAGGTAGCTGTTTCTCGCTGATCCAATGAAAGCGTTCCATTGTGGGCGGGAAATCGTGGGTGTGATGGGAAGTAGAGTGTCACATACTGTTAATTTGGAATAAATAAACTAGTGGGGTTACTCCTAACGGATATCACAGGTGTCCATCCCCGTTGCGGCATTAACTTTAATACTTTATAGCCACACATAACAGTGATATTTGAACGGGTCACCTGTTCTGGTGTATATTTCATCAATTCTCCACCTCCACGCACTTGCCTTACTGTCTTTATTTTCCTCCATTCCCCCTTTTTCTTACTTTGTGCTTGTCGCAGATATCACTACTCATTGCTATGGTCTGCGTGCGGCGTCGTGGTTAATGCTTCTAGGAAAAGTGCCCATGAGTTACACGACCAGCAAGCTCAGCAAGAGTAACACATTACTGACATTTTTGTGGAGGATGAAGCGTAAAGGGCAATGTGTGCACACTTTGGCGCGCCCACGATCACCACGGCAACGGTTGGTCTGAAGATGGAGATCAAAAAGAGAGTGGAACAATGCTCACTTTTGTGAGACGGAGGATGTATTCCAAGCAGTAATAGTAATACTAGTAAAACGAAACACGGAGCTATACGGAGTAAAACACTCATCTGGCGCAGGAGGAATTGTGTGCCCGGGAGTTCTTTGAAAAAGCGTTGGAATTAGTTAAGTTAGGTGACAGGGTGTTTGCTTTATCAGGTCCTTCTGCTATCTTTGCTTCCTGTTGATTCGTGTTTACTTTTCCTTTTTGTGTTTGCCTGTTTGTTTTCATTTTTTGAATATATTTACTGTTGCAACGATAGTGGTAATAGCGAAAATAATAAAAGTCTTGGCTCTCAGTTGGAACTCCCAAGTGTGCTGTTTTTGGTCCAAATAGAAGGGCAGGGAGTTTCTGACGAGCCGGCGCGAGGCGTGAGGCTCTGGTAAAGTCTAAATTAGGCGGATTTTTAAAATTTGAGTGTACAGGTTAAGAAGCAGATACTACGGCAATGGATTGCGGTGCGGGATTTGCCATTGGGCAACAGTTGGCGAAAAATGCGCTCCATATGCATGGCAGTCTGTACACAGGCCCGGCCGGTAGCGCCGAGCAGGACGCACTCATGACAGGCAATGGCGCACCTGGTGACTGGGCACAACACTTTTCGCTTCACTGTCACCATCACAAGATGGCCATGCAGCAACAGCAGAATGATGCAATGATGATCCACCGTCAACAACGCGAGATGGAGGAAGCGTTTCGTGTGGCTTCTGTTGCCCCGCAATCCGGAGTTTCTGGGGCGTCTACTGTGTCCTCGCATATGATGGTCCCGCCTCCAATGATGCATGCTGGTGCTTTTATGATGGGCGGAATGGGGCCAATGATCCCCTGTGCGCCGCAGCTAGTGGGTGGGCCACCGATGAATCCTCTGATTGCTCCCCAAGAGTCCAGTATGCTCACCCGCACTCCTGATGCACTGAATCAGCAGCAAATCAGCACTGATGCGGGATGGGCTGAGGAGCTTCGTACTGCAGAGTGGGGGAAGGATTACAGTGATGTCCCAGTACACACTGTGGAGAATCAGCCAGTGCAAACGGCGGAGGAGCACGCAAAGGAGTCGAAATTTTACCAATTCATGGACAAAATACGAAATAGGGAGCTAGTTGTTGATGATGAGGCAGGTCAGGTGGTTGAGGGTCCTGGCCCTGATCCCGATGTGGCCGCAGACCTTGAGTATTTGAGGAATCTTGCTGCCACGGAAGATCTTAATCTTCCTCCCGGCGTTTTCGATCACATGGAGAAACAAGCTCTCGGTGCCTCCCTCGAAGAGGATGAGGCTGCCGCGGGGGATGAGCAAATGTTTGACTACGCAGCAGACGCAGAGGAATGGGCACAAGAGTATGCCAGAATGCAGGAAATGCAGGATCGTGCACAGTATAACACCGACTATCCATTTGAACCCAACAACCCGTATCTTTTTCACGACAATCCCATGGAGGAAGGGCTCTCGATGCTGAAGGCTGCAAACCTCGCTGAGGCAGCCCTTGCCTTTGAGGCAGTGTGCCAAAAAGAACCTAAGCATGAGGATGCTTGGAGGCTATTGGGGACAACACAGGCGGAAAACGAGAAGGATGTCTTGGCTATCATTGCTCTTAACCATGCCCGCATGCTTAATCCTAAAGATATTGCCGTGCATGCAGCACTCGCTGTTTCTCACACCAACGAACACAATATTGCTGCTGCATTACAGTCGTTGCGTGCATGGTTGCTTGCCCATCCACAGTACGAGCAACTTGGTTCTGTAAACTTGCAAGAGGCAGCAGTTGATGTTAATGAACTAAATGTTGAAAGTGAAGATTTCTTCTTCGCTGCACCGAGTGAGTTTCGTGATTGCCGCACACTCTTTAACGCCGCTGTGGAAATGAACCCGGGCGATGCCCAACTGTACGCAAGTCTTGGAGTGCTGTACAACCTTTCCAACAATTACGAGGTCGCCGCTGCTAATCTCCGTCGCGCTGTTGAGCTTCGCCCTGATGATGCGGAACTGTGGAACAAACTCGGCGCCACACTCGCAAACGGCAACAAACCACAGGAGGCTCTTGAGGCGTACAATCGTGCCCTTGATATTAACCCTGGCTACGTGCGTGCGATGTATAATGTGGCCGTATCATATTCTAATATGGGTCAATACGATGCCGCAGCAAAACAAATAACACGAGCAATTCTCATGCAAAGTGGCTCCGCGAAGCCGCAGAGCGACAGTGCACGTGAGGCTACACGCGGTATGTGGGACTTATTGCGCATGGTGCTGAACGTAATGGGACGTGGGGAGATGGTGGAGCTTACATGGGACCACAATGTGGAGCCATTTGCAAAGGAGTTTGGGCTGCTTGATTTGCTTGTGTAAGAATGTAATTGGGGGAAGTTGGGAGTGCTGTGAGCATGAATAAGAAGGAAGACAACAGTTGGAGCGAAGGCACTATAGTGGTGCCAGAAGTGGTGTGACAGACGTTAAATGAACGTACTGAATCAGCTACCGCACTGCGCTGTGATCTTCATTATTTGTATAACTGCGAACTAGGGCGGATCATGTGGAAAACTCTGTAGTAGAAAGTTCCAATCTACTAGACATTGATAAATATATGGCGGAAGAGTATTATATGCCAATCACTGTTCCTTGTGAGTGGTGTGCACACACAGTTCTTAAGCTCATGTGCCTTGAATCGGCGAGCAGTGGGATACAGTGTGGGGTACAGGGATGCAAGAAGATGAGAGTCACGTGACGCTCTCCCCTCTTTTGTTCATTCTTTTTTACTCCCATTCCCATTTGCCTCATGCATCGCTGGGGGACATTTATTGGCATACCACCTTCCGGCCTGTTCATATACCTCGCAAGCTTTTTTATACCAAAAGCCTTTCAGCTATCTACTGGATCCACGCACTTTTTGTTGCGCGCCCTTGTTTCCTGATTTAATTGTTTTTCCCTGCTTACCAGCTCTGGCGGTTGGCGTCATGTATCCCTGATACAATGACCCTAGACACACTGTCACAACCTTGTTTCTTCCCCTACTTTTGTTTATTACTATTATTATTGTTATTGTTATTGTTGTTTTGATTACTTTATTGAGATACCGTACAGCGTCAGACACATCGGGAAGCAATGGGAAAGACTGTGCTTACCTGCCGTAAGGGCAATGGCTCTGTTTACCAGGTTCATGGCCACAAGCGACTCGGACAAGCCAGGCTACGCATCCTGGACTATGCCGAGCGCCATGGCTTCATGCGCGGCATTGTGAAGGCAATTGAGCACGAGCCAGGCCGTGGTGCCCCTCTCGCACGCGTGGAGTTCCGCCATCCGTACAAGTATCGCCGTGTTAAGGAACTGATGGTTGCTCCAGAAGGTATGTTCACTGGTCAGTCAGTACTCTGTGGCGTCAAGGCACCGCTCGCAATTGGAAATGTCCTTCCTCTCGGCCAGATAACAGAAGGCTGCATCGTGTGCAATGTAGAGGCAAAGGTGGGAGACCGCGGCACGTTGGCGCGTGCATCAGGCGACTACTGTATCATCATTTCGCACAATCAGGAGACAGGACGTACACGCCTGAAGCTGCCCAGTGGACAGAAGAAAACAGTGCCCAGCAGTTGCCGCGCCATGATCGGCATTATTGCTGGTGGTGGGCGTATTGAAAAACCCGTGCTAAAGGCTGGTAACTCTTTCTACCGCTTCCGTGGTAAGCGAAACTGCTGGCCAAAGGTCCGTGGCGTGGCGCGCAACCCTGTTGAGCACCCCCATGGTGGTGGCAACCATCAGCACATTGGCCACCCATCGACGGTTTCCCGCCACGCCCCACCCGGGCAGAAAGTTGGACTCATCGCCGCCCGTCGCACTGGCAGAATCCGTGGCAGCAGGGCCGTCAAGGGCGCATGGCATCCAGAGGAATAGTAGCTACAGTTTTCCATCGTTACTATTTCACTTGGCAAGTCGCCTAACCCTGGTAATGGTGCGGTGAGAGCGGCTTTCGGGAACGAGGGAGCAAGATGACGTGGAGGTTAAAGAGGCATAAGGGCGTGCGAGGTGTGGGAATTTCTCCTTTGTTCTCATTCTTCTTTGATTCCCGAATGGCTCCGGTGTACGTGTCTGCAGTTATTTTATTTCTTTCGATTATTATTTTTGAATATTTTTGCTTTTAAAAAGGGGGAGGGGAAATTATGTTGATAGTTCCATGTTCGCTGACGTATCTCGGTAGATACGTCAGTCGAGTTGGCGCTGCGATGCAGTGTGCCCCCCTATACCTTCAAGGCTGTCACAAACACTTATGACTGAAAGCCTGTTGCAATCCGCATATTGTATTCTATTCTCCCCTTTTCACGTTAGGTTTTGCTGAAAGCTTAGCAGCCCGAAATCCGTCCATTCCAGTATACAAAATAGGACAGCAAATTGCGCTGTACAAAACGGGAGTGGGGGAAAAGAAGCTCTCTTGACAATATTTTCATTGTTTTTCCGAAGGTGTGTACTTAACAAAGTAGGTATAGGAAACGGCGGCATTGCTGGTTCTAGTAAGTGCAACCCTATATCTTGACGGCCTTCCAGTTATCAGTGGCACGGTGAGGTAATCACCTGAACCAGTATTCCGATTTAATTTTGCAATTTACAACGAGTACAGCAAAACTGATTGTCGATTCCCCTAGTTGGCTTTTTGCTGTTTACGAAAAATATTTAATTGTTTGCTCTATAGTGAAAAGGAGGAAAAGGATCTCCGAAAGGTGTGGAGGGTGTAACCGAAGAGGCCTTCAAAGTTCAAGTCGGCGCTCTAAGAGTAAGGACTAGGGCTGCTTAATCAAGTACGGTAACGCAGTCGGAAGGCTATCCGCTTGGTAAGACCGTGAGAGCTTTGAGGGGGTTGGTAAGTTAACCTCGGCAGTATTGTCATAAGAAGAGTTGAGGAGTGAGACGAGCAGTCGGCAGTAGCGGAGAGGTCGCAAGTTCAGTTTGGCTTAAGTGGCTCCTTTTGAATTGGGAGAGTGGCTTGTGTTTCTCAATAGAAGGGGCTCTTGTTGAAATGACCCCGGCAGGGAAGCAAAATACTGAGAGAAAGAGGGCAACACAGAAGCTTTGGAAGCCTTCCCTCGCTGCAAATGCAGTGGCGTGGAGAAGTTGGGAGAGACGATCTCTTCCGCAGGTGCGGCTATTGTCCCCGGTGTCCCGAGGCAGTTCTAACACCCTGGTTAGACGGAGTAGAGGTTCAGACAATGACTCTAACAACGCTGAAGCTTGTGTTTGCTCATCGCCATCAGTGCAGGCTCGTAGTTCCATCAGACATTTGGGAGTCTCAGCGTCGTTAGCTCGTGCTCGCTCCTACACATCCATCGACGAGGGTTCGTCGGACCACATTGAGGGTGAACTTTGGTACATCACGGAGCGCACCGGGCCGGGTAAAGGAAAGGTCACCAGTCCACATTGGGTAACGTGCAATGACCACAGGTTGATTATTTCTAGTAGTTGGAGTGACAAAGGTCGAATACTTGACGTTGTGTATTTCCAACAAATCAAAGTTATTCTAAACTTTACACACATACATAGACATACTGCTCCGCGGCGCAGCGCACCTGGGACGAGGTACATTCGGGCTAGGAAGTATCTTCGATGTGAAGCTTGCTGTAGACATGGAGGCCACGGCCACGTTGCGGAGAACATACGCAGGACACGACGCGGAGGTATTCATAGCAGTAAGGGGAGGACGCTTTGTGCATACGGTGGCATATCATTAAGTCGCTACTACTACTTTGGTGCTGAGTTTGTCACTCAAAGTGGCGGGGACAGCACGGACGAAAAAACTAGTGAGCGTCGTTTACTTATTTTTGCCACGGACTTACATCGTGACTTCCTTATGTGGATGCACTTTTTTGCAGATAGGGGCGACACGTGGTATGCACAAGAGAATCGTATACAGCGCAATAGGTTTTGCACGTACCTAGTAACACCTAGAAAGTACGCGCTCCTTCAGAGACTCCCGAGGGGCAGCTATGCAAAAGCAATGCTGGTGAGTACTATGTCGCCCTCTATCGGTAGTTCACGTTTAATCTGCGAAAACGTAAACACAGTCATCACAGCGCTAGAAATACCTCAAAGCATTGAAAATGCCTACGCGGCAGACGAGCCGATTCAGACATCCAGTGAAGCAATAGGCAATGAAAAGTGGTACGTATACGAAGACTTAGAACAGGAACAGTACACGGCAGACCACGAACACTGCCGAACAGGCGCAAAAATCGAGACCATATCACAAACATTGCAGACATCAGAGACCAATACCGAAACAGTAAAGGAAAAAAGAAGGTATTTTATGATAAGAAAGACAGCAACGCCGACAGATTCCAAATCAGTGCAAACAAGTGACGATAAATGGGAAGATATGAAACAAAAAGTAAAGATGTTAGAACATTTTGTGAAGAAGAGAGATAGAGTCATAGCAGAACTTTTATCAGAGATTGAAAGCATAAAATGCGTCACAACAAAGAACGAAAAAAACAACACACAGAACAACGGAGAAGAAAAACAAATTAAAGATCAAAAGGACAGCGTAGCAAGCAGACAATATCATCAACAAAACAAAGAATTAAAAAAACAGCTGCAAAAAGCACTAGCAGAAAACGAAGAGACAAAAAAAGCGTTGGAAGAGAGTCAACAACAACAAAAAGCAAACAAACAACAGAACGAAAGACTGCGCGCTGAGCTGTGCCACATGGAAGCGGAGCGCGCGACACTTGCACAGTCTCTGGAGGGTGCGAGGGCATCGGAGCGTGCGCTGCGGCTTCAGCTGCGCGGTGTGCTGGAGGAGCTTTCTAGTGCCGAGCACGCTGTGCGCGTGGTGGAGCACGCGCTGTGCCATGTGCCTGCGAGCATGCAGCATCGCACCAGTGTTGGCGACAATGCGGCTGCGGTGCCGTTACTGCCCGCGCGCATCGAGCAGCTGGCAGATTATGTTTGCAAGGCGCGTGGTGGCGTGTCGGCACGACTGGAGGAGCTGTTGCCGGTGGCACTTTGGCACGCATGTGACGACAGTGCGCTCGCACGTATGCAGGAGCTGCGGTGCGCGAAGGAGGCAGCGGAGGCGGAACTACGCGCGGCGCTTGCGGCTGCGGAGGGGCAGTTGTGTGTTGTGACGCTGTGCGAGGTGATGATCGAGGATGGGCTGGCGGCCGCCGTGCTTGAAGCGCGCGGAGCGGAGCTGCTCGCCGCCCTGCGCGCCGACGTGGGTGAGGCATGCGGTGTGCCTATGGGCCGCGTGCTCGATGCTGCGTTCAGCGATTGTGGCTCGCGCGCTGTCCTCCGCGTTGCGCATCCGTGCTATGTGCCCGGGGACGCTGTTACAGCAAGGGCGCGCACGTGCGCACTGGACCGCGTGCGGCGTGTGTCTAGACGCTGCATCGCTGGTGTCGCTGCCGGCGCAACAGAGGAGGATATGGAGACGGCGCCCCTGGGTGCCAGCGAATGTGTGGAGGCCCCACTGGTTATCGGCACGCCCACCGCGGATGCAGTTGTTTCCCGTGTGTCGGTGCTCGCATCGCGATGCGCTGCGTTGACGGATGAGCTACGTGCTGCTGAGGATGCGCTGGGGGAGAGTGCCCGTGGCCTGGTGGTGGAGCTGGAGCGGCGCGTGGCCGAGGCGAGCGCAGAGGAGGAGGCCCTTACTGAGAGCGTGCGTGCGCTGAGCAGGCAGGCTGCCGAGACGCAGGTCAGCCAGTTGGATGCTGAGGGTGAGTGCGGAACGCTGACCACGCAGTCCATGTGCCCCGGCGCCACGCAGGTGGTTGTGGACGGAGGGAGCGATGGCGGCGACGCGCTGTCCAGCGGCGTCTCGCGGGTGGCGGACGGTGTGCGCCGTGCACGTGGCGCTGTGTGCGTGCTTGGGGAGAGGCTGTGCGCGAGCGAGGAGCGGTGCCGCACGGCGGAGGACGACTGCGAGAGGCTGCGCGCTGAGCTGTGCCACATGGAAGCGGAGCGCGCGACACTTGCACAGTCTCTGGAGGGTGCGAGGGCATCGGAGCGTGCGCTGCGGCTTCAGCTGCGCGGTGTGCTGGAGGAGCTTTCTAGTGCCGAGCACGCTGTGCGCGTGGTGGAGCACGCGCTGTGCCATGTGCCTGCGAGCATGCAGCATCGCACCAGTGTTGGCGACAATGCGGCTGCGGTGCCGTTACTGCCCGCGCGCATCGAGCAGCTGGCAGATTATGTTTGCAAGGCGCGTGGTGGCGTGTCGGCACGACTGGAGGAGCTGTTGCCGGTGGCACTTTGGCACGCATGTGACGACAGTGCGCTCGCACGTATGCAGGAGCTGCGGTGCGCGAAGGAGGCAGCGGAGGCGGAACTACGCGCGGCGCTTGCGGCTGCGGAGGGGCAGTTGTGTGTTGTGACGCTGTGCGAGGTGATGATCGAGGATGGGCTGGCGGCCGCCGTGCTTGAAGCGCGCGGAGCGGAGCTGCTCGCCGCCCTGCGCGCCGACGTGGGTGAGGCATGCGGTGTGCCTATGGGCCGCGTGCTCGATGCTGCGTTCAGCGATTGTGGCTCGCGCGCTGTCCTCCGCGTTGCGCATCCGTGCTATGTGCCCGGGGACGCTGTTACAGCAAGGGCGCGCACGTGCGCACTGGACCGCGTGCGGCGTGTGTCTAGACGCTGCATCGCTGGTGTCGCTGCCGGCGCAACAGAGGAGGATATGGAGACGGCGCCCCTGGGTGCCAGCGAATGTGTGGAGGCCCCACTGGTTATCGGCACGCCCACCGCGGATGCAGTTGTTTCCCGTGTGTCGGTGCTCGCATCGCGATGCGCTGCGTTGACGGATGAGCTACGTGCTGCTGAGGATGCGCTGGGGGAGAGTGCCCGTGGCCTGGTGGTGGAGCTGGAGCGGCGCGTGGCCGAGGCGAGCGCAGAGGAGGAGGCCCTTACTGAGAGCGTGCGTGCGCTGAGCAGGCAGGCTGCCGAGACGCAGGTCAGCCAGTTGGATGCTGAGGGTGAGTGCGGAACGCTGACCACGCAGTCCATGTGCCCCGGCGCCACGCAGGTGGTTGTGGACGGAGGGAGCGATGGCGGCGACGCGCTGTCCAGCGGCGTCTCGCGGGTGGCGGACGGTGTGCGCCGTGCACGTGGCGCTGTGTGCGTGCTTGGGGAGAGGCTGTGCGCGAGCGAGGAGCGGTGCCGCACGGCGGAGGACGACTGCGAGAGGCTGCGCGCTGAGCTGTGCCACATGGAAGCGGAGCGCGCGACACTTGCACAGTCTCTGGAGGGTGCGAGGGCATCGGAGCGTGCGCTGCGGCTTCAGCTGCGCGGTGTGCTGGAGGAGCTTTCTAGTGCCGAGCACGCTGTGCGCGTGGTGGAGCACGCGCTGTGCCATGTGCCTGCGAGCATGCAGCATCGCACCAGTGTTGGCGACAATGCGGCTGCGGTGCCGTTACTGCCCGCGCGCATCGAGCAGCTGGCAGATTATGTTTGCAAGGCGCGTGGTGGCGTGTCGGCACGACTGGAGGAGCTGTTGCCGGTGGCACTTTGGCACGCATGTGACGACAGTGCGCTCGCACGTATGCAGGAGCTGCGGTGCGCGAAGGAGGCAGCGGAGGCGGAACTACGCGCGGCGCTTGCGGCTGCGGAGGGGCAGTTGTGTGTTGTGACGCTGTGCGAGGTGATGATCGAGGATGGGCTGGCGGCCGCCGTGCTTGAAGCGCGCGGAGCGGAGCTGCTCGCCGCCCTGCGCGCCGACGTGGGTGAGGCATGCGGTGTGCCTATGGGCCGCGTGCTCGATGCTGCGTTCAGCGATTGTGGCTCGCGCGCTGTCCTCCGCGTTGCGCATCCGTGCTATGTGCCCGGGGACGCTGTTACAGCAAGGGCGCGCACGTGCGCACTGGACCGCGTGCGGCGTGTGTCTAGACGCTGCATCGCTGGTGTCGCTGCCGGCGCAACAGAGGAGGATATGGAGACGGCGCCCCTGGGTGCCAGCGAATGTGTGGAGGCCCCACTGGTTATCGGCACGCCCACCGCGGATGCAGTTGTTTCCCGTGTGTCGGTGCTCGCATCGCGATGCGCTGCGTTGACGGATGAGCTACGTGCTGCTGAGGATGCGCTGGGGGAGAGTGCCCGTGGCCTGGTGGTGGAGCTGGAGCGGCGCGTGGCCGAGGCGAGCGCAGAGGAGGAGGCCCTTACTGAGAGCGTGCGTGCGCTGAGCAGGCAGGCTGCCGAGACGCAGGTCAGCCAGTTGGATGCTGAGGGTGAGTGCGGAACGCTGACCACGCAGTCCATGTGCCCCGGCGCCACGCAGGTGGTTGTGGACGGAGGGAGCGATGGCGGCGACGCGCTGTCCAGCGGCGTCTCGCGGGTGGCGGACGGTGTGCGCCGTGCACGTGGCGCTGTGTGCGTGCTTGGGGAGAGGCTGTGCGCGAGCGAGGAGCGGTGCCGCACGGCGGAGGACGACTGCGAGAGGCTGCGCGCTGAGCTGTGCCACATGGAAGCGGAGCGCGCGACACTTGCACAGTCTCTGGAGGGTGCGAGGGCATCGGAGCGTGCGCTGCGGCTTCAGCTGCGCGGTGTGCTGGAGGAGCTTTCTAGTGCCGAGCACGCTGTGCGCGTGGTGGAGCACGCGCTGTGCCATGTGCCTGCGAGCATGCAGCATCGCACCAGTGTTGGCGACAATGCGGCTGCGGTGCCGTTACTGCCCGCGCGCATCGAGCAGCTGGCAGATTATGTTTGCAAGGCGCGTGGTGGCGTGTCGGCACGACTGGAGGAGCTGTTGCCGGTGGCACTTTGGCACGCATGTGACGACAGTGCGCTCGCACGTATGCAGGAGCTGCGGTGCGCGAAGGAGGCAGCGGAGGCGGAACTACGCGCGGCGCTTGCGGCTGCGGAGGGGCAGTTGTGTGTTGTGACGCTGTGCGAGGTGATGATCGAGGATGGGCTGGCGGCCGCCGTGCTTGAAGCGCGCGGAGCGGAGCTGCTCGCCGCCCTGCGCGCCGACGTGGGTGAGGCATGCGGTGTGCCTATGGGCCGCGTGCTCGATGCTGCGTTCAGCGATTGTGGCTCGCGCGCTGTCCTCCGCGTTGCGCATCCGTGCTATGTGCCCGGGGACGCTGTTACAGCAAGGGCGCGCACGTGCGCACTGGACCGCGTGCGGCGTGTGTCTAGACGCTGCATCGCTGGTGTCGCTGCCGGCGCAACAGAGGAGGATATGGAGACGGCGCCCCTGGGTGCCAGCGAATGTGTGGAGGCCCCACTGGTTATCGGCACGCCCACCGCGGATGCAGTTGTTTCCCGTGTGTCGGTGCTCGCATCGCGATGCGCTGCGTTGACGGATGAGCTACGTGCTGCTGAGGATGCGCTGGGGGAGAGTGCCCGTGGCCTGGTGGTGGAGCTGGAGCGGCGCGTGGCCGAGGCGAGCGCAGAGGAGGAGGCCCTTACTGAGAGCGTGCGTGCGCTGAGCAGGCAGGCTGCCGAGACGCAGGTCAGCCAGTTGGATGCTGAGGGTGAGTGCGGAACGCTGACCACGCAGTCCATGTGCCCCGGCGCCACGCAGGTGGTTGTGGACGGAGGGAGCGATGGCGGCGACGCGCTGTCCAGCGGCGTCTCGCGGGTGGCGGACGGTGTGCGCCGTGCACGTGGCGCTGTGTGCGTGCTTGGGGAGAGGCTGTGCGCGAGCGAGGAGCGGTGCCGCACGGCGGAGGACGACTGCGAGAGGCTGCGCGCTGAGCTGTGCCACATGGAAGCGGAGCGCGCGACACTTGCACAGTCTCTGGAGGGTGCGAGGGCATCGGAGCGTGCGCTGCGGCTTCAGCTGCGCGGTGTGCTGGAGGAGCTTTCTAGTGCCGAGCACGCTGTGCGCGTGGTGGAGCACGCGCTGTGCCATGTGCCTGCGAGCATGCAGCATCGCACCAGTGTTGGCGACAATGCGGCTGCGGTGCCGTTACTGCCCGCGCGCATCGAGCAGCTGGCAGATTATGTTTGCAAGGCGCGTGGTGGCGTGTCGGCACGACTGGAGGAGCTGTTGCCGGTGGCACTTTGGCACGCATGTGACGACAGTGCGCTCGCACGTATGCAGGAGCTGCGGTGCGCGAAGGAGGCAGCGGAGGCGGAACTACGCGCGGCGCTTGCGGCTGCGGAGGGGCAGTTGTGTGTTGTGACGCTGTGCGAGGTGATGATCGAGGATGGGCTGGCGGCCGCCGTGCTTGAAGCGCGCGGAGCGGAGCTGCTCGCCGCCCTGCGCGCCGACGTGGGTGAGGCATGCGGTGTGCCTATGGGCCGCGTGCTCGATGCTGCGTTCAGCGATTGTGGCTCGCGCGCTGTCCTCCGCGTTGCGCATCCGTGCTATGTGCCCGGGGACGCTGTTACAGCAAGGGCGCGCACGTGCGCACTGGACCGCGTGCGGCGTGTGTCTAGACGCTGCATCGCTGGTGTCGCTGCCGGCGCAACAGAGGAGGATATGGAGACGGCGCCCCTGGGTGCCAGCGAATGTGTGGAGGCCCCACTGGTTATCGGCACGCCCACCGCGGATGCAGTTGTTTCCCGTGTGTCGGTGCTCGCATCGCGATGCGCTGCGTTGACGGATGAGCTACGTGCTGCTGAGGATGCGCTGGGGGAGAGTGCCCGTGGCCTGGTGGTGGAGCTGGAGCGGCGCGTGGCCGAGGCGAGCGCAGAGGAGGAGGCCCTTACTGAGAGCGTGCGTGCGCTGAGCAGGCAGGCTGCCGAGACGCAGGTCAGCCAGTTGGATGCTGAGGGTGAGTGCGGAACGCTGACCACGCAGTCCATGTGCCCCGGCGCCACGCAGGTGGTTGTGGACGGAGGGAGCGATGGCGGCGACGCGCTGTCCAGCGGCGTCTCGCGGGTGGCGGACGGTGTGCGCCGTGCACGTGGCGCTGTGTGCGTGCTTGGGGAGAGGCTGTGCGCGAGCGAGGAGCGGTGCCGCACGGCGGAGGACGACTGCGAGAGGCTGCGCGCTGAGCTGTGCCACATGGAAGCGGAGCGCGCGACACTTGCACAGTCTCTGGAGGGTGCGAGGGCATCGGAGCGTGCGCTGCGGCTTCAGCTGCGCGGTGTGCTGGAGGAGCTTTCTAGTGCCGAGCACGCTGTGCGCGTGGTGGAGCACGCGCTGTGCCATGTGCCTGCGAGCATGCAGCATCGCACCAGTGTTGGCGACAATGCGGCTGCGGTGCCGTTACTGCCCGCGCGCATCGAGCAGCTGGCAGATTATGTTTGCAAGGCGCGTGGTGGCGTGTCGGCACGACTGGAGGAGCTGTTGCCGGTGGCACTTTGGCACGCATGTGACGACAGTGCGCTCGCACGTATGCAGGAGCTGCGGTGCGCGAAGGAGGCAGCGGAGGCGGAACTACGCGCGGCGCTTGCGGCTGCGGAGGGGCAGTTGTGTGTTGTGACGCTGTGCGAGGTGATGATCGAGGATGGGCTGGCGGCCGCCGTGCTTGAAGCGCGCGGAGCGGAGCTGCTCGCCGCCCTGCGCGCCGACGTGGGTGAGGCATGCGGTGTGCCTATGGGCCGCGTGCTCGATGCTGCGTTCAGCGATTGTGGCTCGCGCGCTGTCCTCCGCGTTGCGCATCCGTGCTATGTGCCCGGGGACGCTGTTACAGCAAGGGCGCGCACGTGCGCACTGGACCGCGTGCGGCGTGTGTCTAGACGCTGCATCGCTGGTGTCGCTGCCGGCGCAACAGAGGAGGATATGGAGACGGCGCCCCTGGGTGCCAGCGAATGTGTGGAGGCCCCACTGGTTATCGGCACGCCCACCGCGGATGCAGTTGTTTCCCGTGTGTCGGTGCTCGCATCGCGATGCGCTGCGTTGACGGATGAGCTACGTGCTGCTGAGGATGCGCTGGGGGAGAGTGCCCGTGGCCTGGTGGTGGAGCTGGAGCGGCGCGTGGCCGAGGCGAGCGCAGAGGAGGAGGCCCTTACTGAGAGCGTGCGTGCGCTGAGCAGGCAGGCTGCCGAGACGCAGGTCAGCCAGTTGGATGCTGAGGGTGAGTGCGGAACGCTGACCACGCAGTCCATGTGCCCCGGCGCCACGCAGGTGGTTGTGGACGGAGGGAGCGATGGCGGCGACGCGCTGTCCAGCGGCGTCTCGCGGGTGGCGGACGGTGTGCGCCGTGCACGTGGCGCTGTGTGCGTGCTTGGGGAGAGGCTGTGCGCGAGCGAGGAGCGGTGCCGCACGGCGGAGGACGACTGCGAGAGGCTGCGCGCTGAGCTGTGCCACATGGAAGCGGAGCGCGCGACACTTGCACAGTCTCTGGAGGGTGCGAGGGCATCGGAGCGTGCGCTGCGGCTTCAGCTGCGCGGTGTGCTGGAGGAGCTTTCTAGTGCCGAGCACGCTGTGCGCGTGGTGGAGCACGCGCTGTGCCATGTGCCTGCGAGCATGCAGCATCGCACCAGTGTTGGCGACAATGCGGCTGCGGTGCCGTTACTGCCCGCGCGCATCGAGCAGCTGGCAGATTATGTTTGCAAGGCGCGTGGTGGCGTGTCGGCACGACTGGAGGAGCTGTTGCCGGTGGCACTTTGGCACGCATGTGACGACAGTGCGCTCGCACGTATGCAGGAGCTGCGGTGCGCGAAGGAGGCAGCGGAGGCGGAACTACGCGCGGCGCTTGCGGCTGCGGAGGGGCAGTTGTGTGTTGTGACGCTGTGCGAGGTGATGATCGAGGATGGGCTGGCGGCCGCCGTGCTTGAAGCGCGCGGAGCGGAGCTGCTCGCCGCCCTGCGCGCCGACGTGGGTGAGGCATGCGGTGTGCCTATGGGCCGCGTGCTCGATGCTGCGTTCAGCGATTGTGGCTCGCGCGCTGTCCTCCGCGTTGCGCATCCGTGCTATGTGCCCGGGGACGCTGTTACAGCAAGGGCGCGCACGTGCGCACTGGACCGCGTGCGGCGTGTGTCTAGACGCTGCATCGCTGGTGTCGCTGCCGGCGCAACAGAGGAGGATATGGAGACGGCGCCCCTGGGTGCCAGCGAATGTGTGGAGGCCCCACTGGTTATCGGCACGCCCACCGCGGATGCAGTTGTTTCCCGTGTGTCGGTGCTCGCATCGCGATGCGCTGCGTTGACGGATGAGCTACGTGCTGCTGAGGATGCGCTGGGGGAGAGTGCCCGTGGCCTGGTGGTGGAGCTGGAGCGGCGCGTGGCCGAGGCGAGCGCAGAGGAGGAGGCCCTTACTGAGAGCGTGCGTGCGCTGAGCAGGCAGGCTGCCGAGACGCAGGTCAGCCAGTTGGATGCTGAGGGTGAGTGCGGAACGCTGACCACGCAGTCCATGTGCCCCGGCGCCACGCAGGTGGTTGTGGACGGAGGGAGCGATGGCGGCGACGCGCTGTCCAGCGGCGTCTCGCGGGTGGCGGACGGTGTGCGCCGTGCACGTGGCGCTGTGTGCGTGCTTGGGGAGAGGCTGTGCGCGAGCGAGGAGCGGTGCCGCACGGCGGAGGACGACTGCGAGAGGCTGCGCGCTGAGCTGTGCCACATGGAAGCGGAGCGCGCGACACTTGCACAGTCTCTGGAGGGTGCGAGGGCATCGGAGCGTGCGCTGCGGCTTCAGCTGCGCGGTGTGCTGGAGGAGCTTTCTAGTGCCGAGCACGCTGTGCGCGTGGTGGAGCACGCGCTGTGCCATGTGCCTGCGAGCATGCAGCATCGCACCAGTGTTGGCGACAATGCGGCTGCGGTGCCGTTACTGCCCGCGCGCATCGAGCAGCTGGCAGATTATGTTTGCAAGGCGCGTGGTGGCGTGTCGGCACGACTGGAGGAGCTGTTGCCGGTGGCGCTTTGGCACGCATGTGACGACAGTGCGCTCGCACGTATGCAGGAGCTGCGGTGCGCGAAGGAGGCAGCGGAGGCGGAACTACGCGCGGCGCTTGCGGCTGCGGAGGGGCAGTTGTGTGTTGTGACGCTGTGCGAGGTGATGATCGAGGATGGGCTGGCGGCCGCCGTGCTTGAAGCGCGCGGAGCGGAGCTGCTCGCCGCCCTGCGCGCCGACGTGGGTGAGGCATGCGGTGTGCCTATGGGCCGCGTGCTCGATGCTGCGTTCAGCGATTGTGGCTCGCGCGCTGTCCTCCGCGTTGCGCATCCGTGCTATGTGCCCGGGGACGCTGTTACAGCAAGGGCGCGCACGTGCGCACTGGACCGCGTGCGGCGTGTGTCTAGACGCTGCATCGCTGGTGTCGCTGCCGGCGCAACAGAGGAGGATATGGAGACGGCGCCCCTGGGTGCCAGCGAATGTGTGGAGGCCCCACTGGTTATCGGCACGCCCACCGCGGATGCAGTTGTTTCCCGTGTGTCGGTGCTCGCATCGCGATGCGCTGCGTTGACGGATGAGCTACGTGCTGCTGAGGATGCGCTGGGGGAGAGTGCCCGTGGCCTGGTGGTGGAGCTGGAGCGGCGCGTGGCCGAGGCGAGCGCAGAGGAGGAGGCCCTTACTGAGAGCGTGCGTGCGCTGAGCAGGCAGGCTGCCGAGACGCAGGTCAGCCAGTTGGATGCTGAGGGTGAGTGCGGAACGCTGACCACGCAGTCCATGTGCCCCGGCGCCACGCAGGTGGTTGTGGACGGAGGGAGCGATGGCGGCGACGCGCTGTCCAGCGGCGTCTCGCGGGTGGCGGACGGTGTGCGCCGTGCACGTGGCGCTGTGTGCGTGCTTGGGGAGAGGCTGTGCGCGAGCGAGGAGCGGTGCCGCACGGCGGAGGACGACTGCGAGAGGCTGCGCGCTGAGCTGTGCCACATGGAAGCGGAGCGCGCGACACTTGCACAGTCTCTGGAGGGTGCGAGGGCATCGGAGCGTGCGCTGCGGCTTCAGCTGCGCGGTGTGCTGGAGGAGCTTTCTAGTGCCGAGCACGCTGTGCGCGTGGTGGAGCACGCGCTGTGCCATGTGCCTGCGAGCATGCAGCATCGCACCAGTGTTGGCGACAATGCGGCTGCGGTGCCGTTACTGCCCGCGCGCATCGAGCAGCTGGCAGATTATGTTTGCAAGGCGCGTGGTGGCGTGTCGGCACGACTGGAGGAGCTGTTGCCGGTGGCGCTTTGGCACGCATGTGACGACAGTGCGCTCGCACGTATGCAGGAGCTGCGGTGCGCGAAGGAGGCAGCGGAGGCGGAACTACGCGCGGCGCTTGCGGCTGCGGAGGGGCAGTTGTGTGTTGTGACGCTGTGCGAGGTGATGATCGAGGATGGGCTGGCGGCCGCCGTGCTTGAAGCGCGCGGAGCGGAGCTGCTCGCCGCCCTGCGCGCCGACGTGGGTGAGGCATGCGGTGTGCCTATGGGCCGCGTGCTCGATGCTGCGTTCAGCGATTGTGGCTCGCGCGCTGTCCTCCGCGTTGCGCATCCGTGCTATGTGCCCGGGGACGCTGTTACAGCAAGGGCGCGCACGTGCGCACTGGACCGCGTGCGGCGTGTGTCTAGACGCTGCATCGCTGGTGTCGCTGCCGGCGCAACAGAGGAGGATATGGAGACGGCGCCCCTGGGTGCCAGCGAATGTGTGGAGGCCCCACTGGTTATCGGCACGCCCACCGCGGATGCAGTTGTTTCCCGTGTGTCGGTGCTCGCATCGCGATGCGCTGCGTTGACGGATGAGCTACGTGCTGCTGAGGATGCGCTGGGGGAGAGTGCCCGTGGCCTGGTGGTGGAGCTGGAGCGGCGCGTGGCCGAGGCGAGCGCAGAGGAGGAGGCCCTTACTGAGAGCGTGCGTGCGCTGAGCAGGCAGGCTGCCGAGACGCAGGTCAGCCAGTTGGATGCTGAGGGTGAGTGCGGAACGCTGACCACGCAGTCCATGTGCCCCGGCGCCACGCAGGTGGTTGTGGACGGAGGGAGCGATGGCGGCGACGCGCTGTCCAGCGGCGTCTCGCGGGTGGCGGACGGTGTGCGCCGTGCACGTGGCGCTGTGTGCGTGCTTGGGGAGAGGCTGTGCGCGAGCGAGGAGCGGTGCCGCACGGCGGAGGACGACTGCGAGAGGCTGCGCGCTGAGCTGTGCCACATGGAAGCGGAGCGCGCGACACTTGCACAGTCTCTGGAGGGTGCGAGGGCATCGGAGCGTGCGCTGCGGCTTCAGCTGCGCGGTGTGCTGGAGGAGCTTTCTAGTGCCGAGCACGCTGTGCGCGTGGTGGAGCACGCGCTGTGCCATGTGCCTGCGAGCATGCAGCATCGCACCAGTGTTGGCGACAATGCGGCTGCGGTGCCGTTACTGCCCGCGCGCATCGAGCAGCTGGCAGATTATGTTTGCAAGGCGCGTGGTGGCGTGTCGGCACGACTGGAGGAGCTGTTGCCGGTGGCACTTTGGCACGCATGTGACGACAGTGCGCTCGCACGTATGCAGGAGCTGCGGTGCGCGAAGGAGGCAGCGGAGGCGGAACTACGCGCGGCGCTTGCGGCTGCGGAGGGGCAGTTGTGTGTTGTGACGCTGTGCGAGGTGATGATCGAGGATGGGCTGGCGGCCGCCGTGCTTGAAGCGCGCGGAGCGGAGCTGCTCGCCGCCCTGCGCGCCGACGTGGGTGAGGCATGCGGTGTGCCTATGGGCCGCGTGCTCGATGCTGCGTTCAGCGATTGTGGCTCGCGCGCTGTCCTCCGCGTTGCGCATCCGTGCTATGTGCCCGGGGACGCTGTTACAGCAAGGGCGCGCACGTGCGCACTGGACCGCGTGCGGCGTGTGTCTAGACGCTGCATCGCTGGTGTCGCTGCCGGCGCAACAGAGGAGGATATGGAGACGGCGCCCCTGGGTGCCAGCGAATGTGTGGAGGCCCCACTGGTTATCGGCACGCCCACCGCGGATGCAGTTGTTTCCCGTGTGTCGGTGCTCGCATCGCGATGCGCTGCGTTGACGGATGAGCTACGTGCTGCTGAGGATGCGCTGGGGGAGAGTGCCCGTGGCCTGGTGGTGGAGCTGGAGCGGCGCGTGGCCGAGGCGAGCGCAGAGGAGGAGGCCCTTACTGAGAGCGTGCGTGCGCTGAGCAGGCAGGCTGCCGAGACGCAGGTCAGCCAGTTGGATGCTGAGGGTGAGTGCGGAACGCTGACCACGCAGTCCATGTGCCCCGGCGCCACGCAGGTGGTTGTGGACGGAGGGAGCGATGGCGGCGACGCGCTGTCCAGCGGCGTCTCGCGGGTGGCGGACGGTGTGCGCCGTGCACGTGGCGCTGTGTGCGTGCTTGGGGAGAGGCTGTGCGCGAGCGAGGAGCGGTGCCGCACGGCGGAGGACGACTGCGAGAGGCTGCGCGCTGAGCTGTGCCACATGGAAGCGGAGCGCGCGACACTTGCACAGTCTCTGGAGGGTGCGAGGGCATCGGAGCGTGCGCTGCGGCTTCAGCTGCGCGGTGTGCTGGAGGAGCTTTCTAGTGCCGAGCACGCTGTGCGCGTGGTGGAGCACGCGCTGTGCCATGTGCCTGCGAGCATGCAGCATCGCACCAGTGTTGGCGACAATGCGGCTGCGGTGCCGTTACTGCCCGCGCGCATCGAGCAGCTGGCAGATTATGTTTGCAAGGCGCGTGGTGGCGTGTCGGCACGACTGGAGGAGCTGTTGCCGGTGGCACTTTGGCACGCATGTGACGACAGTGCGCTCGCACGTATGCAGGAGCTGCGGTGCGCGAAGGAGGCAGCGGAGGCGGAACTACGCGCGGCGCTTGCGGCTGCGGAGGGGCAGTTGTGTGTTGTGACGCTGTGCGAGGTGATGATCGAGGATGGGCTGGCGGCCGCCGTGCTTGAAGCGCGCGGAGCGGAGCTGCTCGCCGCCCTGCGCGCCGACGTGGGTGAGGCATGCGGTGTGCCTATGGGCCGCGTGCTCGATGCTGCGTTCAGCGATTGTGGCTCGCGCGCTGTCCTCCGCGTTGCGCATCCGTGCTATGTGCCCGGGGACGCTGTTACAGCAAGGGCGCGCACGTGCGCACTGGACCGCGTGCGGCGTGTGTCTAGACGCTGCATCGCTGGTGTCGCTGCCGGCGCAACAGAGGAGGATATGGAGACGGCGCCCCTGGGTGCCAGCGAATGTGTGGAGGCCCCACTGGTTATCGGCACGCCCACCGCGGATGCAGTTGTTTCCCGTGTGTCGGTGCTCGCATCGCGATGCGCTGCGTTGACGGATGAGCTACGTGCTGCTGAGGATGCGCTGGGGGAGAGTGCCCGTGGCCTGGTGGTGGAGCTGGAGCGGCGCGTGGCCGAGGCGAGCGCAGAGGAGGAGGCCCTTACTGAGAGCGTGCGTGCGCTGAGCAGGCAGGCTGCCGAGACGCAGGTCAGCCAGTTGGATGCTGAGGGTGAGTGCGGAACGCTGACCACGCAGTCCATGTGCCCCGGCGCCACGCAGGTGGTTGTGGACGGAGGGAGCGATGGCGGCGACGCGCTGTCCAGCGGCGTCTCGCGGGTGGCGGACGGTGTGCGCCGTGCACGTGGCGCTGTGTGCGTGCTTGGGGAGAGGCTGTGCGCGAGCGAGGAGCGGTGCCGCACGGCGGAGGACGACTGCGAGAGGCTGCGCGCTGAGCTGTGCCACATGGAAGCGGAGCGCGCGACACTTGCACAGTCTCTGGAGGGTGCGAGGGCATCGGAGCGTGCGCTGCGGCTTCAGCTGCGCGGTGTGCTGGAGGAGCTTTCTAGTGCCGAGCACGCTGTGCGCGTGGTGGAGCACGCGCTGTGCCATGTGCCTGCGAGCATGCAGCATCGCACCAGTGTTGGCGACAATGCGGCTGCGGTGCCGTTACTGCCCGCGCGCATCGAGCAGCTGGCAGATTATGTTTGCAAGGCGCGTGGTGGCGTGTCGGCACGACTGGAGGAGCTGTTGCCGGTGGCACTTTGGCACGCATGTGACGACAGTGCGCTCGCACGTATGCAGGAGCTGCGGTGCGCGAAGGAGGCAGCGGAGGCGGAACTACGCGCGGCGCTTGCGGCTGCGGAGGGGCAGTTGTGTGTTGTGACGCTGTGCGAGGTGATGATCGAGGATGGGCTGGCGGCCGCCGTGCTTGAAGCGCGCGGAGCGGAGCTGCTCGCCGCCCTGCGCGCCGACGTGGGTGAGGCATGCGGTGTGCCTATGGGCCGCGTGCTCGATGCTGCGTTCAGCGATTGTGGCTCGCGCGCTGTCCTCCGCGTTGCGCATCCGTGCTATGTGCCCGGGGACGCTGTTACAGCAAGGGCGCGCACGTGCGCACTGGACCGCGTGCGGCGTGTGTCTAGACGCTGCATCGCTGGTGTCACTGCCGGCGCAACAGAGGAGGATATGGAGACGGCGCCCCTGGGTGCCAGCGAATGTGTGGAGGCCCCACTGGTTATCGGCACGCCCACCGCGGATGCAGTTGTTTCCCGTGTGTCGGTGCTCGCATCGCGATGCGCTGCGTTGACGGATGAGCTACGTGCTGCTGAGGATGCGCTGGGGGAGAGTGCCCGTGGCCTGGTGGTGGAGCTGGAGCGGCGCGTGGCCGAGGCGAGCGCAGAGGAGGAGGCCCTTACTGAGAGCGTGCGTGCGCTGAGCAGGCAGGCTGCCGAGACGCAGGTCAGCCAGTTGGATGCTGAGGGTGAGTGCGGAACGCTGACCACGCAGTCCATGTGCCCCGGCGCCACGCAGGTGGTTGTGGACGGAGGGAGCGATGGCGGCGACGCGCTGTCCAGCGGCGTCTCGCGGGTGGCGGACGGTGTGCGCCGTGCACGTGGCGCTGTGTGCGTGCTTGGGGAGAGGCTGTGCGCGAGCGAGGAGCGGTGCCGCACGGCGGAGGACGACTGCGAGAGGCTGCGCGCTGAGCTGTGCCACATGGAAGCGGAGCGCGCGACACTTGCACAGTCTCTGGAGGGTGCGAGGGCATCGGAGCGTGCGTTGTCTGCTCAAAAAGATTGTCTTTTGGAGGCCCTTACCGTTGTTTTTAAAAATTTTCTTGACTGTTTTTCTTGTGTTCTTGATGTTTATTGTTCTAATGATTTATCGAGGTCTGTTATTGATTCCTTTTGTTTTGAATTGCCCTCTTTAAATGTTGATGCGCTTTGTTTGAAATTAGTTTTAACTTCTAATTTTTTCAAATCTTTCTCTCTTTTTTTTGTCCAGACGTCGAATTCTTTCTTATCTTCTATGCATTCATTGCTTTCTTCTTTCGTTGACATAGATCCTCGTATGTCAAATATTGTTTCTCATTATGTGTCTTGTTGCGTTGGTAATCGTGATGTTGTTGGTTCTTGTTTGATCGATATTGTGCGTAGTGTTTGTAAAAATGCTGATTTTGTTTCTTATGGTGACTCGACTAGCGGTTCTGAAGAGATTATTAATATTTTGTCTGTGAGATTTACTGAGTTATTTTCTACTATGGTAAATTCATTCTCTTCTGTGAATTCTAACTGCCTGCAGATTCTTACGAGTCGTTTGTCGGGGCTTATTCGCGAAGGCGCTGTGCGCAATGAAACTCTTAAACGTGTACGTTTTGCCTTAGATGGCTGTAATCTTACTGATCCGATAGGATCGATGTGTACCGGTGATATATGTATGAACCCTAATGAGGAGGGGGTTGCTAATGAGCTTGTTTCCATTGTGCGTAACGAACAACAACTCGTTGCTTCATCTGTGGCCGTGTTGTTGTCGTGCGCCTCTGTTGACGGAACTATTGATGTGCTAAACGTCGAAGAACAGGTGTCATTGAGAGAATCGGTCATGCAGCTCCAAACGGAGTGTAGTAAGTTTGTTCAGGTGTTTTCTTCTCTCCGAACTCTCGTGGAAGCATTTGATCGTGAACAGTTGAACGTGGCGGATGTTGATGCTACTGAAACGTCGTTAGACGACACTGTTGCTGAGATGGAAAGCAGTGGGATCGTCTCGCTTATTCATGTGCGAGGACTCGATGAAGTTGTGACGGGCGTCATGCGCTGTTTGAATGGTGCGAGACGTGAAAGGGAAAAAAATGTTCGTCTTCAGCACGAGCTTCGATGTGTTCTTCAGCAAACATCGAATGTTCCCGCTCCTGCGTCATCCATTACGTCCCTAGACTGTCGATCATCTGCCACACAAAGTGATGGTAGATGCAGTGCCAGTGAAAATCCTATCGTTTCGCAAAAGTCTCACTTGCTGCTTTCTCTCAGAGATTTTGTTGATACGAATAGTGACGGGAGCAGAAGACAGTCTATTGTTCGACAGGTGCAGGAGCACATTGCCGCTAAGACCGAGGAGCTATGCCACCTTCGCGAGGCGGCTTCGAAGAGTATCAAGGCACTTTGTGGTGACGCTCCGCCGTCCAACGCTCAGTCCCACGATGTTGCCAATGCGTTGCTGGCGGTTGTAAAGACGACGAGTGATTCTATCGGTGACATGCGGGCGTTGCTATCCGGTGCTGAGATAACACCTAATGTGTCAGCGTCCGCTTTGCGCAAACTACCAGCAAAGAAAAAACCAAAACCTGTTGGGCACCGTAGCACCCTTTCCGGAACGGTTTCACTTAAGCGTTCCATTGTCATTCCATCGAGAGGTGCAAGAACTCTCCCCACCAACGAGTTAAGGGCGCTTATTCCAGGAAGAGGGGTCAGCGGTGGCAAGACAAGTGCGCAGCCGAGAACGCCAAAGGTAAGCGTTCACGAGCCGTCTGAAGGCTTTGCGTCATCTGAGAATACAGAGAGCCGTCCTGCTGAAAGTTCCTCGTCTCAACCAAATATTCAAGACGTTATTGGAGGGATTAATGAAAGGCTGTATCGACTCAGCAAGGTGACAGATGCGTGCCGAGCTTCACTTATGTTATTGGGCGATACTGAATGCGATGATTGTGAGCCTGAGGACCTTGCTCCGCATCTATTCCATCGAATGCAGGAGTTGCACGAGGCCCTAAAGCAAACTGAAGACATCGACTTGTACTGCAAAGTGAATCCTAGAGGAACGGACAGCACTGAAAA